>CM060944.1:448124750-449372563 GCA_030765085.1 Allium cepa
TAAAAATTCAATCAACAAAGGTGATAGACAAGCTTAAAACTCAAACCATTCATTCTCCCAACATAGAATGGTAGAGAGAGATAAGGAAAAACTTTCTTGGTTAATCCAATAGTCCATCATATGCTAATATAGCGACTAGCAAATCAACAAAGGTGACATCGAGACTTGTCTCATTTCATTGACAAGTAAAAATTCATCATAAATATCGAAATCATCATCAATCCATCATAACAACTTGCCTCATCTCCTAGGCAAGTAAAAGAACTCATGATGGTTATTTCTAACCATAGTTTCAAATTAAAACTTAACATCATTATTGCCTCATTTCATCGGCAAGTTAATATAATACCATACTAATCTCTTCTCATCGACGAGTAATGGTTCCATCGTGACTTGTCTCATTTCATCGACAAGTAAAAGTCATCATAACCATCGTAACTTCTTAAATCATCATAAACATCTTAACTTCATGAATACTTCATAAATAGACTTACCTCGTCTCATCGGTAAGTAAAACAACATCATGACGGTTATTTCTAATCATAATTCTCCAAACGGAAAATTTTCGTCTTGGTCACCTCATCTCATCAGCGATTGTAAAAACATCTAGATTGGTTCGTCATCAAACATACTCAAAAAGAGTAATTCTCCAACCAATAATGTTCGTTAAAATTTGGCAACTTCTAAATCATCTCAAAATAATAATTCAAATTAGTTTCGGTCGTAGAAGTCCGATATTAAGTGATAAAGCAAGAACACATGTTTCATACCATATATCCTTACTAAATCGTTTAATTCTCATTCTTATACATCCGAAAGGGAAAAAAATATAGTTTATGATCTTTGCGCTATAATTTACATAGGTAGCCGGGTTTTAAAATAAATTTTTCGAAACCCAAAGAAATCCTTTTATTAAAATTCTATTTTTTTATATAAATTAAATATAGTATATCTACTTTTATTATTTATAAATACTCTTAAAAAAATTAAAAATAAAATATTTAACACCATAATTACCAAGACGGAACATGCATATACATGTTCAAGGATGCAAAATAATTTTCAAGTGGTTTGTAAATAATAAGTGCACTAACAACATGGAACAAAACACAGGACAACGAATAAAATTCGCTGTTTTGAGCTAGCCAACATTGAAATATTTAAAAACATTCAGAATGAAAGTTGTTTCATATGATTCAAGCTTTCCAGAATGACCAAGTTCAATCAATTCGGATCAATTATTCAAAAGTTATGATCGTTTTATTCAAAACATAAAATTTGGCCTGAACTTATGTATTTGCAGGACGGCGACAAACAATTGCAATTATAGCATAGATAACCTCAAAATCAGGAAAAATAAATAAATAGAAAGTTGTAGTCTAGCTTCTAAGATTTCCAGGATGACCAAGATCTTCAAATTCCGATCATTGGTTCAAAAGTTATGATCATTTTACACAAAACATCACATTCAGCCTGAATCTATGTATTTGCTGGACAGCGACAAACAATTTCAATTATATCATAGATAACTTCAAAATCTGGTGAAATGAATAAAAAAAAAGTTGTACCTTAGTTTCTAAGATTTCTGGAACATCTAAAATTATCGAAATTGGTTAAGGAACAAAGAAGTTATGGCCAATTTAGTTTCAGCCTTAAGCACAGAGCAAATATTGGTTTTGCTCTCAGGATTACAGTAGAAAAATTCAATTTTGACACACCTGACTTCAAAATTACAGAAAACACAAAACATGAAAGTTGTAGCACAAGAATTAAGCTTTCCGAAACATCTTAAATTATCAAAATCGGTTAAGAAACGAAAAAGTTATAGTCAAATTCGTTTCAGCTTCAAAGATGGACAGAATTCAGTTTTTGGATTGAGCACAAAATATGATCAAAACTTGATTTTTATAGCTACAAGCATTCAATTTTACACTAAATATGAATAAACAAGATTGTATACAGCAAGAGTGAGTGAGTTTACTCACCTTAGGGTTTGTTTGCAGCGAATTAAATGATTTTGCTTGCAAAGAAAGGAGCTTTAGCCTTGGATTAGTAATTAGAAACCTACAGAAGCTATAGAAACAAAATACAAGCATGAAAACATATCAAAACTCAATTTTAGTGAATCAAATCTGAGAATTGATATGAATTTGAGATTAAATAGGTAGGAGATTACCTTATCTTATGTGTGTAACTTGAATTGAACCTTGAATTTGCAAGAGAATGAGTGAATTTTGTTTTTTTCCTCATATGGAGGCCATTGTTTTAGGTTTATTGTAAGTTGTATTTTTTTATTTTTTTTTGAGAAGAAGGAATGAATAGAGGAATAGAATAAATTCCTTCTCACTAGATGCTTCTAGATTTAGGGTTTTGGATCTAAAACCTTACCCAATAAGAGCAAAGGCAATTATACTTAGTGAAATTCTAAGTAATGTATATTTTTCATCCATTTCAACCAAATAAAATTTATTTTTAAGTCTAACTAAGTGTATTATAATGTTTTAACATTTTTATAACATTAAAAGATCATTCCAAGTCTATTTACACTTCTAAATTTTATTTTCTTCATATTATTCCTTTATTTTGCAATAAAAGGCTAACATTGGAATAAATTTTCGATATTACTAATTAACTCAAATTAAACCATCACAGTTATTTATTTACAACACAAATCCATAAATAAAGTTTTCCAAACTTTATTTTCATTCATTTGCACTTATTTCAACCATCAAATGTTCAAATAAGCGTCAAGTAAAATAATATGACTTATTTAAATTTCAAATCCCATATTATATTCATCAAGATATTGTTTATATAAAATAAACAATATAATCCCCTATTTTATTATCCAGTTCATTTTTAAAAACAATATTAAATTATAATTTTCTTCATAATTTAATATTAATAGTAATCTCCAAAATCTCGGGTTGTTACAAGAACTTTAGCTACGGAGTATAACACATTAGATGGCTCATTAGAGATAGGGTGAAGTATACCCTAGAATGAGTACAACCGAGAAACTGAAACCCAAAGTTATTTAGTCTGCATCCTTTAACTGTTATTATTCCCTAAGATATCTTGTCCATATGCCTAAATCAAGCTTTCTTACTAATTACAGATAGTAAGAATGAGCGGAAGAAGAGGACAAGGTAGGGGTCGAGGAAATACCACTATAGCTGGCCAAGTCCCTGCAACAGAGGAAGCAGTTATACCTACTCAATCTCAGCCTAATTTGGCAGATCTCTATAGAAGTTTTACTAGACTTTGTGGTAAGCCGTTCACTGGCAAAGAATCCATTATCGAAGCACAAGCCTGGATTCGGTCATGTGAAAAAATCTTTAGAGGATTGAAGTTAGAAGATGATCAAATAAGATTGATAGCTTCTTGGCAACTCCAAGATGATGCATTGGCTTGGTGGGAGACAATTACGGTGGATAAGCCAGAAGAAGAATTTACTTGGGAACTATTTAAGGAAGTGTTTGAGAAACGATATATGCCGTCTGCTGATTTCTCTAAAATGTACCAGGAATTTATGGATTTGAAGCAGGGAAATTTATCATTTGAGGAATATTTGAACAAATTTAATGAATTGTCTTGTTTTGGTCCGGAGCTAGTAAATACACCTTTAAAGAAGAATGAAAGGTTTATTCGGGGAATGAACAAAAAATTCCACGGAAGGATGACAGCCCACGTTAAAGAATTTTTCTCTGAATCGATAGATATGGGTTATAGGTATGCTACTCTGCAGATGCAAGATACCCCAAAGGAAGAAGGAGATAAAAGCAATCAAAATTGGAGGAAAAGAAAGTTGGGGAACAAGAAACCCTATCAAGGCAAGGAAAAGAAGGATATTTAGGGAAACCGGGCGAAAAATATAACTTGTTACAATTGCCAAGAAAAGGGTCACTATGCAAACAACTGCAAGAACCAGAAGAAACAAATTAAGAAAGAACAACCTGTGGAGACTGGTCAGGGAGTTAAGAAATGCTATTACTGTCATAAGCCAGGTCATGAAGTTAAAGGCTGCCCAATCATGAAGCAAGCTCATGTAGCAAAGGTGTATGCAATCAAAGATGATCCTTCAACCTCTAAGGCTGATAAGGGAAAGGGAATTTCGGAAGGTAACTTTCTCATTTACGAAAAAAAATCGAATTTTGTTCGACATGAGAACTACACATAATTTTATTTCTCGGCGAATCGTAAATAAGTTACATCTTGGGTCTGAGATCGTAATCGAATCTATTTCTGTCTATTTTATTGGGTTTCGGTAAAATCTACGAAGGGTTAGTTATCCCTTCGAACTAACAAATGCCCCTGTATACTTCGTAGATCAGATAACCCAATTGTTTCTTAGTAGATTGAGTTTGTTCTCATATCTATTGTTGATATTCTGATTTGGTAAGCCAAATGCAGAATTGATATCCAATTTGATTTGGAAAGATATTTCTCTATCTTTCATTTATCTTTGTTATCTCCTTGACAAATTTCGAGGATGAAATTTCTTAAGGAGGGGAATCTGTAACGATCCCAATTTTAATGACAAATTTAAAATTGTAATCTAATTAAATTCTTGGATTTAATTGTGGATTTATTTGAAAATTTCAAATTTAATATGAAAAGTATACTTATTTGTTTTATAATTTGGATTTGAAGCTCAATGATAAATGTTTTCAATTTAATTGGATAATAAATAAATTTATGATTTGGAAATTCAAAATAAGTTCAAAATGGAATTGGATTTATAAATCATACTTTGGAAAGAATAATATGTATGACTATTTATTTAATGTATAAATCGTGTTTTAATCCATTTCTTTATGAAGTTATAAAAAAAAGTATAAAATAAAATATATGTTATAAATTAAATGATTGAAAAATCAAACAATAAATAGAAAATAAAACTAAGAAGTATGTTAATAATAAAATATAGTTATGAAAAACATAAGATGAACACACAAAAAAAATTCTAGAAGTATATATATATATATACTTGTGAGACACAAGTAGTTATGAAATCAAAACATGGAAAGAGGAATAAAATGAATAAAGATTGATAAATGCAAGACAATCCTGTTTATGAATATGCTCACCCAAAATAAATTAGTGTATACACAACATGAAAGTGAATGATAGATATTAGCTTGTGAAATAAGACAATGTAAATCAATGCAAGCCACCATAAATCATTTCAGCCACCAAAGGAAATCAGCTATTCAACATGAAAAAGAAGATATGGAAAACAAAAACAAATATAATCTACAGAATTGTACATATTAAAACAGCATGGCTTGGAAACAAAATAGGAACTGCATTTAATACCCAAGCACAAAACGATCTTCTCAACATATACAAGATCATCTCAGCCGAAAATATACTTTGCTTGGTCAACAAACAAAAATAAAAAAAAGTCTGATCAAAAGAAAAGTAGTATCAGGTAACACCTACCTATACAAGCTGCCTTCTTCATTTGTACATGTAACGCCCCACCCCGAGACCCACCTTAGTAAAGAGAATTAACAAGTAATTCTGTCTACTAAAGCGGAGAATAGGGTTGGTTAAGGGCGACCATCTATAATTTTGTCTTAAACATCTATTGAATACGTTGATAAATGCAATGTAAATCTTTTTCTCTCAAGTGGATCGACATACCCAGTAAATGCTTAATTCAAAACTATAGGTGGCTAATGGATCTTTCAGAACAAAATACAATAATTAAATGAAAAGCACATCACAGAACAGTAATCAATATCATATATATACATATACGCTGATACATGTTTCGTACAATACAATATGAATACAATAGAGGTGGTACTTGACCACACTATATACATCGAATGAAATATAACTACGTCAGAGTATGCGAAAGAACAGAAACTACTCAAGAGAAAGAAGAGTTGATATCCAACATCAACTTCAAGCTAAGCCCAATAAATGATACCTGAAACAACTTGGTCTGACCCGAGTGAAAACACACGGGTCAGGCTAGCTAGAACTTATTATTAGTAAATGTGATCATAAGAGATAAGGGAAAAACATTCCATCATTACCAATGGAATGCTATAAGTCATCAAGTTATCTCTAGAGTGATACATCAATGGTTCGTCATGATTGCATAGAGGAATACAATATGTATATTATATTGACATGGTTCACCTAATTATATATATAACCGAATAAAATGGGTGAGGATATGGACCCTAGAGTAAATCTTCATAAGATAATTAAAACTTCAAGAATCCGTCATAAATAAAACTCATCTAATAGAAACTTCTTAACTATTATACCTCATATCATCGGTATAAATATAAATACATCTCAAATCCATCACTAAACTCATTATAAAGGAATCTCCATAATCATTTATACCTCATCTCATTGGTATAAATATAAATGTATCTTAAATCTATTATCAACACTCATCATAAAAGCATTACCATAATTTATACCTCATCTCATTGGTATAAATATATATAATGTCTCAAATCCATCTTGATAGAGCCCGGAAAGAATCCAAAACATCATATTCGAAATCACAAATAAAACCATGTATGTCAATAAGCCTTTTTCATACATAAGGCTATACTAAAGCATCGTCATCAAAATAGTGAAAACGAAACATCTAAACTTCATGGAAAACAGCACGTGCTTTACATCTTGACTAGTACTAGCAATTTGGTACCATACATCGTGATGACTTGGGGTCACATAACATCATAACATCGTGATTGACTAGTCGGAACATCTTGATGACCCCCAGTCACAAATTCGAGTAAAAACATCGTGATGATTGGAGTTGAGTAATAACATCGTGAACATCGTGGTGACTCCAATCGTACTTGGTCTAGTAATAGTAACATCTTGAATGTGTCTCAACTATTCGAATAGGAACCCAAAAGGCGAGAATCGTATATCCCATACTATACGTTCTCCCCTAATGTTTTACTAATCGTTAGTTGGTTCCACATTAGAAAACATCATAAAACATCAGAACCATCATAAAACTCACTCTGCCTCATCTCATCGGCGAGTTAATATAATACCATACTCATCTCTTCTCATCGATGAGTAATGGTTCCATCGTGACTTGTCTAATTTCATCGACAAGTGAAAATCATCATAACCATCTTAACTTCATAAATCATCATAAACATCTTAAATCATCATAAACATCTTAACTTCATGAATACTTCATAAATAGACCTACCTCATCTCATCGGCAAGTAAAACAACATCTTTAAGTGGTTCTCATCGATTTTTACTCCTATAATAGGAGATCTCGAACATCTCAACTCACCAAATATTGGCTACTTGGATGATTCATATAATAGAAATTGAAAATCTAAAATACTAACTCAAGATACAATACTCAAGAGGTTTCGATCGTACAAGTCCGGAATTAACCGAAAAAGCAAACTCATGTGTCACATACCACATGTTTTACTAAATCGTTTAATTCTCTTTCTCATATGTCCGAAAAGTGCAAAAACGTGTATCTTTAAATAGAAAATATATTTTTGCCAAATCGGGTTTTAAAATAAATTTCAGAAAATATTTAAGAAATCAACTTTGAAAATCTCTTATAATTTAGAATATCAATTGTATCATTTTTTTTATATGAAATCACTTTGTAAAATATATTTCTTAGAACAATAGCTAGAATATGAACACTATTGGAAAATAGTTTGAAAATACCTGCACATGCGCTCGGAATCACAATGAAAAATACATAATGAATCATTAAAATCCTTTAAAATCCCAATGACGGATTCGTGAAAATCCATGGTTCTATATGGTGGAAGCAACCCAAAAATAATCACAAGACGCATGGTTTATCCCTTGAATATGGTAATACAACACTCAAGCTCTATATTAAAATTCATCATTAAAGACTTGCTCGAACAATCTAAGAAAATACATGATTCAATACCAGAGCATATGTGATCTAAAGCTCTCAGTATTTGCACTGAAAAGAGCATCAAAACCGTGTTCAGAAAACATAAGAGAAAGCACCAAAAGCTGGTGCAACAATTCAAGATACAGAGGAATAAACATTGGTGTTTTGCCCAGGCCTGTATTTTGTTTGTTCAGTTTGCCTCTTTTAAGCACATAATTTGAGAAAACACAAAAGATAAAAGTTGTAGAAGACATCCTAAGCTTTGCAAAACATTAAAAATTACTGAATTCCGACAAGAAATGTAAAAGTTATAGATAAAAAAAATTCTAAGATTTGAATTTCACAACTTCTGTCATTTTGCCTCAGAACAGCGACAAACAATCACATTTTTGCCCAAGATAACATCGAAATTTTGGAAAAATCAAAACATAAAATTTTAGAACATAGTCTAAGCTTTCCGGAACATCTAAATTTATCAAAATCGGTTGAGAAATGAAGAAGTTATGGCCAATTAAGTTTCAGCCTTAAGCACAGAGCTAATATCGGTTTTGCTCTCGGGATCAGAGTAGAAAAGTTCAATTTTGACATAGAAGCACTCAAAATTACTGAAAACTTAACAAATGAAAGTTGTATTATATGATTTTTTCTTTGAGGAACATCTGAAATTATCAAAATCCGATTAAAAATGAGAAAGTTATGTCTAATTTAGTTTGAGCTTCATGCACAGAGCAAATATAGACTTTGCTCTCGGGTTAGCAGTAGAAAAATCAAATTTTGACATAGCTAACCTCAAAATTAAAGAAAATATAAAACATGAAAGTTGTAGCACATGATTTGTTCTTTTCGGAACATCCCAAATTATTAAATGCCGATGAAAAATGAGAAAGTTATAGCTAATTTAGTTTCAGCTTCAAAGATGGACAGAATTCAGTTTTTGGATTGAGCACAAAATATGATCAAAACTTGATTTTTATAGCTCCAAACATCCAATTTTACACTAAATATGAATAAGAAAGATTTTTTACAGCTAGAGTGAGTGAGATTACTCACCTTAGGGCTTATTTGCAGTGAGTTGAATGATTTTGCTTGCAAACAAAAGAGCTTTGGCCTTGGATTAGTAATTAGAAACCTATAGAAGCTATAGAAACAACATGCAAGCAAAAAAAAATCAAAACTCAATTATAGTGAATCAAATCTGAGAATTGATATGGATTTTGAGATTAAATAGGTAGGAGATTACCTTATCTTATGTTTGTAACTTGAATTAAACTTTGAATTTGCAAGAGAATGAGTGAATTTTGATTTTTCCTCACATGGAGGCCATTGTTTTAGGTTTATTGTAAGTTGTATTTTTTTTTTTGAGAAGAAGGAATGAATAGAGGAATCACATACAAGCAATTCCTTCTCACTGGATGATTCTAGATTTTGGGTTGTGGATCTTAAACCTTACCCAATAAGCCCAACCTAAAATACTTAGAGAAAATATGCATATATGTTTTAGTAATTTACACATAACTTTTGCATATAATTTTCAAATCACATGAAACAAGTTGCACTGTTCATGTTTTAATAAAGGGAACATGTTAGTGACATCAAAATTTTAATTTTCCAATTAAAAATATTATTTTCACCATATAAAACAATTTTTTTCAATATTCTCATTTTTAGTGAAAAATCACTATTTCATCTACTTCAACCATATAAAATTTATTTTTAAGTCTAACTAAGTGTATTAAAATGTTTTAACATTTTTATAACATTAAAACATCATTCCAAACGTAATTACACTTCTAAATTTTATTTTATTTTCATATTATTCCTTTTATTTTACAATAAAAGGCTAACATTGGAATAAATTTCCAATATTACTGATTAACTAAAAGTTAAACCATAAGAATTATTTGTTTTCAATCCAAATCCATAAATAAAGTTTTTCAAACTTTATTTCATTCATTTACACTTTTTTTTTCAACCATCAAATGTTGAAAAATGCTTCAAATAAAATAATGTTACTTATTTAAATTTCAAATCCCAAATTATATTCATCAAGATATTGTTTATATAAAATAAACAATATAATCCCTCATTTTTTTATCCAAATCATTTTTAAGCACAATATTAAATTATAATTTGCATTATAATTTAATATTAACCGTAATCTCTAAAATCCCGGGTTGTTACAATACACATCCATATTCATTTTAGTTCGTTCAAAAAAAAGTAAAAATATAACAAATTCAGGAAGAAACAAGCATAAACATCACCTTGTTTTCAAAAGTAAAAACAATATGCTGAGAAGAGAAATAAGAAAAATCTAACTGTAGTCTTCCAAAACCAAAGGGGCAGTGTTCTGTTTTAAATTTGCTTTTAGGGTGAGTAAACAAATTTACTTGAGGTTTTAGTATAGATTGTGAGTATGATTTATATTGTTTTTGCTTATAGATTTCTCTCAGTTTAGTTCTACATATATTTACATATCAAAACTGTCTGAGACTCCCATTTTCCTTCTCTGTTTAATCACAGGGTTGTATTAAACAAGAAAACATTCAAATCCTTATCATCTAATTAGAATTAGACCTTGGTTTCAAAACGAAATGACAGTGTTCAAGTATGAATTATAAGTTAAAAATAGTTTCATGAAGCATGAGTACATTCAGTATGAAAAACTTGATTTTTATAGAGAAAATCTTAATTTTTGATGAAGTTCGAGTGTCACAATTTTGAGATTCGATTATATAATACGAATCGGAATTAGAAGATAGGAATTTTAAGCCAAGTTTGATGATTTTCAAGTGAGTGGTTTAAGAGCAGTTTGGAGTTGAACTGAAAAGGGGTTTTCGTGAGTTTCCGGTGATCGGCTAACTTTCAGAAATTGAAACTTGGCATGGTGGTGGTTGAAGCATAGTAGATCATAGGTAAAATATAAGATGAATTTTAAATTCATCGAGGTTGGAGATTTAAATCTATTTAGGGTTTGAACCTGCATTTCATACGTGATTGTCACGAGTTATTTTTCGTCTTCGATATTTCGATTCAGGCGATCGCAGGTTGGGGAACGATGGCTAGGTGGGTGACGAAGCCATGGTTGGAAGCATGCGGCGTCAGGTGATGGGCGTTGCGACGGCGAGACGAGTTTGTGGTGGGTGTCTGGTTTCGAGTTTTTCGAGCTATGCTCGAATTCGATTGAGAGTAGATATGGGTTTTGGGTCGAACTGTGGTCATCGACGTGGTCGAAAACGACTTGCTGGAGGGCTCGTCGATCGCCAGAAGCTCGTCGAGGGCCGGTGCACGTGCACGGCAAGGTTGGGGCGTCAGTGTTAAACATGAGAGGGTGACTCGGGTTGGAGCTCGATAAAAAGGAGGGGTGGTTTCGGGTAGAACGCGGGTAACTTGAGCAAGGACAAAATGTTTAAGTTTAAACACTTAATTTAAAACAAAAGAAACTAAAGAGGGAAAGAAAAAGGGCGACTCAGGGAATTGGGTAAAGAACTCGGAGTCACAGTCGAGTAAATGCAGGCATATCTCGGGTTCTTCTCTATTTGCAGTATTGTAAAACAAATTTAAGTTAGGCGGATGTTTTTCAAACAAGTTTAAGCATTGTAAACTTCCTAAAAGTTTAAAATTTTGAGTTAAGTCATTAATACAAGTTTTAAGTATTTTAGTTGATAACAATGTTTTAACACCTAATTATTTTTCAAATTAAGTAATTACGTTAAGTAAGGTACAGAAATTTTTAACATTAAAGTTTTATAATTAATTATAAATTGATTTTCAATTTTAAAGGAAGACTTGTAAAATGTTAATTAAGTGAATAATTGATTATTTTGTGAAAGTAATTAAGAATAATTACTTTTTAATTGTAATCAGTAATGAATTAAGTAATTTAATTATGAATTAATAGTTAATTAATTAAGTAATCTAATTAATAATTAATAATTGATTAATTAGGTAATTAATGATTAACAAATGGGTAATTAAGTTGATTAATAATTAAGATTTTTACTTAATGATTAAGGGAAATTAATTTAGTAATTAAGACCTAATAATCGATTAAGAATTGATTTGTTAATTAACTAATTTGAAATGAAATAAGTAATCAATGGATAATTAACGATAAAATAAACAGGGTTAAGTAATTAATTTTCAAGTAATTGATTTTAAATTGAATTAATTATAATAAGAATTAAAGATGATTGCTTATGGATTGTGTATGTAGGATATCTGATTTGTTGTATAATGAATTGATATTTCTGTTTGTAATTGTGATGCTGTGAGATATGAATTACTCTGTGAGGGATTATGATTGGTGATTTTATTCTGTATTGATGAGAAAACCTCTTTGCATGTAAAACGACATTTGAATTTCGATGCGACAGAGATTCGGATTCTGGTTAGTTGTCCGAAACCCACATCGAATCGTAATGATGAATCTTTGTGAGTGATAAATTATTTATTTATGAATCTGTGAATAAAGATAAGTGTTATTGATTTTATCACTTATCGATAATGATATCTCTGTAAAGATTGAAATTGTGCACTGTTGTGTAAAAAAAAACCCCTTGGACCACACTATACACACACAAATATGGATTGCACGTGGAAATCGGTTAAGTCACAAATTTTTAAATATGTTTTGAATTTGAATTTTAAATTCAAATAGTTTTGGAAATAAATTAAGTTTAATGTGAAAAAACTTTTGCAAAGGTGTTTTAAGAATAAAAGTTATTTTGAATAACTAACAGAGATTTGGAATTTGAATAATTCGATTCAAATTGGAATTCAAAAAAAAAATCTAAAATTAAATCCTATATTGGTATTTATGATTCAAAAAGAATTATACAAGTTTATATGGGTTTTAAACCATTTTTAAACTATTGTTGTGGGAATTTGAATTAACCCAAAGGTGGTAACTTGTATAAATGAGATCGGGTTTTTCCAAAATAAAATTGTGTGTTTTCAAAAGATAAAAGCTTTTACATAAGAAATGACTGTCCAATTTGTATTAAAAGGGATTTCAAGTTTAAAAAAAAATTGAAAATAGTTTTCCAGATTATGGATGAATCTTAGGAAACGATTTGAAAGCTATGAGATAAATCTTTGATTTAAAGATTTAATGAGTTAATCCAATTGAAACGGAAATTGTTTTGAAATCCGTAAATGAATCTTTTTGTTTAAAAGATTGGAAATGGTATTTTTTTTAACCATTCGAATGAAAGGTTTTGGGTTTTAAAGCTGTGATTTAACTGAGACCCTAGTATCCATATGATTTTTAAGTATTGCGCTCGTTATTCGGTTTAGTCGGGGAGGACCTTTGTGTCATACAACCCATTGCGAATAGTGATACGACGTATATGGATAACATTGAAGAACGGTGGTGAAGACCGGGTATTTGCGAGAACGATAGGATGACCTATCGATTGTCTCTGCACTGAGTTGCTCTGGTATAGAGATTCCCTAAGTGATGGGAAGTCCGATCGGGATTGTGGATACCCGGATTTACAAGGGCTTCTTTCTTTATTGAATGAAGTGCCTTCGGTTCTATTCAAACCCAGAACAGACTTGTATGGTTGTATGTCTAACACAATACTTTGAGATATAAAGCATATTTCATTCAAATACCTATCTGTTGGTGTTAGAGAATTTATTCTCTTAATTTAACACCCTTCTCGGAGACGTACGAGCTCAAAGGTTATGTAGTTGAAGGTTATCAGCAATATACTCCCAATTTGGTAGTGTGGCGTGCTAAGTGCTGCTGTGTGTTGATCGTTTGTTGATTATTGTGATCAAAGCATAACTTTGTGTAAGAGCGTAGCTTTGTGGATGAGACCTCATCGGACCTCACAACTCAAAAATGGTCGAAACAGGAAAGATGTGGCAAGGTTATGAGGGCCGTACCCTTTAGGGTATGTCATTTCCTTTTGGAAAAAGGTGATGTCATGGTATGGAGCCCAGATATTTACCTGTGTGTTAGCTCCAATCTCATTTACTGTGTGGTTATTGCTTTGTGATAGAGGGCCCTTAGATAAAGGTCCCAAAGGACCGAGAAGTGGCATATTCGTGTAGTAGTTACCTAGTTAGAGGTAACCCGGCCTTGTGTTGGAAGAGAGCTGGTTAAGTTCTCGGGACGTCCCGCCAGAGGCGTACCCATGTGGCAATATGAAGCTCTTTAGCCTGACCATTTGTCGGAAAATCCAAACAAAACAATACGAGCCCTTTACAATTTCAATTTGTATAACCTGTCACCTCAGGTGACAACTATAATAGGCATAGTATAATTGTACCTATGCTGGCTAAGATTAATATTATATTTTCGAAATGATTTTCTACACTATGCACTAGTAATAATATCAAAGAATTTTCTCGTATCAATCATATTTGACTATCATAAGAAGAAATCTCCTCCAATTCTGCGATTGCATTGTGTGTGTGGCGGGAAGTCTTATGGTAGTTTCATTTTTCAAAAGCATACCGGATTTTCTTTTATAAATATGTTTTTATTTAAAAGCAACTATTTTTTTACTCATACCATTCCCATGACTGACCCGGAGTTTATTGTTTCTTTTCTAAACCCTGGGTGCCCATAATTTTCACATGGGCAGCCTAGAAGCAGGATTACGTGTTCTGAGGTAGCAGTATTTTAGAGCTTTGCTTTGGTGATAGTTTAGAAGCTTTTGGGATATCGGGTGTTTAGTTTTTGGGAGTTCGTTATCACTTCATCCCTTTGAAGACTTTTGGATGCATGATCACTGTTGTATTATTTTTATGATGGTTATTTGGAGTTGTGGTATATGTGTAAAAATACTCTGATGTGGTAATGAATATTATGTTGATGTTATATCTGTGATGTATGCTTGATGTTCATTTTGTTCCGCTGTTTTATACTCATCTGATGTT
This sequence comes from Allium cepa, assembly GCA_030765085.1. Classification (NCBI taxonomy): domain Eukaryota; kingdom Viridiplantae; phylum Streptophyta; class Magnoliopsida; order Asparagales; family Amaryllidaceae; genus Allium; species Allium cepa. The sequence goes on from CM060944.1 coordinate 448,139,542, forward strand.
GTTATAAGCTCTGGCGAACCAGATTCGATGTTTGGATCTATGGCATTTGAATGCGAGTGTCGTATTCGATGTTCGAAAGTCGAGTCAGGGTCGTCACAGTATTTGTATTGACGTAATTAAATTTTAAAAATGAATTCGAGTGAAAACATTTGGTAGTTATTCCAAAAGTGGTGAATTACAGTAAATACTGTTAAAAACCCGAAAAATTAATCTTCGAAATTTTATGATTTGATTTCATAATTGAGTTTGTATTCGAAGATGGTTATTTTAGGAAATCGCTTCATAATTTTTAAGCTAGTATTTCGAGGGGAATTTATAGATGAATAGAAAATAGAAAATAGGAAATTCTCGGTGATCGACGTTGAACAAGGGATCGACTTTGATCATGATGATAGCCGGGAGGATTGCGATTATAGGAAAAATGATGGGTAAATTTATTGATCGTCGTGTTGGCATGATTTCGTCGAACTAGGGTTCATCTGCTTATTTTGGTTGGTGTTATTATCAAGGCAAATTCGTCAATATCAAGGCACCGAAATGAATCGCACTGGTGGGAAATGGCTCAGGGAAGATTGGCGATGCTTTGACAAAAATTTCTTGGTCGCTGGAGAACGAAGGCATTGAAACGAGATGTTTTTCTGATGGTCGATGGGTTCCAGTACTCATTCGAATTGCTAAATTTCGATTTCACGGATGATTTGAGGATCTATGCGTTTGTAGTGAGGTAAACTGGGTTTGGTGACTTAGTGGTGGTCGACGACCTGATCGGAGTGGCTCCGATTTGGTGTATACGTGCACATACATTGATGGTGTCAGTGGTTTGGGAAGATAAATAAGTACTCAGGCGATTGCTAGGGTAGGCGATGGTCTGGCTCGGAAAATTACTCGGATTCATTTTAGTGGTTACCAGTATAAAAAGGTTTCAGTAACCTAAAACAAAGTTTTAAAAACCATAAGAAACAATATAACGTAACTCGAAGGAGGGCTCGGGAAAACTGGGTTGTAGCTCGGGTCGGTATAAAACAGTTTTTAAATTTTGAATAAATTTAAACATGTTTAACTCAATTCATTTTAAACGAACTATATTTTGTTCTAAATTTGGGATAAGTAGAGGGTTTTAAAAATAAATAATTTTAAAATTATTAAGTTTAAAATGTTTTGGAATGTTTAAAATGTTTTAAAATGTATATAACCTTTGTCTTAAAAAGTTTAATTTAAATAAACTTGTTGTACATGGTAAAGAGTGTCATTTTCCCATTGAACTTGAACATAAAGCGTTGTAGGCAATTAAGAATGTAAATTTTGATCTTGAAAAAACTAACGAAAATATAAAATTTCAAATTAGTGAGTTAGAGGAGATTAGGAACAACGCGTATGAAAACAAGAAAATTTACAAAGAAAGAACAAAAAAATTTCATGACAAATCTATCCTAAGAAAAACTTTTTCACCAAACAAAAAGTTCTGTCATATGACTCTCGACTTCATTTGTTCCCTGGGAAGTTAAAATCAAGGTGGACAGTACCGTACATCGTACGTACTGTTTTTCCACATTGTGCCATTGAAATAGAAAACCCTAGGGATGGTTCGATTTTTAAAATCAATGGTCATCGTTTAAAACCTTATTTTGAGTTGTCGAGTGATCGAGAGGAGGAGCTTATGACTCTTCATGAGTCATACTACGTCTAGTAAGAAATGTTAATCCTCTCTTGTAAATATGTACATATTTTTTCCCTGTTACACTCGATATATCATGCATTGACTGTAGGGACACGGTCAATTAAGTGGGGGGTCTCATGTTCATTTTTGATTTTTTCATAGTTTTTTGTAGTTTCTTTCCAAAACCAAAAAAACAAAAAAAAAATTCTTTTTAGCGTATTGATTTATTTTGAAGAAACGTGATAGGATAAGTATATGTTTTTGGTTATTGAATTGAATTTTTTAAAATTTATTTATCTCAACAAAAATAAAAATAAAGTCTGATTATAAGTAACTATGTTTTAACTAGTATAAAAGAAGGTTTATAGGTGATAATTACGAAGTATATCATAATTCAAATCTTTGTTTAAAAGTGTGGTTGATTTTAAGTAATAGCGATAACATTTTTTATCTTCTAAGTTAAGTGGTGTTAAGATGATTTTGAAAAACTCTCTTTTCATAAAAAAACTTTAATGAAAATAAGAAACACCTAGAGTCATGTGTTCACATGCAAGTGTGTGCACTCGCCCTGATTTGTACTCTTCTCATGTAATCCCGAAAGGCAACGCATGATTAGTATATCTGACATCGGTTTATCTTAGTTAGGTGTATGTAAATAGATTTAATAAAAATAACCTAGAGTCATGTGTTCATATGCAAGTGTGTACATTCGCCACGCTTTGTGTTCTTCTCATGTAAGCTCAAAGGCAATGCATGATCGGTATATCTGGCCTCAGCTTAGCTGATTTAGGTATGTGAATAACAATAATGTTAATTCTTTTCAAAAATAAAAAGAGAGCAAGAAATTAAAATCCAAGCACTATTTTCACTTATTTGATTCGACTTGTTATTCAAAAAAAATAAAAACTCCACTTTGCAAAACTTTGATAATCAGCTAAACGATCCATTTCATAGTTTCACTATGTTATTGTTTCCTGAAGATTTGACCAGGCAACTTGGTACTCGGCATTCTAAACGTTCAATGCCAGAAGAATGTCCGACATACACGGAACAGTCGGCATCCATGAAGGTTCGACATCCATGAAGGTTCGGCATGAGTATTGTTCGGCACCCCAAGACCGTTCGGCATGAAGAAGCATTCGACATTTGATAGTGCTCCGCATCAAAAGAGCGTTCGGCATTGGATAGCTCTCGGCATCTAGAGAGCGTTCGACATTGGATAACGCTTGGCATCTAGAGAGCGTTCGGAGTTAGATACTACTCGGCATCCAGGGTGTCCGGCAGTCAGGACGTTCGGCTTCGCCTTGTTCGGCATGATACCATATTGTTCGGCATTCAACCAATCTCAATCAACTTCAACCACTGCTCGGCATACACTCGCCATTCAACACTTCACTTGGTTCGGCATGGAGATGATAGTTCGGCATCTAGTCGTTCGGCCAAGTCACTGGTTCGCCTTTCAGTATCGTTGGGTGCAAATGCTTTCCATGGCATTTAGAGTGTTCGGCCTCGCTACGCTCGGCACGAGGAGATTGTTCGGCATTCATGCCCTGTTCGACATTCGAAGTTCGACATCTATGGGTTGGCGCACAGAGATTACTCCATTTGGGCCGAGAAATTCAGCCACCAGGCCCACCAGGGAAGTCCAACCCATCTTCGTCTATAAATAGAGAGGCAGGGGCATAGTGAAAGGGATCAGTTTTTTGGGAACACTGCGAAAACTCTGCCGCATTCAACACTCTTTCAAGACTTAGTCTTTGGTTTTGCAATTGTATTCAAGTAATTAGAAACGGATTATATCTGTAATCAACTATCAAGGAAATCAATAGAAATCAACTTCAAAGTGGAGGTAGGCAGTTACGCCGAACCACTATAAATTTGGTGTTCTTTTTCTCTGCAATGAAATTTACATATTTTTCTCTATTTTAATTTACTCTCTTCATTAATCTCTCTATACAATATCTCTAATGGTGTTAGTGACCAATTTTGGAGCTAACATTTTGGTGCTTTCACTGAGAATTGAATTCTCAGGCTTTTAGGATCTGTTTTGTAGCTACTGGATTGTAGAAATCCCCCAGAGGAGATCCAAAATCATTGACAAGGCATCTGTTGATTCTATTCGGAGTTATGACCAACAACTCTAACATGGGGAGACCACGAACCAGATCGGCCTCCCATAACGTAGATGTCTACGAAACTGCTAGCGTACAACAAGTTGGACCTAGAAATCAGCAAGCAACAGGAGGTGCAGGCCCTCTACCCAAAACCAAGCGAAAGTAGTTTCCCGAACAGCGTTCAACGACTTGATAAGAGAACTCAAGGAAAGTAGAAGGCAACTTGCTCGGCAGATTCAAGCCAACACTAACCTCATGACTCATCTCGCTCAGCCGCAGCGCCAGAATGCTGGAGATAACGCTGCGCCTTATTCTGAATCTGATAGTTAAACGTCAGCTGATGAACCTCCTAGGCGTAGATGCCGTAAGGATAAAGGTGCACAAGAAGGCGTTGGGAATCAAGCCCGCGAAGAGACCGGACACCCGAATCTCCAAGACCCAAATCAAGCGGGACATCAACCCACACGGTCCCGTGGAACGGAACCCAACCTTCCATCCTCCATACAACTGCAGACTTAACAGCTATGGTCAGGCAATTGATGAGATAAAACCAAGGCTTGACCAATGAAGATTGGGGAGTGTCCAGAAGCCATACTCCCTTTACGGATGGTATCCTGCAGGTTGAGTCCCTAAGAAGTTCAATATACCGACTATCCTAGCCTACGAAGGGAAGACTGATCCCAGGCAGCATGTGATGAGGTACAAATGGATGATGGATTCTGCAAGAGCTAATGATGCAACCAAGTGTAGGTGCTTTCCAATCACCCTGTCTAGAATTGCCACTATGTGGTTTACTCGACTTCCCCCACGGTCTATATCCAGCTTTGACGAATTGGCAATGAAATTCATAGAGCAATTCAGGATACACGCCACCCGTCCAAAGGATGTGATGTCCTTATCAAGCGTAATCCAAGCTCCGGGAGAGTCATTGAAAGCATGCTTGCAGAGATTTCATGTTGCTGCTACCGAAGTAAGCAATCCAAACGACCATGCAATTTTGATAGCGGTAATGCGTGGAGTGAATCAAGACTTTGAATTCGGAGATTGGTTGGCAGGAAAGCCCCCAGCCATGCTGGAATGTTTTTACTCGAAAGCCCATCAGTTCATAAGAAGGGAAGAAGCCCGATGGACAAGACGAGACAAGGCACCAGGGCCTGCTTAAGAGACTGTGAAGAGTACCGTCGCCATGAAGCAAACCGGCGATAATTCAGGAAAAGCTTAAGTCAACGTCCAAAGCAAGCCTGAGCAATCTAAAGGATCCGGATGTGGAAATCCCGGAAAGAAAAGAGAGATTGGGAAATGGAAGTCAAGGTTCCCGACATACAACGAATACACCCCGCTCAACGCATCACTTCAGAACATCTATTCGTCAACTTGCAACACTTTTCAGTATCGGAAACCACGCCCAAAGGAATCAACAGAGGAGCAGAAGCGGACTGGGAAGTACTGCCGCTTTCACGAGTCTTATGGGCACAACATAGAGGAGTGAAGACACCTCCATGACGCTATAGAAAAGCTGATTAAACAGAAGAAGCTGCAGGAGTTCGTCAAAGACCGACAAGAAGGAAGACAAGAGACATCGGACCCCGGACGTGGGCCAGCTCCACGCCAACCAGAACAACCTGCTCGAACTGTGGGTAGATTGGTTATCAATACGATTGCTGGTGGACCTCATCCTGCGGATAAGAATTGGCAGGAGATGGAGCGATATGCTAACTCCTTAAGACATGCGGAGTATGAGTGCTGTTCGAATGTGGAGGATAGGACCCCTGCAATGCAGCAACGCATGATAGATGATGATATTTATTCAGGAGCAGAGATGCGGATAAGGTGGAGGCCCTTACCATCGAATCGATGTCATATCTGCGACAATCGGGCCGGCGTTTGTACAGAGAATTCTAATTGATTTCGGAAGTTCCGTTAATATCAACTTCAAGAAGGCATACGACCAAATGAAGTTGGAGACTAAGGATTTGAATCCATCCACTGCCAGAATCCATGGCTCTAACGGCGCAGCAACGGATGCAGTGGGATATGTGGAGATACCAGTTGAACTATGGCAAGGCGAGTGTAGGAGGGTACAGATCCTACCATTCATAGTGTTGGACATTGAATCTGCATACAACGTATTTCTAGGACATCCGGGCTTGGCAGAATTTAAGGCAGCATTGGCCCCTTGGTGTTTGACATTAAAATTTCACACAGACAGTGGTGTTGGAGTGGTACACGACGATCAGGCGACCGGACGTGCCAGCTATGTGGCTGAGCTAAGAGAGGCTCAACGTAGAGAGAAAGGAAAGGTTGTGGACCGCTCCGTCATCATCCGAAATGCTGATGATTGACAAGTAGCGCCCGAGCCCTGGCTTGGGCAACATTCTCGGATCCATAGAAACATAGATCCGTTAGACGATGATGGGGGACCCAGGGAAACAAATGCGGCACCGGTTGAACTAACAATCGATATACCAGTTAGCCGGGATGACCTATCATGAATTCTTAAAATTGGATCACAACTCGACCCCGTGGTGGCCGAGAACCTCACTGACTTCCTCCGAGAGAATCTTGATGTCTTGGCTTGGACACATTCTGACATGTGAGGGATTTCTCCTACCATCGCGAGTCATATGTTGAACATAGACCCAAAAGTACATTCCCGTAAAACAGAAAAGGAGAGGTATGACCCGGAGAGGTCTGCAGCTCTCATAGAGAAGGTGGACAATCTCAAAGCCAATGGGTTCATCCGCGACGCCCTCTATCCCGAATGGGTATTTAACTTAGTGCTAGTGAAGAAAGCAAATGGAAAGTGGAGGACTTGTGTTGATTACTCCGATCTGAATAAAGCATGCCCGAAGGATAGTTTCACTTTACCTAGAATCGACCAGCTCGTCGACTCTACCGCCGGACACGAATTACTATCATTTATTGATTCGTACTCTGGATATAACCAAATTCCAATGCACCTCCCAGACCAAGAACACACCCAGTTTTGTCACAAACGTTGGCTTGTATTGCTATGCAGTGATGCCCTTTGGATTGAAAAACGCGGAAGCAACTTATCAGCGTCTGGTGAATCAGATATTCAAAGAGCAGATTGGTAAAACGATGAAAGTTTATGTGGATGACATGCTCGTGAAGTCGCGACAGTCAAATAACCACATCCGAGACTTAGCGGAGATGTTTGACATACTCAGACAATATGGAATGAAAATCAATCCTTTGAAGTATTCATTCGACGTAGCATCGGGAAAGTTTTTGGGTTTCATTGTGAATGCACGAGGAATCGAGGCCAACCGGGAGAATATTCAAGCCATCCATGATATACAAGTGCCCAAAACCATAACGCAGGTGCAAAGCTTGAACGGAAAGGTGGCCGCGCTGAACTGATTCATATCCAGGGCCACAGACAAGTGTATTCCTTTCTTTGATGTCATAAAGAAAGGAAAGAGGAATTTCGAGTGGACATCCGACCGTGAGGAAGCATTCAGAGCTCTTGTGAGGCACTTAGAAAGTTCCCCGGTATTGTTGAAACCAATAGACCACGAAATTTTGTACATATACTTGGCTGTATCCCAGCACGCTATCAGTACAGCCTTTGTTCGCCTGGAAGACGGGGTTCAAAAGCCAGTGTACTATGTTAGTAAACGTTTGACGGGGGCAGATGGAAATTATCCAAAGATTGAAAAACTAGCCTATTTATTGCTGATCATATCATGCAAGCTTCGCCCGTATTTTCAGGCACACTCGATCAGTGTCTACACTGACCAACCTTTGCGGCAGATACTCCAACGACCAGAGACATCCGAGAGGATACTTAAATGGATTATTAAGTTAAGTCAGTTCGACAATACCTACCTGCCACGAAGGGCCATACAAAGACAAGCACTAGCTGACTTCATTGCTGACTTTACTATGAGAGACGAATCAAACGACCGCAATGTCATACCTCCCGTTTGATGGAAGATGTACACCGATGGGGCATTTAACGACCATTGTTCAGGATTTGGCATAGTTCTTGTAACTCCTGAGAACCAATCAGTCTGCTACGCTTTGAAGCTCGAATTTACAGCAACGAATAACGAAGCCGAATATGAAGCGTTCATCGCCGGTGAAACTTATCAAAGAACTTGGAGTAAAATCAGTTGAAATCTTCAGCGACTCACAGCTAGTGGTGTACCAAGTGTAAAGAGACTACCAAGCAAAGGTGTGACGACCAGAATTTTTGAGCGTTTGAAATAGGAATATTTAATTAATTTTAAATATTTGGAAGGATAATTTTTAACCTGAATTACGAATATCACAATTTAATTGTTAATTAAATTATTGAATTAAATAATTTAAAAATCGGGTAAATATGAAATCTGGGATTTTAAGCCAGTTAAAAATAATTTGAAGGCTTGTAAAATTTATATTGATAACACTGAAAATAATAGAAGTTGTAAAATTGAAATTAATAGTGGTTTGTTCAGTTTTAAAATTTTATTGTGTAAATTGAATTTAAAAATAACCTTCCGGAGCACGGTCTCGGAATTTAATGAAAGCAGTTCCATTGGATCCGTAATATTATATTATTATCGAAAATTCCATTTTCGCAGTGTTTGGGTTTACCGTTCGATCGTACAATCCGTAAACGCATAGAAAAATTAATTAATTTTAATTTTTCTTAGTCAAACCTTTTCATGGAAGCTTCACTCTTAGCTTCTCACGCAACTTTTCCCCTCTTTTATAACTCGAGCCATTGTCTTTCTTCAGTAAAAAAAAATAGAGAAGAAGAAGAAGATAATAATAAATAATAATAAATAAATAAAAGAAACTTCAAAAGGAAGCTTTCAGCCGGCCGATCCAAATAAATCATTCTTCCCTTCCTTGTTTTCATATTGATCGAGAGTCGATTCATAATACTAACAAATTCGAAGACCGGCCGAGATACCCAAATTCGAAGACCCGGTACTGTTCTTCTTCTTTAACCCTTCCTTCAATCTCAATTCGGTCGAGATACCCAAATTCAAAACCGACCAAGCCCTCCTAATTCGAATTGCTCGTCTCGTTTTAAACTAATCGCGATTAGGGTTTTGAATCGCAGTTGGTTTCTAGCCGTTCGGTGGTAAGCTGTAGCAGTGGAGTGGGGTAGGGCATTCGAGCAATCGAGAGGCGTAGAGGGAGGGTCAGCGTTGTATCTGCGTTCGAATCAAAGGGTTAGGGTCGCGTGTACTCGCGATTGTCTGTGCTTCGTAATTTTGAGCTCAAGCTGGTGCTGCCTCGCGGAGGCGAAGCGATAGTGGGTTGTAGTTCACGAGTTTGGGAGGTGGTGGCGCTGTCCAGAGGCGTTTGTGATTAGGGTTTCGATTCGATGGTCTAGTAAGGGCAGTAATTGGAGCAGCATGGTTTTGGTGGTGCGAGCAAGGGGAATCTAGGGTTCTGTTTCGATGTCGACTCGGCAGTGAGGTTCAATTTCTGCTCTTCTGTTAATTTTAAATTGATAATATATAAAGTAAATATGCATACATATTTTGATTCGCTAAGTTAATTTGCAGAAAAAAATGGATTTGGTAGTAAATTTGTTCAAATAGTTTGGCTAATTTATTTTAGATGCTAAAAGATTCTTTAAAAAGAAAATATAAATATATACATATTTTCACATACAAGTTAGTTTTAAAATAATGTATTATGAGGATTAATTTATCAAATAAACTTATTTAATTATTCGAGCCACCAAAATATTTTAGTAAAGGGTAATTAAGATTAAAATTAAACAATTAGTTTAAAAGAACATTTGTTGGTTTAAATTAAATGAATAAATAATAATAAAATTGTCGATTAATTCAAATATTAATAGATCATATAATATTTATTTAAGGTCAAAAATCGAGAAAAGCAAGGGGATATTGAAGTGGATGGCCAATGCATATGCAAAGGTGAGTTAATATCACTCAGTTAGATTTAAATTTAAATTTAAATCAAATGATTAAATTTAAACAATTGGTTGAATGGATGAATTGATTGATTATATTAAAGTATATACTACATCTTGGGATGTTTGATTTATATTGTGCTATAGTATGGTATATTTTGGAATTGGCTTATTATATTATGCTAATATCTGTGGATGCAGGGAAAACAGGTGGGAGGGATCCAACTGGATCCCTCAACATTTATTTAAATTATTTAAATTCCCCGTTATGATGATGTGATGTTTTATGATGGATTATGTTGAAATATTGAATGCTATGGTTGGATTGGATAATTGGGTATAATGAATTTCCAGAAAAATATATAACTTGGATGTTGGAAAGAAAAGAAAGGAAGTGAATTTGTAAGTAAAATAATTATGGAAATTTGACTAAATTTAAGAATGAAATAGAAATAAAATAAAGTGATATAAGAATTCTAATTAATAAATCTTGAATATAGAAAGGAGATTTTTGAATAAATAGAAAGTTAATGAATTGTAAACTCCAATGCTAATATCTAAAAAGACAGAACATTTATTTTAAAATTAAGATTTTAAATTTTGAAAGAAACAAAGGAGAAAATGGGAAAAACCTGAAATTTGTATATTTCAGTTAAAAGATTTAAAATCAAACAGAAAATAAAAATAATAAAAATAAAGTCCATAATTAATGAATTTTGAAATGAACTGAGCAAGTAAATATATTTATTTAAAATAGAATGAATTGGAAATCAATTCGGAAAATTGATTTAAGTGCTTGAAAGTTGGAATTCTCTCTGGATGGCCAAGTACACATTTTTAAAAGTAAATTTGTAAATATAAATTAAATGTTTTAAAGTTGGTTTTAAAGAAAGCAAGGTTTGTAAAATTTATTATTTCTAATATTTAATTTCTAAAGCAAGTATTTCCTTTTAATATATTATAGCATTCATTATTTAAAAGCGACTTAGTATTTGTTTTAAAAGTGAAGACCTGGTTTTATATTCTATAAAGTAACCTTATTTTCTCAAATTCATATAGTATGTATTTTTTTTCAAATCATTGAAATAGTTTTAAATAAATATTTTAAAGTATATTTCAAAGTAAAGTGTTTTAAATTTATTTTAAAATCTAGTTTTGTGCTTGGTGATTTCGGAGGAGATAGAAAATAATTGGGAAGGTTTATTCTAAATGGAAAGATAGTTTTGAAACTGTTTTCAAAGGATTGAAAATAGAAATAATATCTTGTGAAGATATTTTTGGGGATTAATAAATAATTAGGAAAATTATTTATTGTTTAATGGATGTTTGTAAATAGAAATTGATAGTTAAATAACCGACTATCAATATTGGACAATGCGTTAATCGTTTCGAAGAGACCGGGATTGAGATTTATTTCTCGAAAACCACTTCGATCCGGTTTGTACGTTTCGTTAAAACGATTTTGGATTCGAAGATGGAGCAGTGAAGTGCAAGGGCTAATCGCTACTAATCCTGAGGATATTTCCAAAATGGATGTAGTAGGAATAGTGCCTTCGGTTCCGTTCGAACCCGGGACGGACTTGTATGGATGAATGCTTGCGAAACATCGTCAGGTGGACGATGGGCATTCTAAGGAATATATTCTAAAAAGGTAACGCTTAGCCTCAAGCCTCATCAAATGGGAATGGCTGAAAATCAAGGGATATGCAGCAAGGCTTCGTGGGTAGCCCCCACTGGAGGGTGAGGTCATCCCTGTCTAGATGTCCCTTTATTTCGGCTTAGTGGGCGGTTGCTGATCCCAACCGCGGGATGATCTTGCTCGGAACTGTCCAGTAAGGGATGGTTCCGGTCTTGTGTTGCAGGGGAGTTAGGGTGGCTCCTCGGTACGCTGATCTAGACCAGGTACTGTGACAGGTGGTACTCCAGTACCTAGCCATTAGTTGGAATCCATTTTCCCTACGCGCCCGTACGGTTTTGATTGTGCCCAACTATTGCTGAAACGTGAGATGCAAGCATTTCAGCTAGATTCTATTTACTTTCTATAGACACTATTATAATATCAGAGGATTTCTATAAAAATTGTTTTAGCTATCGTAAGGTAAAACCCGACATGTTTATTTGTGGCGTGGTCTTACGAGATGCTTTTGTTTTCAAAGGATTTTTGAAACTTTAATAATCAATTGGGTGTGATTTTCTCACGCTGGTAATCCATACTGACTCGGGTGTTATTTAACTGTAATGATCGGGTCAGACCGAGTATTATAGGATACAGGATTTGATGTTGTGGGGCTCAGGAGACGAGCTGGATGGCGATACGTACTCTCGTACTTGTTCATATATATATATATATATATATATATATATATTCCGCCGTGTTGTGTAGCAGTGTATCCAGTTGTATGTTATTGATGTGAGTTATGATTGATGTACTCTGATGATGTAATATATGTAAACAGATATATTTGATTTTGAGTAAATATTATTTATTATCTATTATATTTTACTCCGCTGCGATGGTTAGATTTTGTTGTTTCTTTCTATCCTCTTCTCCTACCTCTTCTAATTTTACCCAAATGGTTCGTATTTCTGTACAACTTGGATTGATTTAGGTAGAATAGTGTTGATTCAAGAGGTACGGATTTGCGGGCTGTTACACTTGGTATCAGAGCGAGGTTGGTGATAACCTTGGCTCTGGTGGGAATTACTCATTTAAAATAGAGTCCGTAGTACTCTAGAATGAGTTTGAGCGTATTAATAGATATGAGCGCGTATTTGTTAGTGAATATAAATTGTTTTAATATTGTGTTGATTGATTTATTGAGTGACATATGAACCTTCGTCGACACAGTCTGCGCAACTGTATTGAAGGGGTTTCTAAACTCTCGAATAGAACAATCGACACGATATTGTTTTAAATATGGGTAAATGAAATAATTTTACCCAAAAACATATTTTGATATAAAGAATAGTTTTTGTAAACTATTTTAGCTAATATATGGTTGCTTGGATGTTAGAAATGGTAATATTAAAGTACTATCATTGTTAAGTGAAAATTTAACTAGAAATTGATGTATAACTAAAATTTAGGGGAATAAATTCATTTCAAATAAAATTTATGAATATGAATTATAAAAGTAATTTATGAACTGAAATAACATTAAATGATAATTTGTATGAGCATAAGCTATGCAAATGAATTATAGTAAAATTGATTTATGCAGGATTTGGAAATTCAAAAAATTTCAGAGATTTTGGGAATGTTTATCGAAGTATTTAAAAATAAATAATAACATTATTGTTTTGGGTTATTTTTGAAAGGAAATTTGTTTAAAAATGGATTGTGAAAGTGAGATAGCATTGGATTCACTTCAGTCACTCGAAAATAACTTCGGTGATGACTGCAGCATCATCGATGTTCATTTTCGAGTTTCTAAGTGATGAATTGCTACCAAATTGATTTGTTCAGGAAAACCTGTTTGTTTTTGAAATTTCAAAGGAAATTTGTTGGGAATAAAACCAGGATTGGTTTAAATATTAGAGAAATGTGATTTGAGATGTTGGAGATTTCAAACTAATTTGAAACCAAAGGTCCGGTGTTTAAAAATCCTGAAGAGATAAGTGGTAGGCTTATAAATTGAGATGATTTTTAAATTAGAAAGGAAATATAAGCTTTGAAGGTTGGAATTTAAATTTAAAGTGAGAAGTTAAAAATGACATTTACTTAGATTGATGAATAAAATTAAATCGAATTGAGTTAAATAAATTTGAGTTAAAGTAAAATTGAATTGGGATGAGAATTCAATTGAATTAATGAATGGAATTAAATTTTTACCTGAATAAATGGAAAATAAGTTGGATAAGAATTGGATTGAAATAAATAGATTAAAATAACTTATAAGAGAATTAAGAATCCATAGAAGTAAAATATGCTCGGGCTATAAATAAATAGAAGGCTTGAGTTAAAATAAAAAAATAAAATAAAGATGAATGTATTCAAGCCTAGGATGAATGAGATTGTCTAAATAATAAGTTGTGCTTATAAAATTTGAAAAAGTGGAATAGAAACCCAAAATAAATATTGTTTGATGAATTGGGAAATAAAACAAAAAATCCAAGCTTGAATTATAAAATAAATTGAACTTAAGCAAATTGAATGAAGTGATATTTGAAATTAAAATTCAAGTATTGAATTATAAATTAAGGAAAAACTAAGTAGATAATAAATTAGATAATGAAATATGTAAGGAGAACTCAATACAGTTAAATAAAAGCTGAATTAGTGAGTTAATATTGAAGTTGGGAAACAAAACTCAGGTTATATATTGAATTCGACTTGAATTATTAGTGAAGAAAATATAATTGGAGATGGCCAGGTAATAAATGGAATATGACCTCGAAATATTATTCAAATGAGTTTGGGTTGTGAAATTAAATTGGTTAAAGAGAGATTGAATTGCGATTTAATAAAATTGGATGGTAATTTAAAAGTGAATGGTAATTTGAAATGGATAATGGATCCAAAACTTGAATTATAGATTAAAAATTTAAATTGGAGTGCTAACAAATTAAATATAATTGGGAATATATCGAATAAAAATGTGATTTGATTAAAATAGTAATGGGATGGTTTGCATTGTGAATAAAATTGAAATGAAATGTGTCGAGCTAAATAAGTGGTTGTGGATGAATTAAAATAAAAAGAAATTTAATTGGTAATTAAAATGAATCTAAATTGTTAATGGTTTTGAATGAAACCAGTTTGGTTAATAAAATGAAATGAAAGTGAATGGATTCAAATTTAATTGCAATGAAACTGAGGATATATGATTTGTGAATAAGATTAAAAGTGGAATAGGATTAAGTATAAATTGAGTTGAAATCAATTTAAATTGGTTATAAACATAAATACTTATTTATTCACATAAATCTCATCGAATTGCATGGAATAAATGGTCGTTGGATGTAAATGGAAGTAATTAAAATTCTATGTGTTGATAAAGGTGAAATAAATTGATTTTGAAAGCAATTGAATTAAATATGAGTTCAGTTGCTTAAGAATAAATAAAATGTAAGCGATTGAGTTTTAAACCATTCAAATTAAATGAAAATGGTTTGTAAATAAGTTGAAACAGTTGAATTAGCATGGAAACTATATAAATTGCTTACGGAAAAATGTTTGGTATGAGTTTCTTTAGAATTCATGTGTTTTAACTATTGCAAATAAGTGATATGCTGTTAAACTTCATATATTTGGCACTTACATGTATAAATTGAGTAAGTACAGGTACCGAGAAGCCGTGTGGCTGGATTTGGATTGCATTAACTGCTAAATAGATAAGCCACTTGCTTAAAAATGCTAAATAAGGTACGCCTACGTAATAAAAATAGGAAATATGAACTGTTTTTGGTTTTTCCGACCGTGTGGGTCGATGTATATATATTTATCTCTTTTGTCAAATTGCGAAAGCTCCTCCGTACAAAGGGACTCTGCCAAAAAATTTCGAAAATTTTGGGAGTTCGAAAATTTTTGAAAATTTTTGGAAAATTTTTGTTAACGACAAAACGATTTCAAACTGGAAATTGAAATAAGTTAGTAAATTAAACTAACTTAAATAATGATATGAATTAGTAATAAATGACAAATAAAATTTAAAATATTCAGAGTAGAAGAATAAATTGAGTTCATATAGAATGGAGATAGATCAATTTGAATAAAAATAGATATAAACTAAAGTGAAAGATGAAATAAATATAAGGAGCATATAAAATGCTTAAACTAAACTTTAGAGGGAATGGTGAAGTCTTAAATGGAAATTGATACTGCCAATGTAATTTAAGTCAATATTGGAATGAATAAATATTGGCATTTGGTGAGAAAGTGGATAAAATGTTTTGGAATATTGTGATTGGTTATTATTGCTAAGTAAAATATGCAGGTAATATAAAAGGTAAAAGAATTGGATTGGTTTCAAAAGATAAAAGTTGAAATGCTCGACAAAAGGTATGTATTTAAAATTGATGTGAAATTTGATTGGGATTTTGGATTGAGCCACTTGGCTTTTTGTTTTCTTTTTGGATTTGGGAGGCCATAGAGCCATTTTGTAGTTGTACCGAGTCAGCCGTGCAAAGGAGACACTGGCGAAATTTTTCGGGAATTTAGGGAGTTAGAAAAATTTTGAGAAAATTTTGATAACTTAAAATTTGAATTTAAGTTTAAATTTGAATTGATAAGTAGGTGATATTGTTTGGGACTTATGGATAAGTTGAAAAGTTAGAAAGGAAGTTTGGGTGTCTTTGATTAAAAGCTTGTTTTGGCAAGTTGATGAGAATGTTTGGTTTTGGGAAAAGTAAACGGGTATTGGACCATTCTTCCTAACTAGTAATTTCGGGGACGAAATTCTTTTAAGGGGGAAGGAATGTGACGACCGGAATTTTTGAGCGTTTGAAATAGGAATATTTAATTAATTTTAAATATTTGAAAGGATAATTTTTAACCTAAATTACGAATACCACAATTTAATTGTTAATTAAATTATTGAATTAAATAATTTAAAAATCGGGTAAATATGAAATCTGGGATTTTAAGCCAGTTAAAAATAATTTGAAGGCTTGTAAAATTTATATTGATAACACTGAAAATAATAGAAGTTGTAAAATTGAAATTAATAGTGGTTTGTTCAGTTTTAAAATTTTATTGTGTAAATTGAATTTAAAAATAGCCTTCCGGAGCACGGTCTCGGAATTTAATGAAAGCAGTTCCATTGGATCCGTAATATTATATTATTATCGAAAATTCCATTTTCGCAGTGTTTGGGTTTACCGTTCGATCGTACAATCCGTAAACGCATAGAAGAATTAATTAATTTTAATTTTTCTTAGTCAAACCTTTTCATGGAAGCTTCACTCTTAGCTTCTCACGCAACTTTTCCCCTCTTTTATAACTCGAGCCATTGTCTTTCTTCAGTAAAAAAAAAATAGAGAAGAAGAAGAAGATAATAATAAATAATAATAAATAAATAAAAGAAACTTCAAAAGGAAGCTTTCAGCCGGCCGATCTAAATAAATCATTCTTCCCTTCCTTGTTTTCATATTGACCGAGAGTCGATTCATAATACTAACAAATTCGAAGACCGGCCGAGATACCCAAATTCGAAGACCCGGTACTGTTCTTCTTCTTTAACCCTTCCTTCAATCTCAATTCGGTCGAGATACCCAAATTCAAAACCGACCAAGCCATCATAATTCGAATTGCTCGTCTCGTTTTAAACTAATCGCGATTAGGGTTTTGAATCGCAGTTGGTTTCTAGCCGTTCGGTGGTAAGCTGTAGCAGTGGAGTGGGGTAGGGCATTCGAGCAATCGAGAGGCGTAGAGGGAGGGTCAGCGTTGTATCTGCGTTCGAATCAAAGGGTTAGGGTCGCGTGTACTCGCGATTGTCTGTGCTTCGTAATTTTAAGCTCAAGCTGGTGCTGCCTCGCGGAGGCGAAGCGATAGTGGGTTGTAGTTCACGAGTTTGGGAGGTGGTGGCGCTGTCCAGAGGCGTTTGTGATTAGGGTTTCGATTCGATGGTCTAGTAAGGGCAGTAATTGGAGCAGCATGGTTTTGGTGGTGCGAGCAAGGGGAATCTAGGGTTCTGTTTCGATGTCGACTCGGCAGTGAGGTTCAATTTCTGCTCTTCTGTTAATTTTAAATTGATAATATATAAAGTAAATATGCATACATATTTTGATTCGCTAAGTTAATTTGTAGAAAAAAAATGGATTTGGTAGTAAATTTGTTCAAATAGTTTGGCTAATTTATTTTAGATGCTAAAAGATTCTTTAAAAAGAAAATATAAATATATACATATTTTCACATACAAGTTAGTTTTAAAATAATGTATTATGAGGATTAATTTATCAAATAAACTTATTTAATTATTCGAGCCACCAAAATATTTTAGTAAAGGGTAATTAAGATTAAAATTAAACAATTAGTTTAAAAGAACATTTGTTGGTTTAAATTAAATGAATAAATAATAATAAAATTGTCGATTAATTCAAATATTAATAGATCATATAATATTTATTTAAGGTCAAAAATCGAGAAAACCAAGGGGATATTGAAGTGGATGGCCAATGCATATGCAAAGGTGAGTTAATCTCACTCAGTTAGATTTAAATTTAAATTTAAATTTAAATGATTAAATTTAAACAATTGGTTGAATGGATGAATTGATTGATTATATTAAAGTATATACTACATCTTGGGATGTTTGATTTATATTGTGCTATAGTATGGTATATTTTGGAATTGGCTTATTATATTATGCTAATATCTGTGGATGCAGGGAAAACAGGTGGGAGGGATCCAACTGGATCCCTCAACATTTATTTAAATTATTTAAATTCCCTGTTATGATGATGCGATGTTTTATGATGGATTATGTTGAAATATTGAATGCTATGGTTGGATTGGATAATTGGGTATAATGAATTTCCAGAAAAATATAGAACTTGGATGTTGGAAAGAAAAGAAAGGAAGTGAATTTGTAAGTAAAATAATTATGGAAATTTGACTAAATTTAAGAATGAAATAGAAATAAAATAAAGTGATATAAGAATTCTAATTAATAAATCTTGAATATAGAAAGGAGATTTTTGAATAAATAGAAAGTTAATGAATTGTAAACTCCAATGCTAATATCTAAAAAGACAGAACATTTATTTTAAAATTAAGATTTTAAATTTTGAAAGAAACAAAGGAGAAAATGGGAAAAACCTGAAAGTTGTATATTTCAGTTAAAAGATTTAAAATCAAACAGCAAATAATAATAATAAAAATAAAGTCCTTAATTAATGAATTTTGAAATGAACTGAGCAAGTAAAGATATTTATTTAAAATAGAATGAATTGGAAATCAATTCGGAAAATTGATTTAAGTGCTTGAAAGTTGGAATTCTCTCTGGATGGCCAAGTACACGTTTTTAAAAGTAAATTTGTAAATATAAATTAAATGTTTTAAAGTTGTTTTTAAAGAAAGCAAGGTTTGTAAAATTTATTATTTCTAATATTTAATTTCTAAAGCAAGTATTTCCTTTTAATATATTATAGCATTCATTATTTAAAAGCGACTTAGTATTTGTTTTAAAAGTGAAGACCTGGTTTTATATTCTATAAAGTAACCTTATTTTCTCAAATTCATATAGTATGTATTTTTTTTCAAATCATTGAAATAGTTTTAAATAAATATTTTAAAGTATATTTCAAAGTAAAGTGTTTTAAATTTATTTTAAAATCTAGTTTTGTGCTTGGTGATTTCGGAGGATATAGAAAATAATTGGGAAGGTTTATTCTAAATGGAAAGATAGTTTTGAAACTGTTTTCAAAGGATTGAAAATAGAAATAATATCTTGTGAAGATATTTTTGGGGATTAATAAATAATTAGGAAAAATATTTATTGTTTGATGGATGTTTGTAAATAGAAATTGATAGTTAAATAACCGACTATCAATATTGGACAATGCGTTAATCGTTTCGAAGAGATCGGGATTGAGATTTATTTCTCGAAAACCACTTCGATCCGGTTTGTACATTTCGTTAAAACGATTTTGGATTCGAAGATGGAGCAGTGAAGTGCAAGGGCTAATCGCTACTAATCCTGAGGATATTTCCAAAATGGATGTAGTAGGAATAGTGCCTTCGGTTCCGTTCGAACCCGGGACGGACTTGTATGGATGAATGCTTGCGAAACATCGTCAGGTGGACGATGGGCATTCTAAGGAATATATTCTAAAAAGGTAACGCTTAGCCTCAAGCCTCATCAAATGGGAATGGCTGAAAATCAGGGGATATGCAGCAAGGCTTCGTGGGTAGCCCCCACTGGAGGGTGAGGTCATCCCTGTCTAGATGTCCCTTTATTTCGGCTTAGTGGGCGGTTGCTGATCCCAACCGCGGGATGATCTTGCTCGGAACTGTCCAGTAAGGGATGGTTCCGGTCTTGTGTTGCAGGGGAGTTAGGGTGCCTCCTCGGTACGCTAATCTAAACCAGGTACTGTGACAGGTGGTACCCCAGTACCTAGCCATTAGTTGGAATCCATTTTCCCTACGCGCCCGTACGGTTTTGATTGTGCCCAACTATTGCTGAAACGTGAGATGCAAGCATTTCAGCTAGATTCTATTTACTTTCTATAGACACTATTATAATATCAGAGGATTTCTATAAAAATTGTTTTAGCTATCGTAAGGTAAAACCCGACATGTTTATTTGTGGCGTGGTCTTACGAGATGCTTTTGTTTTCAAAGGATTTTTGAAACTTTAATAATCAATTGGGTGTGATTTTCTCACGCTGGTAATCCAGACTGACTCGGGTGTTATTTAACTGTAATGCTCGGGTCAGACCGAGTATTATAGGATACAGGATTTGATGTTGTGGGGCTCAGGAGACGAGCTGGATGGCGATACGTACTCTCGTACTTGTTTATATATATATATATATATATACATACATATATATATATATATATATATATTCCGCTGTGTTGTGTAGCTGTGTATCCAGTTGTATGTTATTGATGTGAGTTATGATTAATGTACTCTGATGATGTAATATATGTAAACAGATATATTTGATTTTGAGTAAATATTATTTATTATCTATTATATTTTACTCCGCTGCGATGGTTAGATTCTGTTGTTTCTTTCTATCCTCTTCTCCTACCTCTTCTAATTTTACCCAAATGGTTCGTATTTCTGTACAACTTGGATTGATTTAGGTAGAATAGTGTTGATTCAAGAGGTACGGATTTGCGGGCTGTTACAAAAGGGGCAGAGACTTGCCCTATATTTGGTTCGAGTTCAGGAGCTGCTAGCGAATCTCGAGTATTATGACATTTCGCATGTCCCGCGTGAGCGAAACAGAGCAGCCGATTCATTGGCAAAATTCGCAAGCACAGGCGACGCACAACAAATGGGATTATTTCCTGTTGAGACCCTCCATGCTCCGAGTATAGATAATATGGAGGTAGATTTCGTGTTAGAAACAGAAATCGAGAAGGAATCATGGATGACCCCAATCAAGCAGTACCTGCTATTCGAGATCTTACCCAAAGAAAGGAGTGAAAGACGAAAAGTCCTTCGTAAGGCTTCTCTCTATGTAATACAGGATGGAGTAATGTATCGAAGAGGATTCTCGACCCCACTACTCCGATGCATTGCCCATGGTGAGATAAAACGTGTCATGGAGGAAGTCCATGAAGGAGAGTGCAACGAACATATTGGGGGGCAGACATTAGCAAAGTAGATCCTCCGTTATGGATACTACTGGCCAACTGTGAATCGGGATGCTGCAGACTATGTAAGGAGATGTGATAAATGACAAATATATATAAAAATCCCGAGAGCCCTGTCGACGGAACTCACGCGAATGGTTTGTCCCTGGCCATTTGCAATGTGAGGAATTGACCTAGTTGGTTCTTAATCCATAGCCAATGGTGGGGCGAAATATGCAATGGTTGTGGTCGACTACACCAAATGGGCAGAAGCAGAGCGTCTGGCTACAATAACCACCAAGAAGGTTATTAATTTCGTCGTACGAAATATCATATGCCGTTTCGGCCTTCCACGGACCATCATTACGGATAATGGGACTCAATTCGAAAGCAAGGAGTTCAAAGAATTTTGTTAGAAATATGGCACTGGGAAGAATTTGCAGCGGTTGCTCACCTGAAAGCCAACGGACAAGTGGAAGCCATAAACAAGATAATCAAGTCCGTTTTGAAAAAACGTCTAGAAAAGGATAGAGGCTAGTGGGTGGATGAACTTCCAACAGTGCTTTGGGCCTACAGGACCACCCACAAGACCGCGACTGGCCACACTCCATTCGCATTGGCATATGGCACGGAAGCTGTCATACCCGTGGAACTTGAAGTTCCATCACATCGGGTAACTTATTACGACCCCGAGTCGAACCAGAATCTTTTATTAGAATCATTGGACTTCATTGACGACAAACACGAAGAGGCCAATTTGAGAGCAGCCGCATACAGACATAGAGTCGCAAAATATTATAACGAAAAGGTCTGACCAAGAATTTTTAGTGTGGGAGACCTCGTTTTGAAACGTGTTTTTTCGATCCCGTCTCACATGAATCCCACATGGGAAGGTCCATACGTCATCGAACGGAAGCTTGGGGAAGGAACTTTCAAGCTAGCGACCGTCGATGGTGCGACACTCCCCCGAGCATGGAACAGCGAGCACTTGCGGCATTATTATACTTAGTCTATTTCTTTTACGTATTAGTTGCATTTATTTCCAGTACGCCTTAATTTCTAGTTCTTGGCATGTAGTAAGACAATTCAGCTTGCTTTCATTAATAAAGGCTTGAAGCCATCTTTTCCATAAATTACTGATGTCTCTACGTATGATGATCCTGTGATAGGCAAACGAAACCATATTATTCTGGCCGACGTACGAACACGCGCAAACGATTCGAAATCTCCAAGTCCCCAGAGTGCGGACTGGAGTACTCTAAGTCCCCGGAGTGCGGACTCGAGTATAAACAATTCAAAACCTCCAAGTCCTCGGAGTGCGGACTGGAGTACTCTAAATCCCTGGAGGGCGGACTCAAGTATAAACGATTCAAAATCTCCAAGTCCCCGGAGTACGGACTGGAGTACTCTAAGTCCCCGGAATGCGGACTCGAGTATAAACGATTCAAAATCTCCAAGTCCCCGAAGTGCGGACTGGAGTACTCTAAGTCCCCGGAGTGCAGACTCGAGTATAAACGGACTGCGGACTGGAGTACTCTAAGTCCCTGGAGTGCGAACTCGAGTATAAACGATTCAAAATCTCCAAGTCCCCGCAGTGCGGACTAGAGTACTTTAAGTCCCCGGAGTGCGTACTCGAGTATAAACGATTCAAAATCTCCAAGTCCCCACAGTGTGGACTGGAGTACTCTAAGTCCCCGGAGTGCGGAATCGAGTATAAACGATTCAAAATCTCCAAGTCCCCAGTGTGCGGACCGGAGTACTCTAAGTCCCTGGAGTGCGGACTCGAGTATAAACGATTCAAAATCTCCAAGTCCTCGGAGTGCGGTCTGGAATACTCTAAGTCCACGGAGTGCGGACTCGAGTATAAACGATTCAAAATCTTCAAGTCCTCGGAGTGCGGACTGGAGTACCCTAAGTCCCCGGAGTGCGGACTCAAGTATAATCGACTCAAATCTCCAAGTCCCCAAAGCATGGACTGAGTACTCTAAGTCACCGATATGCGGACCAAAAAATATTCTAAGTGCTTGAAATGCAGATGGAAGAATGAGCAACTCTTGAAGAATCTCCGAGCTATATGAAGGCGAACCGAGAAGTCCATGTTATTCACAACAGCTCGGATTTAAATCACAATCATACAAAAATTGAACGACAAGAGCCTTGTGAAAGACAGAAAAAAAGGGAACTAACCTTTATTCAGACAAAGTTTTTTACAACAAAGTTCGGAGTAGACAATCTATTTACAAAGACTATGGAAGTAGATGAAAATTATTACATAACTTAAACTAACTCTCGTTGAACAAGAGTAATGGTCACTTCTTGTGCTTCTTTGACTTCCTCACCTCCGTGGACTTCTCGGACGGCTCCTCCCCTGTGCATTTACCCTTGGTACTCTTCTTTGATGGAGGGGTAGCAGCTGCAGAAGCACGGGGAACATCCACGGGCTTGGACCTGCCAGGGAGATTGACCTTCAATGGCTTGTGCAAGGGATCGTCTGGGTCCACAACTCGAGGCTCGACCTTGATCTCAGCCGTCTCTCGCTTCTCCTTCTCGGGCCGCTCCTTCATACTTAGCTCAGACGTGTGTTTGGAGGTGCCTGTAATCTCTACTTCATAACTCCCCTCGATGGGAGAAGAAGTCTCAGATTTGTCTTCATCCAGTGCTCCAAACACCTGAGCATCTGGCCCGGGAGCCTCTCCTGCCTGAGTGGCCTCACCTATCTTTTCCTCCACCTCCTTGGAGACATCGCTCCTCGAAGTGGGCTCGGGATCAGAACAGCTTGCGCAAAATCATGAAAAACAAGCATTAGAATACAATAGTCCTTCATAAAGAATGGCGACTTTAGAAATCTTAAAGTGAAGAGTTATCTACCAGGCTCCGGCAAGCTCTCAGCCGTTAAGGGGGTTTCACCCTCTGGAATGGGAAACAGAATATGGAAGCCAAGGCCGGAGTCCTCTGGATTGTAACAGATATGCTGCTCAAAGGGATCGAGTATGGGTCGATCGGCCAATCGAGTAGGCGCATAAGCTGGAGGCACAACCCCGGATGGGCCGGTAATCTCTTCTTTCCTTTTCTTTGAGAGGGAGCCTTCGCAATAAATAGCTTTAGCTGCTGACAAGTCGGAAGGCTCATTCCCCTTGAGGAATTATTTTATCAAGGCCCCCTCGTCAATCTCTTCGGTACCGTGCTCGGCCTTTCTGATTTCGATTAAAGTCTCCCACGCCTCGGCCAGAGATTCAAGATAACCCTCGCCCAAGAAAGTCAAGTCTCGATGCATGAGAACGCGGGCGTTGAACTCAGCAATTAGTGGGTCAAACATATTTTTGACCTCCTCCCTGCCTTCTTCTCTAGCCGCATCGAGACGCGAGTCGATATCAATGGACGCCATCTTTTTGCCCTCTTCACGGGCCTCACTCTTTATCGCCTCGACTCTGGAAAGCTCGCTCTCATGTTTTTCTTTCAAGAGTCGAGTGGCAACGATCTCATCACAGTATCGTTGTGACTCCTCCTAGGCTGTCGTTTTCTCTTCCTTCTCTCTGCGGGGCTGCTCCTCAAGTTCCCTGACTCGGAGGCTGAATGCGTCACTCTCCTTTTGAACTGAGTCCTTCTCTAGAGCCAAAGCCCCAAAGCGTTGAACCGCCTCGTCGAGTTCTTTGTTGTGAGTTGATTCCAGAAAAGTGACGGCCTCCGCGGTGTCCTTGGCGCTCTGATGGGCGACTTCAAGTTCAGACTTGTAAGTTGCGATTTCTTCATTTTGAGCCTTAATGATGTTTTTATTATGGATAGCCTCAAGTTCAGGCGATCGATTTCATGTTGGCGCTCCACGGAGACTTCGGAAAGTTTTTCAGCCAAATGAACAAACGCGTCATGTTGAACATAGACGTCGTTGGTATAGGCGATGGCGCTCTGCTTGACATGACCGGGGATAGGATGAATCGCCAGGAGGAATTTTAGGCCATCGAAGCAGATTTCGAAAATCTATCTTTAAGCTCGGCCAGCCTCTCCGATACTGTTGGGTCTGTTGCAGGAGCAGGAGGAGACGGCTTTGAAAGTTCGGCCCTCCTATGAGGATCTCCGGATTGTTGATTGGTAGAGGAGTCAGAGTGTTGATCCAGGAGGACATCAGATTGCGACGCCTTATTGCCGCGCTTGTCTTTGCTTGGTTCCGGATGAGAAGAGGGATGATGGTGGTACTTGGGCTGGTAGTATGTTTTCTTCCGAGATGATGAGTCCCGGGAATGATAATCCCTATCGCCATCATCGTCTCTGTCCCGGCATCTCCTGGAACCTGAGTCACGCCCGGAGTGATAGAAAACAGACGACCCGCGGAGGCGATCAATGCCATGAGTACGTCCCATGCCACCTGTATGAAATTCGAGAAAGAGTTAGCAATGAGAAGAGTAGCGCGATGACAAAAATCTAAGTGCAAATTGAAGTGCAAGCGTTTGTGCATGTCCTAGTGTTTCCCCTCGACGGACCAGTTGCATTACTAATGGGAGATTTCTCTCCCTGACTCTGGGCTAGAGTGCCCGCATTGCCTCTGATGGGCGAGTGAAGTTGAAATGTTTTCGGATCGTCGAATTCATAATTGAGCAGGTCATCGGGAATGGAGAGGTTCGATAGGCCCTTTAAAGGACTCTCTACATGTTGTGAAGAGGCCTCTTTCTCCGTTGGAATGAGTGTAACTTTTGAAGTTCCTCCAACCTTCTCCTTCATAATCTTGTACGTCAATCCCTTTTTCCTCTTTGAAGGGGAAGATGACGTTTCGATATCATGTACTTAGACTATCGGATCCTGAGCGGGAGACAATTTCTCACCTTGTGCTTCGGGTGTTTCATTCCCTTGAATTTCCCCCTCTTCCTGTGCGCCAGGAGTGTGACGTGATGACGACTCGGCTAATTTTTTCCCCTTTATCGGATGCGGGCTTGGGGACGGAGACGCCCTCAGGAGGCTTACCCGACGATCTTCTGCTAACAGTCCGAACCTTGATAGTGACTCATTTGAAATGAGAGTTCGGATGTCTCGTTCTTTAACGGGAAGAGCTCTAATAGCTTCAATGGCCTCAGAATATCTACGGCCGTCAAGACGTGGAATGATACCTGAGAATATGAAACAAGAGTGAGAAAAGGCATAGCCTCGACCAGACATGAGTATGGTTTCAAGAAGAAGACTTACTTCCTCCAACCCATCTCCTCGCGAAACCAAGAGGGCAATGCACATAGAACCATTCCTGTTTGTACAGGGAAAACTTGCTCCACGCTCGGGTTAAAATCTGGCATTTGCGATAGGGCTCGAGAAACATGTAAGAGGGGCTATATCCCCGCTTCTTGACCGTATAAATATATCTGATATCGCTAGGAGTTGGAGGCCTAGAGAGGACGGTCATGAAGAGGATATAGGTGCCATAGATGAAAGCGTGGTCGTTCGGGTGCAATTGCGACGGGGCAATGTTAATATACTGCAGCACATCCTAAGAAATAAACTGAATGGTGGCACACTGCTGACCCAGCACATAAACTTATTACAGGTGGTGTATCCAACTAGGGGCAGGTTTGGACGATCGTTCCCTAATGGAACCAGCACATCGTCAAATGGGATTCCGTGGATAAAGCATATTCCCCGGAGCGCAGTTTCATTGACCTTCGAAGCTTGAGAATCGACCGGGTTGTCCAAAAGAATCGATGTTTCCAGGGCATCTAGAGCTAAGTTATGAGTGTGGGAAGTCGACGGATTAGAAGTATCCGCGACCCCTTGTTTAGAAGACGGCCCGGGTCTATCCGAGATCATGGCAGAGCTAGATTTCTTAGACATCTCCGATAAATATTGAGGTTGACGAGAGTACCTGTTTGAACTATACTTGAAAAACAATCGACGTCAGAATTAACAACACAAGAATCCCCCCATGTGGTGTGTGAACTAGTGCGATCATTCATGTGTAAGCGCTGAAAAATTAAAAGTCACAGAGTTAATAATATAAAAATGAGCCTCTAATCGTCGTCTTCGAAGACCGTTGTCGTTGATCGTCTCCAAAAGCCTGCCTTATGGTGTTTACAGTTTCGGATTCAGAAAATGTTAGAAGAAGTTATCCGATTATGTTGATTTAAATTCAGGTTCATGTCTACCGAAACTAGGAAGTTATCAGTCCAGATCAGTTCGATATGCTAGTATGTTGGAGTCCTTGTTTTGTTATGTGATTAGGCAGGATAAACAAGTGTTCGGCCTAAGCTAAGGGATGGTTCGACATTCATAATGGCTCGGCCTAAAAGTTGTTCGGCCTGGATATTGTTCGACAAAACCTTCGCTCGGCCTAGATACCATTCGGACTGAAAATTGCTCGGCCTAGTTATCGTTCGTTCGACCTAGCTAGCGTTCGGCGGTGTATCGTTCGGCCAAAATTCTGTTCGGCTGAAATAACACTCGGCATCCCATCTAATTTGTGCTTCCACCCTAACCTCCCAACCCACTATTCGGCATGTGGTGAGCCACGCCGAACCAAAGTTACGCCGAGCCCCAACGCTTGGCACTCCTCCCTTAACTACGGTTTCATTTTTTTTCTTCTCTTCCTCCACCCACACCGAACCACCACGATGGATTGTTCGACGAGTTATACCAGACCATGCTGTTCGACATCCTAGCCACTTTACGCTCCTCCTCTATTCTTTCTTTTCCTCCAATCTCGTTGGGCACAAGAGATCCATGCCGAACCACAATGCATCTCCCAACATCTCCCCCGTGTACTCGACTCTGGCCACTTCTCTTTCCCAATACCATCTAGCCTAGAGAAATATCCTATTCGAACTTCGATTCACTCATCCACGCAACACCTATCAGCTACAATTCTAATTTACGGACTCGAGCCTCATGTTAAAACCCATTTATTCGGGGAAAGGACTTAGATAGAGGGATCGTTACCTAGTTATAGATCGAGACTTGGAGAAATCTGGGGTTAAGGGCACGGCTTTGGTTAATGCCGAATGGATTGGGAAGGAATGGTTGTTAACAGGTGAAATTTAAAAATATGAGATAGCGGAGGTAAAAAGGTGAAAAGAGAAGAAGGGGGAAAACGGTGGCCTTTATAGGGAAGAAGAAGAAGTCGAAGAGGCTATGGCCGGTGGAACCGGTCAAAGTCGCATCGTTCGGCTTCGGCATGCAAAGCCGCCCGGCACACGTGGATCATCCGGCCTCGGTTGTATTGTTCGGCATTTGCGTTACATTCCGCACACACCACCTCATCAAGTGTTTACAAGAAAACAACCTCCAAGAGTGACGGGCCAAGGTCCGGAGCGAAGCACAAAGGACTCGCAGTTCAAAGCGTATCACGTTCGGTCACGCGATACACTTTGGGGGGCAAGTGTTTCCTGAAGATTTGACTAGGCAACTTGGTACTCGGCATTCTAAACGTTCGGCGCCAGACGAACGTCCAGAATACACGGAACAGTCCGCATCCACGAAGGTTCGACATCCATGAAGGTTCGGCACCCCGAGACCGTTCGGCATGAAGAAGCGTTCGACATTAGATAGTGCTCAGCATCTAAAAAGAGTTCGGCGTTGGATAGCGCTCGGCATCTGGAGAGTGTTTGGCATTGGATAACGCTAGGCATCTAGAAAATGTTCGGCATTGGATACTGCTCGGAATCCAGGGTGTCCGGCAGTCAGGACGTTCGGCTTTGCCTTGTTCGGCATGATAACATATTGTTCGGCATTCAACCAATCTCAATCAACTTCAACTACTGCTCGGCATACACTCGCCATTCAGCACCTCACTTCGTTCGGCATGGAGATGATGGTTCAGCATCTAGTCGTTCGGCCAAGTCACTAGTTTGGCTTCCAGTATCGTTCGGTGCAAATGCTTCCCACGACATTCAGAGTGTTCGGCCTCGCTGCGCTCGGCATGAGGAGATTATTCGGCATTCATGCCCTGTCCGGCATTCGACGTTTGGCATCTATGGGTCGGCGCGCAGAGATTACTCCATTTGGGCCAAGAAATTCAGCCACCAGGCCCACCAGGAAAGTGTAACCCATCTTCGTCTATAAATAGAGAAGCAGGGGCACACTGAAAGGGATCAGTTTTTTGGGAACACTGGGGAAACTCTGCCGCATTCAACACTCTTTCAAGACTTAGTCTTTGGTTTTCCAATTGTATTCAAGTAATTAGAAACGGATTGTATCTGTAATCAACTATCAGGGAAATCAATAGAAATCTACTTCAAAGTGGACGTAGGCAGTTACGCCGAACCACTATAAATTTGGTGTTCTTGTTCTCTACAGTGAAATTTATATATTTTTCTCTATTTTAATTTACTCTCTTCATTAATCTCTCTACACAATCCCTCTAAGGTGTTTGTGACAAATTTTGGTGCTAACTGTTATCAACCGAAACAATTAGCCAAATTAGAGTCTAATTATGATGATAACTTAATTTTTGTTTGTAGTTTTGATGAGAAAAAGGACTAAAATTTCTCGATAATGACCAAAAATTATATTAAACTTTCTCATGTCAATTTAAAAGTAAATTCCTCGTTTTAAATATTTTCAAAAACTTGCATCATGTAGTCGCATTAGATTCTGCATATCGCATTTGGATTTTTTGGGTAATACCCGCTAAAATCGTCACGAGACAACACCCATCCTACTAGGGACACCTAGAGGTTTAACGGCTTGTTTCATACGCTCAATCCAATCGTGTTTCCTTGGAATGACCCTAATTCTTAAGCAAAATTTTTTTTTTGCTTACATACTTAACTAAGACTACCTAGGGTCATCCTTACCTATTCTCATATTATCCAGGATCTTTCTCAATATAAAAATATTGTTTTAAATCTAAATCTTTCCTAACATACATATATGAAGATATCTATGTTATATCCTACTAGAATCAGAGCATAATAATAATAGGGAAGTAGAAATCTTTTTAAATCTATTAAAATGTGATAATTCCCTAATAAAAGATTTATTTTCACATTCTGATTATTGACCATAGAATCCACTGTAAACATGTACTTTGGTCTGTTATTCTAATTAAGGAATGATTAAGTAATAATCTAGTGGAAGAAAGCTTTTTAATATGGATGTTTGTGTTAAAATCTGCATAGTTTCAAACTCAAGCTAAAAGAAAGTGGATCCTAAGTGAACACAAGCAACATCTAGGCGTAATGGAAACGCGCCTAACTTACACATGAGAGGTCACGAGTTCAAGTACTATGCTGGTCAGTTCAAACTCAATTTTTGCTTTCTTTTTTTTTTTTCCTGCAGGGTTTTAAAATCTGATACCTACCTATCTCTATACATATACACTTAAGTTTTGCCTATAATCTAACATACAAAACAATATTTCTTGCTTTATTATTTTCAAAACCCATTCCTACTACTTTTCTAGGAATTTGTATTTATTTTGTTGCCTAAATATCAACATGTACACAGATATACAGGTACATGTCTATGTTTTTGTTCATTTTCCAGAAAAACTGGGTTCAAATGGTTCCTAGCTCCATTTTTTTTAAAAGTGTGTATGTGGCCTGACCTATGGTCTAACTGTTTGGTTAAAGAAACCATTCTTTTACTTGCATTTGGACAAGTTTCAGTATCAAGACATGAAAGTGTAACAGTTATAATTCTTTCTGGATTTTCCCAATATAATTTCCTATATATCTATCTTTTGAAAAGATTTAGGATTAACTAAAACCATCATAAAGTGATCATACTTATAAAATCCAGTTTTTCCTTTAATCAAAACAACTTTAGCAAATAGATAATCAATTCAGCTTAACTTCAATATTCTTAATACATACCAAACCAGAAAACAGAAATAACATAACACATATCTCTTGCAAGTTCTTCCTACTTAATACATCACTAGATTCATTTAAAATAACTGAATAATTCCAAACTTTCAAGGTTTTGCATAACAGCCTAAACAGAACTATCAAATTTTCCAGATTACATGCAAATATCTCATTCTAAGTTCTTATTTAACTCTAGTTTAGCATGCTTATCCAATCATTCTCATTAGCCATAGCAGCTTCCTATTTAGAGCCAGCATTCCCTGAAAAAGCATTAAGGGCTGCCCCATTTTAAATGAGACACCCCAGTTGCCATAAGCAAACAAGGGTCAGATACAAGATCTGGTATGAGCATCATCAAAAATTCCATGATATTAAGTAATTAAGTAAGACCTAAACATTTTGTATAGATTGCATTTACCAAATTTCTTCCTAGCCTCATCTGCCATAAGGAATCATGGGGACACATTGCAATAAAATAATTCACAATATTGCACAAAGATCTCAGGGCTTAAACAAACCATGTGTCAACTTGCATACTTTAAATACAACAAGCATTCCAGCAGTTCTCTTGGCTCACAATCCTTTGTTTATTTACTAAGTGTTCATGTTTGATCCTATCATGAGATAGCTAGGTGACTGAATCACAGTGTACATGAAACATTATATAGAGCTCTCAAGCATAATTCCAGAACAAGCTAACTTTCATATCCAGGGAATTCATATCTACAAGTATTCTGGTTTAAAAGAAAATACAAGAATATTTGTAACT
This sequence comes from Allium cepa, assembly GCA_030765085.1. Taxonomy (NCBI): domain Eukaryota; kingdom Viridiplantae; phylum Streptophyta; class Magnoliopsida; order Asparagales; family Amaryllidaceae; genus Allium; species Allium cepa. The sequence continues at coordinate 448,171,017 of CM060944.1, forward strand.
GGGAATAAAGACTAGGCATGTGGGTTATTATTGTTTCACAAGCAACCATGTTTGAACTAAATTCAAGATCTAGCTTAAACAAGATTTCTGGCCCATGGTTTTCTATTTGATCAAAGGTTCAGCACATTAGGAATTTCCATTGCAACCTTGAATCTTTCATTTGAGCCTCAGCACTTACACAAGTGTAATGCAACTCATATACATATGTTTGTCATGCCATAACTAAACCAGCTACAAGCATTCTCTATTTACTATTACATTTTCATACTATAACATTTCTGGGTATAAACAATCAGAGCATAATACTCACTATCAAAACTAAAAGCATTTAGAAACACCCATTAAAGCATCCATTAAAACCATAGTAATAAAATCCAAAATATGCAGAAAAATTAGCATAAGCTAGGCTGCCTCATAACAGGACTTAATGCCATGGATTAGTGAGATTACTCACAGAAAAATGCTTCTCCTGCTTAAATCAGAAAGAAAACCTTTTAAAACTTGCTTTTCTGCTTGCAAATATTTTCCTCTTTGTTTTCTTAAATGTTTTGGGTAGCAAAATGATTCTTTTCTGGTTTATACTTGAATTTATAAGAGAAGTTTTCTAGGGTTTATCATTGTAAAATCCCATTCCTACCCTGGCCAAGACTCATGCATTTTGCATTTCAGATTTGTTCATTTTCACTTTTGATACCCCGGCCATATGTGGTGCTTACTTTCCCTTATATTTTTTTTTTCTTTACCTTTTCAAAATATATCCTATTCTTACCAAGTCATGAAAATTGTGTGACATTGTCACTTGTTTATTTTCTAGAAATCCTCCTTTCTATTTCTGCCTAAAGCAATTATTCTGCTTGCAATTTGTCTTTTGCCATTTTAGTATTACAGTTTTCTTTTACTTGCTTATTTCTTTTTAACATTTTCTATTCTTACAGAAATGTACATTTGCATACATATCCTATCTAGGCTTATTTAACTCCTCCTTAATTTCAGAAAGATATGCACCTATATGTGCATACAGACTTTTAAATCCCTGTAATATTTTCTTTTCTGGGTTTAAATAAAATATGTTTACTGATTCAAAACAAAACTTACTTTTCCTTATTTTCTTGGATGATTCATATAATTCCAGAGATCAAATATCCATATCACAAAATTATGTTTGTAATACTTTTTAATTCTTGTTTTGATTTCAGTGGATTTGGAGTTCTTTCTTGTGCCATATCAGTGTGCACACACTTGAACACTTTATTATTTTTTTTTTCATGTATTCTTATACAAATGAATTCATATATTTTCAAAATTCAACCAAATAAGATTCTATGAATTTCTGGGGCATTACAATCACCCCACCTTTTTAGGAATTGTGTCCTCACAATTTTCTCATTCATTTTTTTTTTTTTTTTTTTATATTTCTAGATTCTCCTAAAATCTATCAGACATTGCATAAGCAAACAATTCAGTCAAAACAACCATACATATTAAACTTTTAGGAATTTAGTTTTTTACCTTCCACTACAAAAAGTTTAGGGTAATCCATCTTTATTTTATCCTCCAATTCCCATGTACAGTCCTTAGGGTCTAGGCTCCATTGAACCTTTACCAATTTTAAAGTTTTGTTCCTCAACTTTTTTTCCTCTTTAGCCAAAATCCCCATGGGTTCTTTCTCATAGACCAAATCAGAATTTATTTGAACCTGAGTGGGTTTCTCTAAAATCTCTTCTTTTTCATGTACCCATCTTCTAAGTTGTGATACATGGAATACATTGTGCATTGCACTCATCTCTTCAGGCAGCTCTAGCCTATATGCTAATGAACCTATTCTTTCCAAAATCTTGTAAGGTCCAACATATCTTGGGGTAAGTTTTCCTTGCTTGCCAAATCTTAACACCTTCTTCATAGGTGAAACTTTGATGAAAACATAATCACCAACTTCATATTCTACCTGCTTTCTCTTTTTATCTGCAAACTTCTTTTGCCTATCTTGAGCTGCTGCCATTCTTCTCCTCACCAGTTCAATTTTCTCTGTGGTCTCTTTTATATACTCAGGCCCTAAGACAGCCTTTTCTCCTGCTTCAACCCAACATATTGGTGACAAACATGGTTTTCCATACAAGGCTTCAAATGGTGCCATGCCTATGGTGCTTTGATAACTATTGTTATATGTAAATTCAGCCAAATGGAGGTGATCTTCCCAATTACCTCCAAAGTCTAATATACATGCCCTCAATAAATCCTCCAAAACCTTATTTATCACTTCAGTTTGACCATCTGATTGGGGGTGGTATGCTGTACTCAAGCATAATTCACTCCCTATGGCTTTTTGAAAGCTCTTCCAAAATCTGGAGGTAAAGATTGTGTCCCTATCACTCACTATAGTTTTAGGGATTCCATGCAACCTTACTACTTCTTTCATGAATATCTGAGCTAGTTTAGGGGCATTTCTTTCTGCCTTTACTGGTATAAAATGTGCCACTTTGGTCAATCTATCAACTACTACCCAAATGCTTGTATTTCCTCTCTTTGATCTAGGCAGACCATCTATGAAATCCATAGATATATCTTCCCACTTCCACTGTGGTATACTTAGAGGTTGTAATAGGCCTGAGGGTCTTTGGGTTTCTGCTTTGACTTGTTGGCAAGTCATACACTTTGCAACATATTTGGCCACATCAGCTTTCATCCCTGTCCACCAATAATCCCTCTTCAAGTTTTGGTACATCTTGGTGCTACCTGGGTGTATAGAATACTTGCTTCTATGATATTTATTAAGTATCTCTTCCTTCAATCCTATATTCTTTGGAACACATATCTTACTCTTATTCCTTAAGTAACCATTCTTATCAATGTGGTAGTTTGGTACTTCTTCTCCTTTTTCTATTAGAGATTTCTTTTCTAACAAATCTGGATCTTCCTCTTGCATTTTTCCCACTTTCAAAATTAAATCTGATTGCAAAGTTATCAAACTTAATTTTCCCTTTTTCCCTTCTTCAATCATCTCCATGTTTACCTCATTGTCTTCCTCAATTTCCAAATCAGTAAGTAGGGATAAATTTTTAAACTCTTCTATCATTAACATGGCTACTTTTGCGTGCTGCCTGCTCAAAGCATCTGCAACCTTATTAGCTTTTCCTGGAGTATAAAGTATGTCTAAATCATATGCTGCTAAAAATTCAACCCATCTATGTTGCCTCATATTCAGATCTTTTTGTGAAAAAAGATATTTCAATGCCTTATGGTCAGTGTATAAAATGAACTTTGCACCTAGAAGATAATGTCTCCAGAGCTTTAGTGCATATACCACTGCTGCTAATTCAAGATCATGGGTTGCATACTTTGATTCATGCGGCTTCAGTTGCCTTGATGCATAGGCTATAACTTGGTCTTGCTGCATCAATACAGCTCCTAGCCCAGAGCCACTTGCATCAGTATAAACAATCAAATCCTCATTTCCTTCTGGTACTCTCAACACTGGTGCATTGACTAAAGCCTCTTTGATTTTACTAAAGGCTTGTTCACATTTCTCAGTCCATCTAAAGGGTTGGTTCTTTCTAGTTAGGTTGGTAAGAGGTGATGACATCTTAGAAAAATCTTTTATAAATCTTCTATAATACCCTGCCATTCCCATAAATGACCTAACTTCTCCTACTGTGCTTGGCCTTTTCCATGCTTGGATAGCCACAATTTTATTAGGGTTCACTGAAATGCCTTTGGCAGATACAACATGCCCAAGGAAATGCACCTCTTCTTTCCAAAATGCACACTTAGAAAATTTGGCTTTTAAATCTTTTTCTCTTAATCTTGACAAAACAAGGTGTAAGTGATTTTCATGTTCCTCTACTGTTCTAGAATAAATCAAAATATCATCAATAAAAATCAATACAAACTTGTCTAAATAATCCCTGAATATCCTATTCATTAAGTCTACAAAATATGATGGGGCATTTGTCAACCCAAATGGCATGACAAGAAACTCATATAAACCATACCTAGTGTTAAAGGCTGTATACTTAACACTTGAGTCTTCAACCTTCATCTGATGGAATCCAGATGCCAAGTCTAACCTAGAAAATATTTTTGCTCCACTAAGTTGATCAAAAAGATCATCAATTCTAGGTAAGGGGTACTTGTTCTTGATAGTGACTTTGTTTAACTCCCTGTAATCTATGCACATTCTTAAAGTACCATCATGTTTCTTTACAAATACTACTGGAGCACCCCAGCAAGAGTTACTTGGTCTTATAAATCCTTTGCTTTCTAACTCTTCTAACTGTTTCTTTAATTCCTTCAACTCATTTGGCCCCATCCTAGTGGGTTTCTTAATAATTGGACTTGCTCCTGGTATCAGACTAATCTGAAATTCCACTGGTCTGTGGTGTGGAACCCCCTCAACTTCTCCAAACACATCTATGTATTTGTTAATTATGGGGATTTCTTCAATAGAAGGCTCACTGGAATCCTTATTTAAGTCAATCAAGTGATATAATTTTCTTTCTTTAGCTGCTTCACACAAAATTGTGATTCTTTGACCTCTAGAATTTTGTAAGGATATGGTGGATGAGTCTAAATTAATTATGGCTTTGTATTGCCTTAACCAGTCTACACCCAATATAACACCTATATTTGGGTAATTTAAAACATATAAATTGGAAATAAAAACATTTCCTCCTATGTTTAATCCCACATCCACACAAATCATGTTTAAAACACTAGAACTTCCCAATGGGCTTTGCACTAACAAAGGAGTTTCAACCAATATGCAATTTAATTTAAGCAATGCAACTAATTCATGGGAAATCATAGAATGTGTTGCCCCTGTATCATACACTACTGATATAGGTAAGGTACAAATAAATAAGGTACCTTCTACTTGACCATGATTTTCTGCAATAGTCTCTACTGTGGATTTGCCCTTGCTCTCCAAACTTGCTAGCTTCCCTTGCTGTTTATACTCAGGGCAGTTTCTCTTGATATGTCCCTCCTTTCCACATAGATAGCACTTGAAAGCTCCTCCCTTCAATTCTGGGCACCTTGGTTTGATATGTCCTTCTTTTCCACAATGATTACATGTTATTTTCCTTTTTGTATCAGTGGTCTTAGTATCATTAGTTTTCTTACTTTCTATCTCCTCCTTCCTCTTGTCATAGGGGTGATATCTTCCCTTATTCTTCTTATTGTTGTTATTCTTAAAACTCCTATACTTCTCCCTTTCCTTGTCATGTTGCTCAAATTTTAAGGCCAGATCAATGACTTGATCAAAAGTTTTATCTACATATGGCAACATGGCCCTACTAAGCCCTGGATTTAAACCCTTAATATACCTATCATTCTTTGATGCCTCATCAGCCACAAGCATAGCTCCATACTTAGACAAGCCTTCAAACCTATGAGTATATTCAGTCACATTAAAAGTTCCCTGCCTAAATCTGATGAATTCTTCAAGCAGTAGAGTCTTGGCTGATGCTGGAACAAATCTAGCTTCCAACATCTCCTTGAATTGATTCCAAGTGATTTCATTCTCAATCCTCCCAGCTATGACTACCTCCCACCAACTTAAAGCCACACCTTTCAGTTGTCTTGAGGCCACTTGCCTCTTCCTTTGATCATCCAACTGCATGTCATTGAAAATTCTATCCAGTGTTCTCAACCATGTTTGAATTTCCATCACATTTTCAGTCCCTTCAAAGCTCTTGCCTCCTAAATTGGTATAAGTCTTTAATAGTTTGGAAAGTTCCTCATGTGGATACTCAAGTCTCTGCCCTACTCCATCCCTTAAAGCCCTCATAAAGTCTTGCATATCAAGCATTTGTGGTGTACTTGATCCTACATTGTGTTGAGATCCTCTTCCTACCATAATTGGACAACTACAGTATGGGTAGATAAGGTTAGTTTATCATGAGAGTATATATATATATCTATATATTTTAACTTTCTATCTATATTATTATTTTACTCAAACAGTACATACATATGATTATAGTACTTCAATCAATCAATACAATCATTCTTAGCTATGTGTAAATTTAACATAGCTCTGATACCAAAATGGAATGACCCTAATTCTTAAGCAAAATTTTTTTTTTGCTTACATACTTAACTAAGACTACCTAGGGTCATCCTTACCTATTCTCATATTATCCAGGATCTTTCTCAATATAAAAATATTGTTTTAAATCTAAATCTTTCCTAACATACATATATGAAGATATCTATGTTATATCCTACTAGAATCAGAGCATAATAATAATAGGGAAGTAGAAATCTTTTTAAATCTATTAAAATGTGATAATTCCCTAATAAAAGATTTATTTTCACATTCTGATTATTGACCATAGAATCCACTGTAAACATGTACTTTGGTCTGTTATTCTAATTAAGGAATGATTAAGTAATAATCTAGTGGAAGAAAGCTTTTTAATATGGATGTTTGTGTTAAAATCTGCATAGTTTCAAACTCAAGCTAAAAGAAAGTGGATCCTAAGTGAACACAAGCAACATCTAGGCGTAATGGAAACGCGCCTAACTTACACATGAGAGGTCACGAGTTCAAGTACTATGCTGGTCAGTTCAAACTCAATTTTTGCTTTCTTTTTTTTTTTCCTGCAGGGTTTTAAAATCTGATACCTACCTATCTCTATACATATACACTTAAGTTTTGCCTATAATCTAACATACAAAACAATATTTCTTGCTTTATTATTTTCAAAACCCATTCCTACTACTTTTCTAGGAATTTGTATTTATTTTGTTGCCTAAATATCAACATGTACACAGATATACAGGTACATGTCTATGTTTTTGTTCATTTTCCAGAAAAACTGGGTTCAAATGGTTCCTAGCTCCATTTTTTTTAAAAGTGTGTATGTGGCCTGACCTATGGTCTAACTGTTTGGTTAAAGAAACCATTCTTTTACTTGCATTTGGACAAGTTTCAGTATCAAGACATGAAAGTGTAACAGTTATAATTCTTTCTGGATTTTCCCAATATAATTTCCTATATATCTATCTTTTGAAAAGATTTAGGATTAACTAAAACCATCATAAAGTGATCATACTTATAAAATCCAGTTTTTCCTTTAATCAAAACAACTTTAGCAAATAGATAATCAATTCAGCTTAACTTCAATATTCTTAATACATACCAAACCAGAAAACAGAAATAACATAACACATATCTCTTGCAAGTTCTTCCTACTTAATACATCACTAGATTCATTTAAAATAACTGAATAATTCCAAACTTTCAAGGTTTTGCATAACAGCCTAAACAGAACTATCAAATTTTCCAGATTACATGCAAATATCTCATTCTAAGTTCTTATTTAACTCTAGTTTAGCATGCTTATCCAATCATTCTCATTAGCCATAGCAGCTTCCTATTTAGAGCCAGCATTCCCTGAAAAAGCATTAAGGGCTGCCCCATTTTAAATGAGACACCCCAGTTGCCATAAGCAAACAAGGGTCAGATACAAGATCTGGTATGAGCATCATCAAAAATTCCATGATATTAAGTAATTAAGTAAGACCTAAACATTTTGTATAGATTGCATTTACCAAATTTCTTCCTAGCCTCATCTGCCATAAGGAATCATGGGGACACATTGCAATAAAATAATTCACAATATTGCACAAAGATCTCAGGGCTTAAACAAACCATGTGTCAACTTGCATACTTTAAATACAACAAGCATTCCAGCAGTTCTCTTGGCTCACAATCCTTTGTTTATTTACTAAGTGTTCATGTTTGATCCTATCATGAGATAGCTAGGTGACTGAATCACAGTGTACATGAAACATTATATAGAGCTCTCAAGCATAATTCCAGAACAAGCTAACTTTCATATCCAGGGAATTCATATCTACAAGTATTCTGGTTTAAAAGAAAATACAAGAATATTTGTAACTGGGAATAAAGACTAGGCATGTGGGTTATTATTGTTTCACAAGCAACCATGTTTGAACTAAATTCAAGATCTAGCTTAAACAAGATTTCTGGCCCATGGTTTTCTATTTGATCAAAGGTTCAGCACATTAGGAATTTCCATTGCAACCTTGAATCTTTCATTTGAGCCTCAGCACTTACACAAGTGTAATGCAACTCATATACATATGTTTGTCATGCCATAACTAAACCAGCTACAAGCATTCTCTATTTACTATTACATTTTCATACTATAACATTTCTGGGTATAAACAATCAGAGCATAATACTCACTATCAAAACTAAAAGCATTTAGAAACACCCATTAAAGCATCCATTAAAACCATAGTAATAAAATCCAAAATATGCAGAAAAATTAGCATAAGCTAGGCTGCCTCATAACAGGACTTAATGCCATGGATTAGTGAGATTACTCACAGAAAAATGCTTCTCCTGCTTAAATCAGAAAGAAAACCTTTTAAAACTTGCTTTTCTGCTTGCAAATATTTTCCTCTTTGTTTTCTTAAATGTTTTGGGTAGCAAAATGATTCTTTTCTGGTTTATACTTGAATTTATAAGAGAAGTTTTCTAGGGTTTATCATTGTAAAATCCCATTCCTACCCTGGCCAAGACTCATGCATTTTGCATTTCAGATTTGTTCATTTTCACTTTTGATACCCCGGCCATATGTGGTGCTTACTTTCCCTTATATTTTTTTTTTCTTTACCTTTTCAAAATATATCCTATTCTTACCAAGTCATGAAAATTGTGTGACATTGTCACTTGTTTATTTTCTAGAAATCCTCCTTTCTATTTCTGCCTAAAGCAATTATTCTGCTTGCAATTTGTCTTTTGCCATTTTAGTATTACAGTTTTCTTTTACTTGCTTATTTCTTTTTAACATTTTCTATTCTTACAGAAATGTACATTTGCATACATATCCTATCTAGGCTTATTTAACTCCTCCTTAATTTCAGAAAGATATGCACCTATATGTGCATACAGACTTTTAAATCCCTGTAATATTTTCTTTTCTGGGTTTAAATAAAATATGTTTACTGATTCAAAACAAAACTTACTTTTCCTTATTTTCTTGGATGATTCATATAATTCCAGAGATCAAATATCCATATCACAAAATTATGTTTGTAATACTTTTTAATTCTTGTTTTGATTTCAGTGGATTTGGAGTTCTTTCTTGTGCCATATCAGTGTGCACACACTTGAACACTTTATTATTTTTTTTTTCATGTATTCTTATACAAATGAATTCATATATTTTCAAAATTCAACCAAATAAGATTCTATGAATTTCTGGGGCATTACATTCCTACGAAAATGGACTTATCTTAGTTTTCGTTTTTTCGAGGACGAATAAAAAGATAAGCGTAGGGGTATTTGATGTGCACGTAAAAGTCCATATTTAATCTACTTTCATTTAAATAAATGAGCATATTTGGGTGTTTTTACCTGTTTTTACCAAATTCTAATGTGTTTTAAAATCATCATTCATTCATCTTTATATGGAGCAAAATGGTCATTTTTGTATGTATTAATTTTTGATAAAATTTACTTGCACATTTTAATGTTATTTTGTAGAAATTTGAGTGATTATTGGAAATGGTTTCATGTATGTATGCATACACAAGTGAAGGAAGACAAAGGAACGAAGAAATAAAAGAATTCATGCAACATATAGGAGTCCACCTACCCACTAATCCATGGACTATAATTTAAAGCTAATGGAGATTAAAATGCACATGCAAATATTAATGATGGATTGGGTAGATGCTAATGATTACTTGAAGGTCACAATTCCTAAAGGGCATTTTTGGTAGTCCCCTAAAATATGAATTAGGTTTTTAAGCATGTATAAATAACCCTTATATCTTATGTAATTATCTTCTTACCTTTCACGCAAGTTGTAACCGCAAAATTAAAGGTAAATAAAGGTTTCATTCATGGATTTTTAGCCTTGTTTTTACTTTCATGCAATTTTCTTTATTTTTTCTTTTGTGCTATTTTATTCTCTTATGCTCTCCTTTAATTCATGCAATTAGTTTATATATTTTTTATACAAATAGTTAGTTCCTTCTTTTAACTAGCACTTCTCTTCATTTATCTTTATTTTGAAATCAATTTATGTTAAAATGTTTTCAAATATGAGTAGCTAAACCCCATCAATTTAGGGGTGGTGAAGCTCTCATGAAACATACTAAATTAACATAATGATTTCATTTCTGATCGCTTTTATTTTTCTTAATGGAAAATATGAATGATGGTGGTTTAAGTTTCTATTTTATTTAACCTTGATAGCCTCGTTGACATCTCAAATAGGCTGTGCTTATTCCATTATAAACATAAGCTATTTGTTCATTTTTCTAAGTTGTTTTGATAATGAAAGTAAAGCTAGAATCAAAATTTGATGTCTATATTACTAATTAACAGTAAATAGATCATACTTAAAATAGATTTTATTTTTAATTTTATGTCATGATCATTAAAGTTGATAAGTGGTTTGAATGATGTGTTTGATGGTTTAACTTGTGCTAACTAATAGCTCAAATAAACCATACTTATAATAAGCACATTAATCATTTCTACTTAATATTTTTAAAGAGAGGTTACGAGTGAATGTTATGTTGATTTTGAATGATTAGAAGTGGAATGCCTCTAAATTGTTCTTATTACCATAGTTTATTCATCTTTGCTTTAGTTTCATTTTTTCTATATTTCTTAGTTTAAAACAAACTTGAAAACTTAGGTTAATTTGATTCATCTTTGCTTTAGTTTCAATTGGTCACCGCTTATAAATTTGCACGATTTCAAATTTCATGTGAAAGCTGTTAAAAAGGATTTCAAGAAATTGTTTTTTGAAATAATTATGATGTTGATTGACTGTTGATTACTCATGAATATAACTGTTTATCCTACGGTTTCTGAAATTAACACTATGATATTTGTTTGAGTGTTAACATGGCTTCATTTCAAATTTCATTCTGAGATAGTTTGTTGAAATTTCACTAATCTGGTCTTTGACATCCAACGAGTGAATAGTGAGTGAAATTTAAAATCAGATGCAGATTACACTAGTAATATAGTTGATAGAAAAATTATTAGTGCAACGTGATTAATTTTTGAAACATTCATTTGCTGCATCGTTTTGTTCAAAGAAAATATCTGCATATTTTTCACTTGAAATAATTTTCAAATAGCAGAAAATTTTCTTATAAAACCCCTTCGAGAAAATCATGTTTGACCATATTTACAGATTAGTCATTTTTGAAAATTTGATTTTATAATTTTTGAATTTGATTTTAGATGACAAATTTTGACTAATCTGACTCCCTAATGATTATCGAAAAGATCAATAGTGATTGAAAAAGTGATGAGTGTCGATATTTGTCATACATTACTCAAGACAATATATTTAGAAAAATTTCTTTAGAATTTCATAACAAGAGTTATAAAAACTTTTTGTTGGGTAAAAGTTCCATGATTATTTCTATTTCTACCATCTTTCTATCGACCATCACTCATCAAAATTACATATAGTATGTAAATTTGTGGTAGTTTACAAAGGAAATCATTCGTTCTTCAATATCTTTAAATCTGTGAAGGAAATTATTTGTGCTTCAATTTATTATATTTAGCAATAAAAATAAATATCCAAAGTATTCACTCTCATTTAAAAGTCCTCACGGTTATGCATGGGTGAATTACTTGGATTTTTTTGATTATGTGCTTCCATGCTCATTTAAAAGTCCTCACGGTTATGCATGTACGGAACGCATATCAAAATTAATTGATTAAATAGACAAGTTGATTCTAATCCCATTTAAAAATCCTCGCGGTCATGCGTGGTTAGAAGATACTTGGTTTCATTTTTTAAATAAATTTTTTTTTGAATACTACTAATCTCATTTAAAAGTCCTAACGGTTATGCATGGTTAGTAGATATTCAAATTTCCCGAAATAAATATACCACAAATAGACAGAATTGTATGATTTTTTTTTTGATGATTTTATCCCCATCATTTCTGAAAGTGGAATATGCGCCTGACAAGGGTAATTATGATTTTTGTTTGAGTTTTATTGAAATTTGATATTTATATTCAATTGAGTTAAATGTTTGATTCATGTCTGTCACTTCATCCTTATTTTTATAACACTGTTATTCTTTTGCTGATAACAATAGAGGGAGAGAAAAGTTAAGATTTTGTCAAATAGAATCAAGCAAAGGTCAAATAATTTTCCATTTGCATATAGGCTCATTTACATATTTTTATTTGAATGCATATATGTAGGGGGAGTATCATGTAGAGAGGAAGTATTCAAATAGGGGGAGCAAATTGAACGATCAATCAAATACATTTAATACATTCAAAATCTTAAATATATGTTTGTTATCATCAAAAGGGGAAGATTGTTGAATATGCGCTTTGCGCTTATATGATTTTTGTTTGATGATAATAAACATATATACATTCGTTTAAATGTATTTGTTAATATACTATTCTATTTTTCACAGTTTAAATAAATATTTGTTGAATAAAATAAATTACACAGAATTTGAATTCAAACAGATATTTTATTCAAATAAATATTTATTACACTTTTGAATAGTATAATTTCAAGCTCTCACTATAACTATACAACTTTGATTACAATTACATCACATTTCATATTTACAGTTCACCTCACTACATATCACTCACACTCGTATTTATCTTCAACTGCATTCCAGTTTGAATCCAGCATCTGAGCAATCTGCAAAAATATTCACTAACGCAGTAAAATTGAAAATAAAATATTTTTGCAATATTAAATAAAAGATGGATTTTGAAAATATGATTTGCCTCAGTTATTTGGGTTGTTCGTCATAATTTAAATTTGAATTCATAATACACGAACAACTTGTGACATACACAGTGTATTACTGTATATGCCACAAGGCCGTGCACGCCGATATATACACTTGATTGATTTACAAGGACAAGCGAGCACAGGTCAAACCCAAATGAAAAACCAGGTTCAACTCACGTGCAATAACATTGAAAATCACGACACGAGCACAAGGTCAAACCCGAGTTGTGAAACTGGATTCAACACAGGTGCAAATTCAAAAATCAATTCAAATGCAATAAAATGGTCGGGAGTACACATGCCCAGACTCAAGCCAACATGAAACAAGACCAAGTCAAGCTACAACAGATGATTAAACTCAATGGACCATACTGCAACAGGTTAAGACTGTGTACCCAGCAAATGCAACGACCAAAATCATCAATAAACAAAGACTCCAAGCCTACAAAACCGCATGCACACGGCAGCTGCAAATTGCAAAGGCCGAAGCCAACATGAAGCAGTTCAATATCCAAGCAACAACAGAAATGTGGGCAATGCACAGTGATACCAAAACCAAATTATACAACAAAAACATAGCATCATGAATGGACAGAACAAGTGAAGTATACAAGAGAAGCCATATGCAGTAAACAACATGTACTTGGAGCATCGAACCATGCAGCAACTCAAATGAGCAGTGCCAACAGACCACTTCAACTACATACACACTACGGCAACACATGGATGTCACAAGCAAAGACCAAGTGATACAACAGCTACTACCAAATAACTACAAGGCATGAAACCATACTTGAAACAGTGGTAACTACACAGAGCTCAGTGCAACTAAATGGAATGCAACAGTGAAGTTCAACATCATCAGAGACAGGTACAAAAACAGTAAGCATATACATATGTATGAAATGTATACAGTTCAGATAAACAACCCAGAGCCACTAAAGTACAGAGCAACTACAAAGTGGCAGCAGTTCAAATGACAGTAGACCAGAGTAATACAGTATGCACAAAGGCATAGCAAGTGTCACAAGATACAGTAATGCAAAAGTGGCCAACCAGAAGTTCAAGGCCAAAGTGACATGCACAACTAAACCAACATGGAATTATACAAGAACCAGTTGAGACGAACAATGCAAGGAGCATGGTACAATGCAAACTACAATATCTACAACAAACAACTCAGTGAAGCCAAATATACACAGGTGCAGATGAACAGATATGGCCGAAGTCAATGAAGCCAAGGCAAACTGAAGTACACAAATGCAACAATGAACAAGTCAACCTTTATTACAAAGTAAAAAAGCCGTGACCATCAAGTTAGTCAATGCCAAAGTCGAAATGAAGTCAGAGAATAAAGTCTACAGTAAAATGATCGGAGCCAAAGCCGTGGATAGGAAAAATCACGGCATAGTCAGACATCACAAAAATTCAAAGCCGTGTTTGTCAAAATCAAAGCCGCGAGTATCAAGCCAAGTCAACAGAGAAATTCACGATGCCATCAAAAATCAACTCCATGACCATCAAGTAACAAATATATATTATTGAACAAGTCAGAGACGTGGTGGTAAAGAAATGAAAAAGTCAGTGAAATCTCAATTATCAAAGTGAGATCGAACGGCCAAAGCAATAATTTTGAAACAATCAGACGAATGGAATTCAAGGGTAACGAATCCTATAAAAGCCCCAAATCATCATCGGCATAAAGGTGTGAGTTCGAATACGAAAATCGAAGAGGAACAGAGCCAAAAATCTTACCTGAAGCAAAATCGAACTCACCAAAGCGAAGCCAGGCCAAGCCGATAATCATCTCAACCCTAATTCGCAAAGCAGAGCACTCAAGGGATCGAAGCCCCAAATCCATAAACCCTAAATCACAGTACCACGAGAAAGCGAAGCCGTGAATTCCAGGACAACGAAGATCGAGCAATAGTCAAGATTAAAGAGCATCGAAACAAAGCCACCTCTCTTAATATCTCAGATCGAAGGAACGAAGAAAGAAGCAGCCGCCATTTTTGTTCACAAAGAAGTGATCGGGTTTAATGAAGAGTGGGCCGGCCTTGTTATTTAGAGGCTTTAGTTTAATTTTTTAATTAGGGTTAATGTGTCTATTTGTTTTTTAATTTCTGTTTTGTTTTTACTTTACGAATCAAAACTTTGTAAATCACCACCTAGGGATTAGGTCGTGTCAGATTGTCTAGTTAGAATTAGTTCAGTGAGCAGGGTGTGCGAGTTTGCAAAGCTCTATAGGCGGGAGCAGAGTTTGCGAATAATCAAAGCTCTATAGGCGGGAGCAGATTTTGCGAGTAATCAAAGTTCTATTGTAGGCGGGAGCAAAGTTTGCGAGTAAACGAAACTCTATAGGCGGGAGCAGGGTGTGCGAGTCTAGTAGAGTGTTTGTGAGCGGGAGCAAATCTTTGCGAGTCTAGTAGAATGTTTGTGAGCGGGAGCAAATGTTTGCGAGTCAAGTAGAGTGTTTGTGAGCGGGAGCAAATGTTTGCGAGTCTAGTTGAGTGTTTGTAAGCGTGATACTGTTTAATTCTAATAGAAATCTGTGAATGCAGCAGTAGGCAGGGGTTGCCGAAGCTGGGTAAATTTTGTGTGTGATTTACTTTTCAGCATATTTATTTTTGCAGTTTATTTCTGTGTTTAAATCAAGAAAATTTTCTATAACCCTATTCACCCCCCCTCTAGGGTTAATCTAGATCCTACAAGTGGTATCAGAGCCCGGTATTTTATTTTTTAACTCTAGAGTCATGAATCCACCAAATAATATTTTTGATGAGGGTCATTTCAATATTATTCCTTCTATTTTCGATGGAACAGATTTTTTGAATTGGAAATTGAAAATGGAATTTTATTTAAAATCTGTTAATATTAAATGTTGGGATTTTATTGAAAATGGGTGTGATACAACAAATAAGGAAATTATCTCGATTAATGCTCTTGCTATGCATATATTATATTCTCATATTAATCGTGATAATTTTTATTTCGTTCCTCATTGTGAAAATGCACAGAAAATTTGGAAAACTCTCGATGCAATACATGGTGCAAAAGTCAACAGCAATGAGAAGTCCTCCACAACCGACTCAGTTAAAGAAATATGCTTAACAGGATTAGTAAATAGCAGTTCTGATGAGGATGATGATGATGAGCTGGCATTACTAATGAAGAATTCAAAAAGGAAATTTGCAGCCACGTGGAATAAAAGCGATAGCAGTGAAAGTGAGAAAGCAGATATGTGCCTTCATGGGAATATAACAGATAGCGACGACGATGAGCCAAGCATGGTATCAAAACTTACTCACTCTGAATTACTTATTTATTTCCACGAAGTGAATGGCTGTTTTGAACAACTTAGGGAAAAATACGCTAAACTTGAATCACAAAAAGACACTTTGATAGAATTAAATGAACAACTTGACAAATTAGTTAAAACCTATCAAAGTAGGATCCCTAAGTGTGATAAGTGTCCAACATTTGAAGAAGAAATTAAAAAATCAAAAATTAAAATGAAATCACTTGAAAACGAAATTCTGATTTTAAAAATTGAAAATACTAGAAGAGAGAATTCTATTAAAAAGTGCACACAATTGTTAAACAAAAATGAATCTCTCAAAATACAAGTCCAACAATTGTCAACGACTTTAGATAAATTTTCAAAAAGCGAAAAATCGTTGAATATGCTATTAGGAAAGCAAACTGTTAACACGGTTAGAAAAGGACTTGGATATAATCAATCTAAAATTGTTGAAAACAAGATTAATCAAGAAAATTCAATGTGCACGATTTGTAGAAAATATGGACACAATCACAATAATTGTTGGTATAGACCCAAACATGTGAAAACTATACCGATTTGGGTTCCAAAAGGCACAAATATAAAATCTTTGAAAGTCAAACAAATTTGGGTGCCAAAAGGAACATATAAAAATAGTTTTGGGTCTCCACAAACATATTTTTCATATTCTGCCACTAACAATCATGGACCTATAAAAACAAATAGGTCACATAAATCTTTCATCGTGTAGGTGTGGTGGTAGGCTAAGGAACAACAACAGTGTTCTCTGGATTTTGGCTGTTCCAGAAACATAGCGGGCGACAAAGCAAAGTTCCTTAGCCTAGTACAAAGGTGTCAGAATCCCAATGGGCGATCACGAAAAATTATCGTAAAGGTAAAACAGGTAAAATTGTTATTAACGATATATTAAATGTGATTATCTGCACCATACTCTAAATTAAAATCAGCCAATATTGAGATGAACAAACGATGACGATTTTGATGCTATGACTTTTTTCAAAATATTGACCAATCATCTTTAAATAGAATTAACTGATTCGGATTTAACTAATATGATTTTTTGACTTGTTCTTATTTATGACCTTGATTTGTGCTTAATTGATGACCAATCAGATTTTCAATTTTGAACTAATTTATATAAATTTGTTCGGTCAAATGATTGTTACTCATGCTACACGTATATATATTTGTTTTGACATTTTGGTCACTGCTTGTAAATTTGCACGATTTCAAATTTCATGTGAAAGCTGTTAAAAAGGATTTCAAGAAATTGTTTTTTGAAATAATTATGATGTTGATTGACCGTTGATTACTCATGAATATAACTGTTTATCCTACGGTTTCTGAAATTAACACTATGATATTTGATTGAGTGTTAACATGGCTTCATTTCAAATTTCATTCTGAGATAGTTTGTTGAAATTTCACTAATCTGGTCTTTGACATCCAACGAGTGAATAATGAGTGAAATTTAAATTCAGATGCAGATTACACTGGTAATATAGTTGATGGAAAAATTATTAGTGTAACGTGAATAATTTTTGAAACATTCATTTGCTGCATCGTTTTTTCAAAGAAAATATCTGCATATTTTTCACTTGAAATAATTTTCAAATAGCAGAAAATTTTCTTATAAAACCCCTTCGAGAAAATCATGTTTGACCATATTTACAGATTAGTCATTTTTGAAAAATTGATTTTATAATTTTTGAATTTGATTTTAGATGACAAATTTTGACTAATCTAACTCCCTAATGATTATCGAAAAGATCAATAGTGATTGAAAAAGTGATGAGTGTCGATATTTGTCATATATTACTCAAGACAATATATTTAGAAATATTTCTTTAGAATTTCATAACAAGAGTTATAAAAACTTTTTGTTGGGTAAAAGTTCCATGATCATTTCTATTTCTACCATCTTTCTATCGACCATCACTCATCAAAATTACATATAGTATGTAAATTTGTGGTAGTTTACAAAGGAAATCATTCGTTCTTCAATATCTTTAAATATGTGAAGGAAATTATTTGTGCCCCAATTTATTATTTTTAGCAATAAAAATAAATATCCAAAGTATTCACTCTCATTTAATAGTCCTCACGGTTATGCATGGGTGAATTACTTGGATTTTTTTGATTATGTGCTTCCATGCTCATTTAAAAGTCCTCACGGTTATGCATGTATGGAACGCATATCAAAATTAATTGATTAAATAGACAAGTTAATTCTAATCCCATTTAAAAGTCCTCACGGTCATGCGTGGTTAGAAGATACTTGATTTCATTTTTTAAATAAAAAAAATTGTGAATACTACTAATCTCATTTAAAAGTCCTAACGGTTATGCATGGTTAGTAGATATTCAAATTTCGCGAAATAAATATACCACAAATAGACAGAATTGTATGATTTTTTTTTTGATGATTTTATCCCCATCATTTCTGAAAGTGGAATATGCGCCTGACAAGGGTAATTATGATTTTTGTTTGAGTTTTATTGAAATTTGATATTTATATTCAATTGAGTTAAATGTTTGATTCATGTCTGTCACTTCATTCCTATTTTTATAACACTGTTATTCTTTTGCTGATAACAAAAGGGGGAGATAAAAGTTAAGATTTTGTCAAATAGAATCAAGCAAAGGTCAAATAATTTTCCATTTGCATATAGGCTCATTTACATATTTTTATTTGAATGCATATATGTAGGGGGAGTATCATGTAGAGAGGAAGTATTCAAATAGGGGGAGCAAATTGAACGATCAATCAAATACATTTAATACATTCAAAATCTTAAATATATGTTTGTTATCATCAAAAGGGGGAGATTGTTGAATATGCGCTTTGCGCTTATATGATTTTTGTTTGATGATAATAAACATATATACATTCGTTTAAATGTATTTGTTAATATACTATTCTATTTTTCACAGTTTAAATAAATATTTGTTGAATAAAATAAATTACACAGAATTTGAATTCAAACAGATATTTTATTCAAATAAATATTTATTACATTTTTGAATAGTACAATTTCAAGCTCTCACTATAACTATACAACTTTGATTACAATTACATCACATTTCATATTTACAGTTCACCTCACTACATATCACTCACACTCGTATTTATCTTCAACTGCATTCCAGTTTGAATCCAGCATCTGAGCAATCTGCAAAAATATTCACTAACGCAGTAAAATTGAAAATAAAATATTTTTGCAATATTAAATAAAAGATGGATTTTGAAAATATTATTTGCCTCAGTTATTTGGGTTGTTCGTCATAATTTAAATTTGAATTCATAATACACGAACAACTTGTGACATACACAGTGTATTACTGTATATGCCACAAGGCCGTGCACGCCGATATATACAATTGATTGATTTACAGGGACAACCGAGCACAGGTCAAACCCAAATGAAAAACCGGGTTCAACTCACGTGCAATAACATTGAAAATCACGACACGAGCACAAGGTCAAACCCGAGTTGTGAATTTGGATTCAACACCGGTGCAAATTCAAAAATCAATTCAAATGCAATAAAATGGTCGGGAGTACACATGCCCTGACTCAAGCCAACATGAAACAAGACCAAGTCAGGCTACAACAGATGATTAAACTCAATGGACCATACTGCAACAGGTCAAGACTGTGTACCAAGAAAATGCAACGACCAAAATCACCAATAAACAAAGACTCCAAGCCTACAAAACCGCATGCACACGACAGCTACAAACTGCAAAGGCCGAAGCCAACATGAAGCAGTTCAATATCCAAGCAACAACAGAAATGTGGGCAATGTACAGTGATACCAAAACCAAATTATACAACAAACACATAGCATCATGAATGGACAGAACAAGTGAAGTATACAAGAGAAGCCATATGCAGTAAACAACATGTATTTGGAGCATCGAACCATGCAGCAACTCAAATGAGCAGTGCCAACAGACCACTTCAACTACATACACACTACGGCAACACATGGATGTCACAAGCAAAGACCAAGTGATACAACAGCTACTACCAGATAACTACAAGGCATGAAACCATACTTGAAACAGTGGTAACTACACAGAGCTCAGTGCAACTAAATGGAATGCAATAGTGAAGTTCAACATCATCAGAGACAGGTACAAAAACAGTAAGCATATACATATGTATGAAATGTATACAGTTCAGATAAACAAGCCAGAGCCACCAAAGTGCAGAGCAACTACAAAGTGGCAGCAGTTCAAATGACAGCAGACCAGAGTAATACAGTATGCACAAAGGCATAGCAAGTGTCACAAGATACAGTAATGCAACGGTGGCCAACCAGAAGTTCAAGGCAAAAGTGACATGCACAACTAAACCAACATGGAATTATACAAGAACCAGTTGAGATGAACAATGCAAGGAGCATGGTACAATGCAAACTACAATATCTACAACAAACAACTCAGTGAAGCCAAATATACACAAGTGCAGATGAACAGATATGGCCGAAGTCAATGAAGCCAAGGCAAACTGAAGTACACAAATGCAACAATGAACAAGTCAACCTTTATTACAAAGTAAAAAAGCCGTGACCATCATGTTAGTCCATGCCAAAGTCGAAATGAAGTCAGAGAATAAAGTCAACAGTAAAATGATCGGAGCCAAAGCCGTGGATAGCAAAAATCACGGCATAGTCAGACATCACAAAAATTCAAAGCCGTGGTTGTCAAAATCAAAGCCGCGAGTATCAAGCCAAGTCAACAGAGAAATTCACGATGCCATCAAAAATCAACGCCGTGACCATCAAGTAACAAATATACATTATTGAACAAGTCAGAGACGTGGTGGTAAAGAGATGAAAAAGTCAGTGAAATCTCAATCATCAAAGTGAAATCGAACGGCCTAAGCAATAATTTTGAAATAATCAGACGAACGGAATTCAAGGGTAACGAATCCTATAAAAGCCCCAAATCATCATCGGCATAAAGGTGTGATTTCGAATACGAAAATCGAAGAGGAACAGAGCTAAAAATCTTACCTGAAGCGAAATCGAACTCACCAAAGCGAAGCCAAGCCAAGCCGATAATCCTCTCAACCCTAATTCGCAAAGCAGAGCACTCAAGGGATCGAAGCCCCAAATCCATAACCCTAAATCACAGTACCACGAGAAAGCGAAGCTGTGAATTCCAGGGCAACGAAGATCAAGCAATAGCCAAGATTAAAGAGCATCAAAACAAAGCCACCTCTCATAATATCTCAGATCGAAGGAACGAAGAAAGAAGCAGCCGCCATTTTTGTTCACAAAGAAGTGATCGGGTTTAATGAAAAGTGGGTCGGCCTTGTTATTTAAAGGCTTTAGTTTAATTTTTTAATTAGGGTTAATGTGTCTATTTGTTTTTTAATTGCTGTTTTGTTTTTACTTTACGAATCAAAACTTTGTAAATCACCACCTAGGGATTAGGTCGTGTCAAATTGTCTAGTTAGAATTAGTTCAGTGAGCAGGGTGTGCGAGTTTGCAAAGCTCTATAGGCGGGAGCAGAGTTTGCGAGTAATCAAAGCTCTATAGGCGGGAGCAGAGTTTGCGAGTAATCAAAGTTCTATTGTAGGCGGGAGCAGAGTTTGCGAGTAAACGAAACTCTATAGGCGGGAGCAGGGTGTGCGAGTCTAGTAGAGTGTTTGTGAGCGGGAGCAAATGTTTGCGAGTCTAGTAGAATGTTTGTGAGCGGGAGCAAATATTTGCGAGTCTAGTAGAGTGTTTGTGAGCGGGACAAAATGTTTGCGAGTCTAGTAGAGTGTTTGTAAGCGTGATACTGTTTAATTCTAATAGAAATCTGTGAATGCAGCAATAGGCAGGGGTTGCCGAAGCTGGGTAAATTTTGTGTGTGATTTACTTTTCAGCATATTTATTTTTGCAGTTTATTTTTATGTTTAAATCAAGAAAATTTGTTATAACCCTATTCACCCCCCTCCCTCTAGGGTTAATCTAGATCCTACAGAAACCATCCTTTATTGTTGTACAAATGACAAGAATATTAAAAAACAAGAACTCAAGCAACTAATAAAAATTCTATCATCCTTGCAAGAAGTCATTTTGGATATTGCAAAGAAAAATTCATGTACCATTTAAAATTTTTAAATTTGCCAACGCTTGATACAACCATGTCTTCTTACGAGAATATATCTCTTGAAGTGTCATCATATAAAGAATCGTTTTTCTCTCTCCAACTTGCTACTAGTGTAAATTCAGGTGGAATCTATATCGCCAACCCACAAATCTGAGCCTCAACATAGAGAATAGGTCTCAGCAAGCATCCTTAATACCAACTTTATTATCACATTTTCAACCATGAACGCTGCTGGTACGCCCCTATACATTGATGTTAAAGAGCCAGGGACCTATTCTGAAGAAATACGAAATAAATTCACATCAAACATATAAGTTGAGCTATAATCAATATTATGAAAAGTTTCTTCCTTGCATAGAACAAATATGAGAGACATTGAGAAAGATCCTGATGTTGGATTGACTCTGCAAGTAAAGAGATTAACATACACAAGTGAAAATTGTTTGTAGTATATGTAACCCATGGTTTTTATTTTCATTTAGCTGTTAGATTTCCAATAAATTAATGTGGTTTTCCATTTTCAAAGTTCAATATTCTATTGTTCGTACGAAACTAATCCATATTTCAGTTGAAACATAAAGAAATTGTTTTCTTTCAAAAACAAACATTCCATAACATGTATAACATTGCATTATTGATGTTTCTTGTCTACTGCTAACTGGAGTAATCAAGCATTTTCTTAGTTATTTCATAGATGTGGTTGACGAATTCATTGTTTTTGGATGTTTATGATTCATGATTTTTTCCTTGATTGTTATGTTGTTTACCGTTGAGAAAAATGTTGCGTGCATTTTATGAAAAAAGAGCTAATTAGTTAATCCATGGGTTAGCTAATGAATTAGTTTTTTCACAAAATGTTCATTAGTGAATGTTTGGTTTTTCATAAAATGTTCATTAACTATCCCCTGAGGATTAACTTTTAAAAAGTTTAGTAGAGAAATTTATTAAAACATGTATTGTGGACCAACTAACCAAACATGCAGATGAAAATCAAGGTTTAAAATTCCGCTATCTATTTCTGTTTCGGTCAACGATCATTTTACAAATTTTAGTTTCGTTTTGCAATTTACGGGAATTCCATTGTAATTTTGGTTTGCAAATTCAGTTACTTTTAAATATCTTAATAAATTTTTACTACTACTATTGTATGTTTATATTACTACACTTAGATTCTCAAATTCCATAAGACTATAATTAAAGTCCAAAAGCAACTTAAAATTAAATCAATTAATAAAACTATAACCCTACCTATTAACAACATATGGTGCATTCAATAACATCGCCCAAGCTTCCTTTATTTTGGCCTCCGATGAGTTCCTTCCTCTGCTATCGACTCAGCCTAGCTTGGTCTCGGTTTCTTCATCTACTATTTGTGGAGCCCAATCTGAACCTAGAAACCCACTTCGTGAAATTGATGCATCCATGGTAAATTTCATTTGTCTAATGCACCAATTTCTAGGCTACATGATAAATTTTGTGTGATTTATAGCCAATTTTTCCCATGCTTGCTACTATTGTACATGGAGGTGACGTGGTTTGGTGTAAAACCAGTCCTTATTTTGATGAAACAGGTCTTTGTGATGTTGTTTCCAGTGCTAAGGTCCAAGTCTCGGTGATGATGTTGTACATGAAGATGGTTTAAATGTGGGCGTGATTAGTGTAGATGATTAAGTCGGGGTAGTGCCTGTTTGTGTTGGAGCTTACTCTCCTAGTGTTTTGTTAATGCCCACTTGAATCCAGCTGTTAACCTATGCTCGTCGCCTTCAATTCTTGGAACAATGATTCCTGCTAATGCTTTCACCTAACAATCTGCTTCCCCCAAATCACTGTCAGTTTGCCACATGCTATTTTAAATAAGGGGTCATCATTGCTCACTTCTTTGCCAATGAATGTGGGTAATTTCACACCTCATACTTTTGATATTGTTGAAGTTGATGGAGCTACGGTGCCTCCGGTTGAGGTTATGCAAGAAAGAATCAATTATTGTTCGACTACTGGGTTGGTTTCTTTCTTTACACAAACCTTTCATACTACGCTGTTACAGATCAACGCCGACACGTTTGCAAACGTAGAGGAGGTCTTTGGGTTCATTATATTGAAGTTATATATTATTTCAAATTTTCTAGCAAAGACGAAAGACCATGGGTATTGGAATCGGACCCATCCGTTATTGCTACAAAGTATTTCGTCATAACTCCTTGGAGCCCATGATTGATAGTGCAAGGGAACATTTATTTTCTATTCCTATCCAGGCACATTTCATTCATATCCCTTCTGTGTTGCAACCCTTGATTTTGCTTGATTACTCATCTAGTCTTGTTGGCAAACTCAGTTTTTTTTATGCTAATACCATGGATAGGAAAAAGCTAGTGTATGCTAAAGCTTTGATTGAAATTACCCTAGATAACCCTTTTCCTTATAGGCTTAAGGTTCGTATGAGGGGAGGGATGCTTTTGTTGATGTTAGCTACAGTTGAAAACCTGATATCTGCGCCATGTGCCACTTTTTTGGTCATATAGCTATTGATTGTAAGCATAAGCTTGCTGTCCGATTAAGATTCCCCTCCCTCAACCTCCTGTTATGAAGTGGGTTCCAAAGGCTTCTTTTATGCCATCTCGCTCGACTTCTCCCTCTTCTCCTAGTATTTCTATTTCATTTTCTTAGCCCTCTACTGCTATTGTTGATTAATGTTCTATGGTTGAAACCTGTAGTGATTTCTCGTTCCATAATGTGATTGTGTCGAATTCAATAGAGGAACTTTGGGTCATGTGAAATCGAAAATTGGATATACTCTTTCGAGTTATTATTACCATACGTATGTTGGTGGCGGCGATGAGAATCTTCGAATATACTACCATGTAGTTATAGATGGTCTTGAACTTTCCACTCAAGGTGTAGGTAGTGAGAACAATAGAATTGTTTTAGAGGATGTCTCTTTGAATAGAAAGTATTTATATTCCCGTGATTCTGTATATTACGTCCCTAATTTGGCTACACTTTTTTCATAGTTTATACATGTCGCCAGGGCAGATTATGTTGATGATGGTAGAGCTTCCTCCTCCTTTGAGGGTGTCTAGGAGTTTGTTGTTTAGTAGTTTATGTCCTTTGCCTAGCTTCTGTGCTTTTCTTTTTTCTAGCTGTTCATACGCATGTGTCAAACACCTGTTTTAAGTGTTTTTTAATAAAAGTGGACGACCCACTCCAAAACTGGCTAGCCTTGGTAAAAAATATATATGGTGCATTCGCAGACAAATTTGGTTAAAGGTTATGGCATTCGCGGATAATATTTTGATTAGAGGTTGGATGGGATGTAAAAGATATTAAGTAATTTGGTAATGGTTATTTAATTTGTAATAGTTAAATAATAATTATAATTATTAACTATTACTTAATTATTATTAATCAATTGTAATTTAATCAAATTAATATTTTAATCTAAATTCAAAATTAATTTCAACGTCAAATTCTAATACAAACTTACTGCTAATCATCGAACAAAAATTAAAAATAAAAATAACGCTAATTCAACGAAGCTCTCATAATATCCTCAATTCAATTAATCTACACACACGCTGCATCATTTGTGTCAAAATTAACAATCTCTTTGAAAATTCCTATCGAGAGATAATTTTGTAATCTGTGTAATGTTATATTGACACAATTTCATGTAAGGAAATCAAATCTACGGTTTCGATGACAACAACTGTATAATGAAAATCGAATATGCATATATGTATATATGTATGTATATATATATATATATATATTTCTATATACAGGTATTTGCTACAACAACATCATAGAAAGACAAGAACAAGGCTCAAAGAATGCTACAAGAGGCTACAAGTTTTTGTGTTGACCCGGAATTTTGAGCAATATCAATTTAATAATCTGTATTAATAATTTAATTGATTTGATAATTTTCTTTTATAAATTTAATTTAAAATGGAAAGTTTATTCTCTTAAAAGAAAATAAATATTTAATTGATAAATTTTATCTTTTAAAGCTAATAAAATATTTTCTATTTATAATGTATATATATTTGTAAATATTGTAAATAGAAAAGCTTTAGTTTGAATTTAACAAATAAAATCATGTTTTCAAATACTAATATATATATCGGTAATTTGGAATTTATGATTAATTTAATGTAAAACTTTTCAAAGGATATTTAAATAGTTAACCATATAATTTTAAAATATTTAAGGTAAATGTTTATTTGTTTAAAATATTTGTTTAGCTTAAGTTTGAATTTAAATAAAATTAACATAAGAAGGTTTGTTTTATTTTCTTGATAAATATGATTTGTAAATATATAAAGTTTAGAATACAATTCACAAACATATAAAACATATGATACATAATTCATTTAGTAAAATAAGTAATTTATAAATAATGTCATAATCCCCTTTTTATAAATTATCCAAAATTGACAAACTTGTTATCTTCAAATAATAATAATGTGTTGTTTACATATATATATATATATATATATATAAATAGGTTTGTAAAAAAATAGAATTGTTATTTTCAAATTAAATGTGTTGTAATATATGTATAAGTTGATTTTAAATTGGATTTTAAAATCTAAATTGAATTTGAATTTGGATTTAATTTTGAAATTCAAAAGATAGATATTTTAAAATATTTTGGATTTAAAAATATATGTATAAGCTTTTATTTGTATATAATTTGTATTATTATATTTCTTTAAAGAAATTTATATATTTAAATTTAGATAAGTATTTATTAACTAGTAGATTTAGTATAAAAGCTTTATTATTAACATTTAAAATAAATAAAATTACTTAATTACAAGTGTAAATATATAAAGGCTTGATTATAACAAGTGTTAAATGATAAACAATGCTAATGACAAATTTTAAGTTTTTAAACAAGTGTCACCTTTAATTTTAGTTTTTCTTTTATTTTAATAAATCACATTTTAACCTACATAAACATATGCATCTTACCTTCATTTCTTTTTCTAACCTCTTCAATTCAAAACTAATAAAAACTCAAACCAAATGCTCAAAAAAAAAATCTGTAATCAACATTCCTCAAACCAGAAACTAATCAAAATCAATAACCTGTTATTCATTTTCAAAAATCAAAACCAAAGCCTGTAATATTTTCTTCAACCTGGAATCAAAAACCAAGATTTCATCTCTGTCTCAAATTTTAATCATCTCTACAGCAAGTTCTAGTAACAAAGCACATTCTTCAACAATTCAAGTACTTTTCCAGATCAGCGATTCAAGTTTTTTAAAATCAAAGAAGCATTTTCAGCATTCAAGTTTTAAAAGTTTAAAAGCTATTTCAAAAAGGCACTGTCATATTTTTAACTGGTGAGTAACATCTTTTCTAAAAGCTTAAGTATATGAAATATGGTTGCATGTGAATTTATGAAACAAAGTATGTTTTGTGTATATATGAATTTTCTGTGTATATGGATGTATAATTGTGTGCATGACTGTTGTATAAGTAACTTTCCTGTTCTTAGTTTCAAAGCTAAAATTTTAAACGAAATTCATTATCTCTTTATCTAATCTCTGTTAGGACTTAGGTTCTAAACAAAATTTGTTTGTTTAGTTATAAAGCAAGTTTTAAAATTATATTTAAGTTAAAATAAACTTGAAATTTCTTTGGAAACCAAAAAGAACAGGCAAGCCTGAGTTTATCTTAAAAATTCAACATCTTAATTCATCAATTCAAGCATATAATCTGAATCATTAGCCCAAATAATGATTTCTAAAAATGAAAACACAATTTTTAGATTAGGTTTGAGAGAGCATTGCGGGGTTGATCAAAATTTGTGTTTTGAGTGATTTCTGATGACCTAAGTCCTCGGGGAGGTCGGGAACTTTGCTGGAGGTAGAGGAATGATCGTTGAGGTCGGCAAAAATGTCTGATGAGTGTGCAAACCACTATGGTGGTGGTTGGTGGTTGGAAATGTTTGTAACCTTAGTTTTGGCAAGGTCAGGAATTTTTATTTGCCACGGGGCCTCTGGTCGACCGAATTCCACCAGACTTTGGGAATTGGTAGCGTGGAGGCTGGAGAAGGCGTGGCTGGAAGCTTTGGTGCTCCGGTGGTTGGAGGAGGGAGTTCTAGTGATTTTTCTAGGCTGTGGTTTGTTCCAGTTTTACTTAAGATGGCTCGAATTTGATTTTGAGTGAGTATCAGAGTTTTGATGGTTGGGATCTAGTATAGGGATGATCGTCGACAGAGTTGAGAAGTCATGGATGGTCAGAGGAGGCTGGATTGCCGGTGCATGTGCACGGCAGTGTCGTTTTGTATCAGAGGTTTTTGGTTTGTAGTTTTCTCGAAGGATGGCTCGTGTTTTCGGGTCGGAGACTCAAATGAGTTCTCGGGTTGATTCGTGAGTGAAATTTGTTTCAGATGTAAACTTTAAACTTCAACAAAAAAATTTTTTAAAAAAAAGGGATTTTTTAGGGTCAGGGCTTGTGTAGCCATTGGGTTGAACCCGAAGTAGTTTTTGAATCAGTTTTTAAAAAGTTTTTGAAAAAGATAATTGCTGAATTTAAATAAATTTGATTTAAAACTTTTCCTATATAAATTTCTTCTGTATAAAATAAGTTTTCTTTAATATTTGATTAAGAGATTTGTAATTTGCTTAACTCGAATTTTGTCACGTTAAATTTGTAATCATTTTAAATCTTAAAATTGAAATGAAATTTAAAAGTAATTTTAAAAGTAAAATGTATATGTAAATGATAATTAAGTCAATGATAAGGATAATGTTTTATCTTAAGTTAATTAAGATTTAATAATTTGAGATTAATTAAATTAATAAGGTAATTAAAGAGTAATTAATTAATGATTATAGATTAATAAATAAATAAATAAGAGTTGTAAGTTAATTAATTTGAGGGTTGATTAATTTGTAATTAAGGATCATTAATTAGATAAGTAAAGATTATTAATTAATGATTAGAAATTAATTAAATAAGTAATCAAAAATTAATTAAATTACAATTAAGCATTAATTAATTAAGTAATTAGAGATGAATTAATTGTAATTAAGAATTAATTAATTTTTAATTAATAATGGTTAATTAAAGCATAATTACTTGAGGAAGTAATTAAAGGATGGTTAACGAGTATAATTAAAAGAAAGAGCATTAACTAGGGATTATGAAATGATTAATTAATGTGATTAATTTAAGATAATTAATTAGATTAATTAATTAAAGATAATCACTTGATGATTGTTTAAGTATAATTACTTAATGTTATTTATAAAGTGTAATTACTTAGTGAAGTAATTAATGGATAATTACTTTGTATAATTAATTGAAGGATAATTAGTTATTGGAAGTAATTTGGGTTAATTACTTTGTGTAATTAATAAGAAGGATAATTACTTAATGGAATTAATTAAGGATTAATTATTTAATGTAATTAATTAAAGAATTAATTATTACAATTTATTTAGAGATAATTAATTAATGAAAGTAATTAAGGGTAGTTAATTACTGAATTGGATTAATCAAGGTTGATTAATGAATATGATTAATTAAAGACTAATTATTAAATATGATTAATTAAAAGAATAATTAATTGATAAAGTTATTAAAGGATCATTAATTAATATAATTAATCAAAGTAATAAAAGATTAATTAAAGAACAATTAATCAATATAAGTGATTATAGAATAATTAATTAATGTAATTAATCAAGAGTAAATGTAATTAATTATAGTTAATTAATTAATAAGAGTAATTAAAGGTTAATTACTGTAAATGGTAAAGGATAATTAATTTGTGTAATTAATTAAGGATAATTACTTAATGCAATTGAAGAATAATTAATCAGGGATGATTAACTAAGATGGATAATTAAAGGATGATTAATTAATTAGTTTCTCATTAATTAATGATTAAGTAAGCGGGATTTATAGTAATGAAAGTAATTAATTTAAATTATTTTAAATTAATTAGAGATGGTGTGATTAATTATCTTTGCTCATGGATGGCTGAATGATATTGAATGCCTTGAATTGTTTGATATCTCTAATATGAAATATGTGTTGATCTATGATATGAGATTCTTTGGTTGAATTGCGATAATATGGATTATCTATTTTTGAGATTGTGAATTATCTA
Source organism: Allium cepa (assembly GCA_030765085.1). Taxonomy (NCBI): domain Eukaryota; kingdom Viridiplantae; phylum Streptophyta; class Magnoliopsida; order Asparagales; family Amaryllidaceae; genus Allium; species Allium cepa. Next base: position 448,201,345 of record CM060944.1, read on the forward strand.
TCTGTGTGAATATAGGTAATGAATTGAATTATTTTAACTTTAAAACAACTTGACCTTAAAAGGGCATTTTGGATTTCGATGAGACCGGGATCGGATTTCCAAGTTTGGATATCCAAAAATCACAACGATCCAAATTAAACGATAGGTCGTGAATCTCAAGTGAAGTTCGAGATAAAGATTCAGAGTGTAAGGGCTATTGTCGTTAACTCTGAGGGTGATTCCAAAATGAGTGTAACGAGATAGTGCCTTCGGTTTCGTTCAAACCCGGAACGAACTTGTATGGATTGAATGCTTTCAGTCGTCATTGGAGGATGATGAGCATTCTAAGTGATGTGTTCTGATAAGGTAATCGTAGCCTCAAGCCTCAACAACCGGGAATGGCTAAAACAGGGGAAGTGCAGCAAGGCTAAGTGGGTAGCACCCAAGTAGGACAAGATTTTCCCTGTTTAGAGGTCCCTTTTTATTCGGCTGTGTGGGCAGTTGGTTGCAAACAACTGCGGGGTTGTCTTATTCGGGACTTTCCAGTAAGGGATGGATCCGGCTTTATGTTGCAGGGGATTGGGAGTAATCCTCGGTACATTGATCTAGGCCATGTACTGTGACGGGCGATACCCCAGTAGCCCTGCCATTGTATGGAATCCAATCTCCAATAAGTGTCGTACGTATTGATTGTGCCCAACTATGTTGGAATGTGAGATGTAAGCATTCCAGCTATTTTTATATTTTACCAGAAAACCCTAGAACCTATTATAATATAACTGGATTTCCTATCAAATGTTCTGGTTATCGTAAGGTTAAAGCTTTTCCATGTTTATGTGTGGGAGTCTTACGAGATACCTTTCTTTTCAAAAGGTTTTCCAAAGTTAAGAAACTTTAACCTCTTACTCACACCAGACCCATGTCTGATCCAGAGTATATTTTCTATTTTCTTAAACTCTTGGGTACTCAAATTTTTACGAGTAGCCAAGGGATTCAGGTTAGCTTTGACAAATTTTGGAGGTGATATGGAGTAGAAGGCTTAAGCGTTTGTAGATATATAGTGTTTCCGCTGTGTTGGTATCTCTGTGTTGTATTTTGAGATGTATGATAGACAGGTTTTATAACAGTCTAATGTGTTGTAATGTAAAGCTGTGTAACTCTGACAAATGTTGTATATTATGTAATACTTATGTGATTAATATAATTTATTCGTTTCGCCGTGAGATTCTGATGTTGTTTCGTTCTTTCTTTCTATCTTTTCTATCCCTTTCTTTCTTAATAATGATGCGTTTTTCTGTGGAATGAAAGACGGGTCGTTAAAGTGGTATCAGAGCGCTAGGTTGATTAAATACCTAGTCTTTGGAGTGATTTCTTTCTTGAGAGAGCGTATGTGTAATTTTGATATATATATATATATATATATATATATATATATCTGTGTGTGTGTGTGTGTGTTTATTTCTGCCTATTTAATTTGGGTTACCTGTTCGGGTTTTTCAACATGAGTTCTACAGGTAGGAAGGGTAGTATGTGTGTAGCACGACTTCCAATGGAAGGAGTTCGAGTATTGAGGTTGGAAGTGTATCTTCCTAGGCTGTAGACCCAATACCGCCTCGAGCAAGCTCTTCTGTGGTATAAGGATTTCACCAATCTTTGAAGGATGCCTTTTTAAAGGTGCAGAGTCCATCTTTGAAGTGCAAGTTTGGACGAGTAGAGTTTGGATCTATCGGTTAAGCAGAAGCAGGGGTGGTATCTTGGAAACTTCAAGAAGAAGCAGCTGCGGGGTGAGACGCAGTGACTAATGGATGTGTCCAAAGATGTTTCTTTTGAAGCAAGTTTAAGGAAGTCTTTGGCATCAGTGGTAGAGGTAGCTCGGAGGTGTTCTGTGTGCCAGCAATAAGGTCATCTGGCTAAGCAGTGTTCTTGAGGTGGAGTTCAGAAGCAGCAGAGTGGATCCATTTCTTCAATGGATAGGTTAGTCAAGTATAAGCTGTTCTGATTGGTAAAGAGAGAACAATATCTATGGAAATTAGGCTGGGCTGATCGTGAAAGTGACTTGCGATAGTTGAGGGTTTTCTTGGGTAATCTTTTGCTTGAGATCGAGGCATCTCTAGGGAAGGTAGGAGTTATAGATTTTTTCAGGTGTCTTCAAGGAAGTCAAAGTTTGCCATAGCATCTGGAGATTGAGTTTTTATATCGACTAGGATTCCAAGAGTGATACCGGTGGTTCAGCTTAGTAGAAGGATGACTTTTATAGAGAGGGTTTGGTGAAGCAGCTCAGGATTTCGTGGTACTTCTGAGTTTTCACTTTATGGATCTGATGAACCATGTCTTTCGGGATGTGTCGGACAAGTCTGTGCTCGTGTTCATCATCAGCACTCTCATCTACTCAAGGTTGAGTTGCGCAGCAGAAGCGAGATAGCAGCTGTTATAGAGTGGAAGCAACCCTAGACTCCTTGGAAGTTCACAGTATTCTTGGATTAGAGGGTTTCTACAGTAAGTTTTTAAGGATCTGAAAGTGAGATTGGCAGGTGCACCTGTTTTGTCTTTCCGGATAAGAGAAGTAAGTTTGAAGTCTACCGATTATTTTGAAGTTGAGTTTGCATTTTTTATTTTGGTTGATCTTGAAAGGATCATTTTGTAGGGTTGTTTTTGGTCCAGTTGTTTTCTAGAAGCACCAGCGAAGGTTGAGCTGTTCAGGAATAATGAAGGCAGCCCAGGATCGTCGGAAGAATTTTGAGGATAAGTGTTTTGGCCTGCAGGGTTGAATTGCCAGTTTGGAAAGCAGGGATTCAATGTGTCTCACGTATCTTTGAGAGAGTACGTGTATGATCCATCTCTGGTTTTAGAATGTACGATTCAGGAGGAATTGGTAGTTGAATCAAATTTGACTGTGGTCTGATATTGATGCAGCACACCATGTTCGCAAGTCGCATGCCATAAGTTGGCCGCGACCTATTGAATTAGCAAGTCAACCAGGGGACGAATGCTTAGCCTTAAGTCGGCCGTGACCTATCGAGTCATGCCACAACGAGCTATGACGTGCAATACATCTTGAGTAGCCTGAGTGACCTAACGAGTTAACCAATCAACCTGAGCGACCTAGCGAGTTAAATCACAAGTTCTAAAGCCGCTGATTCCTTATGTCGCTCATCTGTTAGGTCGCTTGTATATGTTAATCGTTCCAGTTAAGTCACTCCATTGCTTATGACGCTCCTGAAGTTAAGTCGCTCACCTTATGCTATCTCCTAAGTCGCATGAAGTTAGGTCGCGTGATGGGATATTTCCTTAAGTCGCTGATCTTTTAAGTCGCTCAACTATGCTATCTGCTTAGGTCGCTCCAGTGTTATGTCGCTCAAAATTCTTGAAGCCGTGCTATGTCGTTAAGTCGCATATGGTGTTATGTCTAATATGTTGTAATTCGTTAAGTCGTGATGTTGTAAATTTCTTATATTGTATGTTGTTATGTCGTTAGGTCGCGTGGTGTTCTTAGGTCGTAGGTCGTAAGTCGTTACTGCTGTAACTTGCATTGTTTTAACTCATGTATTGTTTGTGTTGTGTCGCATGTGTTAAGTCGCTTGTATGTGGGTTGTAAACTCCTATAAATAGGGGTGAGTTGACATTGTAAAAGGGGGGATTGGAATAAATTATGTTGAGAGCTTTGTGCCTCTTTAAAAATTGGAAGTTGAGTGTGTGCTCCTTTCTCCATCTTCGGTAATTCGAGTGCGCTCGAATCAACAAATTTAAAGTCGGTTCACGGAATCTCATGCACGAGATCAACCTCGAAGAATCATAGATCTTCTAACGCGGCATCATGCGCGATCAACGTGTTGAAGATAGCTAGAATCTGGTATCTCGAGAGATCAACGGATTTGGGCATTTGGTATCATCAATTCAGCAATTTATCTTTGTATCGTTCCATCGTTTTGCTTCATTTGTTATTATCCGCTGTGCCAATTTGGTATTGGAGCCATAACAAAGCCGAGAGCTAGAAGAACTAAGAAGATCCAGGCCGAAGTTAAAGCAAGTTAAAGCCAGAGACGAGCTTGTTCAAGTTTGTGCGAGATTTGTTGAAGTCGTGAGCTAGGAGTTTGTACGTAGATTTTTCATCATTGAAAGTTGTGCTAGTTGAAGTGTGTGTATGGATTAGTTGAAGATTCGACAATGCCTCCAAGAAGGGTTAATCGTCATCATAATGTTGCAGATGTGTATCGAAGAGAAGATGCTGAACAAATGGAGCAACGAATTAGTGATAAATTCAATGAGAAGTTTGATGAGGGAATTGGTAGATTGGAAAGGCTCGTGATGGATATAAATCAAACTCAACAAAGAGCATCGCCAGGTTCAAATCAAGGTGGACATAGAATTTCGCCATCAAATTCCGAGAGGAGAAGAATGTCACCACTATCGGATCGGGGAAGAAGAGAACTATCAGTTTCGGGAGAAAGAGACGTGCATGGTAGCATAAATGTTGATGGTCAGAATCGACATCGACATACATCAGATTTGGAGGAATCCAGTGATGGTGATAGTAGCTTTTGTCGAAACCATGGCCAAGGACGAAGTCGAAATAGAAATTTCGGAGATGATCGTCGATGGGAGTCGGGGATGAAAACAGAGATTCCAGAATTCAAAGGGGGGACGATAGCGGAAGTATTTTTGGATTGGTTATCAAATGTTGATGAAATTTTTGACTTCAAGGAAGTAACCGAGCATCGTAAAGTCAAGTTGGTTGCTACACGATTGAGGGGAAGAGTTATGGCATGGTGGCAACAAACTAAACTTACACGGGAAAGAATGGGAAAGTCGAAGATTTTTTCATGGGAAAAGAAGAAGAAGTTGATGAAGGCTACTTTCTTGCCGTATAATTATCAGTCTCTTATGTATCAGCGCTTATAGAATTTGAGACAAGGGACAAAGTCGGTAAATGATTATGCAGATGAATTTTATCAACTGATTGCTAGAAACAATATCATGAAAATGGAGGAACGGTTGACATCTAGATTTGTTGGAAGATTGAGAATGCAAATTCAAGATATGGTAAATATGTTTGATCCGAGATCCATGTTGAAGCACACCAGAAGGCTCTAGCTTGGGAGGAGCAAGGTAGAAGAGGAGGTGGTGCGCTTACAAGTTCGATCAATCAGGTGAAAGAGGCTAGTAGCAATACTAATGTTTCCAAGGCTGTTAGTAAACCGGTTGTCAATGAAGTTGCTAAGACCAAGGTCAACAACAATTTTAAGTGTTATAATTGTCAGGAGTTTGGTCATAAGAGCAATGAATGCCCGAGTCCTAAGAAGCGAGCGATGGTTGCTGAGCTTGAGGATGAGGATGCAGAAATAGAATGTTCCAATTCACCACAAGTTGAGGAGGAAGAAGAATTACTGACGGGAGACGAGGGATATTCTTTAATGATGAGGAGATCTTGCTTGACGCCAAAGCAGGAAGAGGAGACTAGCTGGTTGAGGAGTAATACTTTTCAGTCGACGTGCAATATTTTGGGAAAGGTTTGTAAATTTGTTATCGATGCAGGAAGTTGTGATAACATCATCTCTGCAGAAGCTGTAAAGAAGTTAGCGTTAAAGACAGAGAAGCATCCCAAACCGTACAAATTGGCTTGGCTGAGGAAAGGTGGGGAAGTGAAGGTTAGTCAAAGTGCTTGTGTAACTTTTTCCATCGGAAAGAAGTATAAGGATGAAATTTGGTGTGACGTGGTGGATATGGATGTATGTCATTTGTTGTTGGGAAGATCGTGGCAATTTGATAGATCCATACAACACGATGGTAGGACTAACTGTTATAGCTTCATGTTCAATGGCTCTAGAATCACTTTAGTTCCTAAAAAGCGACAACAAAGTGAAAACAAGTTGGAGGAAATCGAGGAACTAAAGACTCTGTTATCTTTGAAGGAGTTTGTCAAAGAAGTAGAGGATGGTCCTGAAGTATTTCTGTTGACTGGACGTGAAAGTAGTGAAACGGTTGAAATTCCCGAGGAAGTTAAGACAGTGTTGAAGGAATTTGAAGATGTATTTCCTGAAGAATTACCAAAAGAATTACCACCATTGAGAGACATACAACACCAGATTGATCTTGTTCCAAGACCTGTGTTACCACATAGACCACATTATAGAATGAGTCCAAAGGAGCACGAAGTGTTGAGAAGGCAGGTGGAGGAGTTACTTGAACAAGGGCGTGTACAATAGAGTTAAGTCCTTGCGCAGTACCAGCCTTGTTAGTGCCAAAGAAGAATGAAACTTGGAGAATGTGTACAGATAGTCGAGCACTAAACAAGATTACAGTGAGGTACAGATTTCCGATGCCAAGATTGGATGACTTGTTAGATCAGTTGAGTGGAACTGCTATCTTTTCAAAGATTGATATGAAGAGTGGGTATCATCAGATTCGAATTCGACCAAGGGATGAATGGAAGACAACCTTCAGGACACGGGGTGTTTGTATGAATGGCTGGTCATGCCATTTGGTCTTTCAAATGCACCTAGTACTGTTATGCGAGTGATGAATCAGATCTTTCGAAGTTTATTGGAAAGTTCGTGGTGGTATAGTTTGATGATATATTGATATACAGTGGAAGCACAGAAGAACATCTACAACACTTGCGGGAAGTGTTGATGATACTTCGTCAGGAGCAATTTTACACGGCAACAAAGAAGTGCATGTTCATGACACACGGTATTTTGTTCTTGGGGTATGTGTTGTCCAAGGAAGGTATTCATGTGGATCAAGGTAAAGTTGAAGCAATCAAGGATTGGCCACAACCCAGGACTGTAACTGAAGTGAGAAGTTTCCATGGTTTAGCATCATTCTACCGAAGGTTTATTGCACATTTCAGTAGCATGATGGCACCAGTGACATTTATGAAAGGAAAGCAGTTTGTGTCGACTGAATAGGCTGATTCTACTTTCTAATAGATCAAGACACTTTTGACTACAACACCGATTCTTAGATGCCCGGACTTTCAGTTACTCTTTGAGCTGAATACTGATGCGTCTAAAGTTGGAATTAGTGGAGTGTTAAGTCAAAAGGGTCATGCAATTGCTTATTTTAGCGAGAAACTTTCTAGAGCCAAGATAAGATACAGTACCTATGACTTGGAGTTCTATGCTATTGTCCAAGCCATAAAGCATTGGAGACACTACTTGTTTTATAAAGAGTTTCTATTGTATACTAACCATGACGCATTGAAACATTTGCAGGGACAGGAAAAGATTGCAGCCAGACATGCTTCATGGATTGCATACTTGCAACAGTTTACATTTGTTGTAAAGTATAAGTCGGGAGTTACAAATCGCGTGGCAGACGCATTGAGTAGAAGAAATCATTTGTTGACTACGATGAGAGTTGAAGTGATGGGGTTTGATGTATTTCCAGAATTGTTTGTTGAGGATCTTTACTTTGCTAAGATTGTAAATGAAGTCGAGAAAGGGAAGACGGATGAGTATGTGTTGGTAGATGGTTTTCTATTCAAAGGAAATCGGTTGTGCATACCAGAGTGCAGTTTGCGAATGAAGATTGTGAAGTAATTGCATGAAGAAGGTCATGTAGGAAGAGATCATACCTTGTAGTTGATTTCTCAATCATATTTTTGGCCTTCCATGAGGAAAGAAGTTGAAAGATTTGTGCAGAGATGTCACATATGTCAAGTTTCCAAAGGGACAGCTACGAATGCAGGATTGTATATGCCATTTCCCGTGCCTACTAGACCATGGGTTGATGTTAGCATGGATTTTGTTTTGGGTTTGCCAAGAAATCAACGAGGGAATGATTCTATATATGTTGTGGTGGACAGATTTTCGAAGATGCACATTTCATAGCTTGTAAAAAGACCGCCGATGCAGTCCGTGTTGCTCAATTGTTCTTTAAAGAGGTTTATCGACTACATGGGCTACCTGAGACCATTGTTTCTGACCGGGACACTCGATTTCTAAGTCATTTTTGGATGAGTCTGTGGAAGATGGTACATCTTGAGTCGCCTGAGCGACCTAACGAGTTAACCAATCAACCTGAGCGACCTAGCGAGTTAAGTCACAAGTTCTAATGCCGCTGATTCCTTATGTCGCTCATCTGTTAGGTCGCTTGTATATGTTAAGTCGTTCCAGTTAAGTCACTCCACTGCTTATGACGCTCCTGAAGTTAAGTCGCTCACCTTATGCTATCTCCTAAGTCGCATGAAGTTAGGTCGCGTGATGGGATATTTCCTTAAGTCGCTGATCTTTTAAGTCGCTCAACTGTGCTATCTGCTTAGGTCACTCCAGTGTTAGTTGCTCAACTGTGCTATCTGCTTAGGTCGCTCCAGTGTTAGTTGCTCAACTGTGCTATCTGCTTAGGTCGCTCCAGTGTTAGTCGCTCAAGATTCTTGAAGCCGTGATATGTCGTTAAGTCGCATATGGTGTTACGTCGAATATGTTGTAATTAGTTAAGTCATGATGTTGTAACGTTCTTATATTGTATGTTGTTATGTCCTTAGGTCGCGTGGTGTTCTTAGGTCGTAGGTCGTATGTCGTTACTGCTGTAACTTGCATTGTTGTAACTCGTGTATTGTTTGTGTTGTGTCACATGTGTTAAGTCGCTTGTATGTGGGTTGTAAACTCGTATAAATAGGGGTGAGTTGACATTGTAAGAGGGGGGATTTGGAATAAATTTTGTTGAGAGCTTTGTGCCTCTTTAAAAATTGGAAGTTGAGCGTGAGCTCCTTTCTCCATCTTCGGTTATTCGAGTGCGCTCGAATCAACGAATTTGAAGTCGATTCACGGAATCTCGTGCGTGAGATCAACGTCGAAGAATCGTAGATCTTCTAACTCGGCATCGTGCGCGATCAACATGTTGAAGATAGCTAGAATCTGGTATCTCGAGAGATCAACGGATTTGGGCATTTGGTATCATCAATTCACCAATTTATCTTTGTATCGTTCCATCGTTTTGCTTCATTTGTTATTATCCGCTGCGCCACATATCCTATTCAGTTTTGTAGATCTAGATGAGTAGGAGCTCTGAAGCTTAGTAGTGTAGATTGTTTGGATTAAGTAGAGCGAGTATCCAATATTTATACTTGGGAAACTCTAGATGGTACTAGGAAGTCCTATCTAGAATTTTTTTGCTGGATAGTTAGATTTGTTTGATTGAGTGAATTGGTTGCTATGGTTGTTAGCATATGGTTGATAATATATGCTTGTGGTTTAAATTGAAATCTTTGACGGATTATTAAATTATCTTTGCTTTTAAATTTCGGGGACGAAATTCATTTCAGGAGGAAGGAATGCGATGACCCGAAATTTTGGGCAATGCCAATTTAATAATCTGTATTAATAATTTAATAGATTTGATAATTTTCTTTTATAAATTTAATTTAAATTGGCCAGTTTATTCTCTTAAAAGAACATAAATATTTAATTGATAAATTTTATCTTTTAAAGCTAATAAAATGTTTTCTATTTATAGTGTATATACATTTGTATACATTGTAATTAGAAAAGCTTTGATTTGAAGTTAACAAATAAATCATGTTTTCAAATTCTAATATACATTGGTAATTTGGAAGTTATGATTAATTTAATGTAAAACTTTTCAAAGGTTATTTAAATAGTTAACCATATAATCTTAAAATATTTAAGGTGAATGTAAATAAAATTAACATAAAGGTTTGTTTTATTTTCTTGATAAATATGATTTGTAAATATATAAAGTTTAAAATACAATTCACAAACATGTAAAACATATGATACATTAATTCATTTAGTGAAATATGTAATTTATAAATAATGTGATAATCCCCTTTTTATAAATTATCTAAAATTGACAAAATTTGTTATCTTCAAATAATAATAATAATGCGTTGTTTATATATATATATATATATAAATAGATTTAAAAAAATAGAATTGTTATTTTCAAATTAAATATGTTGTTATATATGTATAAGTTGAATTTAAATTGGATTTTTAAATTTAAATTGAATTTGAATTTGGATTTAATTTTGAAATTCAAAAGATGGATATTTTAAAATATTTTGGATTTTAAAAATATATGTATAAGCTTTAATTTGTATATAATTTTTTTATTATATTTTATTTAAAGAAATTTATATGTATAAATTTAGAGAAGTATTTATTAATTAGTAGATTTAGTATAAAAGCTTTATTATTAACATTTAGAATAAATAAAATTACTTAATTACAAGTGTAAATATATAAAGGCTTGATTATAACAAGTGTTAAATAATAAACAATGCTAGTGACAAATGTTAAGTTTTTAAATAAGTGTCACCTTTAATTTTAGTTTTTCTTTTATTTTTAATAAATCATATTTTAACCTATATAAACATATGCTTCTTACCTTCATTTCTTTTTCTATCCACTTCAATTCAAAACTAAGCAAAACTCAAACCAAATGCTCAAAACAAATATGTAATCAACATTCCTCAAACCAGAAATTAATCAAAATCAATAACCTATTAATCATTTTCAAAAATCAAAACCAAAGCCTGTAACATTTTCTTCAACCTGGAATGAAAAACCAAGATTTCATCTCTGTCTTAAATTTTAATCATCTCTAAAACAAGTTCCAGTAACAAAGCACATTCTTCAATAATTCAAGTACTTTTCTAGATGAGCAATTCAAGTTTTTAAAAATCAAAGAACATTTTCAGCATTCAAGTTTTAAAGGTTTAAAAGCTATTTAAAAAAGCTCTGTCAACTTTTTAACTAGTGAGTAACATCTTTTCTAAAAGCTTAAGTATATGAAATCTGGTTGCATGTGAATTTCTGAAACAAAATATGTTTTGCGTATATATGAATTTTCTATGTATACATGGATGTATAGATGTGTGCATGCCTATTGTATCACTGACTTTCCTGTTCTTAGTTTCAAAGCTAAAATTTTAAACAAAATTCATTATCTATTGATCTAATCTCTGTTAGGACTTAGGTTCTAAACAAAATTTGTTTGTTTAGTCATAATGTAAGTTTTAAAATTATATTTAAGTTAAAATAAACTTGAAATTTCTTTGTAAACCAAAAAAAATAGGCAAGCCTGAGTTATGTAAAAATTCAACATCTTAATTCATCAATTCAAGCATATAATCTGAATCCTTAACCTAAATAATGATTTTTAAAAGTGAAATATCAATTTTTAGATTAGGTTTGAGAGAGCATTGCGGGGTTGATCAGAATTTGTGTTTTGGGTGATTTCCGATGACCTAAGTGCTCGAGGAGGTCGGGAACTTTGCTGGAGGTAGAGAAATGATCGTTGAGGTCGGAAAAAATGTCAGATGAGTGTGTTAACCACTGTGGCAGCGGTAGGTGGTCCGAAATGTTTGTAACCCTAGTTGTGGGAAGGTCGAGAATTTTTTTTACCACGGCGCCTTTGGTAGATTGAGTTCCACCAGAATTTGGGAATTGGTAGCGTGGAGGCTGGCGAAGGCGTGGCTGGAAGCTAAAGAGCTTCGATGGTCGGAGGAGGGAGTTTGAGGGGTTTTTCCAAGCTGTTGTTTGTTCTAGTTTTGCTCAAGATGGCTCGAATTCGATTTTGAGAGAGTATCGAAGTTTTGATGGTCAGGATCTAGTATAGGGATGATTGTCGACGGAGTTGAGAAGTCATGGATGGTCGAAGGAGGCTCGATTGCCGGTGCATGTGCACAGAAGTGTGGTTTTGTGTCAGAGGTTTTGGTTTGTTGTTTTCTCGAAGGATGGCTCATTTTTTCAGGTCGGAGACTCGAGTGAGTTCTCGGGTTGACTCGTGAGTGAAATTTATTTCATATTTAAACTTTAAACTTGAACAAATTTTTGTAAAAAAAAGGGATTTTCTCGGGTCAGGGCTTGTGTAGCCATCGGGTTGAACCCGCAACAGTATTTGAATTAGTTTTTAGAAAGTTTTTAAAAAAGTAAGTTTTTGAATTTAAATAAATTTGATTTAAAACTTTTCCTATATAAATTTCTTTGTATAAAATAAGTTTTCTTTAATATTTGATTAAGAGATTTTAAATCTGCTTAACTCGAATTTTGTTAAGTTAAATTTGTAATCGTTTTAATTCTAAAATATGAAATGAAATGTAAAAGTAAAATTAAAAGTAAAATGTATATGTAAATGATATTTAAGTTATTGATAAGGATAATGTTTTATCTCAAGTTAATTAAGATTTAATGATTTGAGATTAATTAAATTAATGAGGTAATTAAAGAGTAATTAATTAATTCAATTAATTAATGATTAAGGATTAATAAATAAATAATTAAGGGTTGTAGGTTAATTAATTTAAGGGTAAATTAATTTATAATTAAGGATCATTAATTAGATAAGTATAGATTATTAACTAATTATTAGAAATTAATTAAGTAATTAGAGATTAATTAAATTACAATTAAGCATTAACTAATTAAGTAATTGGAGATGAATAATTGGTAATTAACAATTAATTAATTTGTAATCAATAATGGTTAATTAAAGCATAATTACTTAGGTAAGTAATTAAAGGATGGTCAATGCGTTTAATTAAAAGAAAGATCATTAACTAGGGATTACGAAATGATTAATTAATGTGATTAATTTAAGACAATTAATTAGATTAATTAATTAAGATAATCACTTGATGATTGGTTAAGTATAATTACTTAATGTAATTTATAAAGTGTATTTAGTGAAGTAATTAATGGATAATTGCTTTGTGTAATTAATTGAAGGATAATTAATTAATGGAAGTAATTTGGGTTAATTACTTTGTATAATTAATAAGAAGGATAATTACTTAGTGGATGTAATTAAGGATTAATTAATCAGTGTAATTAATTAAGGAATAAATTAATAAAATTTATTTAGAGTTAATTAATTAATGAAAGTAATTAAGGTTAGTTAATTACTGAATGTGATTAATCAAGGTTGATTAATGAATATGACTAATTAAAGATTAATTATTAAATATGATTAATTAGAATAATAATTAATTGATGAATAAATTAAAGGATCATTAATTAATATAATTAATGAAAGTAATAAAAGATTAGTTAATTTGATTAATTAAAGAATAATTAATCAATATAAGTGATTATAGAATTATTTACTAATGTAATTAATTAAGGGTTAATGTAATTAATTATAGTTAATTAATTAATAAGAGTAATTAAAACTTAATTGCTGTAAATAGTTAAGGATAATTAATTTTTGTAATTAATTAGGCTTATTACTTAATGTAATTGAAGAATAATTAATCAGGGATGATCAGTTAAGATGGATAATTAAAGGATGATTAATTAATTGGTTTGTAATTAATTAATGATTAAGTAAGCAGGATTTTTGGTAATGGAAGTAATTAAATTAAATTATTTTAAATTGATTAGAGATGGTGTGATTAATTAATCTTTACTTATGGATGGCTGAATGATATTGAATGCCTTGGATTGTTTGATATCTCTGATATGAGATATGTGTTGATCTATGATATGAGATGCTTTGGTTGAATTGCGATGATATGGATGTGTTTTGATAAGGTAATCACAGCCTCAATCCTCAACAATCGGGAATGGCTAAAACAGGGGAGGTGCAGCAAGGCCAAGTGGGTAGCACCCAAGTAGGACAAGATTTCCCCAGTCCAAAGGTCCTTTTTTATTCGGTTGTGTGGGCTGTTTGTTGCAAACAACTGCGGGGTTGTCATATTCGGGACTATCTAGTAAGGGATGGTTCCGGCTTTGTGTTGTAGGGGATTGGGAGTAATCCTCGGTACGTTGATTTAGGCCACATACTATGACGGGAGGTACCCCAGTAGCCCTACCATTGTATGGAATCCAATCTCCAATATGTGCCATACGTATTGATTGTGCCCAACTATGTTGGAACGTGAGATGTAAGAATTCCAGCTATTTCTGTATTTTACTTGAAAACCCTAGATCCTATCATAATATAACTGGATTTCCTATCAAATGTTTTGGTTATCGTAAGATAAAAACTTTTCCGTGTTTATGTATGGAAAGTCTTATGAGATACCTTTCTTTTCAAAAGGTTTTCCAAAGTTAAGTAACTTTAACTGTTACTCACACCAGACCCATGTATGACCCGGGGTTTGTTTTCTATTTCTTAAACTCTTGGATACTCAAATTTTTACGAGTAGCCAAGGGATTCAGGTTAGCTTTGATAAATTCTGGAGGAGATATAGAGCAGAAGGCTTAAGCGTTTGTAGATATATAGTGGTTCCGCTATGTTGGTATCTCTGTGTTGTATTTTGAGATGTATGATAGACAGGTTTTATAACTGTCTAATGTGTTGTAATGTAAAGATATGTAACTCTGATAGATGTTCTATATTATGTAATACTTATGTGATTAATATAATTTATTCGTTCCGCTGTGAGATTCTGATGTTGTTTCATTCTTTCTTTCTATCTTCTCTTTTCTATCTCTTTATTTCTTAATAATGATGCGTCTTTCTGCGGAATGAAAGACGGGTCGTTACAAAGTCGATGGGATCAAAAAAGCAACAAGAAAGATGCACAAAACAAACATGCATAGATTTCAGATGTCTGGGTGCACAAGCTAGACGTCTGGAACGATCCTCTGGAATAACAAAACAGACAGAAGCAGACGTCTGATAGATGTACTCAGACGTCTAAAAATCTACAAGGTACAAAAAATATATAGTATCATAAGTCTGATAGAAATACTAGACACCTGATTCTAACTCGGAATTTAAATTCAAATTTCAACTGCACATTCGAATAGACGTCTTCGCTTCTCTTCGCTGCAACTCTTCATCATCAACAGAAGCAACTATAGAGCACTTGTTAATGGATGCAACTACTGAAGGAACCTCTCTACAACTATATATATCATCAAGAATCAAAGAGAATCTTTACGTTACTCACTTATGCTCTTTACTTACACACTCTGTTATATTCTTGCTCTCTAGCAATCTATACTTATGTTTCACTCTTTCATATATTCAGTTCTTCACAGACAATACTCTCTAGATATATAGTGGAAGCACTTGTATTTATTAGTCAATATCTGTGTTATAGAACACATATATGACAAGAACAATTTATTGTAACCAAGCCTATTCCTCTGGGCGAAGCGAGGGTGTTTGATAGTCGAATTCCGTAGGGGAGCTTCGGGACTGGACGTAGGACGGAAGGTCTGAACCAGTATAAAATCCTGGTGTGCTTATCCTATAGTTACCTAGATTGTTACTAATTTTGTTGCATCATATTTTTTTGCATATACTTGCATATACACTACACGATCCACCCTGTAGACTTACAATTGGTATCAGAGCAAGGTTAGATCAAAATACAGTAACATGTTTTTTGAATCAATAAAATATGGCAAGTATTTTTCAAGAAGGTCAATTTACAGCATGACACCCGCTTTTTAATGGTTCTAACTGTGCATATTGGTCAACATGTATGAGAATTTTTATGGAAGCTAATGGATTAGAAATTTGGTCAACCACTCAAAATAATATGAAGCATCTGACACTGCTAAGAACACATGGATTGATGCACAAAATACCACAACTTCTAATAGTGCCAAAGCTATGAATGTTCTATTTTGTTCCCTTGATAAGAATGAATTTTCATGTATCATGTTATGTAACACTGCATTTGACATTTGGCGTACCTTACAAATTACACACGAAGGCAGAAACAAAGTTAAACAAACTAAGATTTCAATTGTACAAAATCAATTTTCATCATTTAAAATGAAACAAAATGAATCTATAGTAGACATGTACTCTAGATTTCAAACATCCAACACGATTTGATGGCACTTGGAGTCAAATTCACAAAATTTGATTTAGTATCTAGAATACTCAATTTTTTAACTCCAGAGTGGGAAAGAAAAGTATTAGCTATCGAAGAAGCTAATGATCTCTTAGCACTCTTAGTTGAAGAATTGATAGGAAATTCAATGCCTTCTGAAGCTAATTTGCAGGCATGAAAAGAACAAAGTTCGAAAAAGAAAAACATAGCACTCCCAGCAACAAATGAAGACTCCGACTTAGATGAAGAAGAAATTGTATCTACCGCCAAAAACTACAACAAATTCAAGAAGTTTAGGAAAATGACTAAATTTCAAAAAGGAGGAAAATCAAGCTCAACAAATCAAACATCAATCAAATGCTATGAATATGACCAATTTGGACATATGAAGGAAGACCGTCCCAAGTTAATAATGATAAAAAGAAGAACAAATTTGAAAAATTCAAAAAGAATAAAGCTTTCAAAGTATGACTCAGATTCTTCATCATCATCAGACAGTGATACCGATAGTGGCGGAGAACAAGCTAATTTGTGCTTTATGGCACAAACTGATGAGGTATGTCCCGAACTTAGTTATGATGAATTATTAGAAATTAGCATGGAATTAGACGATAAATTTAGACAAATTAAAAAATTGAACAAAAAACATATAGCCAAAATAAATAGAATAGAACTTGAAGTAGGAATGTTAAAGGATGAAATAATTATTTTAGAAGAGGAACTAGAATTATCTCAAGAAAAAATTTTAAAAAAATTTGGTCGAAAATGAGGCTATTGTTATTGATTTTGATAAAAATAAATTAGAAAAAGATAGCTTGTTAAAAGAAAATGTCAAAAAGAAGAGTAACATTGAAATATTGAAAACTGAAAATTTAGAATTAAAAGAGAAATTAGATAAAATTACAAATAATGTTTCAAAATTTAATAAGGGAAAACAGGATTTGGAAAATCTTATCAAAACTTCAAAACCATCAAGTAATTGAAATGGAATAGGATTTAAAAATACTCCTAAACAAAGAGGGAATGATATTAAGAAATATAGTTGTCGTTATAAAAAAACTAAAAGTTCACCAAAGTCTATTATGAATACCAGAAATATGAAAATTTGGATTCCTAAGACAAACAATAAATTGATTAGACAAAAACATATTAATAATTTCTTAGAAAATGTAGTCTATAATAAGAATTATATTCACAAAGGTTCCAAACCTTCTTGGGTATGGCTACCCACTTCTCATAACATCTAGGATCCTAATAAATTATATAGGTACCGATTAAATCATCTTTTATTTTTCAGGTACCTAAAAAAATAAGGAAAAACGGATATTAGATAGCGGATGCTCCAAGCATATGGCCGGGAATTCAAAGTTGTTATCAAATATAACATACATCGATGGTGGAACAGTAACTTTTGGAGATAACTCAAAAGGATACGTCGTCGGCATTGGAGAAGTCATCAACTCTGGTATTTCCAACTCTCTTGTTATTACAAATTATTTGTTAGTAGAAAATCTAAAACATAACCTACTAAGTATTAGTCAATTATGCGATAAAGGTTTTCAAATCAATTTCGAAAAAGATAGATGTAATATTTTCGATAATAACAAACAACTTATATTTGAGGGTTTTAGGAACAATAATATTTATGTCTTAAACATGAATATAAATAAAAATTTAAATTTGTGTTTAACCGCTAAACATGACGATCCATGGTTGTGGCATAAACAATTTTGTCATATTAGTTTTAAATATATTAATAAATTAGCAATATATGAGCTAGTTAGAGGTTTACCTAGAGTAAATTATTAAGTAGAAAATTTATGTGACGATTGTCAAATTGGAAAACTAAAGAAAAGCTCTTTTAAATCTAAAAATAATATTTCTACAAAACAACCATCAGAATTATTAAATTTAGATTTATTTGGTCCAACTCAAGTACGATCTATAAATCACAACAAATAGGTTTTCGTAACAATTGATGATTTTTCAAGATATACATGGGCTTTATTTTTAAAACATAAAAGTGACACTTTTGGTATGTTTAAAATTTTTGCTAAAAGAATTAAAACACAAATGGACCTGAAAATTTAAAATATTCGAAGTGATCATGGTGGAGAATTCGAAAATGATCTTTTTACTAATTTTTGTAATAAAAAAGGAATAAGCCATAATTTTTATTTTCCCCGCAGACCTCAACAGAATGGTGTAGTAAAAAGAAAAAATCTTACGTTACAAGAATGTGCACGAACACTATTGAATAGTAGTGGTCTACCATAACATTTTCGGGCTGAAGCTATTGCCACAACTTGTTATGTTTTGAATCGAGTGACCATACGTCCTATGACTAAAGAAACTTGTTTTGATATTTTTTTGGAAGAAAACCTAAAGTGTCATACTTTAGAACTTTCGGATCGAAATGTTTTATATTAAATACAAAAGATAATTTAGGAAAATTTAACCCGATGGCCGATGAAGGAATCTTTGTGTGACCATTCAGAATTTATGGATATTTGAAATTGAAATATTTAATTGATTTTAAATATTTGAAAGTTAGTTTAATCTAAATTTCAAATATCACTGTTTATTTACATAATTAAATTATTGAATTTTATAAATGGAAGTTGGGTAAAATGTTGAATCGTGATTTTTAAGCTAGGTAAAAATATTCCAAGGGCTTGGAAAATTTATATTTATAATACTGGAGAGAATAGGAGTTGTAAATTAAAATTTGAAAGTGTTTTATTCAGTTTCAAAAATATATAGTTTAAATTGATATTTAAAAATAGCCTTCTAAGGCATGGCCTCGGATTTCGACGAAATCAGTTCCATTTAATCCTAATATTCTATTACCATCGGATTTCAATATACGTAATGTTAAGAGAGATCGTTTGGCCGTATGGTAGACAAACTCACCGAAATCTAAATCGAACTTTTAATATTATAACTAGGTCCAAAAAGCTATCTTCTCCATACGATCGAGTTAGGACTAGAAACCTTTTACATTACGTTCGGAATAGTGGTTTAACATTATAAATGCCTAGCAGCACGTCTCGATTGGACGTTGAGATTTTGAGTTGCAATATACGAGACAGTTTAAATTTGAAATTTAAATTTAAAAATATATAATATAATTAGAACTGTAGCTAGCTCTGACACGTCAAGAGAATTCTTAAGCACGTGTTCACTAATATAACACGCGTCCTCTTCTCTTTATAATCATAGCCGAGTTTTTTCTTTGAAAATAAGAAGAGAAATTATTTTACAAATCAAAACCAAAAGGGGAAATAAAATTACTCGGAGAAAAAAATATAAATGGCGGAGCGATTCAACTCTGATGATCGCGACTTTTCTTTGCATGAACCTTTTCACCTTGTCTTTTTCTCAGATGGATCCCGGAATAAAAATTAAAAGAGGATGACCGGTTATTGTAGCAAATCTAGGGCGAGGCGGCACTACTCTCGAGTGTTCGGATCGATGTCGCGACGTGGGTGCAAGTTGAAGTCGAGCACCGGTTCTTGTGGCGAAGGGATTTGGGTGCGATTTCTAATCGCCACAGGCATCGCGACTTTAAGGGAGAGGTGACAACATCCTTGTCCTCTATTGTAGATCGAGGCGTGGAAGAAAAGTAGGCAAGCGCGAGTCGGTATAGTCATCGATATGATGTCTGCCGATCGAGATTGGTGATGTTCGTCGTGAGTTTTCTGTGAGGTATTGCTATTTTGATTTTGCAGCTAAGTAAATTGATAATTATTTTTCCCGATTTAAAAATGTCATATATACACTCATATATCCATTTTTATCTAAACAGTGGACAATATAATATATATATATATATATATATAAGTTTTTTTAAAAAGAATAAATAATATATTTAAATAGGAATTTTAAACAATAATAGTGGGTATTTTGTACATGTATATTCATATAGATTTTGAAATCTATACAGACTATTTTCAAATGGATATGTATTTTCCAGAATAAAAATATTAAAGATAAGAATAAATATACACATATTTTTAAATTATTTGTTTTATTAACTTGTTTAACTTATTTACTAAAGGATTTTAAAGGAAAATTATTAGCTTAGAATTAAATTTATAGTTAATCAAATTTTTAAATGACAATTGATAGTTCGATTTATTTCGGATATTAATAGACCATAAATGTTATACAAGGTCTTCAATCGTAAAGAAAGAAGTCTATACAGTAGTGGATTGCAAATTAAAAGCAAAGGTGAGTTAATCTCACTCATCTGGGTATTAATTAAATTGAAATAGTCTAGACCCTATGCGCTGCATAAGAGTGGGTGATATAAATAAAACCTCATATGCCGCGATATTCCACCTCAAAGTGGAATTGGTATTTTATATTGTGCTAACATCTGCAAATGCAGGGAAATAGGTTGGAGGGATCCAACTGGATTCCTCAAAATGTTGAATTTTTTTATATATTCAGCGATGTGAATTATGTTATAATCTGTGATGATTATATTGATCATATTTTGGATTGAATTATGAAATGCTATGGCTTGGTTGAATATATGGGTATTTGAGAAAAAGGGAAAATATAAGTTTGGAATTTTTTTAAAAAGAAATAAAGGGAAAATTTTAAGTAAATAATATAGTGAATTCAAATAAGTTAAAGAAATGAATTTGGGAAAGGAATAAAGGGTTGTTTTTAAACTCCTATATAATAAATTTAAGAATGGGAAAATAGAGCTTTTGAATAAATGGAAAAAGGGTTTTTCTATATATATATATATATATATATATATATATATATATATATATATTAACATGAATTAAGGACTTAAGCAATATTGTTTTGTAAGTATGAAGAAATATATTTAATTTTTAAAATCTAAGATTTGAATTGAGTTTGAAAATAATAACAGGGGAATTTGAAATAAAGTATGAAATTGGTATTTCCGATTTAAGTAAGAATTTAAATCATAAACAAAGGTGAATATGGATATTTGGGTTTTGAAAATAAATTTGGATAAGTAAAGGAATTTATTTTAAATGGAGTAAATTTTGGAAATTTATTTAGCATTTAAAATTTGTGTTTTTAAAAAAAAGTTGAGAATGTGAAAATTATAAACTGGGTTTATAAAGTGAAATAAGATATCAGTGGATATTTGGAGGTATAAATTAAGGAAGGAAATTTATAAAGGATTGCGAATTTTTTTTAAAAATAAATAGTGGTTTATTTTTGAAGGTATGGAAATGGGAAGTATATCTCCCTGGAAAGCCAAGTGTATTTTAAAGGAGACTTTTTATATATAAGTTAAAGGCTTTAAAAATTTATTTTAAAGAAATGTTTAAAATATTTATTTTGTTTAAATGTTTTAAATTTTAAAGTAAATATTTTCAAATTTATTTTAGTAGTAATTATTTAAAGGTTAATTGGTGTTATGTTCTAAAAGACAATTATTAATATTTATTTTATAAAATAGTTTTATTTTAAAAATAGTTGGTTAAAGTTTTATAGAATTTCGTAACTCTTATTTTAAAATTTAGTCTAGCTTAACTTTTATGTTAAAAATTAGTTTTTTTAATATTTTATAAAGAAGTTTTATTTTAATTTTTTTAAGTATTTATTTTGGAATAAAGTGTTTAAGTAATTTGTATTAAATGTTTTAAAGTATGTTTTAGAGTAAAATGATTTAAATTATTTTTAAAATCTTAAGTATTTAGGACTTGGTGGTTTTCAGTGGAAATAAAATAATTGGCAGGAAATTTATTTCCACGAGAGAGAGACAAGTGATTTGAAAGCTATTTTCAAACGATTGAAATGTAGGAAAATATCTTGCGAAGATATTTAAAAATAAATAATTTGGGAGAATTTATTATGGCTTGATGATTGTTTGTGAAAGTTATTTGGCAGTTAAATAACCGACTATCAATATTGGCCAATGCGCTGTTCGTTTCGAAGAGACCAGGATCGGAATTTATTTTCCAAAAACTACTTCGATCCGGTTTGAATGTTTTCATGAGGAAGACAGGAGATGGGAGTCGAAGACGGAGCAGTGAAGTGCAAGGGCTAATTGCTACTAATCCCGAGGGTGATTCCAAAATGGATGTAGTAGGAGTAGTGCCTTCGGTTCCGTTCGAACCCAGAACGGACTTGTATGGATGAATGCTTTCAAAACATCGTTAGGAGCACGATGAGCATTCTAAGTGATTGTGTGCTAAAAAGATAAGGCATAGCCTCGATCCTCATCAACCGAAAATGGATAAAACAGGGGAGGTGCACACAAGGCTAAGTGGCTAGCAACCAATTAGGGTAAGGCCACCCCTGTCTAGATGTCCCTTTTTATATTCGGCTGTGTGGCGGTTGCTGATCCCAACCGCGGGGTGAACTTATTCGGACTATCCAGTAAGGCGTAGCTCCGGCTTTGTGATGTAGGAGATGGGGAGGGATCCTCGGTATGGTGAACTACACCACGTACTGTGACGGGCGGTATCCCAGTAGCCCTGCCATTGATGGAAATCCATTTTCCCTACGCGCCACTTAAGGTTTTTGTTTGTAGAAGCCACTTTGTGGCTAGTAGATGGGATTTAATATTGTAACAATTTTGAATATTTGAATAAGTATTTGTATATAGACATTACTATAATATCAGAGGATAAGAAATATTTTGGTCATTGTAAGGTAAAAACGCGGCGTGTTTATTTGTGGCGTGGTCTTATAAGATACCTTTGATTTCAAAATGATTTTGAAACTTTAATAATCCAATTGAGCGTGTTTTCTCATGCTAGTTTTTCAGAATGACTCGGGTATTATTTAAAAATAATGCTCGGGTCAGACCGAGTATTATAGAGTACGGATTCTGGATGGACTACTGTGGAGCTCAGGAGTCGAGCTGGATGGCAAGACGTATCTGACATATTTGATGTATATTCCACTGTGTATTCAGTTTTGGAAGGATCTGATATTATAAACATCCTGAATTGTGTTGTGGATTATATTTAACTCTGATGATGTATTCTGATGATGTATGTATAAAACAGATATAATTTCTTTGTGTAAAGATCTGTTATTATCTATTATTTTTTTTCCGATGCGTTGGTAAGATTCTGATATTGTTTCTATTTCTTCTTCTCCTCCTCCTTCTTTTAACCTTAATGGTTCGACTTTCGGGCATCAAAAAATCGCGTTGTTACACTTTTTGGATATTCGGATCGCAGCAAAGCATATAAAAATTTTAATAAATGAAATAATACTATTGAAGAAAGTTTACATGTTTCGTTCGATGAAAATCTTCTTAATCATTATACTAATGACGATGAAGAAATAATTCCAACAACAAATACAACGAATTCTCTTAATAATGAGACAAATGTGCAAAATAATACTTTTATATCATCTCCTAGAAATCTTAAGGATCATCCAAAAGATAATATCATTGGAGATCTCAATTCTAGAGTAACTAGAAATCAACTCAATCAAATAAGCCATATAGCATTTGTGTCAAATTTTGAACCAAAAAATTATAAAGAAGATCAAATGATAACTTTTGGATAATAGCTATGCAAGAAGAGTTAAATCAATTTGAATGCAATAATGTTTGGAAATTAATACCAAGACCAGAAAATCAACCGGATGGGAACAAAATGGGTATTTAAAAACAAATTCAGATGAAAATGGAAATATAGTTAGAAATAACGCACGTTTAGTTGCTCAAGGCTATAATCAAGAAGAAGGTAACGACTACGACGAAACCTTTTCTCCAGTAGCGAGACTCGATGCCATACGTACATTACTCGCCTTTGCAAATCATCACAATTTTAAACTATTTCAAATGGATGTCAATGGTACTTTTTTAAATGGTTTTATTAAAGAAAACGTATATGTTGAACAATCTCCATTGTTTGTTCACGAAAAATATCCCGACCATGTTTTTAAATTACAAAAAGCCTTATATGGTTTAAAACAAGCCCCCCTCCCCCCCGCCAAGTATGAACATCTTAAAAATCATTTAACTACATCTGGTTTTCAAATAGGTAAATCGATACAACTCTATTTACTAAACGAGAAAATAACGATATTTTAATTGAACAAATTTACGTAGACGATATAATTTGTGGTTCAATTAACGAAAATCTTTGTAATCAATTCTCAAATATTATGAAAAAAGAATTTGAAATGTCTCACATGGGAGAATTAAATTTCTTCTTAGGTTTATAAATAAAACAACTTGAAAATGGTATTTCTATTCATCAAGAAAAATATTATAACGATCTATTACGTCGTTTTGAAATGGTTAAACTTCAAGCAAACCAACACCAATGAGTACTAGTGTTCACTTGGAAATAGATGATAACGGAAAAGATTTCAATGAAAAATTATATGGTAGTATGATTGGCTCCTTACTTTATTTGACGGCTAGTCGACCCGACATTATGATGAGTGTATGTCTTTGTGTCCGATTTCAAGCAAAACCAAAAGAATCTCACCAAAGTGCTGTTAAACATATCTTACGATATCTATCTAGTACTAGAGATTACGGTTTGTTTTACCCTAAAGGATAATCGTTTGTACTGGTTTCATATAGTGATGCGAATTTCGGTGGATGTAAAACATATCTTTTTTTTGAGAGAAATGTGTGATCCTCTAAAAAATGAGGAGAGCACACTTGGAGCTATATATATATAACAAATATAAAGGAGCTGCCAACATGCCTGGCAGGTGACAAGACTATCCTCTAAAAGAAATAGATACCCCTCAAATGAGCTCCGGCAAAGCCACCGCCCATTAAACCCTAATACCGAGCTCCGGCAAGGCCACCACCCGATAATAGAGAGTTAGAGGTATCTAAATCTAGAGAAACTAAAAATCAACACCCTCAAAATAAGAGAAGATCCAAGGGGCGAAATAAAAATAAAAGAAGAACACCACTCTGAAGACACTGAGAAGCCACCAAGGAGAGCTAGACGCAGTCGGAATCCCTGTGAAAAGCAATCCTGCCAACTAGTACAAAGCTACAAGCTATCCTGAAAACCAGTCAAGAGAGAACTAACAACCTGTCTAAACCAAACCTGAAACAAAACTAGTAAACCAAGTTAGAATGAATCACATATATGTATACAAAAAGATTTTATATACATATATGTGAGAATAAAAACCAAAAAGAAAATTAAAGCAAGGAAAAACTAGGACCAAAAGCTAACAATGCTAAAGGACTAAAAAGTAAGAAATAAAAACAGAGATAAAAACAATACAAGAAACTACTTTAAGGACAAATAATAGGAAGAAAATTATACTGCAACATGCAAACATTATTTAAATTAGTATAGGAATTAATAAAAATGTTATTAGGGACAAAATTATTGAAGTTAAGTTTGAAAATGTTAATATTATTTCTTACCTTGTTAAGATATTCCTTAAAGACATTATTTTTGGCTAATTTATATTTGGGATTTGAAATCCAATTTAAGCAGAAAGATGAAATTAAAATTATCAAAGTATTATAGTGATTATATTTATTATTAAAAATCCTTTGATTTCTCTCAAACCAAATGTACCAACAAGATATTGTAAATATAGTATCAAGAAAGTATCTAATATCCTTATTGAACATAAATCTAAAAGAATTCCAAAAGAAAAAACAATCAGTAACTCTAGAACTAATATTAAACTCAAAAATATTAAGGGTCTTAATAAGAATAGAATGAGTATCCATGCACTCGTAATAAATATGATTAACATCTTCAGAGTAGGTATTACAAAAATAACATTTATTATCAATAAAAATATTTTTCTTTTTTAAAAGCTCAATAGTAGTCAATTTGCCATGAATAATGAGCCACATGTGGATCTTAGATTTTGGAGGAGCGTTAGATTTCCAAATAAATTTAAAACAGTTGTCAGAAACACCCGAAAAGTTAATAAATTTGTAAAAGTAATTCGAAGAATATTTCTTACTCTTATCCCGCTCCCAACTAATATAATCATTATCATTGTCAATATTGTAGAGATTTAGCTTAGCATAAAGCAAATAAAGTTGTCTAAGGGTTGAGCCTACTAAAATACTATTAAAATTGAAACTCCAAGGAGGGTCACTATCAGAGTTAAAAAAATCAGAAATAAATGCAAATTTAAAGTTACAAATATCATATAAATCTTTAAACTCAATCTTAAGAGGAGTAGCGGAAATCCAACTATCATGCCAAAAAGATGTGTTATTACCAGAATGAACAATAATATTTACACCTAAGTTGAAAATATCATTACATTTTAAGATGAATTTCCAAAAATATGAAAGTTTACAATAAATCGAATGACTAATTTGATAGAGATTATAACTACTATTATAGTAATTTTTAGATATAGTCTCCTTCCAAATGGCATTATCACTCGTATCTCTGAATTTCCATAACCATTTACTACGAAGAGACAAGTTCATATTACGTAAATTAATGACACCTAAACCACCCTCTTTGTTAGACTTACAGACAGTATCCCAATTAACTAAACATTTAAAGCTATTGTTAGGATTATCACCATTCCAAAGGAAGTCTCTTCTAATTTTATCTATTTTGTCTATTACCCAACCAGGAAAGAGGTGCATAGACATCCAATAGATAGGGAGAGCTGATAAAACAGAGTTAATCAAAACTAGTCTACCAGCTCTAGATAAGAATCTCCCATTCCAATTAGTAACCCTATTTTTAATTTTATCAATGATTAATAACCAATCTTCATGCTTAAGTTTTGAAGGTCTAATAACAAAACCAAGATAATTAAAAGGAAAACTCATAGTTTTACAATTTAGAGTATTAGCAACTAAATTTTCAACTTTGTCAAAATCATTTAAAACTAAAACCGAACTTTTATCAAAGTTTATATTTAAACCTGATAAAAGTTCAAAACTATAAAGAATAAACTTAAGTGCAATGATGTGCCTAGGAAGATGAGAGGAAAAAAGTAAAGTATCATCAGCAAATTGAAGGACAGACAAACCAAAACTCAAAATATCATTACCAAAAAAACCCAAGAGACTATTATTAACAGTATTCTTAATAATCTTAGAAAAAACATCAGCCGCTAAATTAAACAGAAGGGGCGATAAAGGTCCCCTTGCCTCAATCCTCTCTTGGATTGAATTTTATCACCCAAAATTCCATTAACCATAATACTAGAGTTACCAGATTTAAGTAAGTTAGCGATCCAGTTAATCCATCTATTACTAAAGCCTTTGGCAAGGAAAATATCAATAAGGAAATCCCAATCAACCGAGTCGAAAGCCTTAGCAAAATCTAATTTTAAAATAGCACAAGTAATATTATTCTTACAACAAAAATTAATGTATTCTTGAACAACTGCTACACTATCAGTGATATTTCTTCCTTTAATGAAAGCTGATTGAGAACAGTCAATTAAATCATTCATTTTTAAACCAAGTCTATTAGCTAAAACTTTAGAAATAATTTTCACAGAGCAGTTGATCAACGAAATGGGTCTAAAATCTTTTAAAGTATTAGCACCAACTTTTTTATGTAATAAAATAACATTAGCAAAATTAAATCTACCTAATTGAAGATTTCCATTATAAAATTCATTAAACATATTAATTAAGTCTAATTTTAAAACATCCCAAAAAGTTTTATAAAAGAGAATAGGAAATCCATCCGGACCCGGAGATTTATCTCCCGGTAAATCAAAAATGGCTTTACGGATTTCCTCTTCAGTAAAAGGAACATCTAAATCAGAAAGATTAATATTAGAGATGGACGGGTAAAGATCATTCCATCTAACATTAACTCTATGCTTATTATTATTACCAAAGATATCTTTATAATAATCAGTGAAAGCATTATTGAGATCGCGTTGTTCAACTAATTCCACATTATTAACTAAAATGGAATTAATTGTGTTACTACGTTTTCTACCGTTAGCTATATTATGAAAAATTTTGGTATTATTATCACCTTCATTAATCCATTGAATTCTTGATCTTTGTTTCCACATAACTTCCTCTTTTCAAGAATAGAATTAAGTTCCTCTTTTAAGTTGTTAAGAACATTTTTCTCTCCTAAACTTAAATGTCTAGATTCTTCAATCTTATTAAGTTTAAGCAACTCATTAAGAATATTCTCTTTTTTAATTTTAATATTACCAAAAATGTTTTTATTCCAGTTTTTAAGAAAAATCCTAAGATTTCTAAGTTTGAGCACAAAAGCTTTAGCTGAATTATCACTATACTTAAAACTATAAAACATATCGTAAGAGTACTAGTGGAACATGTCACTTTATCGGACAATCATCAGATTTCATGGTTTAGAAAAAAGAAAAATTGTGTTTCCTTATCTATTTGAGAAGCCGAATATATTTCAGCAGCTCTAGCGTGTGCACAAGTGATATACATGCAACAAACACTTATGGATTTCGGTAAAGTTATCATTAAATCACTAATATATTGTAATAACGAGTGCAATAAATCTATCAAAAAACCCTGTAAATCACTCATGAACTAAACATATAGATATACGACATTATTTTTTACGTGACAATGTAGAAAAAGGATTTATTTCATTAGAATACGTAAATGCCGAGAATCAAATAGTAAATATTTTCACGAAACCGCTAAATGAGCAAACTTTTGTTAAAATGCGATGCGATTTAGGAATATGCTCTCTTAACGATCTTCTAAACTAATACCACATTTTTATTTATTCTATGTTTAGCCAAAAGTGTTTTTATCCACAAATTAAAAATTAATAACTCCTTCACCTTAAATATTTAAGGTCGTTGTTTTTTGAAATTACCTATAAATAATTTTTAAAATAATATATATATATATATATATATATAAATCTTTACATAATAAGAAGCAAAGAATATATAAATTTAATATTTTTACAACAGAAAATATAATCATGTCTTCTGAAGATTCTCATTTTTCCTTCTCGACACCTACAACGGATAGCTCAGCGGATACACCTCAACGCCTTCCTAACCCTACACCATGTCAAGAACCGACGTATAGGTGGTCCTCCATCACACGGGATTTACTCCCGGTAACAAGAAGTCCAAACGAGCTCTATTTATTTCTCCTAACACCAAGGAGAAAATTGATGAGATACATCACTATCAAAAGCAACAAATAGATCTACAGCAAGAATTATATTTTGAAAAAAAAGTCATTGCGCGACGATTATGTTTTCTAGAGCAAGTAGCGATAAAATTATGTAATTCACGGAAGAAGGATGTACATGAACCACTTCCGATTTTTTGCAGTTCCTTGGATCCCTTTTCCTCGTATCGTACACCTTTGGACCCTTCATCATGGCGATTCTCTAGTTTCCCGAGAACCCACGAACATGGAAATATATGGGCTCCACTCAAGCCATGGAGGGATGACAAGTCTGAAGATCGCAAAACTCCATTGCCATCGAAATAGATTAAATTATTTTCATTGTATTTGTATCTACGTATATTTGTAATTCTGTTTCACAAATATGATACTATATTTTAATGAAAAAACAAAAGATCGAAAATTAAGCAACACCCTTTCAAATTAGGCTATTTTTAGAAAGATTGGCCATTTCAGACGTTTGGATATTGACCTCAGACGTCTGACACTGATATCACACAAATTTTACACCATCGTGCATATGTCAGATGTCTGATAAAACCTTCCAAATGTCTGAAAATTGTCCCTGTTACAAAAATATAGAAACCAGACTATTTCAGACGTCTGAACTATGAACCAAATGTATGAATAAAGTCTCTGCCACAATATTATAAAAAGTCGATCAATTTCAGACGTCTGATATTTAAACCAGACGTTTGAAAAATCTCTCTGACTATCAACTTTTTCAGCTCGACCAAATCCACATGTCTACCAACACAAACCAGACGTCTAAATCTATTCACTGTGTTAAAATTAGGTTAATTCAGACGTCTGAAATTCAATCGACACTCTTATATGCCCAGATAACGTCTAATTTTTTTACCCTCTCTTACTTCATTTCATTTTATTCTTCCTTCAATATTGATTTCTTGGCGAAATCCTTTCTCTTTCAAAACTTAAACGAATTTTATGGCTCCTAAAAAAAAGAGTCCTAAAATTTCTAAGAGAAAACATGACCAACCAACTTCCTCAAACCCTCAAGTTTTCTCAGATGATCAAATCGAACGGTGGATGAATCGAGCACCACATTCACTCAAGAGATATGAGGATATTAATAAGAAGAAACTCCACATAAGTCCATTTTATAACTTGCTCAAGTTACCAATGTACGATTTATATGAAATGTGTGAGAATGCCGGATTTAAAACTTATATCTTTCAATCCCAATAACATTCAAATTGATCAGTTGGCTATATTTCTATTCTACGCTAATTTGGATAGTACAGCGGTTTGGCACACTGAAAATGAAGATAATTGGCTATGGTCTAGCGTTTATGGCAACACGATTAGGCTAACTCCAGGAATTATAGGTAGAACTCTCGGATGTTCTGACACGGGCAAAGATTTAGATAATACTCCCGATATTCGTTTCAAACCAAGGGACAAATCATGCATCAAATATGGGAAGATGAAATGCCTGAGTTTGCATCCAAATATCTAAGACCTAAGCCCGACTCCTAACTCGAATAACTATCAACTATATTATCCCTCGACATGGAAGTCACGAGCAGATAACAGAGTTAGAACGCAAGGCCCTGTGTGTTTTATTCAACGGAACAAGGGTAAATTGGGCCAAATTTATATTTGACAAGCTCAAACATATTTGGACTCGATCACGGCCATCAATTATCTACCGCACATACATCATGCGACTTTTACGTGCTCACAACATCCTCTACTTAACAACTTTTGAAGAAATTTCTCCAAAATATGCTTCCACGAAGTTTTTCTCACTAATGTACCTATTGGAAAATCCTCCGGAGTTTATATATTTTGAAGAGTGGACGCGACGCCGTCAAGCCAGACAAGCTGGGCCTCCACATCAACCACACCATGAACCATCACAAGAGGCGGAACAACATCGTGAAACTACACCTCCTCCTCAACCATTTGACTACACGTCACACGATGAGATTTTGGAGACTCAAACAGAGACGAATCCAAATAAAAGTGTTCGAGATCTCATTCTTCAAAATTAGCATATCTTATCTCGAAATCAAAAAGTTTTGGCCAAATGTATTGACAACTTTGAAACATCTTTTGCCGCACGGCTAGCCACAGTTGAAACATCACTTTCAAATGTATTATCGGTTCTCAAAGAGGTTCTTCAAAGGGTTCATGGCCCTACACTGCCTTTCGAAGATTAGCCAACCCCAGTGCCTTCTCCTCCTTCGAAACATTCCAAAATTTTTAAGGAGAACGAACCTCTAGAACAAGTTCCGACGTCTCCTACGAAGCAACCTAGCTCTTCCAAAAATGAAGATAAAGGAGATGATCAGCAAAAAGTCTCCCTAAAAGACTCGTAGATTTTTAGGACTCCATCTTATGTAAAATTGTTAAAAATCTATGGATGTACTCGATTATTGTAAATTAATGACATTTCTCTTTTGGTATGTTATTACTGTGTACATCTCTATATTACAACGATTGGTCAATATTTAATAATTTTTAATTTGAAAATGTTAAATATCCTTTTTTAAAATGCCGAAGGGGGAGAAATAATAAAAATCACAAATAAAATATGGAAAGCACATATTCTGGGGGAGATTTATAAAATTATATATACATACATTGTATTGTTGTCATCATCAAAAATGGAGAGATTGTTAGGAAATCAAATCTTCGGCTTCGATGACAACAACTATACAATGGAAATCGAATATGCATATATATTTCCTTATACAGATATTTGCTACTGCAACATTACCGGAAAGACAAGTACAAGGCTCAAAGAATGCCACAAGTGTCGACAAGTTGATAGGATCAAAAAAGCAACAGGAAAGATGCACAAAACAGACGTGCACAGATTTCAGACGTCTGGATACACAAGCCAGACGTCTGGAACAATCCTCTGGAATAACAAAACAGACAGAACCAAACGTTTGGTAGATGCATTCAAACGTTTGAAAATCTACAAGGTACAAATATATAGTATTAGACGTCTGATACAAATACCATACGTTTGATTTCTTACTCGAAATTTAAATTCAAATTTCAACTGCAACATTTGAATAGACGTCTTCGCTTTTCATCGCTACAACTCTTCACCATCAACAGAAGCAATAATAGAGCACTTATTAATTGATACAAATGCACAAGGAACCTCTCTACAACTATATATATATCATCAAGAATCAAAGAGAATCTTCACCTTACTCACTTGTGCTTATTACTTACACACTCTGTTATATTCATGATCCCTAGCAATCTACACTTGTATTTCACTCTTCCATATATTCAGTTCTTCACAAACAATACGCTCTAGATATATAGTGCAAGCATTTGTACTTTAGTCAATATCCGTGTCATAGGACACATATTTGACAAGAACAATTTATCGTAATCAAGCCTATTCCTCCGGACGAAGCGAGGTGTTCGATGGTCGAATTCTGAAGGGGAGCTTTGGGATTGGACGTAGGACGGCAGGTCCGAACCAGTATAAAATCCTGGTGTGTTTATTCTATAGTTACCTAGATTATTACTAATTTAGTTGCATCATATATTTTCTTACATATACTTGCATATACACTACACGATCCACCTTGTAGACTTACAGTTCATGCATCGATCCGATAGGACATAACATCCGCCAACTTATGATCTCCACGATGCAGAACATCACTGCCTCCAGAAGAACCCAACGACTTGAAATTCATTATTCTTTCCATTATTTTCACTATATGGTGAACATCGTCATAAAGATGAACTGTCGACATCAGCATCGATGTTCCGGTTGGGTTAAGCAACGTCTTTCTGGCTGTGTCTATAGAAATTGTTGGAAAACCAAAGGATTGCTCCATTCTAAAGGTATTGGTTCCTCTTCCCAAATGCTTTTTGGAGTGGGATTTGACATCGTACTTCGTAGCTTAGGTTGTACTTCTTCCTCCATTTTAGTTGTAGGAGGATCAACTTGCACAGAGATCATGACATTTTTGGCATTAGTGATATTCTTAGGTATCTACTCCAAAAATGCAGATCTAGCATTGGTTCAGATCTCCATTTTTTTACAATATTACAAATTTCTTGATACAAAACTAAAAAAATATTTAGTAATTGGGAAAATTAATTTGTTAGAAATTAAAAAAATACCTTAACTCAATAAGTGTAACATACCGTATGTGGAAGCCAAAAACTAAGCGCTATGGATGCGGCAGTCGTCCATGGTATTAATTTCTGGTGACGAAATACGGTAATGTTAATGGTATCTATAATATCAGAAGCACTTGAATATGAAAAAAATCAATGGTTTCTAAAAAAACAATAATTTCAGTGATTACATTTCAAACAATACAATATTCAAGTTACAAAAAAATTCCCAAACGTAATTCCAGGCAATGATCAAATATAAATTACAATAATAAGCCAAGAGAGAAATAGAGAAATGCCCTTTTGGATGATCAAAGCAATATAGACATATCTGTCTTAATACAAAGCGGAAACGATTTTAAAACAGAATTCCTAATTTAGCTATCGGTCAGCCACTTGGTCGTCTTGGATGCATTATTCGCCAAAATCTGCTAAAACCTGAAAACCTAGACCCTCGGCCTACTCAAATCAATTTTGAGCACCCGAGAGTTTAAGGAGAAATAAAAACTTCGAGTTAGACATAAAGCCTAGTATGAATAATTTCTATTACATCTCTTTTTACTGATATACAGTGAGACCGTGTCGCTTAGCGAAACGGGTTTCTCCTCACCAATATCTCTTTTCAAAACATATATTTTGCAAATCCTTTCCTGCACCCAAATTGGTTAATCAACTAATTATAATAATAATATATAGCAATATCCATTATGCTAAAACAGGAAAGAAATAGACTAAACGCCTAAACCTAAGCTATCTGCTCTTTATTGGACTAACTATCCTGAAATCTGAGCTAACTTCTCTTTTCTGTACTAACTATCCTAAAATCTAATTATGCTAAAATAACAATATTCTTTATGCTAAATAATGGACTATCTATCCATAAAATAGGTAAAAAGGGTGGAATAATTGTCCTTAAGAAGTAGCAAGGTCCATTATGCGAATAGATGAACTAACTGTTCATATCTTGTCTAATTGCCGCTTTTTGGACTAACTGTCCTATGGGCTAACTATCCTCCGGATTAACTGTCCTATGGGCTAATTGCCCTCAAAATGGACTAACTCTTCGAATTTAAATGAGCTAACTGCCTGAATTTTCTTTTGGGTTTACTAGCCTTAAAATTTTCCTTGAAAACCCTTTCAAAATGACTTTGTTTGTCAAACAATATATATACAAGGAAAATATATCTTTAGCTTTACTCTAAGCCATTTTTTCCATGTTATATATACTTTACTCCAAATAAAGTTGATGATGTTCAATAAGGATTATCTATCCTCTTAAAATAAGTTAAAATACTTTATAACTTAAACACTTAGGCTATCAGCCTAGTAATTTTGTTCGAAACTTTTGTTTAAAACCTTTAAACAACCTTTCGAAAGCATTGAAGGTAACTCCTTCTAAACCATTAATAAAACCCTTCGAATGCATTGAAGGAAACTCCTTCATATCCTTTAATGAAACCTTTACAAATCATTGAAGGTAACTCCTTCAAAACTAGTAACAAAAGCATGTTCTCTAAAAGCTCTAAAATATATGGCATTCGCTTTAAATCCGTCAAACCTTTAGCCTTTCGAAAACATTGATAAACCATATCTTTCAACTTTGTCGAAAGGACTCACCTTTCAACCTCGTCGAAAGGTTTCTTTTCGACCTAGTCGAAAGGTCCTACCTTTTCGACTTGGTCAAAAGCCTGGGTTACCACCCCTATAAATCAATGAAAATATTTCGAAAGCCTTAAAACTTAAAACATTTCGAAGACGTTGGGTTCAATTTAAAATAAGTGGAAATCTTTTGAAACCATTAAAATCTAACTACTTTGAAACCTTTAAAATGTTTCGATTTAAAACTTTTAGACTATGCCTTCAAGTAGAGCAAAAGGATCAGAAAAGCATTGGATTTGAAAGCAATTGCTTCAAAACCTATACAAAACCTTTTGAAGACATTCGAAAAAAGTGAAATATTTGTGTTGGAACCAACCCTTCAAAATTAATGGAGAGGCGGCAAATTTTAGAAAACAAAAGATTCCTTTTAATTCCATTTGGGTCGAAAGGTTTAGAAACGGCAACTATCTTTCAACCTTGTCGAAAGCTATACCTTTCGACTTTGTTGAAAGGTTTCAATTAAAATAAGAAAGAAAACCAATCGAAATATTATCTTTTAAACCACTTGACAATATCGAAAGCTCTTTGTCGAAACCTAGCAGGCATTTTTTTTAAAACCAAAATAAAGTTTCATCTCCTTCGAAAACTCTTACCTTTCGTCCCTAAAATTTTTGACCCCTCCAATTCACTACATACCAGTTGCCTGATACCGTGTGCATTGATTATTTGACCTAGTCGAAAGGTTTTATACCTTTCGACTTTGTCGAAAGGTTTGTAATGGAGGCGGAATCTCTTGTTGAAAGAGTTGAAATGGTAGAAAACTATTTATTTGTACTTTAAAATAGTTCTTTTGTACCCAACTTTGACCGAATTTCATGTTCAAAAATGCTGCCGACTTTCCTTATTTGGAGATTTAAATAATTTTGAAAAAACCCATTTCTCATTTATAATTATATAAAATATTTAAGTCATATACCTTAAATAATTTTATACAACCGATGAATTACCTTGGAAAAATTCGAGAAAATCAATTAATATGTTCTTTTCAACATATAAAAATTTTGAATCCAAAAAACAACTATTTTCTCGTAAATAATTTTATAATAAAACCACAAAAATTCAGAAAAATCCGAAAATTGAAACACATCTCTAAAATAACTTTATAATTATCATAAAAATTCGCAAGGCTAACGGATGTTATTTAATAGGGTATTCATCTTAAAACTTGTCATAAAATCTATAGGAAAATTAATAAATCATCAGCAAGTATATATAATTGTTTTATCATTCAAAAACATAGCAAACCTTTGTAAAATTTTCGGGTTTAATTCTAAAACCGAAACCAATATAAATTTTGAGATTAAACATTATTAACCTTTGCTTTAGAATTAAGGAGTTTGAGATTTGAATGAGTATGATTTGAATTTCCTTATCATTTAGCTTTTCTTTAGTTTCCTCTTCTTCTTTCCATGTTAACAGTGGCTGGCCTTGCTTATTAATTTTTAAAGAGAGAATGAACGTGTGTAGAGATACACGGCCTAAGGAAGGTGATATAGGAATGGCCTCTTTCCTATGATATCCCTCCTCTAATTCATTTTAAAAGCTTTTTAATTCATTACTTTAAAAAGCACGGCTACCTTAAATAAATCAAATCTCGATCCCCTAATCAATACATTATTTTATTTAGGTTATCTAACTAAATCTCCTAAATAATGTAACCAAAAATCTGGGGTGTTAACGATTCCCTCCTTAAAGAATTTTGTCCTTGAAATTATAATAAGACCCACAAAAGTAAGAAGAAGGTAAACCATACTATCAGAAAAGTCAGAATAAGTATCTCTAGTCTTACTCTCAACCTCTCAAGTACAGTATCTGTTATCGTCACTCCACTGGACTTTGACTAACCTGACTGTCTTGGTTCTAAGCCTCTTCTCATCTCTTGCAACAATCCGAAATGGCTTCCACACAATGGTCAAGTCCGGTTCTACCACTAAATCATCTAGCACTATCGATGCAATACCAGTGTCTGGGTCTCTGTAACGACCCGTAAAATTTTGATAATTTTTAATGGTTTTATTTAGCGTATTTAATCTGATCTTTGAGAAATTTTAAATAATAATATTTTGAAATAAAATTTTACATTTGGATTACGTATAGTTAAATGTGGCAAATGATAAATTTTCATCAAAAATTAAGAAAGTATAGTTTAGGGTGTGATTATGTTCAATTTAAGTCAGTAATAATTGATGTTCATAAAATAATTTATTTTGGGAAATTCAAGGCACGACTGTTTTATTTGCCATCATTTCTTTTATTTATTTTCAAATGGTTCATTTGGCCTTTATAACGTGTCCTTTCATATTTATTCTTGCTGTCCAATCAAGCTATTAATTGCTTTGATTGTTTCTAAAACAGTTTGTAGCTGTTACTTTTTCTACCGTTAAAATTTCAATTGCTTAATAATTTTTCCAATTCACAGATAGACATCCCTATTCCTAACCATTAATAAACTTTGAAATCATCATCCTTGCCTTTCGTTATTCCCCGTTTTATAATAATAACTGAAATTTATAGTCGTTTCAGTATATAACTTTTACACGTTTTATACTCATTTAATTTCAACAGTCCATTGCCTTTAATTTTTAAACTATTCCATTTTCTTCCCAGGCAACAGCTCACATTCCATTTCGCTTATAAATGAGTTTCCACTTTTACTCACCTGCTCACCTCTTCTTCCATCTATCTGTTTAATAGTTATATATAACTTATAATATGTTTCCCTGATTCATCTCCTTTCCTTTTTCATTGACATATTAATTCTGGGAAGTGGTTAATTTAAAAACCCATCTTCCTCTCATTTCTTTAAAGTTTCAGCTAAATTTTGGCTTGTGACCGTTGCTGTACATTTCATTAAAGAGGTAGGTTACCTTATTAATCTCCGGAATTTAAGGGTGAAATTTTTATTTTTCTATCCTTTCTTTTCCTACGCTCCCTGTTTCCACTTCTTTCATTATGACCGTTCATTATATATATACACTACATCTGGAAAGTTATAAACGTATAAACTTAGATATGTTTTGTATTTATTAAAAATTTAAAGCTCACCTTAAATTGCGCAAAGCCTTTTTCCTCTGCCTTTATAACTTTGGGTTTATACCTACTGTTGCTTCCTCTTCCTCCCTGAAGCTTATTTTCTTTCTTTCCCAAGTTGTTACAGCGCCTCTTCAAGGCCATAACTGCATACCCACGCCAAATCTCACCACGTGCTTCCAGTCCAGGCGACAGCCGCCATGATGGCCGAGCACAGTGCTTCCTTCTCTCCTGTTCCATTTTGCCTTCCCTAGGCACAGCCAATACCCCTATCGCCATCACACATCAAACACTCGTCACCACTAGCATGCATATGTTCGCATATATTAGGTATAACACATCTGTCTGTTAGCATATATATATATATATATATATATATCAGTGAATTTGTTACGTGGGTTATACTATCTTGGGTTTCCCTGTTTCCAGTTTAATAATATATTATACAAATTCTGCAGCGTCTATTATATGGTTTATATATATATATATGTCAAAGTTATTCTTATATATATATATAAATGTATTTGTGTATATATGCTGTTATATTAGTTTATAAAATAAAATTTTCCTTTTTCGGCTGCTGTATGTAAAGATGCTTTTTGATCTAATTTGTTTAAGCTTAGCATTTTGTTTTTTATATATAATATTTTAAACGTGAATTTGATTTAAGTGAAGCTTTTCCTATCATGTTATTAAATGAAATAATGTAAGGTGATTTAAAAATATATATACTTTTTTTGAATCTTTTTGGGGTTTTGTTGGTTTTGTTATATATTACTCTTTCTTAATGCAATGTACTGGAAACAACAAAATAGGTGAGTAAGAAAAAGAACGAAAACCATATATATATCTAAGCATTCGAGTTTATACATTCGGTCGGTAAGTATATGGTATTTATAACGGTTTTGAAAGTAAATTTTAAGCATGTCTAAGCGGTTTATGTCGTAATGGTTATATTATTATTTAAATATAAGTATCACATGCGCAGGTTTTAAGTGTATATAGCATATTTATAATATAAAGTTTATTAAGTTATAAAAGTTTATACAGTTTATATTTTATAAGATAAAGTTTAAAAGTTATATACGCGGAAATCGATATGTTGCAATGAACATACATTATATATAAGTTTTTGTTTTAATAAGTATTATTTCAACATATATATTGCATATATGTTTGATTTTTTTATTGTATATGTGTTCGGTTTAAAAACAATGATTTGAAATGTATGTATAGTAAATTAAGAATATGTTTTATATATGTAAATAGTTATATATAATTATATATATAATTGTAAGTTCACTTATATCATTCATCTTCATCGATCTAGTTCTAAATTGAATCGATTTTTTTCTCATCCATTTATCAGCTTTTTTCATCGTGCCTGTTTTCTTCGTCGAATCGTGTCTATCTAGCATTGCTTTGGAATTCGTAACTAAACTTCATTGTCTATTCTCTTTAGCCTCAAAAGGTGAGCAATCACTCACGATTAACATTCTTATATTTATTAAATTTGATTTCAATTGAAACAACAATTGAAGTATGCTGCTGTAGTTATTTAAATTGTTATATTTATGCTATTATCTATAACTGTTCACTTGTGGGATATGACACCATATCCTATTGTTTATATTATACTGTTATTGATGACATATGCATGTTGTTATATTATTATCATGTCTGTTATCACTCCGTAGTGCCCTGTTATTATAGTATTCACTATGGGTTGAAATGATACATACCCGAACGGACTTTAGGATAGCAGAAAATCGTTATGGGTTGAAATGATAAACCCAAGCGATTTTCATTTAATTGAATTTGGGATTACGGGTTGAAATGATATCCACCCGCGTTGTAACGACCCGGAATTTTGAAGGTATATTTTAATAAATATTTAATCTAATTTAAATTAAATATAAGCTTGACATTGTTTAAAATTTGATGAGATCTTGGATATTTAACAGTTATATGTTTTATAAAAGAAATTTTGATTTGAAAATTTGAAATAGAATGCTTCAAAGCCATTAAAACAAATCTGACTTATTCAATAAAATCAAATCAAAGATTCAATATTTTATTATTTGATAATTTATATGAATACAATTTTAGTTTTTAAAATGATAAGTTTTAAAATTAACAAACATGGTATTATTAAACATAAACATGGAAATCTAACACATAAGTTTAAAAACAATATAATTAATTATAAACATAAACATTCAAAACTAGTATAAAGCGTAATCATAAATTATAAGATGTAATCAAAGTAATGTAGATATACAAATATAAATTATAACTTGAAAATATATAAATACAAGTATGTTGTAAATCAAATGTTTGAAAATTTAATTAACAAATAAAATACAACTACTTGTCAAAGAAATAAGACAAGCCATACATACATATATATATATATATATATGTTCTCAAAACAAGAAATGATGCTAATTATAAATGAACAAATAAATGAAGTAATGAATAATAAAAGTTTAAATATATATCCTTATGTGGTGCCTATGTACACATATACACAGCAATTAAGTGCTTTGTCTAGAAACAAAAATATATAAACTAGGCATGTAAACCAGTACTAAAATTTAAGAGCTGCTGGAAAACATTTATGCAATGAAAACAAGACAAGTTGTATATAGTTGTACTTAACAAATAAAAACAAAATCAAAATCATATTTCACTAAGAATAATAAATATATGTACTATATACAGTTTTATGCATAAGAAACAAAAGATTTCAGTTCAAATTAATAATGGGAAAAATTTGTGGCTTGTATAAAACAAAACAGAAATCTGAAATATTTATTACTTGTTAAGCATAAATGAAGCATTCATTAAATGCAAGCAAATATGAAACTGAACAATTGAAAATGTTTCAAACATCTTTGTCCAGTAAAAAGGAAAAAAAAATTAAAATGTCTTGTAGAATATGCTGGCCGAAATAAGATAACTATCTTTGTACAAATAGCAACTATCAGTAAACATTAATTACTTGCTATCATGATGAAGGGCATAAGCATTAATTAGCCTAACATCTTGTTTAACAAGTACATGCAGCCGAGATCATAATATCTTTTCATATTGCAGTAAATTTAATACCAAAATTCTTGTTTGGTCAAACATGGTGGCTGGCCAGTTATAACCTGATGAGTAGCTTCTTTATATATATACACACCTATATATCATTACTTCGTTTATAAAAACTTAAACTAAAAAGCAAACCTGAGAAAAAAAAGGGAAACAGAAGACAGGAAACTTAGGAAGGTTTCAGGGTAGTTCAACTGCAGTGCCTTCTTCAACATTACCTTCTATTCAAATATTTTCAGTGAGTAAAGTTATCCATTTTAAATCTAAATTTGTATTTTTAGTTCGTAAATGGTAAGTGCTTGAATATAGTTTATATAATTAGCCTTGGTATCTTCTGTTGTTTGAATAGTACAGGTAGTTGTTCTTCCAAACTTTTGAAATCTGATAAAGGTTAAGCCATGAAATCTATATTACTTATTCATATAACCATTTGAACTTTGTATTGTGCTAATTCGAGTTTGTTTAGCTTAAACAAGGCCTGCAACATGTTTAAAGTTTAACAGCATGTTATTAATACTGTATTTTCAAACTACAGGTAAAAAGAAATCAAAGTTGAAAATTCAAATGTTTAAATTCGTAACTCCAATAACATATTTAGATTTCACAAACATAATTATGATTTTTAACATAAAAATTTTGATTTATAAGCAAAGATTTTCAAAGCTGTGTTAAAAAGAAGTTTTACTGAATTTTTGTCAAATTTGGAAGATTGAGTACATTTTAATTTCTGGAATTTGGAATGAAGCAAGATTGAAGTTGTATTAGCACCAGAAAAATGTCAAATTATTTTTCAAATGCATAAATTTTGAGTTTGAATCACAAATAGGGTTTGAGTGCTTAAAATTTTGACGCTCTGTAAAACATTGATTCCGGCATCATAATTCGACCGAGTGGAACGCGAGTGTAGTTGGAGTTAGGGAGGGGTGTGATCGAGGTTTTGGTGAATTTTCATCACCTCTGGTGATGTGTGGTGGCCGCGCGATTGATTTGTCAGTGGCGTTGTTGTTGCCATGTTCGAGCTACAGGTCGAATTTTTGTTTTCGGCTTGTGATTGAAATTTTGGGCTTCGATTTCGTAAGAGTGGACGTTTTGGAATTTGTGGGGGTTGCCGCGAGGCGCCGGAGGCCAAGCGCACCACCGTGCACCTGCACGGTGGCGTGAGTGTGTCAGTGAGGACGACAGCGGCTT
This sequence comes from Allium cepa, assembly GCA_030765085.1. Classification (NCBI taxonomy): domain Eukaryota; kingdom Viridiplantae; phylum Streptophyta; class Magnoliopsida; order Asparagales; family Amaryllidaceae; genus Allium; species Allium cepa. The sequence goes on from CM060944.1 coordinate 448,243,284, forward strand.
CGTATCGAGTGATACTCGAATGGGTTCTCGGGTTTAAGGGTGGGATGACTCGAGTTAGGACCGTGCGTGAGCGTGAGGGTTAACTGTAGTTTTTAATTTACTTAAACTAAAAAAAGAAGAAGGGAAGAATCAGGGAAGGGAGAAGAAGATAGAGAGTGAGAGAGGGGAAAAAACGGGATAGTCTAGTGAACGTCACGAGTTGGAGGGAAGGCGGTCTCGGGTATTTTTTTTCTGGACGAACATTAAACATGATTTAGCTTTAATTTGTGTTATAACTAAGTTAGGTTAGTAATGAGTAATTTAAGTTAATATTTGTTTAAGGTTTAATAAGATTAATGATGTAAAGTTAGTTGATTTATACAAAGTAATTAGAATGTTAATTAATTTATATTTGAAATTTAATTAATAACTTTAAATCGATTTTTGAAATTAGGAATAAATCATATGTTGAAATAATTTAAATCATAAAAATGTTAACTAATTACTTAAAGGTTAAGTCATAAATGATAATTAACTTAAGTGATTAATTAAAGATTAATTAATTAATTAAATTGATAATAATTGATTTATTAAAGTAATTTGTGGTAATGAAATAAGTAATTACTTTTTAATAAGTAAGTTAATAATTAACAAGAATCAATCAATTAATTAATTGAGAAATTGAGTAACAGTTAATGAATAGTAGTTAATTAATTAAATAAGTAATTAAAGTTCAAATGATTAATAAATTAATAATTAATGATTAACTAATTAATTAATTGATCAATAATCAGCTAATTAATCAGTAATTAATTAAGCAGAATAAAATATAGATATTCTTAAGTAAATAATTTAGTCAAGAAAAACCAAAACTGTTTGGTATGCATTGATGATTATGTTTGATTGACTTTGATATTTGTTTGATGATGTTTCTGTGATATGTTGTGATATTATGGATATCTGTGATAACTGTATATGATCTATCTATTATATCTGTTATGTTAATTCTGATATTAAATTGAACTGTTAAGTTAAATAGACAACTTGGCCCTTAAAATGGCGTTTGGATTCCGATGAGACCGGGATCGGAAGAATCAACTTTTGATTTTCGAAAACCACATCGATCCAAATTAAATGATAGGTCGTGACTTATCAAATGGTGAATTGAGATGGTGTTTCAGAATGCAAGGGTTATTGTCGTTGACTCTGAGGGTCATTCCAAAATGAGTGTAACGAGATAATGCCTTCGGTTTCGTTCGAACCCGGAACGAACTTGTATGGATTGAATGCTTTCAACACATCGTCAGGCGGACGATGAGCATTCTAAGATATGTTCAATAAAGGTAATCATAGCCTCAAGCCTCATCAACCGAGAATGGCTAAAACAGGGGAGATGCAGCAAGGTTAGGTGGGTCATGCCCAAGCAGGACAAGATATTCCCCTGTCTAGATGTCCCTTTTTATTTCGGCTGTGTGAGAAGTAGTTGGCCACAACTGCAGGGTTATCTTGTTCGGGACTGTTCAGTAAGGAATGGTTCCGGCCTTGTGTTATAGAGGGTCGGGAGTGACCCTCGGTACGGTGATCTAGGCCCCGTACTGTGACGGGCGGTACCCTAGTAGCCCTTCCATTGTTGGAAATCCATTTTCCCCACGAGACCCTACGGTTTTGATTTGTATTACCCACTTTCGTGGCTAGTAGCTGGAATTTAATCATGTAACAATTTCAACTATTTTCTATTTACTTGAAAACCCTAGACACTATTATAATATCACTGAATTTCCTATAAATGTTTTGGGTAGCGTAAGGTAAAAACTTACCCGTATTTATTTATGGGGAGTCTTACGTGATACCTTTATTTTCAAATGATTTTCAAAGTTAAGCAATTTTAACCTGTTTACTCATACCAGACCCATGTTTGACCCGGAGTTTATATTTTGTTTTCATAAACTCTTGGGTACTCAAATTTTTATGAGTAGCCAAGTGATAGGTATTTGGGAGTGTTGATTTTCTAGAGGAGCTATTTTGGGGAGAAGACCAGACGTATGTATCTATATATGTAGTTCCGCTGTGTAGTTAGTCTATGCTGTATTTTAGATGTATGTATGGACATGTATGTATATGACAGTCCTGTTATATGATATTGTATGACTCTGATGTATGTATAACTATGTAATAGTTATGTGATGTATTATATTTTGTTCCATTCCGCTGTGAGATTCTGATGTTTGTTGTTCTTTCTTTCTATCCTTTTCTATTTCTATCCCTTTCTTTCTTAATGATGAAACGTCTTTCTGGGTTGAGAAAGGCGGGTCGTCACAGTTGGTATCAGAGCGCTAGGTAGAGCGAGTACCTAGGCTCTTAAGTTATATTTATCTTGAGAGTGCGTATTTGTATTTTCATATTATTATATATAACTATCTAAATTGGTTGAGTTACCTATTCAGGTGACCGACATGAGTTCAGGAAGAAGAGGTAGAGTTAGGGCTAGTACTTCAACAGATAATGGACGGAGTCAGAATGTTAGTGAGGCTGTCAATCCAGTACCGTCTCAAGTTAGTTTTGCAGCTTTTTGCAAGGATTTCAAACATCTTGGAGGGCAACCATTCAAAGGTACGGAGTCAATAATTGAAGTTCAAGACTGGCTACGCTCTTGCGAATGTATTTTCAAGAGCATGAGATTGTCTGATGAGCGTAAGAGACATATGGCATCGTGGCAGTTGCAAGGTGGTGCAGCAGCATGGTGGAATTCAACTATTGCAAATATTTCTGAGGACGACATTTCTTGGGACAGATTCAAGGAGTTGTTTGAAGAGAAGTTTGTGCCGACGGCAGGAAGAACCCAATTGTATCAGGATTTTCTGTATTTGAAGCAGGGTAGTATGTCCATTTCGGAGTATGAAACCAGATTCAACGAACTCTCTTGTTATGGACCAGGACTCATCGATACTCCTCTGAAAAAGAATGAGAAATTTGTGCAAGGGTTGAGGCCTGAATTCCATGGGAAATTGACGGTGCTTCTGAAGGGATCTTTTGTTGATTTGATTGATATGGCATTGAGGTATGAAAGTTTAATGAGTAAGAAACCAGGGGCTCCAGTTGCAGCTTCAGGTGGTAATTTCACTAATCCGAATAAGCGAAAGTTCGATCCCAAATGGACAAAGCCGAATAAGAAGAAACCTGGAATAACAACGGACCCCGAAAGTGCTACATTTGTCATCAGGAAGGGCATTTGGCAAATAAGTGTCCTAGGAAGGGATTCCAGCAACAACAGCAACAACCGCATCAGAGTAGCCCAGGATCAGCTATGGTTCAGAAATCATTGTGCTTTAATTGTCATCAGCCAGGACACATGATCAAGAACTGTCCACTTCTACAGAGAGCACCTCAGAATAAAGTTTTTGCTTTGGAAGCCGGACCATCTTTTTCTTCGATGGGCAAAGGAGTATTAGAAGGTACTTTACTTTTAGATGGAAAATATATTAGAGTTTTGTTTGATTCGGGTGCTTCCTTGAGTTTTATTTCTTTGGACTCTGTTGAAAAGTTTTCTCTTACCCCTAGTTCAGTAGATAGTCCTATCTTGGTATCCAATCCTATAGGAGGGGTGACCAAATTAGATACTATCCGTAAGGACTAGAAGATCTCTTATCTATCTCACGGCTTTTCTTGTGACCCGTATGTGTTAAATTTTAAGGGATTTGATCTTATTTTGGGTATGGATTGGCTGGATAAGTATAAAGCCGTTTTGAATTATGATGAAAGAACAGTTTCATTGGAAACTGATCTGAGTAGAATTGCCAAAGTGTGGTGTGATAATTCTGGAATTCACTTGAGCAGTCTTTTGCATGGAATTGAGACTTCTGAAGAGAGAGTTGAAGACATCGATGTGGTTCAAGATTTTCGGATGTTTTTGAAGAAGTTAAGTGTCTGCCACCACATCGAGGAATATAGTTCCGTATTGATTTGATTCTAGGAGCTGTGCCAGTGATTCAACCCAGTAGGAGAATGGCTCCTAGGGAAAGAGAAGAGTTGATTAAGCAGACTCAAGATCTTTTAGAGAAGGGATTGATTAGACCCAGTTTTTCTTGTTGGGCTTCCGCGGCAGTGTTTGTAACCAAATCGGATGGATCACTGAGGTTCTGTGTGGATTATAGAGAATTGAACAAAGTGACTATCCGTAATAAATATCCTCTTCCTCGTATCGATGATATTTTTGACCAGTTGCATGGTGCTTCTATCTTTTCTCAATTGGATCTAGCTTCAGGTTTCCACCAGTTGAGGGTAGCTGAAGACAGTATTCCCTTGACTGCATTTAGGGGACCGAATTGTTTCTATGAGTGGTTGGTTATGCCATTCGGATTAACCAACGCTCCTGCTTACTTCGTTGACCTCATGAACCGAGTCTTTAGGGATGTATTGAATAAGTTTGTGTTGGTATTCATTGATGATATCTTGGTCTATTCCAAATCCGAAGAAGAGCATAGGGAGCACTTGAGGAATGTATTGGAGACACTGAGGAAGAATGTGCTGAAGGCGAAGTTTTCGAAGTGTCATTTCTGGAAATCGAAAGTTAAATTTTTAGGGCACATTGTTTCGGGTGAAGGAATTTCTGTTAACCCAGCGAAAGTTGAAACTATTCTGGAATGGAAACAGCCAGAGACACCGACGGAAGTTCGCAGTTTTCTAGAATTGGCTGGCTACTATAGGAAGTTTATCAGGGATTATTCCAAGATTTCTTCGCATCTGACTAAGCTAACCAGGAAAGGAGCTAAATTCAAATGGACACCTCAGTGTGAAGAAGCTTTTCTGGAATTGAAGATAAGGCTCACTAGTGCACTAGTACTTGCTATTCCGGATGGAAAAAGAAAATTCGAGGTTTATACTGATGCTTGTATTGTTGGTTTGGGAGCAGTTCTGATGCAGAACGGAAGGGTTATCGCGTATGCTAGTCGGCAGTTAAAACCTCATGAGAAAAACTATGCTACGCATGATCTTGAACTGCTAGCCATTGTTTTTGCTTTGAAAATTTGGAGACATTATCTTTTGGGAGAGAAATTCAAATTGTTCACGGATCGCAAACCGTTGAAATATCTATTCTCTCAAAAAGATCTAAATCTGAGACAGCATCGGTGGGTTGAATTTCTTGCATCTTATGATTTGGACATTGTGTACACTCCGGGGAAAGCAAATGTCGTAGCTGATGCTCTCAGTAGGAATGCAGTTCTATCTCTTCTGGAAGTGGTTCCATCTCTTACTGAAAGGATCTCAAGCAAGCAAGAATCTGATAAGAAGTTGAGGAGAATCATCAAGAGAGTCAGGAAGGGTCAGTGTCCTAGTTTTGAAATTGATGACCAAGGAACACTAAGGATCAACGGGAGAATCTGTGTTCCGAATGAAAAGGAGTTGAAGCAGGAAGTTTTATCCGAGAGTCATCGCTCCAAATTGAATATTCATCCTGGAATTTCGAAGATGTACAAAGACATGAGGAGAGTATTCTGGTGGCCGGGCGTGAAGAAGGATGTTGGTAGGTTTGTGAACAGTTGTGCCATTTGTCAACAAGTTAAAGGTGATCAACAGAAATCTGCCGGGTTATTGCAACCTTTGGAAATTCCGAATTGGAAATGGGAAATGATCTCGATGGATTTTATTGATGGTTTGCCTAGAACCAGGAGAGGGAATGACGGTATATGGGTTATTGTAGATCGTTTAACTAAGAGTGCCCATTTTATACCAGTTAAGGCAACCCGTACTGTAGTTTCTTTGGCAGAAATTTTCTTGAAGGAGATAGTTCGATTGCATGGAGTTCCAGTCAGCATAGTAAGTGATCGTGATCCTATTTTCACTAGCAAATTTTGGGAAGCTCTGCAATCAGCAATGGGTACAGATTTGAGATTGAGTACAGCCTATCATCCTCAAACGGACGGACAGATAGAGAGGCTGAATCGTATTCTTGAGGATATGCTACGGGCTTGTGTTTTAGATTTTGGAGGATCTTGGGAGGACCATCTTCATTTAGTGGAATTTTCTTATAATAACAGTTATCAAGCGAGTATTAAGATGGCTCCTTATGAAGATTTATACGGAAGACCCTGTAGATCTCCATCTTGTTGGATTGAATCGAAGGATCGTCTTGTGCTCGGACCCGATCTTATTCGAGAAGCTTCTGCGAAGGTTGAGCTTATCAAGAAAAGGATGAAAGCTGCTCAAGATCGTCAGAAGAAATATGCTGATAGAAGACGAAGGCCATTGGAATTTGAGATCGGAGACTTGGTTTTTGTTAAAGTTTCCCCAATTAAAGGTGCTATAAGATTCGGAAAGACGGGAAAACTTGCTCCGAGATACATTGGACCATTCCGAGTATTGGAAAGAATTGGAACTGTAGCCTACAGGATTGAATTGCCAGAGCGGATGTCTGGGATTCACAATGTGTTTCATGTATCGCATTTGAGGAAATTTGTTCATGATCCGTCACTGGTTGTGGAACCGGTAGTTCAAGAAGATTTGGAAGTGGAACCCAATTTAATTGTAGTCAGAAATCCAGTTCAGATTGTGGACCAAGACGAGAAGAAACTCAGGAACAAAGTGGTGAAACTCGTCAAGGTGCAATGGAGTGAGGATCCCAGAGATTGTACCTGGGAAACTCTCGATAGTTTTAGGAATGCTTATCCGGATTTAAGTTCGGATAACTAGTATTGTTTGTTAGAATAGACTGTTTCTTTGTTTGCTATTGTATGAATGATATGTATGTTTGGATTGTTAATATATAAGCTTTTTGAATTTACTGTTGTTTAAATTTCGGGGACGACATTCTTTTAAGGGGGGAGGAATGTAACGACACGGAATTTTGAAGGTATATTTTAATAAATATTTAATCTAATTTAAATTAAATATAAGCTTGACAATGTTTAAAATTTGATGAGATCTTGGATATTTAACAGTTATATGTTTTATAAAAGAAATTTTGATTTGAAAATTTGAAATAGAATGCTTCAAAGCCATTAAAACAAATCTGACTTATTCAATAAAATCAAATCAAAGATTCAATATTTTATTATTTGATAATTTATATGAATACAATTTTAGTTTTTAAAATGATATGTTTTAAAATTAACAAACATGGTATTATTAAACATAAACATGGAAATCTAACACATAAGTTTAAAAACAATATAATTAATTATAAACATAAACATTCAAAACTAGTATAAAACGTAATCATAAATTATAAGATGTAATCAAAGTAATGTAGATATACAAATATAAATTATAACTTGAATATATATAAATACAAGTATGTTGTAAATCAAATGTTTGAAAATTTAATTAACAAATAAAATACAACTACTTGTCAAAGAAATAAGACAAGCCATACATATATACATATACATATACATACATACATACACACACACACATATATATATATATATATATATGTTCTCAAAACAAGAAATGATGCTAAGTATAAATGAACAAATAAATGAAGTAATGAACAATAAAAGTTTAAATATATATCCTTAAGTAGTGCCTATGTACACATATACACAGCAATTAAGTGCTTTGTCCAGAAACAAAAATATATAAACTAGGCATGTAAACCAGTACTAAAATTTAAGAGCTGCTGGAAAACATTTATGCAAAGAAAACAAGACAAGTTGTATATAGTTGTACTTAACAAATAAAAACAAAATCAAAATCAGATTTCACTAAGAATAATAAATATATGTACTGTATACAATTTTATGCATAAGAAACAAAAGATTTCAGTTCAAATTAATAATGGGAAAATCTGTGACTTGTACAAAACAAAACAGAAATCTGAAACATTTATTACTTGTTAAGCATAAATGAAGCATTCATTAAATGTAAGCAAATATGAAACTGAACAATTGAAAATGTTTCAAACATCTTTGTCCAGTAAAAAGAAAAAAAAATTAAAATGTCTTGCAGAATATGCTGGCCGAAATAAGATAAATATCTTTGTACAAATAGCAACTATCAGTAAACATTAATTACTTGCTATCATGATTAAGGGCATAAGCATTAATTAGCCTAACATCTTGTTTAACAAGTACATGCAGCCGAGATAATAATATCTTTTCGTATTGCAGTAAATTTAATACCAAAATTCTTGTTTGGTCAAACATGGTGGCTGGCCAGTTATAACCTGATGAGTAGCTTCTTTATATATATATATATATACATCTATATATCATTAGTTCGTTTATACAAACTTAAACTAAAAAGCAAACCTGAGAAAAAAAAGGGAAACAGAAGACAGGAAACTTAGGAAGGTTTCAGGGTAGTTCAACTGCAGTGTCTTCTTCAACAGTACCTTCTATTCAAATATTTTCAGTGAGTAAACTTATCCGTTTTAAATCTAAATTTGTATTTTTAGTTTGTAAATGGTAAGTGCTTGAATATTGTTTATATAATTAGCCTTGGTATCTTCTGTTGTTTGAATAGTACAGGTAGTTGTTCTTCCAAACTTTTGAAATCTGATAAAGGTTAAGCCAAGAAATCTATATTACTTATTCATATAACCATTTGAACTTTGTATTGTGCTAATTAAAGTTTGTTTAGCTTAAACAAGGCCTGCAACATGTTTAAAGTTTAACAACCTGTTATTAATACTGTATTTTCAAACTATAGGTAAAAAGAAATCAAAGTTGAAAATTCAAATGTTTAAATTCGTAACTCCAATAACATATTTAGATTTCATAAACATAGTTATGATTTTTAACATAAAAATTTTGATTTATAAGCAAAGATTTTCAAAGCTGTGTTAAAAAGAAGTTTTACTGAATTTTTGTCAAATTTGGAAGATTGAGTACATTTTAATTTCTGGAATTTGGAATGAAGCAAGATTGAAGTTGTATTAGCACCAGAAAAATGTCAAATTATTTTTCAAATGCATAAATTTTGAGTTTGAATCACAAATAGGGTTTGAGTGCTTAAAATTTTGATGCTCTGTAAAACATTGATTCCGGCATCATAATTCGACCGAGTGGAACGCGAGTGTAGTTGGAGTTAGGGAGGGGTGTGATCGAGGTTTTGGTGAATTTTCATCACCTCTGGTGATGAGTGGTGGCTGCGCGATTGATTTGTCAGTGGCGTTGTTGTTGCCATGTTCGAGCTACAGGTCGAATTTTTGTTTTCGGCTTGTGATTGAAATTTTGGGCTTCGATTTCGTAAGAGTGGACGTTTTGGAATTTGTGGGGGTTGCCGCGAGGCGCCGGAGGCCAAGCGCACCACCGTGCACGTGCACGGTGGCGTGAGTGTGTCAGTGAGGACGACAGCGGCTTCGTATTAAGTGATACTCGAATGGGTTCTCGGGTTTAAGGGTGGGATGACTCGAGTTAGAACCGTGCGTGAGCGTGAGGGTTAACTGCAGTTTTTAATTTACTTAAACTAAAAAAAAATAAGAAGAAGGGAAGAATCAGGGAAGGGAGAAGAAGATAGAGAGTGAGAGAGGGGAAAACACGGGATAGTCTCGTGAACGTCACGAGTTGGAGGGAAGGAGGTCTCGGGTATTTTTTTTCTCGACGAACATGTAACATGATTTAGCTTTAATTTGTGTTATAACTAAGTTAGGTTAGTAATGAGTAATTTAACTTAATATTTGTTTCAGGTTTAATAAGGTTAATGATGTAAAGATAGTTGATTTATACAAAGTAATTAGAATGTTAATTAATTTATATTTGAAATTTAATTAGGAATAAATTAGGAATAAATCATCTGTTGAAATAATTTAAATCATAAAAATGTTAACTAATTACTTAAAGGTTAAGTCATAAATGATAATTAACTTAAGTGATTAATTAAAGATTAATTAATTAAATTGATAATAATTGATTTATTAAAGAAATTTGTGGTAATGAAATAAGTAATTACTTTTTAATAAGTAAGTTAATAATTAACAAGAATCAATCAATTCATTATTTGAGAAATTGAGTAACAGTTAATGAATAGAAGTTAATTAATTAAATAAGTAATTAAATTTCAAATGATTAATAAATTAATAATTAGTGATTAACTAATTAATTAATTGATCATTAATCAGCTAATTAATCAATAATTAATTAAGCAGAATAAAATATAGATATTCTTAAGCAAATAATTTAGTCAAGAAAAACCAAAACTGTTTGGTATGCATTGATGATGATGCTTGATTGACTTTGATATCTGTTTGATGATATTTCTGTGATATGTTGTTATATTACGGATATCTGTGATAACTGTATATGTTATATCTATTATATCTGTTACGTTAATTCTGATATTAAATTGAACTGTTAAGTTAAATAGACAACTTGGCCCTTAAAATGGCGTTTGGATTCCGATGAGACCGAGATCGGAAGAATCAACTTTTGATTCTCCGAAAACCACATCGATCCAAATTAAACGATAGGTCGTGACTTATCAAATGGTGAATCGAGATGGTGTTTCAGAATGCAAGGGTTATCGTCGTTGACTCTGAGGGTGATTCCAAAATGAGTGTAACGAGATAATGCCTTCGGTTTCGTTCGAACCCGGTACGAACTTGTATGAATTGAATGCTTTCAACACATCGTCAGGCGGACGATGAGCATTCTAAGATATGTTCAATAAAGGTAATCGTAGCCTCAAGCCTCATCAGCCGGTAATGGCTAAAACATGGGAGATGCAGCAAGGTTAGGCGGGTCATGCCCAAGCAGGACAAGATATTCCCCTGTCTAGATGTCCCTTTTTATTTCGGCTGTGTGAGCAGTTGTTGGCCACAACTGCGGGGTTATCATGTTCGGGACTGTTCAGTAAGGAATGGTTCCGGCCTTGTGTTATAGGGGGTCGGGAGTGATCCTCGGTACGATGATCTAGGCCCCGTACTGTGACGGGCGGTACCCCAGTAGCCCTGCCATTGTTGGAAATCCATTTTCCCTACGAGACCCTACGGTTTTGATTTGTACTACCCACTTTCGTGGCTAGTAGCTGGAATTTAATCATGTAACAATTTCAGCTATTTTCTATTTACTTGAAAACCCTAGACACTATTATAATATCATTGAATTTCCTATAAATGTTTTGGTTAGCGTAAGGTAAAAACTTACCCGTATTTATTTGTGGGGAGTCTTACGTAATACCTTTATTTTCAAATGATTTTCAAAGTTAAGCAATTTTAACCTATTTACTCATACCAGACCCATGTCTGACCCGGAGTTTATATTTTGTTTTCATAAACTCTTGGTTACTCAAATTTTTATGAGTAGCCAAGTGATAGGTATTTGGGAGTGTTGATTTTCTGGAGGAGCTATTTTGGGGAGAAGACCAGACGTATGTATCTATATATGTAGTTCCGCTGTGTAGTTAGTCTATGCTGTATTTTGGATGTATTCATGGACATGTATGTATATGACAGTCCTGTTATATGATATTGTATGACTCTGATGTATGTATAACTATGTAATAGTTATGTGATGTATTATATTTTGTTCCATTCAGCTGTGAGATTCTGATGTTTGTTGTTCTTTCTTTCTATCCTTTTCTATTTCTATCCCTTTCTTTCTTAATGATGAAACGTCTTTCTGGGTTGAGAAAGGTGGGTCGTCACACGTATATATTTAGTGGACGGATTGAAATGTTAAATATCCGCAGCACTTGACCATATGATAGAAAATATATATACAGACACCGTTGGTCCATATGTAAATATTTTGAAATAATTTCTATGATTTTGGAAAGAAATATATGGTTAAATAAATATTGATTCTTAAGATGGAAATTTAATATATAGATTTTGTATTAATATTTGATTTAAATTAGAATTGATGTAATACATATAATAAGGTTAACTATTTATGTAAATCTATATTTCAAAAAGATTTTCAGGTAATAAACTAATAATTAAGATTGGGAGATAAATTTGGATTTATTAAAAATGGTATTTAAATAAGAATTTATTTAATTAAATCGATTTTAAATTATTAAATGGGAAATCTAAAGGTATGATTTTTATAACTGGATTTTTGATTTAAGTGATTTAATGAATATTTCACGTTTAAATAAATTAAAATAAAATATTGAGTGAAATGTAATTTAAGATTACATAAATGATATTGAATGAAATGAGGGAGCATTTCAAGACTAAATAATAATGAGGTTAATCGAGATCATTATGAAACTGTTAAATTGAACATCTAAATATTAAAGCTTTGAACTATATTGGAATTTAAATGGGTTATTTTGAGATTCAGATCTGTACTTGAAATCAATATAGTTGAATTGTTATTTAGAAACTAAACTGAATAAAAAATGAAAATTTAGGTTGAACTAAAATTTGAAATTATTATTTAGAAAACTAAATTGAATAAAATTTAGTTTGAAACGTTGAATACTTAAAGTTTGAAATATATTGAAATATAAAGGGTTATTTTGTGATTACAAATCCGAATTTTGAGATCGATAAAATTGAAGTGGTTATTTAAGAATTGAGTTGAATTTTAAATTGATAAATTGAGATTTGATTGAATTTGAATTTTTGATTGGAGTAGATTTAAATCGTAACTGTGAAAGTGATCAAATTTGAAAACAAATATATTTGAAGTGAAATGATATTTTTTTTGAATAATAAATAAAATTGAGATGACCACGGTGGCATAGTGTATATTTCTACCCTATAGATAGTTCCACGGATCCTTAGAGGATGGTTATCCGAAACATCCTCTAAGAGCACTAGCCCGTAAGGAACAGGAGGAAGCAATGGAGAAATAGGAAAGGCTATGGAGGGAAAGGGCAGGACCTAGTCCTTATGACCATGTCATCTGTTATCGGTGTCAGGAGAAGGGACATTATGCAGCCATGTGCGGGAAGAGAGATGAAGGAAAGAAGAAAGAGGGAAAGCGTTTTCGATCCAAGATCTTCTATTTTAAATGTCGTAGTATGGGGCACTTTCCCAGTCGCTGCCATAAGGTGAAGAAAGTAAAAGCTGCACCCACTGCATCAGTCGACCAATCAACCATTTGCTATCACTGTAGGATGCTTGGGCATGTAGCCATGAAATGTCCTGTGAGGAAGTACGGAAGGAAGGCGGCGTTTCCGCAGTTCGTTAAAGGATGGAAGTGTCGTGCATATATGCAAGAAATGCAGAAGTTGGGGCCATATTGAGGGGGAGTGTTCTGGACTCGTTGAAGTCCCACCCGGTAGAATTGATACCGATGCATTGTTTATGTAGGGTAGTATTCTATGGATCTGTTTGTTTTCAGCAGTTGTTTGGTTGCATTCGGTAAACTCTATTGTATCGTTTGCTTAACTGAAGTTCTCAAATTTAGATATTCATGTTCCTATTTTCGTATGATAAGAAATTTGAATCTCTGTTGGTTTTGAAATCTATCCTTGAATCATTCTTTGGAAATTTGTGTTTGGTTGTGTTTTGAAATTCTGTATAAATTGAAATTACCATTTTGATAACTATGATTTTGTTTTATAAAAAAGTGAAATATTTTCGATAAGAATTATATATCTTTTAAAAAAAACGGAAGTTTGAAATTTTGAAAGAATGTGAAATTTTGAAAATTTATAAGAAATGGATTTATATAAAAATAATTTATGACTAAAGGGTTTTGAATTTGAATTTCGAGAAATTGAACTCCGGTACTTTGAAATGTGGTTTTGAGATTTCAAATATATATAAAAATAATACGATTTGAAAGTATTTTCTGGATAAAAAATATTTCAAAAGAGTTCAAATAAATTCCAATGAAGTTTCAATAAAATAGAAGTCCAGAGCCCATTTTGTCGCTGGGAAATAATTTCGGTAATGAGTGCACGCATCATCGACATTGATTTTCGTGTTTCAGAGTGGGGAAGAGGCCACTTTAATAGCTTCGCTATGCGAATGATTTTGTAAAACCATAGTTGATTTCAAATTCCGATGTATAATTTGATATTTTCGAAAGATATATGTATATATTTGAAACAATTTAAAGTGAGACCAGTGTTCAGTCCTCGAGTTTCGGCTTTAATTTGGTATAATCCTACCTATTGAAATTGATTCATTGATTTATTGTTAATTTTTAATTCTTAAATTGGAAATTTGATTTCCCTAACTATTTTGAATGTTCGAACACTTCCAAATCAAGGTTAAATTTTCAAAGCTAAGAAATTTCGAAGAGGATAAAATATTTGATAAAGCATATAAGTTTAGTTTTGTATGTTTAATTTTGAAACCTTTTGTTAAGTAAACGAACATGAATATTTTGAATTGTACTATTATGGGATCTATTAGAACAAAATACAATAACTAAATGTAAAGCACATCACAGAACAGTAATAAACATCATATATACATATACAATGATACATGTTTAGTACAATACAATATGAATACAATAAAGGTGGTACTTGACCACACCATATACATTGAATCAAACACATCAGAGTATGCGGAAGAACAGAAATTTCTCAAGGGGAAGGAGAGCTAATATCCAGCATCAACTTCAAGCCAAGTCCAATAGATGATACCTGGAACAACTCGGTCTGACTCAAGTATAAATAATTTAGTTTTGAAAAAAAAATTAGTTTTAAATAATGGTTTTCAGAAAGGTAAATTGAATATTTCAAATAGAAATAAATAGTTTAAGGGTTTTAAAGGGATAATTATAAATTTGGAAACCATTTTGAGTATAATTGATTCAGAGAAAAATATTTGGTTTTGAAATTTGATTGGAATTAAAACCAGTACTTATATGGTCATTTTGGAAATGAATTTGTTTGACCTAAATTTTGTTGATTTGGAAATTTGGATTATTTTCTAAACCTATTGTTTAAGAAACTTTAAAACTAAATTGATATTGAAATGATTTGAAATTGAGAACCGTATATTATTAAGTACTTGATTTGGGAGTGGTCGAACTTATATAAAATGGATTTGTATAAGTATGAAGTTGATTTGAAATCTATTGATTTGAAAGATACTCAATTTGGAAAGAGAATTTTTTTTATAATCGAAGTCTATATAAGTATGATTTGATATACTATTGATTTCGAAATTATTCGATTTGGAAAAGGAATCCTATATATAATGGACTTTATATAAGTATGATATTTGGAAGTATTTGGAAATGTACTATATGATATATATTTTTTCGAAGTAAAGATATGGAAAGTGCCTTCTGCTTGATATCCTCTTTGTGGCCACATTGTGGATTCATTCTATCGATATTATTCTCTCTAATTTTTGGTTTTCCAGATGTGATACTCGAGTGTCCCACTGTGGTGTAACCCATGGTTTTTTTCTTGCGACTGCATAGCGCAACTGCCTGGCTGAGACTGGCCTGGGGGTATGGATTGTTTCCTGGGGGACCCAGGCGTAACCATTGCGTATCCTGCAATCCGTGTAGGTCGCATTAGTAGCGAAACTGCCTGGCTGAGACAGCCTAGGGGTACGGATTGCTTCCTGGGGACCCAGGCGTAACCATTGTGTATCCTGCACCCTACTATTCATCATGGCGTAACTCGCGGGGCTGAGAAAGCTTACGGATACAGATTGTTTCTTGGGGGATCCAGGCATAACCATTGTGTATCTGTGAACCATGGTTGGACAAAGGTTTTGGTTTGATTGTTTTGTTTGGATTGTACTTTCCAAATCTGGTTTTTAAAGGTTTTTCAAGTATTTTCACTGGGTGTTGAAACAGGTCTACTAAGTACTTGAAGAATTCTAGCTTTGCACCTGATCAACGCATGGCCAGAGTCTGCAAGAACGAGGATAAACATGTTGAAACATCGAGTTATAAAAGTATTTTTGAAAGGAAAAATTCGTTTCGATATAAAAGTATTTTATTATAAAGGTATTTCCAACAAAGAAATTTTATATTAATATTTGAGATTAAAATTTTAATGTTTGATTTAATCATTCGAGCCCGATACTATCCCTTTGAACCTACCTTATCTGCTCAGCCTTATTTATTCACCTATATTCCGTTTTTTCGAATCTACCCTCCTTTCCTTTTTGAATATAATCTTTAAAATATTGTCTATTTATATACTACATGGTTTAATAGTAAATCATTAGTGTCATTAATATTTCAGAAGTTATTAGTTTAATATAACATATCTAAGAAATGAGTATTAATTTATCTATAATGTTGAAATTGTCTAAAGATAAATTAGTAAATTTATAAACTATGGATTTAATGTTGTCAAATAACTTCCTTGATAATACATCCAAGGATGTGAATAACGGTTTCCAAATAGTTTTCATATATATTTATAAAGGTGTTATTTAAACATATAAATGTTATTTATAAGGGAAGCAGGAAATTATACAAATGGGTTTTGGAAAGTTTTAATGTATTAAAGATAATTGAACTGCAAATGAAGTTTTCAAATGACTATTTCTAGAAAAATTTATATGGTCTTAAATTAATTGTTTATCCTTGTCTTTCAATCTATTTATCTTTCTGGTTGTTTCTATTCTCCTACCTTCTTCCTTTTCGGGGACGAAAAGTTTTGAGTGGGGGAGAGTGTAACGACCCGTAAAATTTTGATAATTTTTAATGGTTTATTTAGCGTATTTAATTTGATTTTTGAGAAATTTTAAATAATAATATTTTGAAATATAATTTTACATTTGGATTACGTATAGTTAAATGTGCCAAATGATAAATTTTCATCAAAAATTTAGAAAGTATATTTTAGGGTGTGATTCTGTTCAATTTAAGTCAGTAATAATTGGTGTTCATAAAATAATTTATTTTGGGAAATTCATGGCACAGCTGTTTTATTTGCCATCATTTCTTTTATTTATTTTCAAACGGTTCATTTTGCCTTTATAACGTGTCCTTCCATATTTATTCTTGCTGTCCAATCAATCTATTAATTGCTTTGATTGTTTCTAAAACAGTGTGTAGCTGTTACTTTTTCTACCGTTAAAATTTCAATTGCATAATAATTTTTCCAATTCACAGATAGACTTCTCCATTCCTATCCATTAATAAACTTTGAAATCATCGTCCTTGCCTTTCGTTATTCCTCGTTTTATAATAATAATTGAAATTTATTGTCGTTTCAGTATATAAATTTTACACGTTTTATACTCATTTAATTTCAGCAGGCCATTGCCTTTAATTTTTAAACTGTTCCATTTTCTTCCCAGGCAACAGCTCACATTCATTTCGCTTATAAATCAGTTTCCACTTTTACTCACCTGCTCACCTTTTCTTCCATCTATCTGTTTAATAGTTATATTAAGTTATAATACGTTTCCCTGATTCATCTCCTTTCCATTTTCATTGGCATATTAATTCGGGAAAGTGATTAATTTAAAAACCCATCTTCCCCTCATTTCTTTAAACTTTCAGCTAAATTTTAGCTTGTGACCGTTGCTGTACATTTCATTAAAGAGGTACGTTACCTTATTAATCTTCGTAATTTAAGAGTGAAAATTTTATTTTTCTAACCTTTCCTTTCCTACACTCCCTGTTTCCACTTCTTTCATTATGACCGTCCATTATATATATACACAACAGCTGGAAAGTTATAAACATATAAACTTAGATACGTTTTGTATTTATTAAAAATTTAAAGCCCACCTTAAATTGTGCAAAGCATTTTTCCTCTGCCTTTATAACTTTGGGTTTATACCTACTGTTGCTTCCTCTTCCTCCCTGAAGCCTATTTTCTTTCTTTCCCAAGTTGTTACAGCGCCTCTTCAAGGCCACAACTACATACCCACGCCACATCTCACCACGTGCTTCCAGTCCAGGCGACAGCTGCCATGATGGCCGAGCATAGTGCTTCCTTCTCTCCTGTTTCATTTTGCCTTCCCTAGGCACACCCGATACCCCTATCACCATCACCCATCAGACACTCGTTACCATTAGCTTGCATATGTTCGCATATATTATGTACAGTACTTCTGCCTGTTAGCATATATATATATCAGTGAATTTGTTACATGGGTTATATTAACATGGGTTTCCTTGTTTCCAGTTTAATAATATATTATACAAATTTTGCAGCGTCTATTATATGGTTTATATATATATATATATATATATATATATATATGTCAAAGTTATTCTTTTATACGTATAAATGTATTTGAGTATATATGTATATATGCTGTTATATTAGTTTATAAAATAAAATTTTCCTTTTTCGGCTGTTGTATGTAAAGACGCTTTTTGATCTAATTTGTTTAAGCTTAGTATTTTGTTTTTTTATATAATATTTTAAACATGAATTTGATTTAAGTGAAGCTTTTCGTATCATGTTATTAAATGAAATAATATAAGGTGATTTAAAAATATATATACTTTTTTTGAATGTTTTTAGGGTTTTGTTGGTTTTGTTATATATTACTCTTTCTTAATGTAATGTACTGGAAACAACAAAATAGGTGAGTGAGAAAAAGAACGAAAACCATATATATATCTAAGCATTTGAGTTTATACATTCTGTCGGTAAGTATATGGTATTTATAACGGTTTTGAAAGTAAATTTTAAGCATGTTTAAGCGGTTATGTCGTAATGGTTATATTATTATTTAAATATAAGTATCACATGCGTAGGTTTTAAGTGTATATATGTATTTGTAATATAAAGTTTATTAAGTTATAAAAGTTTATACAGTTTATATTTTATATGATAAAGTTTAAAAGTTATATACGCGACAGCTGATATGTTGCAATGAACATACATTATATATAAGTTTTATATTAATAAGTATTATTTCAACATATAAATTGCATATATGTTTGATTTTTTTTATTGTATATGCGTTTGGTTTAATAACAATGATTTGAAATGTATGTATGTTAAATTTTGAATATGTTTTATATATGTAATAGTTATATATAATTATATATATAATTGTAAGTTCACTTATATCATTCATCTTCATCGATCTAGTTCTAATTTGAATTCGATTTTTTTCTCTTTCATTTATCAGCTTTTTTCGTCGTGCCTATTTTCTTCGTCGAATCGTGTCTATCTAGGGTTGCTTTGGAATTCGTAACTAAACTTCATTGTCTATTCTCTTTAGCCTCGAAAGGTGAGCAATCACTCTAAATTAACGTTCTTATATTTATTAAATTTGATTTCAATTGAAACAACAATTGAAGTATGCTACTGTAGTTATTTAAATTGTTATATTTATGCTATTATCTATAACTGTTCACTTGTGGGATATGACACCATATCCTATTGTTTATATTATACTATTATTGATGATATATGCATGTTGTCATATTATTATCATATCTGTTATCACTCTACAAGTGCCCTATTAGTATAGTATTCACTATGGGTTGAAATGATACATACCCGAACGGAATTTAGGATAGGAGAAAATCGTTATGGGTTGAAATGATAAACCCAAGCGATTTTCATTTAACTGAATTTGGGATTACAGGTTGAAATGATATCCACCCGTATATATTTAGTGGACGGATTGAAATGATAGATATCCGTAGCACTTGACCATATGATAGAAAATAAATACAGACACCGTTGGTCCATATATAAATATTTTGAAATAATTTTTATGATTTTGGAAAGAAATATATTATTAAATAAACATTGATTCTTAAGATGGAAATTTTATATATAGATTTAGTAGTAATATTTGATTTAAGTTAGAATTGATGTAATACACATAATATGGCTAACTATTTATTTAAATCTATATTTCAAAAAGATTTTCTTGTAATAAATTGAATAACTAAGATTGGGAGATAAATTTGGATTTATTAAAAATGGTATTTAATTAAGGATTTATTAAACTAAATCGATTTGAAATTATTAAATGGGAAATCTAAAGGTATGATTTTTATAACTGTATTTTCGATTTAAGCGATTTAATGAATATTTCATGTTTAAATAAATTAAAATAAAATATTGAGTAAAATGTAATTTAAGTTACTTAAATGATATTGAATCAAATGAGGGAGCATTTCAAGACTAAATAATAATGAGGATAATCGAGATCATTATGAAACTGTTAAATTGAACATTTAAATATTAAAGCTTTGAACTATATTGGAATTTAAATTGGTTATTTTGAGATTCAGATCTATACTTGAAATCAATATAGTTGAATTTTTATTTAGAAACTAAATTGAATAAAAAATGAAAATTTAGGTTGAACTAAAATTTAAAATTATTATTTAGAAAACTAAATTGAATAAAATTTAGATTGAAACATTGAATATTTAAAGTTTGATATATATTGAAATATAAAGAGGTATTTTATGATTACAAATCCGAATTTTGAGATCGATAAAATTGAAGTGGTTATTTAGGAATTGAATTGAATTTTAAATTGGTAAATTGAGATTTGACTAGATTTAAATTTTTGATTGGAGTAGATTTGAATCGTAACTGTGAAAGTGATCAAATTTGAAAACAAATATATTTGAAGTGTAATGATATTTTGTTTTTGAATAATAAATAAAATTGAGATGACCACGGTGACATGGTGTATATTTATGCCCTATAGATAGTTCCAGGGATCCTCAGAGGATGGTTATCCCAAACATTCTCTAAGTTAATTTTATTTCAGTTGATATTTCACTTGAGTTGGATTTATTGATATAAGAATGTTAATACTGACTCGAGTGTTTTGTGTTTTGCTTTACACTCGGGTCAGACTGAGTGATACAGCGTTGACTCACCTTTGGAGTTTGGAGCTTCGCTTGGAGATCCAACTATCGCTTAGCTTTCAGCACTTCCACTTGATTCGTTAAGAGAAGTCATCTGTTGCATTGGAGACTTCACCGTATCTGGGATATTCGGATGTATTTTATTTTTAACTTTGTTATGTAGTAGCTTCATGAACTACTATTCATTTATTCCGCTGCGCATTATTGTACTACTCTGTATCTATGATTCTGTGATTGATTTATTTACTGTATATGTTTCTGCCGAATTTAAATTAAAAAAATTCGGTATTTTGAATTATTCAAGTCGGACATTTATAGTATTATTGTCGATTTGAATGGTCCAAAATAGCGAGCCATTACAGTTGGTATCAGAGCTTTGGCTCTAGGCAAAAATTAGCATATATGATAAATTTATTTACAGAATCACTTTCTTTCGAGTTGAATCTCTTCCTTTTGACTCGATTTCCTTGAATTTTGAAATGTCCCTCGGTTCCAAAATTCGTGTTTGCCTCTCCCTATTTATATTCATAGATAAGTATATCCATCATCTAGTTTAAATTTGTATTTCCTCACCTTCGTTCGAGCCTTTCCACTTCGTTTTGAAACTTCCTTTGGTCAAGTTTTCCCTTAAAATTTTGAACCTCTATCTTGTTTGATTTTGGACTCCTTGTATGATAGGAAACTATTTTGTAAATGGCAAAATCAGAAGAGCAAAAAGCAGCTCGTCGAGCTCGAAGAGTGCTAGCCCGTAAGGAACAGGAGGAAGCAATGGAGAAGTGGGAAAGGCTGTGGAGGGAAAGGGCAGGACCTGGTCCTTATGACCATGTCATTTATTATCGGTGTCAGGAGAAGGGACATTATGCAGCCATGTGCGGGAAAAGAGACGAAGGAAAGAAGAAAGAGGGCAAGCGTTTTCGATCCAAGATCTTCTGTTTTAAATGCCGTAGTATGGGGCACTTTCCAAGTCGCTGCCAGAAGGTGAAGAAAGTAAAAGCTGCACCCACTGCATCAGCCGACCAATCAATCATTTGTTATCACTACAGGATGCCTGGGCATATAGCCAAGAATTGTCCTATGAGGAAGTACGGAAGGAAGGCGGCATTTCCGCAGTTCGTTAGGGAGGATGGGAGTGTCGTGCATTTATGCAAGAAATGCAGAGGTTGGGGACATATTGGGGGAGAGTGTTCTGGACTCGTTGAAGTCCCACCCGGTAGAATTAATACCGATGCTTTGTTTATGTAGGGTGGTATTCTATGGATCTGTTTGTTTACAGCAGTTGTTAGGTTGCATTCGGTAAACTCGATTGTATCTTTTGCTTAACTGAAGTTCTCAAATTTAGATATTCATGTTCCTGTTTTCGTATGATAAGAAATTTGAATCTCTGTTGGTTTTGAAATCTATCCTTGAATCACTCTTTGGAAATTTGTGTTTGGTTGTGTTTTGAAATTCTACATAAATCGAAATTACCATTTTGATAACTATGATTTTGTTTTATATAAAAGCGAAATATTTTCGATAAGAAGTATATATCTTTTAAAAAAAAAACGGAAGTTTGAAATTTTGAAAGAATGTGAAATTTTGAAAATTTATAAGAAATGGATTTATATAAAAATAATTTATAACCGAAGGGTTTTGAATTTGAATTTCGAGAAATTGAACTCCGGTATTTTGAAATGTGGTTTTAAGATGTCAAAAATATATAAAAATAATACGATTTAAAATTATTTTCTGGATAAGAAATATTTCAAAAGAGTTCAAATAAATTCCAACGATTTAGAAGAAATCTCAACGAAGTTTCAAGAAAATAGAAGTCCAGAGCCAATTTTGTCACTGGGAAATAATTTCGATAATGAGTGCATGTATCATTGACATTGATTTTCGAGTTTCTGAGTAGGGAAGATGCCACTTTAATAGCTTCTCTATGCGAGTGATTTTGTAAAACCATTGTTGATTTCAAATTCCGATGTATAATTTGATTTTTTCGAAAGATATATGTATATATTTGAAACAATTTAAAGTGAGACCGGTGTTCATTCCTCGAATTTTGGATTTAATTTGGTATAATCCTACCTATTGAAATTGATGTATTGATTTATTGTTAATTTTTAACTCTTAAATTGGAAATTTGATTTCCCTAACTATTTTGAATGTTCGAACACTTCCAAATCGAGGTTAAATTTTCAAAGCTAAGAAATTTCGAAGAGGATAAAATATTTGATAAAGCATATATGTTTAGTTTTGTATGTTTAAGTTTGAAACCTTTTGTTAAGTAAATGAATATGAATATTTTGAATTATACTAATATGGAATTTAGTTTTGAAATGTTTTGAGAAAAAAAAAATTAATTTTAAATATTTATTTTCAGAAAGGTAAATTGAATATTTCAAATAGAAATAAATAGTTTAAGGGTTTTAAAGGGATAGTTATAAATTTGGAAACCATTTTGAGTATAACTGATTTAGAGAAAAATATTTGGTTTTGAAATTTGATTGGAATTAAAACCAGTACTTATATGGTATTTTGGAAATGAATTTGTTTGACCTAAATTTTGTTGATTTGGAAATTTGGATTATTTTCTAAACCTATTGTTTAAGAAACTTTGAAACTAAATTGATATTGAAATGATTATAAATTGAGAACCTTATATTATTAAGTACTTGATTTGGGAGTGGTCGAAATTATATAAAATGGATTTGTATAAGTATGAAGTTGATTTGAAATCTATTGATTTGAAAGATACTCAATTTGGAAAGAGAATTTTTTTATAATCAAAGTCTATATAAGTATGATTTGATATACTATTGATTTAGAAAGTGTTCGATTTGGAAAAGGAATCCTATATATAATGGACTTTATATAAGTATGATATTTGAAAGTATTTGGAAAGGAACTATATGATATATATTTTTTCGAAGTAAAGATATGGAAAGTGCCTTCTGCTTGATATCCGCTTTATGGCCACATTGTGGATTCATTCTATCGATATTATTCTCTCTGATTTTTGGTTTTTCGGATGTGATACTCGAGTGCCCCACCGTGGCGTAACCCTTGGTTTTTTTTCTTGCGACTACATAGCGCAACTGCCTGGCGGAGACTGGCCTAAGGGTACGGATTGTTTCCTGGAGGACCCAGGCGTAACCATTGCATAACATGCAATCCATGTAGGTCGCATTAGTAGCGAAACTGCCTGGCCTAGACAGCCTAGGGGTACGTATTGTTTCCTGGGGGACCCAAGCGTAACCATTGTGTATCCTGCACCCTACTAGTCATCATGGCATAACTCGCAGGGCTGAGAAAGCTTACGGATACGGATTGTTTCCTGGGGGATCCAGGCGTAACCATTGTGTATCTGCGAACCACGGTTGGACAAAGGTTTTGGTTTGATTGTTTCCATATCCGTTTTTTAAAGGTTTTTCAAGTATTTTCATTGGGTGTTGAAACAGGTCTACTAAGTACTTGAACAACTCTAGCTTTTCACTTGATCAACGCATGGCCAGAGTCTGCAAGAACGAGGATAAACTTGTTGAAACATCGAGTTATAAAAATATTTTTGAAAGGAAAAATTCGTTTTGATATAAGTATTTTATTATAAAGGTATTTCCAACAATGAAATTTTGTATTAATATTTGAGATTAAAATTTTATGGTTTGATTTAATTATTCGAGCCCGATACTATCCCTTTGTACCTACCTTATCTCCTCAGCCTTATTTATTCACCTATATTCCGTTTTCCCGAATCTACCCTCCTTTCCTTTTTGAATATAATCTTTAAAATATTGTTTATTTACATACTACACGGTTTAATAGTAAATCATTAGTGTCATTAATATTTCAGAAGTTATTAATTTAATATAACATATTTAAGAAATGAGTACTAATTTATCTGTAATGTTGAAAGTGTCTTAAGATAAATTAGTAAATTTATAAACTATGGATTTAATGTTGTCAAATAACTTCCTTGAAATATAACCAAGGATGTAAATAACTGTTTCCAAATACTTTTCATATATATTTATAAAGGTGTTATTTAAACATATAAATGTTATTTATAAGGGAAGTAGGAAATTTTACAAATGGGTTTTGAAAAGTTTTAAAGTATTAAAGATAATTGAACTACAAATGAAGTTTTCAAATGAATATTTCTAGAAAAATTTATATGGTCTTAAATTAATTGTTTATCCTTGTCTTTCAATCTATTTATCTTTCCGGTTGTTTCTATTCTCTTACCTTCTTCCTTTTCGGGGACGAAAAGTTTTGAGTGGGGGAGAGTGTAACGACCCGTAAAATTTTGATAGTTTTTAATTGTTTTATTTAGCGTATTTAATTTGATTTTTGAGAAATTTTATGTAATAAAATTTTGAAATAAAATTTTACATTTGGATTACGTATAGTTAAATGTGGCAAATGATAAATTTTCATCAAAAAATATGAAATATTTTAGGGTGTGATTCTGTTCAATTTAAGTCAGTAATAATTGATGTTCATAAAATAATTTATTTTGGGAAATTCAAGGCACGGCTGTTTTATTAGCCATCATTCCTTTTATTTATTTTCAAGCGGTTCATTTTGCCTTTATAACGTGTCCTTCCATATTTATTCTTGCAGTCCAATCAAGCTATTAATTGCTTTGATTGTTTCTAAAACAGTGTGTAGCTGTTACTTTTTCTACCTTTAAAATTTCAATTGCTTAATGATTTTTCCAATTCACAGATAGACTTCCCCATTCCTAGCCATTAATAAACTTTGGAATCATCGTCCTTGCCTTTCATTATTCCCCGTTTTATAATAATAATTGAAATTTATAGCCGTTTCAATATATAACTTTTACACGTTTTATACTCATTTAATTTCAGCAGTCCATTGCCTTTAATTTTTAAACTGTTCCATTTTCTTCCCAGGCAACAGCTCACATTCCATTTCGCTTATAAATCAGTTTCCGCTTTTACTCACCTGCTCACCTTTTCTTCCATCTATCTGTTTAATAGTTATATATAAGTTATAATATGTTTCCCTGATTCATCTCCTTTCCTTTTTCATTGGCATATTAATTATGGGAAGTGGTTAATTTAAAAACCCATCTTCCCCTCATTTCTTTAAACTTTCAGCTAAATTTTAGCTTGTGACCGTTGCTGTACATTTCATTAAAGAGGTATGTTACCTTATTAATCTCCGGAATTTAAGGGTGAAAATTTTATTTTTCTAACCTTTCCTTTCCTACGCTCTCTGTTTCCACTTCATTCATTATGACCGTTCATTATACATATACGCTACAGCTGGAAAGTTATAAACGTATAAACTTAGATACGTTTTGTATTTATTAAAAATTTAAAGCTCACCTTAAATTGTGCAAAGCGTTTTTCCTCTACCTTTATAACTTTTGGTTTATACCTACTGTTGCTTCCTCTTCCTCCTTGAAGACTTTTTTCTTTCTTTCCCAAGTTGTTACAGCGCCTCTTCAGGGCCATAACCGCATACCCACGCCACATCTCACCACGTGCTTCCAGTCCAGGCGATAGCCACCATGATGGCCGAGCATAGTGCTTCCTTCTCTCCTGTTCCATTTTTTCTTCCCTGGAAACAGCCGATACCCCTATCGCCATCGCCCATCAAACACTCGTCACCACTAGCTTGCGTACGTTCGCATATATTCGGTATAGTACTTCTGCCTGTTAGCATATATATATATATATATATATATATATATATATCAGTGAATTTGTTACATGGGTTATATTATCTTGGGTTTCCCTGTTTCTAGTATAATAATATATTATACAAATTTTGCAGCGTCTATTATATGGTTTATATATATATATATATGTCAAAGTTGTTCTTTTATATATATAAATGTATATGTGTATATATGTATATATGCTGTTATATTAGTTTATAAAATAAAATTTTCCTTTTTCGGCTGCTGTATGTAAAGATGCTTTTTGATTTAATTTGTTTAAGCTTAGTATTTTGTTTTTTTATATAATATTTAAAACGTGAATTTGATTTAAGTGAAGCTTTTCGTATCATGTTATTAAATGAAATAATATAAGGTGATTTAAAAATATATATACTTTTTTTGAATCTTTTTGGGGTTTTGTTGGTTTTGTTATATATTACTCTTTCTTAATGCAATGTACTGGAAACAACAAAATAGGTGAGTGAGAAAAAGAACGAAAACCATATATATATCTAAGCATTCGAGTTTATACATTCGGTCGGTAAGTATATGGTATTTATAACGGTTTTGAAAGTAAATTTTAAGCATGTCTAAGCGGTTTATGTCATAATAGTTATATTATTATTTAAATATAAGTATCACATGTGCAGGTTTTAAGAGTATATAGTACATTTACAATATAAAGTTTATTAAGTTATAAAAGTTTATACAGTTTATATTTTATAAGATAAAGTTTAAAAGTTATATACGCGGCAGTTGATATGTTGCAATGAACATACATTAAATATAAGTTTTTATTTTAATAAGTATTATTTCAACATATATATTGCATATATGTTTGATTTTTTTATTGTATATGTGTTTGGTTTAAAAACAATGATTTGAAATATATGTATATTAAATTTAGAATATGTTTTATATATGTAAATAGTTATATATAATTATATATATAATTAAAAGTTCACTTATATCATTCATCTTCACCAATCTAGTTCTAATTTGAATTCGATTTTTTTCTCTTTCATTTATCAGCTTTTTTCGTCGTGCCTATTTTCTTCATTGAATCGTTTCTATCTAGCGTTGCTTTGGAATTCGTAACTAAACTTCATTGTCTATTTTCTTTATCCTCGAAAGGTGAGCAATCACTCACGATTAACATTCTTATATTTATTAAATTTGATTTCAATTGAAACAACAATTGAAGTATGCTGCTGAAGTTATTTAATTTGTTATATTTATGCTATTATCTATAACTGTTCACTTGTCTGATATGACACCATATCCTATTGTTTATATTATATTGTTATTGATGATATATGCATGTTGTTATATTATTATCATATCTGTTATCACTCTGCAAGTGCCCTGTTAGTATAGTATTCACTATGGGTTGAACTGATACATACCCGAACGGACTTTAGGATAGGAGAAAATCGTTATGGGTTGAAATGATAAACCCAAGCGATTTTCATTTAATTGAATGTGGGATTACGGGTTGAAATGATATCCACCCGTACATATTTAGTGGACGGACTGAAATGATCAATATCCGTAACACTTGACCGTATGATAGAAAATATATAATGACATCGTTGGTCCATACATAAATATTTGGAAATAATTTCTGCGACTTTGAAAAGGAATATATGGTTAAATAAATATTGATTCTTAAGATGGAAATTTTATATATAGATTTAGTAGTAATATTTGATTTAAATTAGAATTGATGTAATATACATAATATGCTTAATTATTTATGTAAATCAATATTTCAAAAAGATTTTCTTGTAATAAATTGAATAATTAAGACTGGGAGATAAATTTGGATTTATTAAAAATGGTATTTAAATAAGGATTTATTTAATTAAATCGAATTGAAATTATTAAATGGGAAATTTAAAGGTATGATTTTTATAACTGGATTTTTGATTTAAGTGATTTAATGAATTTTTCACGTTTAAAGAAATTAAAATAAAATATTGAGTAAAATGTAATTTAAGATTACTTGAATGATATTGAATCAAATGTGGGAGCATTTCAATACTAAATAATAATGAGGTTAATCGAGATCATTATGAAACTGTTAAATTGAACATTTAAATATTAAAGCTATGAACTATGTTGGAATTTAAATAGGTTATTTTGAGATTCAGATCTGTACTTGAAATCAATATAGTTGAATTGTTATTTAGAAACTAAACTGAATAAAAAATGAAAATTTAGGTTGAACTAAAATTTGAAATTAATATTTAGACAACTAAATTGAATAAAATTTAGTTTGAAACGTTGAATACATAAAGTTTGAAATATATTGAAATATAAAGGGGCATTTTGTGATTAAAATCCGAATTTTGAGATCGATAAAATTGAAGTGGTTATTTAGGAATTGAGTTGAGTTTTAAATTGATAATTGAGATTTGACTAGATTTGAATTTTTGATTAGAGTGGATTTGTATCATAACTGTGAAAGTGATCAATTTTGAAAATAAATATATTTGAAGTGAAATGATATTTTGTTTTTGAATAATAAATAAAATTGAGATAACCACGGTGACATAGTGTATATTTCTACCCTATAGATAGTTCCAGGGATCCTTAGAGGATGGTTATCCCAAACATCCTCTAAGTTAATTTTATTTCAGTTGATATTTCACTTGAGTTGGATTTATTGATATAAGAATGTTAATCCTTACTCGAGTGTTTTGTGTTTTTCTTTACGCTCGGGTCAAACTGAGTGATACAACATTGAGACTCGCCTTTGGAGTTTGGAGCTTCGCTTGGAGATCCAACTATCGCTTAGCTTTCAGCACTTCCAGTTGATTCGTTAAGAGAAGTCATCTGTTGCATTGGAGACTTCACTGTATCTGGGATATTCTGATGTATTTTATTTCTAACTTTGTTATATAGTAGCTTCATGAACTACTATTCATTTATTCCTCTGCGTATTATTGTACTACTCTGTATCTGTGATTCTGTGATTGATTTATTTACTATATATGTTTTTTCCAAATTTAGATTAACAATTCGGTATTTTGAATTATTCAAGTCGGACATGTATAGTATTATTGTCGATTTGAATTGTTCAAGATAGCGAGCCGTTACAGTCTCCAACACACTTTTTGAGATGAGAAATATGAAAAACATCATGGATACCTACCAAACTGCTCGGTAACTCAAGTCTATACATGAGTTTTCCGATCCACTTAAGAATAGGAAAAAGTTCAGCAGACCTAGGAGATAACTTCCCGAACTTCCCAAATCTAAGCACGCCTATCATTGCAGATACTTTGACGAAAACCTGGTCCCCAACCGAGAACTCCAATTCTTTCCATCTCTTATCTGCATAACTTTTTTGCCTAGACCGAGCCTCCTTCATCCTAGCATGAATGACCTCAATCTTTTCTGCAACCACTCTAACCAGATCTGGACCAAGAATACACCTACCCTCCATCTCCAACCAACAAACGAGAGGTTTGCATGGCCTTCCATACAAAGCTTCAAAAGGTGACATCCCAATACTAGTTTGATAACTTTTGTTATACGAAAACTCGACTAGATGTGGATGGTCCTCCTATGATCCTCCAAAATCAAGAACATAAGCTCTTAACATATCTTCCACGATCTTGTTAACTCTTTCCGTTTGCCCATCTGTTTGTTGATGGTAAGAAGTACTTATCTCAAGCTTGGTTCCCAAAACTTCCTGCGGACTCTTTCAAAACTCGCTAATGAATATGGAATCTCTGTCACTAACTATACTACTCGGAACTCCATGTAGTCTAACCACATTCTTCAGGAACAATCTCGCTAAAATAGGTGCCATCCTGGTTCACCTAATTGGAGTGAAATGGTCACTCTTGGTCAATCTGTCCACTATGACCCATATAATTTCATTACCCTGTTCGACCTTGGCAACCCGTCATTGATGTCCATAGAAATAGAATCCCACTTCCATACTGGAATATCTAACAGCTGAAGCAAAGCACTTAGCTTCTAGTGTTCGGCCTTTGCCTGTTGGCAATTCAAGCACTGCCTTATGCACAAACCAATATCCCGCTTCATTCCTTCTCAGAAGAAACTCCTCTTTATATCCTGATACATCTTGGTACCTCCGGGATGTATAGTGAACTTTGAACGATGGCATTCTTCTAAGACTTCCATCCTTATGTTTCCTACACTCGAAACACATAATCTTCCTTTCTTTCTCAACCACCCATTCTGGTCAAGAATGAAATATTTCAAGTCATCGCTCTTGGTTCCTTCCTTTAGCTTTCTGACCCGTTTAGCTAACACTAGATCTTCCATCTGCTTTGAAGCAATCCGTTCGATCAACACTAGTCAAACTTCCAAATAAGACAATACAGTTGTATTCTTACTAGACCCAGCCTCGGATCACCACTGCACTATGCAATCTGCTAATAATTCTAAATCTTTCCACTCGGCCATCATTGCTAACACTGCATTTTAATGCTTCCTACTAAGTGCATCGGAAACCTTGTTGCCTTTCCCTGGTGTGTACTCAATCCCAAAATCATAAGCGGCTATGAATTCTAACCATCTCTATTGTGTCATGTTCAGCTCCTTCTGAGAGAACAAATATTTCAGTGACTTATGGTCTATATACAGCTTAAACCTTTCTCCCAAAATGTAATGTCTCCACATCTTCAAAAAAAAAAAAATCACCGCAGCTAATTTCAAATCATACGTTGGATATCTGACCTCATGTAGTCTAAGTTATCTAGAAACATACGCAACCACTTTACCTCTCTGCATTAGCACTACTCCTAATCCTTTTCCACAAGCATCCGTATAAACTATCAAATCTTGATTCCACTCTGGATCAACCGAAACAAGTGCATGGGTTAATAAGTTTTTCAAATTCTGGAACACTTCCTTACACTTATTGTTCTATACAAATTTCACATCCTTCCTCGTCGGCTTGGTCATCGATGCTGCTATCTGCGAGAAATCCTTAATGAATCTTCGATAGTAACTAACCAACCCAAGGAAACTTTTAATCTAGGTTGCAGTCTTGGGTCTCTTCCAATTATGCACTGCCTCGATTTTAGTCGGATCCACTGATAAGCCTTCCTCCGAGACTACATGACCAACAAATTTCATTTCCTTCTTCCAGAAGTGACACTTCGAAAACTTCGCTTTTCGCTAATGCTGCCTCAGCTTCTCAAGCACCACTCTAATATGAACTTCATGCTCTCTTTCATCCTTAGGGTAAATCAAGATATCATCTACGAAAACTAGCATGAACCTATCCAAGTGCTCTCGGAAAATCCGGTTCATCAAATCCACAAAGAATGTTGGACCATTCATAAGTCCGAACGGCATGACTAACCATTCGTACGACCTATATCTGGTCCTGAACGTTGTCAAAGGTATACTATACTCTGCTACCCTAAGCTGATGGAAACCGGTTGCCAAATCCAACTGGGAAAATACCTTTTCTCCACTCAACTAGTTGAGTAAATCGTCAATCCTAAGCAATGGATATTGATTATTTCTCGTCCTCTCATTCAACATACAATAATCGATACATAACCTCAATGATCCATTCGTCTTCTTAGTAAACACTACCTCTGCACCCTACGGCGAACTACTCGACCGGATAAAACTCTTACCTTCTAAATCCACCAACTACACCTGTAACTCCCTTATCTCTGAAGGGGTCATCCTACTTGGCGGCCTACTCACTGGTTCGGCTCTTGGAACCAAACCTATACGAAAGTCAATGGCTCGCTTTGGTGGCAACCCAACTATAAGCTCAAATACATCTATGAATTCTCTAACCATAAAAACTCGACTCAACTCATCATCTGAATCTAAATCACCCAACAAGGCAAACATTACGCTGCTAGAACCTCCTATGGTGAAAATAATCTGGTCGCTACAATTCGAGCGTCTAGGAGATATTTTCCTATCCTGGCAAAATATCCTAGCATCGTACTCACTTAACCAATCCATCCCAAGGATAATCCCAAACCCAAAAAATCAAAAACATGCAAACTGCACCCAAAAGTATGACCTAACAGGTCAAACTCAAACTGATCACACCTCAAATCTAGAGTTGCATACCCTCCTATTGGATTCGCAACCGTAAGGAAGTAACTAAATAAGTGTGTTCAAGGTTTAGATTATCTATTAAACATCTAGATATAAAAGAATGCGATGCACTAGTATCAAATAAAACACTAACAAACATACCATGAATCTAAAGCGTTCCTCCAAGAACTGCATTTCCCTTCTCTTGGACTGTAGGCTTAGAAGCGGCAGGCTCCAATGCATACAACTTGCCCTTACCATCTCTAATGGGCTCCTTGCATGGGTTCTTATAATGGCATATCTGGTCACAGTTGTAGCACCTAACATTCTTCCCATTAGCTACAACCATTGCTTTCCCTGAGCGACACTCATTAGCAAAATGCCCTTTCTTGTCGCATTTATAGTAGACAACCTCAGACTTCGCATTCTTTGCTGCTCCACCTTTTTAAGCACCTTTCTTGGGAAAGAACTTCCTCTTCTTCCCCTGCCCAACCTGGACCGCTTTTGCCTTACTCTTATCCAGAGACTCAAGGACTTCTTCCTGCCTCAAAGCAATCTCTACAACAATATCAAAAGGAACTCTAAGATGAGATAATGTAACACTAGTCAAATCCGGCTTCAATCCCCAGATAAACTTCTCATTCCGCTTAAACACTGTATCCACTGAAGCATACCCATACCGGGCCAATTCTTCAAACTTCCTAGCATACTCAACAACAAACATCTCACCCTGCACCAGCTCAGCAACAAGCATATTCAAAGCTGACTGTGGCATCACATACATTAACCTCTCTAGGAATCTCCTTTTCAAATCTTTCCAATTAGCTGTTTCCTCATCAATTGTCGTTGTCACACTGTCCCCTAAAAAAGTGTGGCTCCCTGAAGCTACTTGGACGCCAAACTCCTCTTCTGCTCATCATTGAGCACTAGATGTAACGATACGGTATTTTCAACCATTCGCATCCGCACATGTCGAACTTGAATTGTTCAAAATACCGCGTTGTAAATAAAATTTGGCAAATCTTAGAATATACGGTAAATACATAATCACAGAATCATGGACACAGAAATCAAAATACTCACAGCGGAATTAAAATAACTTAGTGGTTCATGAAGCCACTATCAATAGTCTCCAAATGAGAAATTTTTAAATAGTCTTTAAAACCAAATATAGTTTGAATCAACCACACAAAAATCCACATTTATTTGTCTCCATTACAAAATCTAAGATAAAGAACTGAATGGGAAATTTGACAGCAGCTTGAAAGATGAACAGTAGAAGTCCTAGCTCCAGGGATGAAGTCCAAAACTGAAACTCAGGCTGACCCAAGCGTAAAATAAAAAATAAACACTCGAGTCAGGACATACATACTTACACAGTGTAAGCTAATTCAGGTGAATTGTAGTATAAAGGCAAGTAACTTAAAGGATGCTTGGGACCACCCATCCTCTAAGGATCCGTTAAAATTATTTACTATGTAGTAATATTTCGCTATTATAATAGTGTCTATTTGTAAAGTAAACTTACTTCTAAATAGCGTTAAGGGGTTACCCATATAGCCCTTAACACATAATATGTTCTCATAGTCTATACAACACCGTAATCTCCCCCGTACTGGACGTCGTTAGAGGGCACTCCATAGGTATGGTACAAAACCAAAATCGTACAAGGCTCGCTAGGGTAGGTGACATGGCACAACTAGGCAATGTCAGGGTAGATATACCAATTACGCATCCGGACCAGTGGTAGCGCGTAGCTGCTACTACTACCCACCTCGAACAACACTCCCAAATCAAAGGTGCACACCAAACAATTACAAAAGTAATAGAATGGCATACGAAGAAGTGCGTCCGACAAGAGGTGCTACCTCCTTAGCCCGTCAGTCGCTCCTATTTTAGCCACCTTATGCCAACTCATGGGACTCGGGTCCACGTACATACCACAATAGAACGTTACCACCATCCTACTTTATTCTGGAATCTCCACCGCGTACACGGTTGTCAAAGTGGTTTTAGTATCGACAAAGAGTATGCCCATATCCGATCCCGGTCTCTTTAACAACCAACGTTATTATTACCCGTGGTTAATAAAATCCAAAATAGTTTTATATTCCAATCAAAATACTACCTTTTAAAACTATTTAAAAGTGAAGATATAATTCTTACAAAAATCCAATATAAAATCCCAAAGCTTTAGCCTTAGTTCATTTGTATCAATTACTGTGTTTGCACAAAAATTTGTCACAACACTCTTCGAAAGTTTTTGAAGAGATAATAATGAAGAATATAAATTGAAAATGAGTATTATCTAACAAAAACTCCAATCAACAGGAAAGTAAATGTGTAGACAAGCAATTTGAAGTGGTTCGGCGTGTTGCCTACGTCCACTATGAAGTTTTTTGCAGTTTTATTGATTCTCTTTCAATGATTACAAGCTGTTACAGCAAACAACAGTAAGTTACAACTGGAAATTCGAAATTGATAGCAAGAATATGGTGTAGGATGATTGAGATCTCGATCTGACAGAGCCTGGGCGCTTGAGAGTCCAAAGATCATTTTTCTGTAGGCTCTGGGCTCTATTTATAGGCGTAGGAGGCTGAGACTTCGCTCAAATCTTGGGAGACTTTTTCTGGGACGTGAGTGGCCCACGCGACCAACCTCAGGAAGTTTCGACTCGATCGGGGATCGATACGATGTCATTTCGTATCGATCAAGATGACGTCCAATCGAGCTAAAATTTGGTGTAGACATTCCTCAGCATGCACGCAAGCTCCTGTGAAAATTTCATGGCATTTGGATCAGTGGATCATGAGTTATCGTCGATACGGAATGGGGTTTCTCGGTGGCTGATTGGTTCAAATCCATCATTTCGAATCGACCCCTTCGACTCTATCAACTCACGTGGTATTTTGATGATGTGGCACGCATACTTTGCCTCGATCCGGTCTTTACTCCGAGTTGACTGCATCGACTCCATAAATCTCGCCTCGTTCATATCAAGGGATGACACGTCACCCTGGTCTATTGACTCGATGGATTCGAATAAGGCCTCACTGATGGATTCGAACTACTGATGTTCACTGGTTACGAACAAGTATTTCCTTGATGGACACGAAACCAATCGATGCGAACTAGAACCTTTCAATGGATACGAAGTAGGATAACCTGATGGATACGAAATAGGACAATCTGACGGATACAAAGTGCCCTGCCAATGATGGGTTCGAAGAGAGGTTTCCATGATGGATACGAAGTAGTGACCGTTGCCTTAGTTGATGGATGCGAAATGCTCTATCTGCCGATGGATACGAAGTAGAGAGATGCCAATGGATTCGAATAAGGAAGTGCTGACCGATACGAAGCGCGGCTTTATGATGGGTATGAAGTCCATCGATACAAACTCAATGGATTCGAACACAGCCAAGTACATCGATACGAACCGGTGCTCTTCGATGGATACGAAACCGCTGGACCCATGATCGATACGAAATCGATCGATACGAACTAGAGCTTGATGATCGATACGAAACCAGAGCTTTTCCCTTCAACTTACATCCATCATAACTTGAGCATACGAACTCGGATGGACTTGAAACTTGGAAAGTTGGCTCTCTTGGCTTTGCTAGTCATGTCTTACAAATTATGGCTCAATCTGGACTTGGAAAAAATTCACCGATATCGATAGCGAACCTGCGTAGGCTTGATATCCGGGAGGAGTGATCATTTGGTTTTCAGTCAGTTCCTTGGTATCACGACCTTGCCAAAAGGCAGGATAACATTTGCCTCCCAAAGTACGTCTTGTGGAAACATGACTGCTTTGAAAAGCTGCAATTTCTCTCTGAACAATCATTGCTCTCTTTCGTTGAAAGTTGTACTCTTTATTGCTGTAACCTTGCGTTGATATAACTGACTGCTGTATAATAGTGCTTAGTTGTTTGTTGTCGTAATCGTAATGAGATGAAAATTCGTTCCCTGTGAATGTTGAAAATCAAATATTAGTCTGACATATATACATATATGTTAACTTGACTCTCGTTAACGTTGCGTGTTCACGAGTCGTTGTCGGTTTAGTTTGTTATTGAATTTCGTGTCGATCCACTCCTGAACCGATTTGAAATTCGAGTCGAAACAACGCTTAATGGTTGTTTTTGACTATCCTCTTGTATCGATCCTCTCCTGAATCGATGTAAAAGGTTGAAAAGTAGTTTTTCACATCGATGCGAGTCGAAATGATGGATACGAAATGATCGTTCGTATCGATGAGTCTTGATGGATACGAAATATTTTTTCATATCGTTGAGTTTTGATGGATACAAAATATTCATTCGCATCGATGATTTTTGATGGATACGAAATTGTTGTTCGTATCGATATGCAGTGGATGGAGTTGCGAACTTGTTGATGCGATCATGGACTTCGAGCCGATGTTTTCATTGTCCACTTTGAACCAATGGGAATCTTTGGTCAGATGGAAAGGTAAAGAATGAATCGATCTGGGGGCTTGCGTTCGAAACGATGAGATAGTGATATTTCTCCTTGGATTTCGCATCAATCCTTGGAGTATTCTAATGGAGGTGAAGCAGTTCGTACCGATTACGATGGTGGTGGATCGTATCGATATGGAATGATCGATACGAAATATGAGTAATTGGTCGTTTCGAAGCCCTCAGCTTTTGGCCGATTCGAATTTAATCTTTATGTTCAATACGAAGAGTATCGATTCGAACGTGAGCATTGTAAAGCTGAGGGCTTCCTGATCGGTACGAACCAGGCAATCAAGGATCGATTCGAAATCATCTTTCTTTGACCGATATGAATTCGAGCCTGTCAATCGATTCGAAGCGTGCCCTCTGGGATCGATACGAACACGTATCCTGATGGATTCGAACGAGCTTCTGATGATCGATTCGAATCCTTGTCATGATGGATACGAAAATTTGAACTCTTGATAGCATGACTTCGAGGAGCTACATTCTTGCATATATGGACTTGATAATTAAACTGTATACTTGACTACTTTTCGAGGCTCGTCGATGGAGCCGTAACAACTTTAATCCCCGGATCGATTGCCAACATTTTAATAGTATGATTGTGACGATCAGCGATGACGGTCATTATAGATGGACTTCGAAGCTTTGTCGTTTGCATATTTTCTTTCATAGGCTATGTATAGATGCAGGCTCGGCCCCCTTCTAGTAGGAATTCTATGGAATAACTTGTACATGAATCTTCATATACAGTTAGTTGAAATAACATTTAGTTTCTTTCGCTTCAACTCTCATTTCTTTTGTGCTTAAGTATTTGCAGTATTTGGCTTTCAGTCCAATGCACTTGTGGTGTTTCTACCTTCAAGTTGAGTATGTTTTTATTTGCCAAGTCTGAAAATCTTGATCACACGTCGTGATTGACGAATGAGTTGAATTTTGGACATTGTATCACTTCAATTAGTGACTAACACTTAAGCTTTTGCCCCCAGTTCCGGTGACCAGTATTTGTAATTCGGTGGTCGATCGCACTTATTGCAAATCTTGAGCACACGTCTACACTTCGAGGACTTAGTATAATCTGTGATCGATAATCTTGTTCGCACACTGGGAATTCGAGAATTATCGATGTTTGTAACACAGTTCGCACTCCGGGATCTTTGACTTGGTATTTGTACTCTAATTCACACTCTGGGAATTTGGAGTCAGCTTGTATATTTTGGTTCACGCTCCAGGAACCTGGAATTGATGTTTATACTCCACTTCACACTCTGGGAATTTGGAGTTGACATTTGTATTTTTCGGTTCGCCCTTCGGGAACCTGGAATTGATGTTTATACTCCACTTTACGCTCTGGAAATTTGGAATTGACATTTGTATTTTTGGGTTCGCACTCCGGGAACCTGGAATTGATGTTTGTACTCCAACTCGCGCTCTAGGAACTTGGAGTTCGCATTTATTTTTGGTTCGCACTCTGGGAACCTGGAATTGATGTTTATACTCCAATTCACACTCTGGGAATTTGGAGTTAAAATTTGTATTTTTCAGTTCGCCCTCCGGGAACCTGGAATTGATGTTAATGCTCCAATTCACGCTCTGGGAACTTGGAGTCAGCATGTATGCGCCGGTTCGCACTCCGGGAACCTAGAATTGATGTTTATACTCCAATTGACGCTCTGGGAACTTGGAGTTAGCATTTATGTTTTGGTTTGCACTCTGGGAACCTGGAATTGATGTATGTACTCTGATTCACGCTCTGGGAATCTGGAGTTAGCATTTGTATTTTGGTTCGCACTTTGGGAACTTGGAATAGATGTTTATACTTCAATTCACACTCTGGGAAGTTGGAGTTAGCATTGATGTTTCGGTTCGCACTCTGGGAACCTGGAGTAGATGTTTATACTCCAATTCACGCTCTAGTAAGTTGGAGTTTGCATTGATGTGTCGGTTCGCACTCCGGGAACCTGGAATTGATGTTTATACTCCAATTCGCACTGAACTTGGAGTCAGCCGATAGATGGTCAGTCACACCTATTTGGGCTTTTTAGGAATTCGTTCACACTTTGGGAATGATGGATTTGATGTTTATACTCTAATTCGCACTCTGGAAACTTGGAGTCAGCCGATAGATGGTCAGTCACACCTATTTGGGCAATATAGGAATTCGTTCACACTTTGGGAATGATGGATTTGATGTTTATACTCCAATTCGCACTCTGGGAACTTGAAGTCAGCCGATAGATGGTCAGTCACACCTATTTGGGCTTTTTAGGAATTCTTTCACACTCTCTGGGAATGATGGATTTGATGTTTATACTCCAATTCGCACTCTGGGAACTTGGAGTCAGCCGATAGATGGTCAGTCACACCTATTTGGGCTTTTTAGGAATTCGTTCACACTCTGGGAACGATGGATTTGATGTTTATACTCCAATTCGCACTCTGGGAACTTAGAGTCAGCCGATAGATGGTCAGTCACACCTATTTGGGCTTTTTACGAGTTCGTTCACACTCTGGGAACGATGGATTTGATGTTTATACTCCGGTTCGCACTTTGGGAACCTAGAGTTAGTGGATGTTTATACTCCAGTTCGCACTCTGGGAAAGTGGAATTAGGATTTATACTCCGGTTCGCACTCTGGGAACCTAGAGTTGATGTTTATACTCCAATTCGACTCTGAGAATTTGGAGATAGGATTTATACTCCGGTTCTCACTCTGGGAACCTAGAGTTGATGAGAAAACTCCAATTCATGCTCTGAGAATTTGGAGTTAGTTGTAGGACCGTCGTGTGTCGGTCCAATTCAGCCTTTGATGTGTTGGCTTGCCCCCGAGCTGAGCTTTCACTTAGTGAGTGGCCGGTCGTATCATAGTCACTCGCTATTTGAATAAATTCCATTGTTCGATGGAACTTAGCTCTTCGTGCGTCATGATTGTTGAATGTTGCATTCGGTGAATCACAACTCTAGCTTGAAGAGATAGTGATTTGCTACTGGAACGGAAAAACATGGCAAAGTCAGGGTCTTATTACAAATTCAAACTTCAGAATGTAAAGGAAATTACAAAGTATTCATGAATTAGATAAAGCCTGTCATGTGTAACAGTGACGAAGATCCTCGTCATTCCAGGCTCCTTGCAAAGTGGGTCCGCCACTGATGGCGTTTATCACCAATCTGCCGTGGGGACAGGTAGAGTCCTCGTGTCTCGGTCGATCGGGTTCATTATTTTGATTTGATGGGCCCGCTCCTCCAGGCTGCGGTGCCCGTACAAACTGTTGCAGCTTTCTTTCTCTGATCAATTTTTCTACGAGATATTGTAAGTGACGACATTCGTTCGTATTGTGCCCGTAGATTTCATGAAATCTGCAGAATTTTCCCGTCTGGATTTGCCTCTCTGATGACGGTTCTAGTGCAGGTTTTTGGTACTGAATTGTATTACAAGTTTGTAAATACAAGTTCTCCAGTGACGTATTCAAAGGAGGTTAACTGTCAAACATAGGATTCTTGCGTGGTGGGCCACGATTTTGATCTTGTTTTCTAGTCTGATTCACGTTCTCTTTTCGCTGAGTTTGTTTGTTTTGAAGATTCAACTGAACTTTTCCGGAGCTCTCACCAGACTGTTTGATTATGACATTGCTTTGGATCCCTTCCGTGCTTGGCCCTGCATCAGTCTGCTTCCTAGACTGTTTCGCATCTTCCCTTCTCAGGAATTGAGGCGCCTTGGCGTGGAAACGGTCCAATGATGCAGGTGGTTTTCCAGCCAACCAATTGCCAAACTCAGAATCGGGGTCAATCCCCTTAGTCAACGCCATAAGGATGGGGTTATCGTTCGGATTGCTGATTTCCACACATGCAGTATGGAATCTCTCTAAGTAGTGTCTAAGCGTCTCTCTAGGATCTTGGGCGACGCTAGACAGAGTGTTGACTTCTTTTGGTCTTGCGACGTGCATGCGAAATTGCTCCATAAATTTAGTGGCCAACTGGTCGAATGAAGAGATAGATCGACGTGGCAGTCGAGTGAACCACATGGTAGCGATGCCCTCTAAGGATATGGGGAAACTACGATACTTCACTGCATCGTCAATTCTAACAGCGCTCATCGACCATTCATATTTCAGAATATGTTGGTTGGGTTCGGAGTTTCCCTCGTACATGCGTAGAGTCGGCATCGTGAATCGCCGTGGGGGTTCAGCAGTAAGAATATTGTCGTAAAAGGAGTGTGACTTCAGGAAATTCCCCAATCGTCATTTGTGAGACCCTGGCTCTCACGGGTCATCTAATGTATCATGGTCGGAAGATCCGGTATTTGTATGTTTTATGCGGCTCGTGCCGGAATGTGATTGAATCCCACATTCTAGGGTTGGACCCGATGCTGTCGACGGCCCACATCTTGCCTTCTTGGCTCATAGTCTTCTGGGACGTATGGTTCAGGAGTACGTCCGTGCTGACGGCAGTCCAGGTTTGACTGATTTTGGGCATCGACCCTTAA
Organism: Allium cepa; assembly: GCA_030765085.1. Taxonomy (NCBI): domain Eukaryota; kingdom Viridiplantae; phylum Streptophyta; class Magnoliopsida; order Asparagales; family Amaryllidaceae; genus Allium; species Allium cepa. The sequence goes on from CM060944.1 coordinate 448,284,592, forward strand.
TTCATCCGCGGCGTTCGTGGCGCAGTATTCTGTGGTGTAATGAGGAATGGAACACCCTCGGGAGGAGGGCCCAGTTTGGAAACTGGCCGATGGGCCAACTCTCAGCTGTCCAACGGTCATTGCCGGTTGATATCCAGCAGCTTGTATGTGACTCCCATCTAACCGGGGTCGTGGAGATCGATGATGATAATCAGAAGATGAAGAACTTTCGCTGGAGGAGTGAGAAGCATGGTCTCTCCTAGATCTCCTTCGCTTCTGGCGATTCACCAGGTTGGTCAGCTCGGCATTAGCGCGTAGCTGTTCTGTTAGTTGAAACCGACTCTGGGTCAGCTCTTGAAGCAGCAGCTGAAACTCTTGTCGGGTAACTGGACCTGATGGTCCTGAGTGTCCAATAACGTCTTGGTTAGAGGGAGGTAGTGGCACAGGATTTTGTCTATCCTGTTCTTCTTGATTGACAGCATTAGAGGTGGTCCTTGTGCTAACCATCTTGATGGTTGAATTCCTTTCCTAGACTTTATGCAAATCTGAATAGAAGGGAAGGAACTTGGATTTGTGATCTGGATCTCTCTCTTAGATTTATTCAATCCGCGATCGACGTCAAATCCAACGAGCAGGAGAAAATCTGGGTTTTCTCAGTGAAAGCACCAAAGTGTTTGCACCAAAATTGGTCACAACACACTTCGAAAGTTTTTGAAGAGATAATAATGAAGAATATAAATTGAAAATGAGTATTATCTAACAAAAACTCCAATCAACGGGAAAGTAAATGCATAGACAAGCAATTTAGAGTGGTTCGGCGTGTCGCCTACATCCACTATGATGTTTTTTGCGGTTTTATTGATTCTCTTTCAATGATTACAAGTTGTTACAGCAATCAACAGCAAGTTACAACTGGAAATTTGAAATTGACAGCAAGAATATGGTGTAGGATGATTGAGATCTCGATCCGGCAGAGCCTAGGCGCTTGAGAGTCCAAAGATCCTTTTTCAGTAGGCTCTGGGGCTCTATTTATAGGCGTAGGAGGCTGATACTTCGCTCAAATCTCGGGAGACTTTTTCTGGCACGTGAGTGGGCCCACGCGACCAACCTTAGGAAGTTTCGACTCGATCGGCGATCGATACAAAGTCATTTCGTATCAATCAAGATGACGTCCAATCGAGCTGAAATTTGGTGGGGACATTCCTCAGAATGTATGCAAGCTCCTGTGAAAATTTTATGGCATTTGGATTAGTGGATCATGAGTTATCGTCGATACGAATGGGGTTTCTCGGTGGCTGATTAGTTCGAATCCATCAATTCGAATCAATCCCTTCGATTCCATCAACTCACGCGGTCTTGTGATGATGTGGCACGCATACTTCGCCTCGATCTGGTCTTTACTCCGAGTTGACCGCATCGACTCCATAAATCTCGCCTCGTCCCTATCGAGGGATGACACATCACCTTGGTCTATTGACTCAATGGATTCGAATAAGGCCTTACTGATGGATTCGAACTACTGATGTTCAATGGTTACGAACAAGTCTTTCCTTGATGGACACGAAACCAATCGATGCGAACTAGAACCTTTCGATGGATACGAAGTAGGATAACCTGATGGATACGAAGTAGGACAATCTGATGGATACGAAGTGCCCTGCCGTTGATGGGTTCGAAGAGAGGTTTCCACGATGGATACGAAGTAGTGACCGTTGCCTCAGTTGATGAATGCAAAATGCTCTATCTACCGATGGATACGATGTAGGGAGATGCCAATGGATTCGAATAAGGAAGTGCTGACCGATACGAAGCGCGACTTTATGATGGGTACGAAGTCCATCGATACGAACTCGATGGATTCGAACACAGCCAAGTTCATCGATACGAACCGGTTCTCTTCGATGGATACGAAACCGCTGGACCCATGATCGATACGAAATCGATCGATACGAACTAGAGCTTGATGATCGATACGAAACCGGAGCTTTTCCCTTCAACATACATCCATCATAACTTGAGCATACGAACTCGGATTGACTTGAAACTTGGAAAGTTGGCTCTCTTGGCTTTGCTAGTCATGTCTTATCAATTATGGCTCAATCTGGACTCGGACAAAATTCACCGATATCCATAGCGAACATGCGTAGGCTTGATATCCGGAAGGAGTGATCCTTTGGGTTTCAGTCAGTTCCTTGGTATCACGGCCTTGCCAAAAGGCGGGATAACATACAGCACTTGCAAAATGCGGAAATATCCTTTAAAACAGATTCAAATAAATTAAATTTTAGACTTCAATATACTTTCAGCAAAATTTTAATCCTTTATTTAAACAAATTTGACTTAAAAAATCATAATTTCCACCTTTAAATAGTCATTTAATTTACTCAAAAATTTATTATTTTTATAAAGTAAATTTTGCAAATATATATCTAACTTCTTTATAATTTACTTAAAAAAATCTAGTGCAAAATTTTCTATGAATTTTCTTAACAATAAAGTTTAATTACCATTTCAAAAATAAACTAAATTTCCAATTAATTTCTTTACTTACCTTTATTTTAAAACCAACCTCCCATTTCTAAATCAAGTTATATTTCAACTTCCATATGTTTCACAAATTTACCTATTTAATTCATAGAAACTTAACCTTTATTAATTTGCTTTATATTCAAGTTATACCAAATCTTCATATTTTATTTCTTAACTTAAATTACATTTATGTTACAAATCAAAATTTACAAGATAAATTTAAACTTTAAATTTTTAACATTTATTTATTTACATATTCAACTTGTATAATATCACTATACTTATAAAAACATTTTTAATCCCATTTTTAAACCAAATATTATAACATTCTAATTTAAAAATATTTAATATTTCCAGAAAATATATATATATATATATATATGTAACCACGGGTCTGCATAATAATTTCTAACCTAGGTCAAGTGATACGGATAATATATCATTTCAATCCGTAATTTACAAAAAAAAAATCCGGGTTCAATCATTTCAAACCCAAAATCCAAAGTTAAATAATAAATAAGTAAATAAATAAATATCGTTCAGGCTTATCATTTCATCCCGTAACGATTCTATTCTACAGGGAACTTGTAGCGTGATAAATAGTAAATAAACAAATAAAAATCAGCATATATATAACAGTAGATAATATAACTAATGATGTGTAAATGTGATAATAGGGTTTTTAACATCATATATTTATATCATAGGCAAGCAAAATATAAAATATAACTATTTTACAATTACACTTGTTATTAATTTACCGATCTATAAGTATGTTTGTCGGATGAGAATACTCAATTTTACGAAGATGAAGATTTTGATTCAAAAGTACGATAACCACCCCAGAACAGCGTAAAGAAGGCACAATCAATTATTGGAAGATGAGCCAACCCGATTCAGATCTTGACTCAAAACAAAACGAATAACTAATTACGCGAATTTAAAACGATCCAAGAAAATTTGAAATAATTAAAAACTGGAGCGAGATTACATTAGAGGGAGATTGGCACAATACGCTCGACCACTTCACCACCCGACTTGACCCATATAAACAAGTCTTGGTTTATTTATATGCATGCATTCATGCAAACCAGGGAAAATTGAAGATATAGGTTGCGTTCAAAAACACAAAGGCGGTGGGCTATAACTCTAAGTGGCATAGGCATTAAACTTTATATATTATTATTATTATTATTATTATTATTATTATTATTATTATTATTATTATTTTAGAAAGAAAATTGGTGAAAACTTTGGTTCAAATGTTTAGACAAACTCATCACTCGGCTGTGCATGGGCACGTAAGGGGAAAGTTGGGTGCAAGCATATATATATTTTAAAAGGTACATGTGTTGTGATAAATTTCAAAGTGGTGCAACACATTTTTTCTCTCTTAAAGCACAAGCTCATGCAACTCGGCCAATTGGTGCATCAAGGGGAGGGTTGAACTGATGGTGGAGGAGAGGTGGATGTAGGCGGGCGTCCAACGGTGGTGAGTGTCTGAGCATTTGTGTAGAAGTGAAGAAACAACGCATGGAGGAATATATATATAAGAAAATAGATATAGCGGCCATACCTGATGTGGATGCTTACGCACGAAGAAGATGAAGGCCAAATTTTGAGATTGCAAAAGAAAGTTATTTAGTCCGAGGCTTTATACTGAGGTTGCGTTGATAAATAAAAGGAAACGGCAACTTTTGAAACGGTAAGGAAAGATTGCGCGTTGTTTTGTATTAATTTGTGAAACGCAGGTTGCAAAAATGGGAAAACACAAATTAAAGCGTGCGTAATTTAAGGCAAGCAAGGATTCGAAATTTAGAACCTTAAAGGAAATAAATGATTTCTTTCATTATCAAAGCAGTGTGTAGGTTTATATTAAAACAAAAGAAATTTGCGTTGATTAAAGGAAGAAACGGAGAGCAATCTTTTGCTTTGAAACGGGAATGGAAATTTTGAAAAAAATTATGCGAACGTGTAAAATAAAAAACTATGCGTTAAATTGAGGTGAAAGAAAGAGGCAAGAAATTTATCAATTATACACGGGAGGCAAGGAAGATTTGGAAACAAATAATTACAGTGCGTATTGATTTTTATTACCAGTGTAGATTGTGTGAATTAAGAGAATGAAACAGCAAGCAATATTTTTGCATTGATACGTGATGTTTGATGTTATCATGGAGGATGTGTTGATATGCGTGGGTAACGTAACGAAGTGATAAAGTGGAAAGAAAAATCTTGGCAAACATTTTGTGCACGTTTAAAATTTATTAGGAAGTAAATATGTTGATTAAAACACAAGAAATATTTATAAAATGGGAAGGTGAAGATAATGGAGGCAATCAGATTGGAACCAAATATTGCGTACGTGACTAAGTATTTACGCGAAAACTTGCATTGATTTAGAGAGGCAACGACCAGTAGAAATTGAAATTTGAATGATTAAATTTTTGAAAAGTAATAACTGATTTTGGAACGGCTCTGTATCAAAGATTTTATACCCAATTTAAAATAATTGAAGATGATGGAAAGTGTAACATTTACACGTGAATTCAGGATACTATAAATTTGAACGGCTATAAATAATTTATTTATTATTTAAGGTAAGAGTTTTAAGAACGCGTACTTTAGACGCAATGATTTAATCAAACGTACTCCCACATTCAATAATAAAAGTAACGCGTTTAAATTTACACATTTTTATCCATTTTCTACTTATATTAGTAAAATATACGTTTAAAGAGTATTTTATTAAATACGTACTATTTATACCACCAAATTAATCAAAACGGGTATAAACGTACAAATTAAAACGTGCCTTTTATAAAGCTTATTTATCCATTATCTATATTATTCAATCTAAAATTTTATTTATTAATCATTAACTAAGAAACAAATGTGTATACATATAAAGTTTAATTCTTTTACAAAATATTAATTTTTGATTTAAAGGTGTAAACCAATTTTTAAAAGGACAAAAGTGGAAATAAAATGTTGTACGAATATATTTAGTTAAATTAAAAGATTTGGAAAAATTTCTACCACACTTTAAAACAACTAAAAAAATCAGTGAATAATATAAAACAAACTGAAATAAAGTGAAAAAGAAAATAAATAATTATATTTTAGGAAAATAGAAGATAAATAAAGAAAATAGCTTAATTTATTGAAACTAGCTAAAGAAAATTGCAAACATAATCCACTTAACTTTGGAAAATTACAACTCTTCTTGAAAATGGTTTAAAATAAATCTTTGAGAAACAAAATAAAATGAGAATGAGAATAAAAGAATTTATTAAGAAAAATATGAAATAAATAAAGAATTTCTTAAATCAATTGAAGTTGGAAATTAGAAATTGTAAACAAAATACAACTGACACTGAAAAATGTCAATTACACTTTTAAAAATGTTATAAAACCTATGCAAAACAAGTTATTTTACCCCTCAAAACATAAATTAGAACATTACATGACTAAATAAAATATTATTTATATAATTTAAAGTAAAGAATTTTGTTAAATACAGCAAATTACACAAAATAGTCAAAAAGGAATAACTTTCAAATTATATATCAGATTTCAACGAAACGAAAAGTAGATTCTTAAAATTTTATTTACTTTCAAAATAAAAGGTAAAATTCCATTTTTTAAACTTTTAAATTTTTAAATTTAAAAGTCAAAGTTTGGCCATATTGACAAAATTCATATTTTCGAAAAATATTCTATTAATTCACGTGTGGAATTCTAATCCAAACCAAAATTTATATTTTAAAAAAACAAATTATCTATATTAAATAAATAAAACACTTATTAAAAATTTTGGGTTGATACATAGATGATGTGGATGGCAAGCAAAGTGAGAGTAAATGCTAAGAAACAAAAAAGGCATAAGTTAAGGAGAAAGAAACGTATATATGTTTTATTCTTAAATGCAAATGAAAATGAGGGCTTTTGAAATGAGAATTAAATCTTCTTGTACATGATTTGCAAATGGGAAATACACGGCTAGAAAAAAAGTTTGTATGGCTAAAGCAAGAATTAAAGAGGCCATGTAGAAAAAGGCAAGAAATCAAGCAGTGACCTGATGGATTTAATTAATTTCTTTCCTTTATATTAACCGTTATTCTTAATTATATTGAATTTATTAAATGTGTTCATTTATTATGATTGAATCCTCAAATAAATTCATTAAGATAAGTTTCATTCTTTTATATTACCTTATGAATAAAATATGCATTTCCACTTTAACATTCTGATGCAACGCACCATTGTAACTCGTTTGCTTTAAGTCGCTCGACCAATATAGGTCGCTTGGTCTTAAGTCGCTCGGACTGCTATGGGTCGCGGCATGTTAAGTCGCAACCACATAAGTCGCTCCAGGACCTAACATTACAAGGAAACAAGGCCGCATCTCTTAAGTCGTTTACAAGGCCGCATTCTTCTTAAGTCATAAGTCGTTGGCATATCTTAAGTCGTTCGCGAGCTAACCATCTATAACCCCTTCTCTTAAGTCGCCTGCTTCTTTAAGTCGCCTGCTTCCTTAAGTCGCTGGGCCGTTCCTGAAGCCGTGTTGTTCTTATGTCGCTCAACTTATGTCGCTAGGTCGCATATTTGCTTATGTCGCTGAAGCTGTGTTATCATCTTATGCCGCTTGAAGCTTAAGTCGCTAAGCCGTTCTTGAAGCCGATCTTTATTCTTATGTCGTGAGTCGTAAGTCGTACGTTGTATTGTTGTACTGTTATGCCGCCGACGTTATGTCGCATAGTGTTGTAATTTGTATTGTGTTGTTATGTTGTATGTCATGTAATGTGTTAAGTCGCATGTATCAAAAGTCGTATGTCATGTGATTGTGTTAAGTCGCACGTACCTTATGTCGTATGTTGTTGTGTTGTATTGTGAAGTCTTGTATGTGTTGTAATTCCCTATAAATAGGGGCGTGATGTCATTGTAAAAGGTGGTTGATTTTGAATAAACTTTTTGTGTGCGCTTTGGCCACTTTGTTGAAGTTGAGTGTGATCTCCTTCTTCTTCCATATTCGAATATTCGAGTGCGCTCAAATCAACGAATTTGAAGCCGATTCACGGAATCGTGTGTGCAAGATCAACGTCGAAGAATCGTAGATCTTCTAAAGCGGAATCGTGCGTGATCAACCAGTTGAAGATAGCTAGAATCCGGTATCTCGAGAGATCAACGGATTTGGGCATTTATCTTGGTATTGTTTTATCATGTTGCTTCATTTGTTATTTCATCTGTGTCAGTTTGGTATCAGAGCCTAGTTCGAATCCTAGTTCAAAGCTAAGTAAGATCAGAGCCTAGTTCGGATCCTAGTTCAAAGCTAAGTAAGATCAAGGCCGAGTTCAGAGCTAAGTCCAAGCCGAGTTAAGAGAAGTTAGGTCGGAGCTAAGTCAAAGAACAGAGATTGTTTGAAGATCATGCCTCCGAGACGTGCTAATCGCTATCATAACGTTGAAGATGTATATAGAAGACAAGAAGCTGAGCAGATGGAGCAGCGTATCAATGAAAAGTTCAATGAGGGTATTGAGAAATTGGAGAAATTGATGAAAGACATGAATCAAAGTCAAAGGAGAACATCATCAGTTTCGAATCAGAGTGGAAACCGGGTTTCACCATCAGTTTCGGAAGAACGGAGAATGTCACCCCAGTCTTATCGGGAGAGGAGAGAATCTTCAGTTTCAATGAGGCGAGACCGCCATGAGTATCGAAATGAAGAAAGAAGAACCCCACGTGAGTTTGACAATGAATCATATCATGATGTTGAAAGACATGATAGAGGGGACATGCGTAGTCATAGAGATGTAGATGGTCGAGATCGATATCGAAATACATATGATTTCGAGGAATATGGTGATGGAGGTAGTATTCATTATCGAAATCGAGGCCTAGTGCGAAATCAATACCTAGATTCAAACAATGATCGTAAATGGGAGTCAGGTATGAGGATGGAAATTCTAGAATTCAAGGGTGGTATGCAAGTAGAAGAATTTCTTGATTGGTTGTCAAATGTTGAGGAAATTTTGGAATTCAAAGAAGTGCCTGAGAATCACAGAGTCCAGTTAGTTGCTACAAGACTAAGGGGAAGAGCTATGGCTTGGTGGCAATAAACTAAACTAACTCGGGAGAGAATGGTAAAAACTAAAGTTGTTACTTGGAAGAAGATGAGAAAGATGATGAAAGCAACTTTCTTGCCATACAATTATCAATCTCTTATGTATCAACGTTTGCAAATTTGAGACAAGGGACGAGGACAGTGAATGATTATGCAGATGAATTCTATCAATTGATTGCAAGGAATGATATTATGGAGACAGAGGAACAGCTAACAACTAGATATATTGGAGGGTTACGAATGCAAATTCAAGACATGGTGAATATGTTTAATCCAATGTCTGTTGCTGAAGCACATCAGAAAGCCTTAGCTTGGGAGAAACAAGGGAGACGAGGAGGTGGTGTGTTTACAAGTTCTAACAACCAAAATAAGGGTGCTAGTAGCAGTGCTAATGTTTCCAAGGCAGTCAGTAAACCAGTTGTCAATGAAGCCGCTAAAGCGAAGGTCAACAACAGTATCAATTATTATAATTGTTAGGAGTTTGGCCACAAAAGTAATGAATGTACAAAGCCAAAGAAGAGAGCATTAGTTGCAGTGGAATGTGAGTATGAGGATGTGGAAGCTGAAGTTGACTATTCTCAACCATCGACGTTTGATGATGATGCAGAAGTTGTGTCAGGAGATGAAGGGTGTAACTTGATGATGAGGAGGTCTTGTTTAGTGCCAAAGCATGAGAATGATTTTAGTTCGCTAAGAAGCAATATCTTTCAGTCTACATGTACTATCTCGGGGAAGGTTTGTCGATTTGTTATTGATGTGGGAATGTTTGTCGATTTGTTATTAATGTGGGAAGCTGTGATAACATTATTTCTGAAGAAGCCGTCACGAAGTTAGGGTTGAAGACTGAAAAACATCCTAGAGCTTATAAACTGGCATGGCTAAAGAAAGGTGGATAAGTGACAGTGGGAAGACGAGCATTTTTTATATTTTCTATTAGGAAGAAGTACAAAGATGACATATGGTGTGATGTTGTTGATATGGATGTGTGTTATTTACTATTGGGAAGACCATGGCAATATGATCGAGCTGTACAGCATAATGGTCGCACCAAAAGCTACAGTTTCATGTTCGAAGGTGCTCAAATTACTTTGGTTCCTAAGAAGCGTGAACAAAGTGAAAGCAAATCAGAGAAGAAGCTGGAATCAACTAGCCTATTATCTTCGAAAGAATTTGTTGAAGAAGTGAAAGATAGTGCTGAAATGTTTATGTTGATGGGTATGAAACAAATGAAGATGTTGAAATTCCTGCGGAGGTTAGACCGGTGTTAAATGAATTTGAGGATGTCTTTCCTACGGAATTACCCAAGGAGTTACCGCCATTGAGGGACATACAACATGAAATTGATCTAGTGCCAGGTGATGTTTTACCGCATAGGCCACATTATCGTATGAGTCCGAAGGAGCATGAAGAGTTGAGGAGACAGGTTGAGGAGTTGCTTGAGCAAGGGCGTGTTCGAGAAAGTCTCAGTCCTTGTGCTATACCAGCTCTGTTGGTGCTAAAGAAAAATGGTTCGTGGAGGATGTGTACGGATAGCAGGGCACTCAACAAAATAACTGTCAGATACAGATTTCCTATGCTAAGACTTGATGATCTATTGGATCAACTTAGCGGGTCTGTAATCTTTTCAAAGATCGATCTTAAGAGTGGTTATCATCAGATTCGCATAAGACCAGGTGATGAATGGAAGACATCATTCAAGACTCCAGAAGGTTTATATGAATGGCCAGTAATGCCGTTTGGTCTATCTAATGCACCAAGTACATTTATGAGGGTGATGAATCAAATTTTTAGACCTTACATCGGGAAGTTTGTTGTAGTTCACTTTGATGATATCTTGATATATAGTGCTAGCACGGAGGAGCACACTCAAAACTTGCAAAAGGTGTTAACTATTCATCGTCAAGAACAGTTCTATGCAGCAACGAAGAAATGCTTGTTCATGACGCCAAGTGTCTTATTTCTGGGTTATGTTGTGTCTGAGGAAGGGATACAAGTGGACCAAAGTAAAGTAGTCGCAATCAGAAATTGGCCACAGCCCAAAACTACAACCGAAGTCAGAAGTTTTCATCGGTTAGCTTTATTTTATCGAAGATTTATACCGCACTTTAGCAGTGTGATGGCTCCTGTTACTAGTTGTATGAAAGGAAAGAAATTTTCATGGACGTAAGAGGCAGGATTTGCTTTTGAACAAATCAAGGAACTTTTAACCTCAGCATCGATTCTAGTGTTGCCAGATTTTCAGTTACTATTTGAGTTACATATGGATGCATCGAAAGTTGGAATTGGAGGAGTGTTGAGTCAGAAGGGTCGTCCAATTGCCTATTTCAGTGAAAAACTTTTTGGAGCAAAGATGAGATACAATACTTGTGATGTGGAGTTTTATGGTATTGTGCAGGCTATGAAGCATTGGAGACATTACTTGTTCCACAAAGAATTTGTTTTGTATACGGACCATGAAGAATTGAAACATTTTCAAGGGCGGGATAAAATTGCAGCTAGGCATGCATCGTGAATAGCTTATTTGCAGCAATTTACATTCGTTGTCAAGCATAAGTCTGGAGTAACTAATCGTGTCGCAGATGCATTGAGTCGGAGGAATACTTTACTAACAACCATGCGAGTAGAAGTGATGGATTTTGACTTACTTCCAGATTTGCTTGCATCAGATTCTTATTTTTCCAAGATCTTAAGTAAAGTCAAGCAGGGAAGCATGGATGGATATATGCTGGTTGATGGTTTTCTGTTCAAAGGAAATCAGTATTGTATTCCAGATTGCAGTTTACGAATCAAAATTATCAAAGAATTGCATGAAGAAGGGCACGTGGGCCGCGACCGTACTATGTAGTTGATCGCAAAGTCTTATTTTTGGCCATCAATGAGAAAAGAAGTTGAAAGGTTTGTTCAGAGGTGCCATAATTGTCAAGTTTCAAAGGGGACCCGACAAATGCAGGTTTATATTTGTCGTTACCTATACCTACTAAACCATGGGTGGATGTTAGCATGGAATTTGTGTTGGGTTTGCCGAGGACGCACGTGGCAATGATTCTATCTATGTGGTGGTTGATCGGTTTTCAAAAATGGTACATTTTATCGCATGCAAGAAGACGGTAGATGCAGTTAATGTTGCACAGTTATACTTCAGAGAGATCTATCGTCTTCATGGGTTGCCTGAATCTATTGTATCGGATAGAGACACTCGTTTTCTGAGTCATTTTTGGATGAGTCTATGGAGAATGGTCGGGACAAAGCTAAAATTTAGTAGTGCTTATCATCCAAAGACGGATGGACAGACAGAAGTTGTGAACAGATCTCTAGGTAATCTATCGAGATGCCTCGTGAAGGACAATTTGAAGAGTTGAGATTCCAAGCTGTGTCAAGCTAAGTTTGTACACAACCATGCAATTAATCGTGGCACTGGTTCCAGTCCATTCTAGGATGTTTATTCAACAATTCTGAAGGGATCATTAGATTTATCTATTGTACCACAGCAGAAAGGAGTGATCAAACGAGCTAGTGATTTTGTGAATGAATTGCAAGAATGCCACAAGGTTGTACAGGAATGATTGCTTAAGGCGAATGAAAAATATAAGCAATCCGCAGATATTAAACGACGAAATGTTGAATTCAGAGAAGGAGATTTTGTATATGCAGTATTGACTGAGGATCGGTTTCCTATTGGTGCTTACAACAAGCTAGCTGCTAGAAAGATTGGCCCTTTGGAGATCATAAAGAAGATTAATGAGAATGCTTATCAGTTGAGATTGTCGGATCGTATCCATACTGCTGATGTTTTCAACGTCAAACACTTGATTCCATATTGTGAGAATAAGTATGTCGAAGAAGAGGAAAGTGTAAATTCGGGGTCGAATTCTTTTCAACTAGGGGAGGATGAAGCAGCGCACCATGATAAATCATTTGCTTTAAGTCTCTCAACCAACATAGGTCGCTTGGTCTTAAGTCGCTCGGACTGCTATGGGTCGCGCCATGTTAAGTCGCAACCACATAAGTCGCTCTACGACCTAACATTACAAGGAAACAAGGCCACATCTCTTAAGTCGTTTATAAGGCCGCATTCTTCTTAAGTCGCAAGTTGCTGGCATATCTTAAGTCGTTCGCGACCTAACCATCTATAACCGCTTCTCTTAAGTCGCCTGCTTCTTTAAGTCCCCTGCTTCCTTAAGTCGCTGGGTCGTTCCTGAAGCCGTGTTGTCCTTATGTCGCTAAACTTATGTCGCTAGGTCGCATATTTGCTTATGTCGCTAAAGCTGTGTTATCATCTTATGCCGCTTGAAGCTTAAGTCGCTAAGCCGTTCTTGAAGCCGATCTTTATTCTTATGTCGTGAGTCGTAAGTCGTATGTTGTATTGTTGTACGGTTATGCCGCTGACGTTATGTCGCATAGTGTTGTAATTTGTATTGTGTTGTTGTGTCGTATGTCGTGTAATGTGTTAAGTCCTATGTATCGTAAGTCGTATGTTGTGTGATTGTGTTAAGTCGCGCGTACCTTATGTCGTATGTTGTTGTGTTGTATTGTGAAGTCTTGTATGTGTTGTAATTCCCTATAAATAGGGGCGTGATGTAATTGTAAAAAGGTGGTTGATTTTGAATAAACTGTTTGAGTGCGCTTTGGCCACTTTGTTGAAGTTGAGTGTGATCTCCTTCTTCTTCCATATTCGGATATTCGAGTGCGCTCGAATCAACGAATTTGAAGCCGATTCACGGAATCTCGTGCACGAGATCAACGTCGAAGAATCGTAGATCTTCTAATGAGGAATCATGCGCGATCAACGTGTTGAAGATAGCCAGAATTCGGTATCTTGAAAGATCAACAAATTTGGGCATTTATATTGGAATCGTTTTATCGTTTTGCTTCATTTGTAATTTCCACTACGTCACATTTCTTCCTTATTTTATTACAAAGTTTATTTTTCTTCATATTAAATTACCAAAATTTTATCACTTTAACAATTTTAATTATTAAAAATTTATGGGTTATTACACTCTCCCCCACTCACAACTTTTCGTCCTCGAAAAGGAAGAAGGTAGGGGAATAGAAACAACCTGAAAGAAAACTAAATTGAAACTCAAAATAGAATCATTACTCTAAAGCATACAAATTCAATTTTAAATTAATAATTGATTTCATCTATTTAATTTCACCTAAGTTAAATTTAACTATTTCAAATTTCATTACTTCATCTTCCAATTATCTTAAAATAAAAAAATTCTAAAATCTTAAGTTTGAAAATCATTTGTTATACTCAAAAATGTGTTCAATAAATTAATTTCTTCTTTATTCCTAATTATAATTAAATTTATTTCTCTCAATATATTTTTATCATCCATGTTAAATATATTTACACTTATTACAATTGCTTAAATTTGTTCTTAGTTCCTTTAACATCATTTTATATTCTATATTATTACATTACCTCCGTTAATCTTTTTATAACTAGAATTTAAGTGTATAACATTTATTATAACCACACAAATTTTATTTGGAAAATTCTTTTTATATTGTATATTACCCAATTACATTATTAACTTCTGAAAATCAAAGCAAGTTGTATTGAAATGCAATTGAGTATTATACAAATAAAACTTTCAAATTTAATTATCTCAAGTTCTTGTTTTAATTTCATTTCTGTTTCCATATTAATTTATAACCATTGTTTATAGTTCACTTATTTATATGAGACAAAAACCCAAGGCCATAAATAAAATCAAAGACTATTATCTCTTGACAGCTAGTTAAATTAATTATAAAAATTCTGAAAATTATACATATAGATATAATATTGGATTTTTTTTCTAAATATAGGAAAAAAATTTCAAAACAAGTATAGAGATTCAAATTTGATGGACTCAAATCAAAGAGAATTTTGATTTAAAGATAAGTTGGAATCAGAAGATTCGATGATTAAATGCAAAATAAGGAACTGGATAAGTTTATATAAATCGCGGGCAACCTTAACCGGGTCAACCGTGACTTAAAGAATAAGATCGATGTGGATTTTCTGGGGTAAATCTACATTCGATCGGAAGAGATAGAGTTTGAAATAACCAAAGATACTAGCATCTAAACCGAGGATAAATATAAATCTCTAATGAATCAATGCTAATTGTAAAGGAGTTTCACCCCTTTATTAGAATATTAGCGAGACAGCCAATTCACTATAAAGATCATCCGAAGTGGAGTTATGGGATACTCCTCAATCGAAAGAAGATGAATAGTGAGGGACATGAATGAACTTTGGAACCGCAGGGAACGTTCGAAAATTCAAAGGAAATCGAATCAAAAAGAAGAGATTCAAGCTCGAATGAAAGTGATTCTGTAAATCAAATTTACCATACATGCTAAGTTTTGCCTAGAGCCAAAGCTCTGATACCAAATGTAACGACCCGGTATTTTCAACCATTCGCATCCGCACATATCGGACTTGAATTGTTCAAAATACCACGTTGTAAATAAAATTTGGCAAATCATAGAATATACAGTAAATACATAATCACAGAATCACGGACACAAAAATCAGAATACTCGCAGCGGAATTAAAATAACTTAGTGGTTCATGAAGCCACTATCAATAGTCTCAAAATAAGAAATTTATAATAGTATTTAAAACCAAATATAGTCTGAATCAACCACAGAAAAATCCATATTTATTTGTCTCCATTACAAAATTTAAGATAAAGAACTGAATGGGAAATTTGACAGCAGCTTGAAAGATGAACAGCAGAAGTCCTAGCTCTGGGGATGAAGTCCGAACTGAAAATCAGGCTGACCCGAGCATAAAATAAAACATAAACACTCGAATCAGGACTACATACTTATACAGTGTAAGCTAATTCAAGAGAATTGTAATATAAAGGCAAGTAACTTAAAGGATGCTTGGGACCACCCATCCTCTAAGGATCCGTTAAACTACTTACTATGTAGTAATATTTCGCTATTATAATAGTGTCTATTTGTAAAGTAAACTTACTTTTAAATAGCGTTAATGGGTTACCCATATATCCCTTAACACATAATATATACCCATAGTCTATAAAGTACTGTAATCTCCCACGTAATAGGCGTCGTCAAAGGGAACTCGATAGGTATGGTACAAAACCAAAATCCTACAAGGCTCGCTAGGGTAGGTGACACGGCACAACTAGGCAATGTCAGGGTAGATATACCAATTACGCATCTAGACCGGTGGTAGCGCGTAGCTGCTACTACCACCCACCTTGAACAACACTCTTAAATCAAAGGTGCGCACCGACCAATTACTAAAGTAATAGAATGGCATACGAAGAAGTGCGTCCGATAAGAGGTGCTACCTACTTAGCCCGTCAATCGCTCCTGTTTTAGCCACCTTATGCCAACTCACGGGAGTCAGGTCCATGTACATACCTCAATATAATGTCACCACTATCTTACTTCATTCTGGAATCTCTACCGCGTACACGGTTGTCAAAGTGGTTTTCGGTATCGACGGAGAGTATGCCTATATCTGATCCCGGTCTCTTTAACAACCAACATTATTATTACCCGTGGTTAATAAAATCCAAAATAGTTTATATTCCAATCAAAATACTACCTTTTAAAAGTATTTAAAAGTGAAGTTATTATTCTTAGAAAAAATCCAATATAAAATCACAAAGGTTTAGCCTTAGTTCATTTGTATCAATTATAGCACTTGCAAAATGCGGAAATATCCTTTACAACAGATTCGGGTAAATTAAATCTTAGACATCAATATACTTTCAACAAAATTTTAAACCTTTATTTAAACAATTTGACTTATAAAATCATAATTTCCACCTTTAAATAGTCATTTAATTTACACAAAAATTTATGATTTTTATAAAGTAAATTTTGCAAATATATATCTAACTTCTTTATACTTTACTTAAAAATATCAAATGCAAAATTTTCTATGAATTTTCTTAACAATTAAGTTTAATTACCGTTCCAAAAATAAACTAAATTTCTAATTAATTTCTTTACTTACCTTTATTTTAAAACCAACCTCCCATTTCTAAATCAAGTTATATTTCAACTTCCATATTTTTCACAAATTTACCTATTTAATTCATAGAAACTTAAACTTTATTAATTTGCTTTATATTCAAGTTATACCAAATCTTCATATTTTATTTCTTAATTTAAATTCCATTTATCTTACAAATCAAAATTTACAAGATAAATTTAGACTTTAAATTTTTAACATTTATTTATTTACATATTCAACTTGTATAATATCACTATGCTTATAAAATAAATTTTAATCCTATTTTTAAACCAAATATTATAACAATCTAATTTAAAAATATTTAATATTTCCAAGATATATATATATATAACCACGGGTCTGCATAATAATTTCTAACCTAGGTCAAGTGATACGGATAATATAACATTTCAATCCGTAATTTACAAAAAAATCTGGGTTCTATCATTTCAAACCCGCAATCCCAAGTTAAATAACAAATAAATAAATAAATAAATATCGTTCAGGCATATCATTTCAGCTCATAACAATTCTATTCTACAGGGAACTTGCAATGTGATAAATAGTAAATAAAAAAAATAAAAATCAGCATACATATAACAGTAGATAATATAACTGATGATGTGTAAATGTGATAATAGGTTTTTTAACATCATAAATTTATATCACAGGCAAGCAAAATATAAAATATAACTATTTTACAATTACACTTGTTATTAATTTACCGATATATAAGTCTGTTTGTCGGGTGAGAATGCTCAGTTTTACGAAGCTGAAGATTTTGATTCAAAACTATGGTAACCACACCAGAACAACATACAGAAGGCACAATTAATTATTGGAAGATGAGCCAATCCGATTCAGATCTTGACACAAAACAAAACGAATAACTAATTACGCAAATTTAAAACGATCCAAGCAAATTTTAAATAATCAAAAACTGGAGCGAGATTAAATAAGAGGGAGATTGGCGTAATACGCTCGGCCACTTCACCAACCGACTTGACCCATATAAACAAGTCTTGGTCTATTTATATGCACGCATTCATGAAAACCAGGGAAAATTGAAGATATAGGTTGCGTTCAAAAATACAAAGGCGGTGGGCTATAACTCTAAGTGGCGCAGGCATTAAACTTTATATATATATATATATATATATATATATATATATTATTATTATTATTATTTAGAGAGAAAAGTGGTGAAAACTTTAGTTCAAAAGTTTAGACAAACTCATCACTCGGCTGGGCATGGGCACGTATGGGGAAAGTTGGGTGCATGCATATATTTTTTTCTTTTTTTTAAAGGTATATGTGCTGTGATAAATTTCAAAGTGGTGCAACACATTTTTTCTCTTAAAGCACGAGCTCATGCAACTTGGCCAATTAGTGCATCAAGGGGAGGGTTGCACTGATGGTAGAGGAGAGGTGGATGTAGGCGGGCATGCAACGGTGGTGAGTGTCTGAGCATTTATGTAGAAGTGAAGAAATAACGCATAGAGGAAATATATATATATATAAGAAAATAGATATAGCGGCTATACCTGATGTGGATGCTTACGCATGAAGAAGATGAAGGCCAAATGTTGAGATTGCAAACGAAAGTTATTTAGTGCGAGGCTTTATACTGAGGTTGCGTTGATAAATAAAAGGAAACAACAACTTTTGAAACGGTAAGAAAAGATTGCGCGTGGTTTTGTATTAATTTGTGAAACGCCGGTTGCAAAAATGGGAAAACACAAATTAAAGCATGCGTAATTTAAGGCAAGGAAGGATTCGAAATATTGAACCTTAAAGGAAATAAATGATTTCTTTCATTATCAAAGGCGTGCATCGGTTTATATTAAAACAAAAGAAATTTGTGTTGATTAAAGGAAGAAACGGCAAGCAATCTTTTGCTTTGAAATGGGAATGGAAATTTGGAAAAAAATTATGCGAATGTGTAAAAATAAAAATCTATGCGTTAAATTGAGGTGAAAGAAATAGGCATGAAATAAATTTGTCAATTATACACGGGAGGCAAGGAAAATTTAGAAACAAATAATTACAGTGAGTATTGATTTTTATTACCAGTGTAGATTGCGTGAATTAAGAGAATGAAACGGCAAGCAATATTTTTGCATTGATACGTGATGTTTGATGTTATCATGGAGGATGCGTTGATATGCGTGGGTTACGTAACCAAGTGATAAAGTGGCAAGAAAAACCTTGGCAAACTTTTTGTACACGTTTAAAATTTATTAGGAAGTAAATGCGTTGATTAAAACGCAGGAAATATTTATAAAATGGAAAGGCGAAGATAAGGAGGCAATCAGATTGGAACCAAATATTGCGTACGTGACTAAGTATTTACACAAAAACTTGCATTGATTTAGAGAGACAACGGCTAGCAGAATTTGAATTTTGAATGATTGAATTTTTGATAACTAATAACTGATTTTGGAATGGCTCTGCATCAAAGATTTTATACCAAATTTAAAACAATTGAAGATGATGGAAAGTGTAACGTTTGCACGTGAATTCAGGGTACTATAAATTTGAATGGCTATAATTAATTAATTTATATTTAAAGTAAGAGTTTTAAGAACGCGTACTTTAGACGCAATAATTTAATCAAATGTACTCCCACATTTAATAATAAAAATAATGCATTTAAATTTACATTTTTTTACATATTTGCTACTTATATTAGTAAAATATACATTTAAAGTGTATTTTATTAAATACGTACTATTTATACCACCAAATTAATCAAAATGGGTACGAACGTACAAATTAAAACGTGCCTTTTATAAAGCTTATTTATCCATTGTCTATGTTATTCGATCTAAAAATTTATTTATTAATCATTAACTAAGAAACAATTGTTTATACGTATAAAGTTTAATTCTTTTACAAAATATTAATTTTTGATTTAAAGGTGTATAACCAATTTTTAAAAGGACAAAAGTGGAAATAAAATGTTTTACGAATATATTCAGTTAAATTAAAAGATTTGAAAAAATTTCTACCACACTTTAAAATAAATAAATAAAATCAGTGAATAAAATAAAACAGACTGAAATAAAGTGAAAAAGAAAATAAATAATTATATTTTAGGAAAATAGAAAAATAAATAAAGAAAATAGCTTAATTTATTGAAACTAGCTTAAGAAAATTGCAAACATAATCCACTTAACTTTAGGAAATTACAACTCTTCTTGAAAATGGTTTAAAATAAATTTTTGAGAAAAAAAATAAAATGAGAATGAGAATAAAATAAGTTCTTAAGAAAAATATGAAATAAATAAAGAATTTCTTAAATTAATTGAAGTTGGAAATTAGAAATTGTAAACAAAATACAACTGATACTGAAAAATGTCAATTACACTTTTAAAAACGTTTTAAAACCAAAATACATACAAAACAAGTTATTTTACACCTTAAAAAATAAATTAGAACATTACATGACTAAATAAAATATTATTTATATAATTTAAAGTAAACAATTTTGTTAAATACAACAAATTACACACAATAGTCAAAAAGGAATAACTTTCAAATGATAAATTAGTTCAACGAAACGAAAAGTATCATTCTTAAAATTTTATTTACTTTCAAAATAAAAGATAAAATTCAAATTTTTTTAAACTTTTGAATTTTTGAATTTAAAGGTCAAAGTTTGACCATATTAACAAAATTCATATTTTCG
The DNA here is from genome assembly GCA_030765085.1 of Allium cepa. Lineage (NCBI taxonomy): Eukaryota > Viridiplantae > Streptophyta > Magnoliopsida > Asparagales > Amaryllidaceae > Allium > Allium cepa. The sequence goes on from CM060944.1 coordinate 448,304,914, forward strand.
GAAAATATTCTATTAATTGATGTGTGGAATTCTAATCCACACCAAATGTGAGGGCCCGCAAATCCGTACTCCTTGAATATACACTAATCTCCATAGATTAACTCAAGATGAACAGAAATACGAATTCTCAATGTTTAAGAAAAAGAAAAAGACAGAAGAAGAGAGAAAAGATAGAAAATAGAAAGAAAACAGCAGAACAACAGAATCCCACGATTCGCAGCAGAACAACATATAATAATAAATGAATAATCTTTAAACAAAGAACTATATCAGTTATTACATTTCATCACATCATATCATCAGAGTGTACAACAACAACATCAAACAGCGGAAAAGAAATACTATATACTAGTAATACGCCATGCCATCCAGCTTGCCTCCAACAACTCCAGATATCTAGAATATCCTGATAAACCTTAACTCTTGACTGCCAGTGTGGAAATTGGTGGGCACCTAGAGTTTAGGAAGGAAAACAATAAACTCCGAGTCAGTCATGTGACTGGTGTGAGAACTCAAAACAGTTTATTGATCCTTAAAAATAAAATAGAGGAATATTTTTAAAGTCCCTTCGCAATGCTTTTAAAAATGAGACTACCATAAGCCTCCCGCACACACACACAATGCAAACGCAGAATCGGAGGAGATTTCTTCTTATGATAGTCAAAGATGCTTGATACGCATTAAAAAGAACATTTGATATTATTACTAGTGCATAGCGTAGGAAACATTTCGAAAGTAGAATATAAATCTAGGCCAACATACGACCATTATCGTATGCCTACTATAGCTATCATCTAAACAGTGGGGCGCCACCATAAGTGAATGATAGGTTCTACAACTAATACCGTACAAGGATCGTATTGTTTCTTTGGATTTCCAACGAATGGTCAGGCCAAGGAACTTCCCATTGCCACATGAGAACGCCTCTGGAAGGACGTCCCCGAGAACCAAACCGGATCTCTGCCAACACAAGGCCGGGTTACCCCTAACTGGGTAACAACTGACACGAGTATGCCATCCCCCGGTCCTTTGGGACCTTTAACAGAGCGCTCGTCACCATCATCACACAATCATAAATAAAGTGTTTCAACATGAGTAAGTATCTGGGCTCCATACCATGATACCACCCTTTTCCAGAAGGAAATGCACATACCCTAAAGGGAGCTACCCCTCATAACCTTGCTGCATCTTTCCTGTTTTGACCATTCCGGGGTGTGAGGCTCGACGAAGTCACGTCCACAAAACATACTTTATACAAAAGCCATGCTTTTGGTCAACAAATGATCATAGAAATGATCACAAAGATAAACGATCAAATAAATGATCCTATCACAAATGATCAACACAATGATCATTTCGCAGCAACACTCAGCATGTCACATTACCAAATTGGGAGTATATCGCTGATAACCTTCAACTACATAACCTCTGAGCTCGTACATCTCAGAGAAGGGTGTTAAGCTAAGAGAATAAATTCTCCGACACTAACAGAAATATATTTGAAATAAATCTGCTTTATATCTCAATTTGTAATGTCAGACATACAATCCATACATGTCTGTTCCGGGCTCGAACAGAACCGAAGGCACTTAAAACGAAGTCCATGCAATCCGGATATCCACAATCCTGATCGGATTCCCCATCACATATGGAGAACTCTATACCAGAGCAACACGGTGCAGAGTCAATCGACAGGTCATCCTATCGCTCTCGCAAATACCCGGTCTTCAACACCGGTCTTCAATGCTATCCATTGCGTCGTATCACTATTCAGAATGGGTAATCCGAATAACGAACGCAATAATTTAAAAATAAGTGTGGCATTCAAATTCAGCAAATCACAACAAATACCCATTCAAAGGTAAATATTGATAGTTGGTTATTGAACTATCAATGGATATGCACAACATCACCAGATTCCAAATAATTTTCCAAATTATTTATTTCCCAAAAATATCTTTACAAGATATATAATTTCAATACCTCAAAAATAAATCAATATTTATTTTTGAACAAATTTCCCTTTCTTTTATAAATTCCATAGTGAATTTACATTCCAAAATATTTATGAATATACGATTTCAATTATTCATTTTCAATTTATCTTCAAAAAGATAAATTCTCAAAATATTCACTTCATATTGGAAAACATTTCCATACTTATTTAATAAGTAATTCACAAATCTTTTTATTTCCAACCTTTGGAAAATATTCAATATACTTAAATCGAAATTAAGTATATATTTCATTCTTTAAGGAAATCATTCTCTTAACCATATTTATTTGGGCCAAAACGAATGTTGCGTAAAACATCGTTACGACAACCCAGAATCACTAGTATAGGGATTCGAATTTAAGACAAATATATAAATCTCAATACTAAGCAAAACATTTCCTTTCGGAAATCATTTACTATAACAACAGTGTTATAGTCCACCATTTCCTTCTATTTCTCGAAAACGTCTATTTCAACAATGAATGTTGAAATCTATGGTTTCGAATCTCAACAAGTTTTGAAAACATCATTAGATCGTTTTAATTCTATTTAAATCATCACATTCAAAACAATTTCTTTAACATATTATTCACTATTCAAAAACGTGAATATACTACGCTAACCAATTTCATCATTTCTATTCATTTTGTTTCAAAGGATTATTCACTATCTAAAACGTGAATATAACTCCATTAATAAGTTATAACAATTTACTTATCAAAATAAGTCGTTTGCGGATTTATAAAGCAATGTTTATAAATTCCATTTCTATTTATTTTATAACTACTTCCTTTTATAAACCTCCTTTATTAACCTATTCACTTTATAACTCAATTATAAATCAAAGGTTCATATTATAAGTTAAATGCTTATAATTTATTTGTTTGCAAAATCGTTCCTTTGAACTTCATAATTATAAATCTTATAACTTATAAGATTCAATTATTTATCCAAAAATATCCCTTTAATTACTTTACAAATTTTATAAACCTGCTGCTTATAAAATTCCATTTATACTTCACCGTTTATAATTCTATAAATTTCATTCATTTATGAAATTCATTCACAATTCATTCTAACACTTATAAAAACTCGTTTTATAATTCAAATATTTTAATTTATAAATTATCAATTTATAAATCCCTTATATAAATCAATTTATATTATTATTTTAAAACATCTTTAAAGTCCTTTATAATTTCACCGTTTTGATTTATAAAATAATTAAATTTTATAAATCCTATTTTTAAAATTTTTATAATAAATTCAATTAATCCCGATTTAACTATTTTATAAAATCATCAACCCATATTTTCAGAAATCAGTTTTTAACTATATTTCTCAAAAATCATAATTTTATAACATTAAAATTATAATGTTTATTTATTTAAAATGGATCAATTCCAAAAATATTTTATAACGTATACTTTCAAAAATCACTTTGAAATCATTTTAAAATTCCAAAACTTGGTCCAATGATGCTACATACCAAATAGTCAATCACGACAATAACGATATCATATATCGTATATGATAATCAACGAATATCAAAATATCCATAATCAAATAAATACTGTTGAGGAATCTAGTTGGATCCCTCCAACCTGTTTTCCTGCATCCACAAACATTAGCACAATACCAATTCCGTTCCAGTACGAAATTATCGCGGTATATGGGATTTAAAATATTATCCGCTTAATAGACGGCGCAATAGGGTCTCATCCGCTATACAATGCGGGAAATCAATAACTACAATATATACATATGCCAATATATATATATTGCTATTATATATAATACCAATTTCACTGTTTATGAAATATTCGCGGTATATGTTTTTAATAAATAACATCCGCTTACTAAGGGCGCATAATGTCTATTTTAACAATCAATAGATATCAATCATCATTCAAACATGCATTCAAATATTTTAAATATAACTATTTAAAATTAAAATCGAAACTATTCGATTGAGTGAGAAGTTCTCACCTTGATTTCAATTTCATTTTAGCGATTTATTTCGAATAAAATTAAACGTGCGTTTAATTTTACCCGAAATTTTCACTAACTCCAAACGACTCCAATCCAATTCCATCGCGTAGTGCTCTTCCATACGATTCCAACGCAACTGGTTTCGCGCGTTTTCGATCTCGTATGAAAAAGATATGATTTTTACAAGTTTATACGAATTTTTATAACTAAATTACAACATAAATTTAATTTATTTAACCCAAATCTATCTTGGCCGTAGGATCCATCACCTTTGCATCATGACCGCACCTTGCTTCACCTCCCTCTCACGTTCTACAGGTAACAAGTCGTAACTTGAACCCATCTTCATGAAACTAGGGTTTAATTTTGCTCCACCCTTGTCGACATCCACCACGATCAGCTACTTCCATTCAAACGAGCATCTCGAACTCCACCTCCACCATGAACCATGATGAACTCGGCCTTGTATTCTCCCTTGAATGTCGTGCGCAACATGCGACTGTCGGCCCCCTGTATCTCCCTCCACGTCGCTCCAATTTCGATCATCACCGTATGGAATCGAAGCTCTCACGAATCTCTACAACTTTCATGTTGAACACTTCGCGTAATTCTTGATGGATTGAGAGTGATTGAGGAGAGAAGAACATAAATTTCTGGCCATTGAATGCTATGGGTGGCGACTGCAGAAAATTGAGCTAGGGTTTTGTAATTTGTGAAAAAAATGAAGATAGAAGGGCTTTTATAGAAAATTTACGCAACACTATTCACCCCGGATTTTCCGAACTCCAAACGAAGCGTGCCGGTTGGCGTTTCTAAGGTTTACCCCGCGTTCCGAACACAATGGAACGTGTTTCGGGAGCTAATTCGGTCATCTGTGCGAGATATGGAAATAAACGTTCAATTTGAATTAAACCGATTACACGATTTTCTAGGCGTTTTACCTTGCACCGGACAAACGGTAAATCCGATTGACACGAAATTTGAAACCATACAATAATATCACATTACAGATCCGATGAAACTGGTTTCGTCGAAATCCGAGACTGTTTGAAAATTTGCTATTTTAACTCGCCAAATTAATATTAAAAACAATTTCGATGCGTTTCGAGCTGCTACGATCAAACGATAGCTCTGATTGCTATGAAATTTGAAATCCGGTAATAACAAACTATTACGGATCCAATGGAACTAGTTTCGTCCAATTCTGAGACTGTTCAAAATTTGTCTATTTTCACTAGTTGATTAAATATTAAAATATTCAATTTTCACAAATAAACTCTTAATTCGATTTTAAAAGTTCTAAAATATCATTCTAACTTCAATATGATAAAATAAAATTTTACAAATCATTTTCAATCATATTTAACCCGATTTTCAATTATTTCTGTATTTCCACATATTAAATTATCGATTTAATTATTCAATTAAATCCAATTATTCGAAATAAAATTTATTCGACTTATAAATTTCACTTATTAATATTTAAAATTAATTAAATATTCAAATTTTAATTACTAAAAATCCTGGGTCGTTACAATCTTCACCCTTTAAAAGAATTTCGTCCTCGAAATTATCAAGTAAGAAAAGTTATAGAATCTATTAATTTTCCCAAAATCCATAGTCAAACTTCTTACAATAACTTTACTAAGTTTTTCAAATCATACTTAGTTTTCTTTTCAAAAACAACTACTATTGTTTAACTTTCAATTCCAAATCAAAGTTAAAGTTTTCAAAATTTTCCAATTTTCTCAAATTTTTCTAACGCCTTAAATTTTCGAAAAAATTCGCCATAGTCTCCTTTGCGCGGCTCGATCGGAAAAAAAAATGACAGTATATATATCAAAAATATACATCTCATCAAGTAATGAGGCATCCCGCAGGGAAAAAAGTGTAAAAGTACGATATTTAATCCGAGATATGTACCTTATTTTTATTTAGCAAGCATATACGGCTAATATAGCGCGAAAGCAAGCTCCAAATGCGAAGCAAACGCGATCCGCACCTACTAAACACTCAACAAGCAACATGAGAAACATGTATATAGACAATAATATCGATATACAACATATAGCAACATAATAACTATATATGCCAACATAGCAAATCCAGTAAAAGCAATATATTCAACCATCAACCAACTAACATCCAATAACATTCATAACCAATAAATATTCATTCATATTCTCATTAATATTCAATGAAATGGTTTTCAATTTAATCACATTTGATTTATTAACAGTGGATGTTTTTACTAACATTCATTCATATCCAATTTCAATTAGTTTATATTCACTAATTCATATTCAAGTTGGTTCACTTCCAAATCAAATTCAATTCTATTTAAGATTCACTTAACTTCCAATTGAATTTCAATTACTTTAGCTTTCAATTTCATTAACACTTAATGAATTATATACAATCAACTAACAACCATACAACAACCAAAGTATATTAATTTCAACCAAATTCCTTTGCTTTCAATTGGTTTAATTAATTTGATTTTCATTCAACTATTCAACTTCCAATAATCTAAGATTTTTAGTGAATTAACACTTATATCCATTATTTCATATCAACTATTTGACCTTCAATTGATTAACATTCAATCCATTCATTCAATTCAATTTCCAATTCATTTATATAACTCAAGTTCACATTTATCACTTAACTTTATTAATTTACTTCGGTACCAATATCAACTTCATTTTATAAACATCACTTGGTTTTACTTAACTTAAATTCCAACTTATAAATCAATTCAGCTTCTAATTCTAAAGTAAATTTCCATTTAACTTTAAATTCATTTTTATTTACAACTCATATTCATAAATATATTCATATAGTTTCACTTCTTTTATATATAAGTTTATTTCACAATTGTAAATTACTTTAATTATAATTCAATTCTTATAATTCTTTTGCTTATACAATTATTCTTAATTAGATGTTTTTATTTAACTTATTCAACAAACAAACAATCAACTTATATACACTTTAATAATTCTGAAAAATTATTCCTTTATATATAAAAATATACTCAAGGTAAAATTATTTCATTTACCCAATTTAAAACAATATTATGTCGAATTGTTCTGTACAAGTGTTTAGAGATCCCTATCAACAACGTTAATTACTCGTATTAACCAGAATCTATATACCACTCAACAAACCAATCATCACAATATAAAACAATTTCATATTCACTAACAAATACGCTCTCATAGCTATTATTACACTCAACTCATTCTAGAGTACTACTAACTCTATCTCTAATGAGTAATACCCAAGAGAACCATGGTTGTCGCACAACCATATGCTCTGATACCACCTGTGAGGACCCGCAAATCCGTACTCCTTGAATATACACTAATCTCCATAGATTAACTCAAGATGAACAGAAATACGAATTCTCAATGTTTAAGAAAAAGAAAAAGACAGAAGAAGAGAGAAAAGATAGAAAATAGAACGGAAAGAAAATAGAAAGAAAACAACAGAACAACAGAATCTCACAATTTGCAGCGGAACAACATATAATAATAAATGAATAATCTTTAAACAAAGACCTATATCAGTTATTACATTTCATCACATCATATCATCAGAGTGTACAACAACAACAACATCAAACAGCGGAAAAAAAATACTATATACTAGTAATACGCCATGCCATCCAGCTTGCCTCCAGCAACTCCAGATATCCAGAATATCCTGATAAACCTTAACTCTTGACTGCCCGTGTGGAAATTGGTGGGCACCCAGAGTTTAGGAAGGAAAACAATAAACTCCGAGTCAGTCATGTGACTGGTGTGGGAACTCAAAACAGTTTATTTATCCTTAAAAACAAAATAGAGGAATATTTTTAAAGTCAATTCGCAATGCTTTTAAAAATGAGACTACCATAAGGCCTCCCGCACACACACACACAATGCAAACGCAGAATCGGAGGAGATTTCTCCTTATGATAGTCAAAGATGCTTGATACGCATTAAAAAGAACATTTGATATTATTACTAGTGCATAGTGTAGGAAACATTTCGAAAGTAGAATACAAATCTTAGCCAACATACGACCATTATCGTATGCCTACTATAGCTATCATCCAAACAGTGGGGCGCCACCATAAGTGAATGATAGGTTCTACAACTAATACCGTACAAGGATCGTATTGTTTCTTTGGATTTCCAACGAATGATCAGGCCAAGGAACTTCCCATTGCTACATGAGAACGCCTCTGGAAGGACGTCCCCGAGAACCAAACCGGATCTCTGCCAACACAAGGCCGGGTTACCCCTAACTGGGTAATAACTGACACGAGTATGCCATCCCCCGGTCCTTTGGGACCTTTAACCGAGCGCTCGTCACCATCATCACACAATCATAAATAAAGTGTTTCAACATGAGTAAGTATCTGGGCTCCATACCATGATACCACCCTTTTCCAGAAGGAAATGCACATACCCTAAAGGGAGCTACCCCTCATAACCTTGCTGCATCTTTCCTGTTTTGACCATTCCGGGGTGTGAGGCTCGACGAAGTCACGTCCACAAAACATACTTTATACAAAAGCCATGCTTTGGGTCAACAAATGATCATAGAAATGATCATAAAGATAAACGATCAAATAAATGATCCTATCACAAATGATCAACATAATGATCATTTCACAGCAACACTCAGCATGTCACATTACCAAATTGGGAGTATATCGCTGATAACCTTCAACTACATAACCTCTGAGCTCGTACATCTCAGAGAAGGGTGTTAAGCTAAGAGAATAAATTCTCCGACACCAACAGAAATATATTTGAAAGAAATCTTCTTTATATCTCAATTTGTAATGTCAGACATACAATCCATACATGTCTGTTCCGGGCTCGAACAGAACCGAAGGCACTTAAAACGAAGTCCTTGCAATCCGGATATCCACAATCCTGATCGGATTCCCCATCACATATGGAGAACTCTATACTAGAGCAACTCGGTGCAGAGTCAATCGACAGGTCATCCTATCGCTCTTGCAAATACCCGGTCTTCAACACCGGTCTTCAATGCTATCCATTACGTCGTATCACTATTCAGAATGGGTAATCCGAATAACGAGCGCAATAATTTAAAAATAAATGTGGCATTCAAATTCAGCAAATCACAACAAATACCCATTCAAAGGTAAATATTGATAGTCGGTTATTGAACTATCAATGGATATGCACAACATCACCAGATTCCAAATAATTTTCCAAATTATTTATTTCCCAAAAATATCTTTACAAGATATATAATTTCAATACCTCAAAAATAAATCAATATTTATTTTTGAACAAATTCCCCTTTCTTTTATAAATTCCATAGTGAATTTACATTCCAAAATATTTATGAATATACGATTTCAATTATTCATTTTCAATTTATCTTCAAAAAGATAAATTCTCAAAATATTCACTTCATATTGGAAAACATTTCCATACTTATTTAATAAGTAATTCATAAATCTTTTTATTTCCAACCTTTGGAAAATATTCAATATACTTAAATCGAAATTAAGTATATATTTCATTCTTTAAGGAAATCATTCTCTTAACCATATTTATTTGGGCCAAAACGAATGTTGCGTAAAACATCGTTACGACAACCCAAAATCACTAGTATAGGGATTCGAATTTAAGATAAATATATAAATCCCAATACTAAGCAAAACATTTCCTTTCGGAAATCATTTACTATAACAACAGTGTTATAGTCCACCATTTCCTTCTATTTCTCGAAAACATCTATTTCAACAATGAATGTTGAAATCTATGGTTTCGAATCTCAACAAGTTTTGAAAACATCATTAGATATTTTTAATTCTATTTAAACCATCACATCCAAAACAATTTCTTTAACATATTATTCACCATTCAAAAACGTGAATATACTACGTTAACCAATTTCATCATTTCTATTCATTTTGTTTCAAAGGATTATTCACTATCTAAAACGTGAATATAACTCCATTAATAAGTTATAACAATTTACTTATCAAAATAAGTCGTTTGCGGATTTATAAAACAATGTTTATAAATTCCATTTCTATTTATTTTATAACTACTTCCTTTTATAAACCTCCTTTATTAACCTATTCACTTTATAACTCAATTATAAACCAAAGGTTCATATTATAAGTTAAATGCTTATAATTTATTTGTTTGTAAAATCGTTCCTTTGAACTTCATAATTATAAATCTTATAACTTATAAGATTCAATTATTTATCCAAAAATATCCCTTTAATTACTTTACAAATTTTATAAACCTACTGCTTATAAAATTCCATTTATACTTCACCGTTTATAATTCTATAAATTTCATTCATTTATGAAATTCATTCACAATTCATTCTAACACTTATAAAAACTCGTTTTATAATTGAAATATTTTAATTTATAAATTATCAATTTATAAATCCCTTATATAAATCAATTTATATTATTATTTTAAAACATCTTTAAAGTCCTTTATAATTTCACCGTTTTGATTTATAAAATAATTAAATTTTATAAATCCTATTTTTAAACTTTTTATAATAAATTCAATTAATCCCGATTTAACTATTTTATAAAATCATCAACCCATATTTTCAAAAATCAGGTTTTAACTATATTTCTCAAAAATCATAATTTTATAACATTAAAATTATAATGTTTATTTATTTAAAATGGATCAATTCCAAAAATATTTTATAACGTATACTTTCAAAAATCACTTTGAAATCATTTTAAAATTCCAAAACTTGGTCCAATGATGCTACATACCAAATAGTCATTAATGACAACAACGATATCATATATCGTATATGATAATCAACGAATATCAAAATATCCATAATCAAATAAATACTGTTGAGGAATCCAGTTGGATCCCTCCAACCTGTTTTCCTACATCCACAAACATTAGCACAATACCAATTCCGTTCCAGTACGAAATTATCACGGTATATAGGATTTAAAATATTATCCGCTTAATAGACGGCGCAATAGGGTCTCATCCGCTATACAATGCGGGAAATCAATAACTACAATATATACATATGCCAATATATATATATTGCTAATATATATAATACCAATTTCACTGTTTATGAAATATTCGCGGTATATGTTTTTAATAAATAACATCCGCTTACTAACGGCGCATAATGTCTATTTTAACAATCAATAGATATCAATCATCATTCAAACATGCATTCAAATATTTTAAATATAACTATTTAAAATTAAAATCGAAACTATTCGATTGAGTGAGAAGTTTTCACCTTGATTTCAATTTCATTTTAGCGATTTATTTCGAATAAAATTAAACGTGCGTTTAATTTTACCCGAAATTTTCACTAACTCCAAACGACTCCAATCAAATTCCATCGCGTAGTGCTCTTCCATACGATTCCAACGCAACTGGTTTCGCGCGTTTTCGACCTCGTATGAAAAAGATATGATTTTTACAAGTTTATACGAATTTTTATAACTAAATTACAACATAAATTTAATTTATTTAACCCAAATCTATCTTGTCCGTAGGTTCCATCACCTTTGCATCATTACTGCACCTTGCTTCATCTCCCTCTCACGTTCTACAGGTAACAAGCCGTAACTTGAACCCATCTTCATGAAACTAGGGTTTAATTTTGCTCCACCCTTGTCGACATCCACCACGATCAGCTACTTCCATTCAAACGAGCATCTCGAACTCCACCTCCACCATGAACCATGATGAACTCGGCCTTGTATTCTCCCTTGAATGTCATGCGCAACATGCGACTGTCGGCCCCCTGTATCTCCCTCCACGTCGCTCCAATTTCGATCATCACCGTATGGAATCGAAGCTCTCACGAATCTCTACAACTTTCATGTTGAACACTTCGTGTAATTCTTGATGGATTGAGAGTGATTGAGGAGAGAAGAACATAAATTTCTAGCCATTGAATGCTACGGGTGGCGGCTGCAGAAAATTGAGCTAGGGTTTTGTAATTTGTGAAAAAAATGAAGATAGAAGGGCTTTTATAGAAAATTTACGCAACACTATTCACCCCGGATTTTCCGAACTCCAAACGAAGCGTGCCGGTTGGCATTTCTAAGGTTTACCCCGCGTTCCGAACACAATGGAACATGTTTCGGGAGCTAATTCGGTCATCTGTGCGAGATATGGCAATAAACGTTCAATTTGAATTAAACCGATTTAAACGATTTTCTAGGCGTTTTAGCTTGCACCGGACAAACGGTAAATCCGATTGACACGAAATTTGAAACCATATAATAGTATCACATTATGGATCCGATGAAACTGGTTTCGTTGAAATCCGAGACTGTTTGAAAAATGGCTATTTTAACTCGCCAAATTAATATTAAAAACAATTTCGATGCGTTTCGAGCTGCTACGATCAAACGATAGCTCCGATTGCTACGAAATTTGAAATCCGGTAATAACAAACTATTACGGATCCAATGGAACTAGTTTCGTCCAATTCTGAGACTGTTCAAAAATTGGCTATTTTTACTAGTCGATTAAATATTAAAATATTCAATTTTCACAAATAAACTCTTAATTCGATTTTAAAAGTTCTAAAATATCATTCTAACTTCAATATGATAAAATAAAATTTTACAAATCATTTTCAATCATATTTAACCCGATTTTCAATTATTTCTGTATTTCCACATATTAAATTATCGATTTAATTATTCAATTAAATCCAATTATTCGAAATAAAATTTATTCGACTTATAAATTTCACTTATTAATATTTAAAATTAATTAAATATTCAAATTTTAATTACTAAAAATCCTGGGTCGTTACACCAAAATTTATATTTTAAAAAAACAAATTACCTAAATTAAATAAATAAAACATTTATTAAAATTTTTGGGGTGATACATAGATGGTTTGGATGACAAGCAAAGTGAGAGTAAATGCTAAGAAACAGAAAAGGCATAAGTTAAGGAGAAAGAAACGTATATATGTTTTATTCTTAAATGCAAATGAAAACGAGGAGTTTTGAAATGAGAATTAAATCTTCTTGTACATGATTTGCAAATGGGAAATACACGGCTTGAAAAAAAAAGTTTGTATGGCTAAAGCAAGAAATAAAGAGGCCATGTAGAAAAAGGCAAGAAATCAAGCAGTGACCTGATGGATTTAATTAATTTCTTTCCTTTGTATTAACTGTTGTTCTTAATTATATTGAATTTGTTAAATGTGTTCATTTATTATGATTGAATCCTCAAATAAATTCATTCGATAAGTTTCATTCTTTTATATTACCTTATGAACAAAATACGCATTTCCACTTTAACATTCCTTCCTTATTTTATTACAAAGTTTATTTTTCTTCACATTAAATTACCAAAATTTTATCAATTTAACAGTTTAATTATTAAAAATTTATGGGTCATTACACTAGATCTGCAAAAATTCTTCCGTAGTGCAACAACCAGTTCTCAACTTCAATGGCATCCTACATTCCCACAAACGACTTCGTCCTTGCTTCACATAATCACCTTTCATCTTAGCGAAATGATTAACTACCGGAACTTTTGGAACCCTTGCTCTTGCAACATTTTCTCCTAACACTCTGGCTGCTACTCCTGCCTGCATCATATTCCTAAAAAACTGATGCATGGCTTCCATTCCGACCTGCGGGAATTCAGCACCCACATCCTCTGCCTATGACTGACCTTGGTTTCTCCCAGCATTAGGTCCAGCTTTCCTTTCAATACTTCCCCCTCCTTGGTTAACTCTATTTCTTCTACCATCAATATCTATATTCAAACCTCATGAGATACAGAAAGATAAACTAATCAGAGATAGATGAATGGGGACAAAGTGCATACTTATATATAGCAAATAAAAGTACGTTAATATAACTTTATCCCAACCCCAACTCTTACTCTAATTTCTTTGGCTTTTTTTTCAGAACCAATTTTTAGTTAAAATTTTCAGAAACCTATGCTTTGATACCAAGTTGTAACATCCCGCATGTGGAGGCCAAAAGCTAAGCGCTATGGATGCTGTAGTCATCCACTGTATTAACTTCTGGTGATGAAATACAGTAATGTTAATGGTATCCATAATATCAGAAGTACTTTAATATGAACAAAATCACTGATTTCTAAAAAACAATAATTTCGATGATTACATTTCAAACAATACCATATTCAAGTTACAAATAATAGCCAAATGTAATCCCAAGCAATGATCAAATATAATTTATAACAATACGCCAAGAGCAACATATGATGATGCCACCTTGGATGATCAAAGCAATATAGACATATCTATCTTAATTCACAGTGGAAATAGTTTTAAAACAGAATTCCTAATTTAGCTATTCGTCAGCCACTTGCTCATCTTCGATTGCTTTATTTGCCAAAATCTGCTAAAACCTGAAAACCTAAACCCTCAGCCTAATCAAATAGATTTTGAGACCAAAGAATTTAAGGGGAAACAAAAACTTCGAGTCAGACATAAAGCCTGGTATGAATAATTTCTGTTCCATCGCCGCTTAGCGGAACGGGTTTCCCCTCACTAATATCTCTTTTCAAAACATGTATTTTGCAAATTCTTTCCTGCAACCAAATTGGTTAACAATTGATTATAATAATAATATATAGAATATTCATTATACTAAAACAGGAAATAAATAGACTAACTCTCTATATCTAAGCTATTTGCTCTTTACTAGACTAACTGCCCTAAAATTTGAGTTAACTACTCTTTTCTGGACTAACTGCCCTAAAATATGATTATACCAAAATATCAATATTATTTATGCTAAATAATGGACTACCTGTCCAGAAAATAGGTAAAATGGTGGACTAACTGTCCTTAAGAAGCAGCATGGTTGGTTATGCTAATAGATGAACAAACTATTCATATTTGTGCTAACTACTACTTTCTGGACTAGCTATCCTCTGGACTAACTGTCCTCTGGGCTGACTGCCCTCAAAATGGACTAAATGTCCAAATTTAAATGAGCTAACTGCCCGAGTTTTCTTTTGGGTTAACTGCCCTTCAAATTTTCCTTAAAAACCTTTTTAAAATGGTATAGTCCGTCAAACCATATATATACAAGGAAAATATATCTTTAGCTTTACTCTAATCTATTTTTACATGTTATATATACTTTACTCAAAATAATGTTGATGAGGTTCAATAAGAATTATCTATCCTTTTAAAAAAATTGAAAGCCCTTTATAACTTAAACACTTAGGCTATCTACCTAGCTATTTTATTCGAAACATTTATTTTAAACCTTTAAAAAACTTTTCGAAAACATTGAAGGCAGCTCCTTCTAAACATTGATAAAACCCTTCGAAAGCATTAAAGGCAACTCTTTCATATCCTTTAATAAAACCTCTCGAAATCATTAAAGGTAACTCCTTCAAAACCATTAACAAAAGCCTTTTCTCTAAAAGCTCTAGAATATATGACATCCGCCTTTAAATCCTTTAAACCTTTATCCTTCCAAAAACATTGAAAAACATTACCTTTCGACCTTGTCGAAAGGTCTTACCTTTCAACATTGTCGGAAGGTTCGACCTAGTCAAAAGGTCCCACCTTTCGACTTTGTCGAAAGCTTAAGGAATCACCCCTATAAATCATTGATAAACCTTTCGAAAGAATTAAAACTTAAAACCTTTCGAAGATATTGGGTTTATTTTAAAATAAGTGGAAACCTTTTGAAACTATTCAAAGTTTACTACTTCGAAACCTTTAAAACGTTTCGATTTAAAACATTTGGACTATGCCTTCAAGTAAAGCAAAAGGATCAGAAAAGCATTGGAGGTGACGGCAACTTCTTCGAAACATTTACAAAACCTTTCGAAGACATTCGAAAGCAATGAAGTGTTGGTGTTGGAACCAAACCTTCATAATCAATGGAGAGGTGGAAAATTTTAGAAAACAAAAATTACCTTTGACCCCATCTAGGTCGAAGGTTTAGAAGCGACAACTATGCTTTTAACCTTGTCGAATGCTATACCTTTCGACTTGTCGAAAGGTTTCAATTAAAACAAGATAGCAAACCAATCGAAACCTTTTATTTTAAACCACTCGACAATGTCAAAAGCTCTTTGTCGAAAGCTAACAGGCATATTTTCTTTAACACCAAAACAAAGTTTCATCTCCTTCGAAAGCTCTTACCTTTCATCCCTAAACCTTTCGAATCTTTCTAATTCACTACATACCAGTTGCCTGATACAATGTGTGTTGGTTATTTGACTTAGTCGAAAGGTTTGATACCTTTTGACTTTGTCGGAAGGTTTGGAATGGAGGAGGAATCTCTTGTCGAAAGAATTGAAATAATAGAAAAACTATTTTTTGTACTTTAAAATAGTTCTTTTGTACCCAACCTGCCTTATTTGTCTAAATCTTATTGGTTGCCAGAATTTTATATTCAGAAATGCTACCGACTTTCCTTACTTGGAAATTTAAATAATATTGAAAAAGCCCTTTCCCCTTTATAGTTATAGAAAACATTAAGTCCCATACCTTAATTAATTTATATAACTGTTAAATTACCGTAAAAGATCTAAAAAAAATTCATTTCAACATATAAAATTTTCGGATCCAAGCAAACAATTAGTTTCTCGTAAATAATTTTATAATTCAAAATACCATTTTCTTCCTTAGAATATTCATAATAATTCCACAAAAATCCATAAAAATATGAAAATTGAAATCCATCTCTAAAATAACTTTTTAGATCATCATAAAATTTCACACACTAACGGATGTCATTTAATAGGGTTTTCATCTTAAAACATGTCATAAAATATATATGAACATTAATAAATCATCAACAAGTACGTATAATCATTTTATCATTCAAAGACATGGCAAACCTTTGCAAAATATTCGGGTTTAATCTTAAAACCGAAACCAATATAAATTTAGAGATGTAAACATTTTTCATCTTTTCTTTAGAGACTAAGGAGCTTGAGATTTGAATGAGTTTGATTTGCTTTAGCTTTTCTTTAGTTTATTCTTCTTCTTTCCTTGTTAATGGTGGTCAGTCTCACGTTTAAATTTTTAAAATGAGAATGAATGTATTTAGTGATACCCGACCTAAGGAAGATGATATGGTAATGGCCTCTTTCCCATAATACCCCTCCTCTAATTCATTTTATGCCCTTTTTAATTCATTAGTTTAAAAAGCCCGGCTACCTTAAATAAATCAAATCTCAATCACCTAATCAACATATTATTTTATTTGGTTTATCGAACTAAGTCTCCTAAATAATGTTATCAAAAATCTAGGGGGTTACAATAAGCCGACCAATCGTCGTCACTAACCAATGTGTTAGTCTGAAGATCCCAACTTGCCCCAATTTTGTGTGTAATTATTAACTCTTTGTGAGTTTTTTCAATTAGTGTCGTTTATATTTTGCAGCCGCCACATCTAGCACCTGAGTTATTTTGGTAACGAGTTAAATTTATCAGCAGTTTTTTGATATTTTTTCATTTTTTTGAGTTGTGGAGAATTCTTCAATTCAAATTTTTGCAAACAACGAATATTGTTTCTTTTGCTAAATGAAGTCATTTGAGAATATTTTTTTAAAATGAAGAGGTATGGTCTTGAAAACAGAAAGAGAGGGCATACTTATAACGATTCGGTGACCTTAACATTTTATGTCATACTTATCTGAGATATGTTGGATGTAAACATTATGTCCATAATTACTTCTCCAATTTCAAGTGGTGAAACGCAAAGGGGGAAATCGTTGAATTAAAATTTACGTCTGATGTATCTAAGATAAGTCGGATATAAATTTTCACTACCACTCCTTCACGCTCCACCCGCTTGTCCACCACACTAGTATACTTCATAGCCCAATCCCACCTAAAATTAAACCAAGAAAATTACTTCTTGTCCTCGAACTCCACATTACCTACTTACGTCAAGCCCTAATTTACATTTGCTTACTTATATAACCTTCAAAAATCAAACTCGATCCAAACTCTAAACAAATTATTGTAGTTTAGACATTTCCAATCGATCCCATTCTACTTGCTAAAAATCGAGTTTTTTGGGTTTATTCCTCTTCTTGATAAAGAAAATTAAGTGCTTATGATAGGAAAATCATAAACGTTGATTTGACTTTATGTGTTTAAGTTGTCAATGATTTGGAATTTATGATGGATTGTATATCAAATTTTCTTTTTTACATTAATCAAACTGGAAATGGAATTTGTTTCAAATTCCAATCTAGCAATTATCGAAACCAAACGAAAATGGCCGAAATACCGGCATGCCAACCGGAATCTGAAATCTTGATTAAAGTATGGATTTCCTGTTTAAAATTTTGATTTTTCAACATTTACTGAATTATTTTGCAAAAAAATTACCACATGTCGGTTTAAATCTTGAATTTTTTATATTGTCAGAAACAAGAGTTTATTTATTTATTTTTTGGCAAGGCCAGCGGGGTTGAATGGTCCCCTACCATTATATTGAAGGACAAAAAATTGTTACAAAACATTACAACAAACACACTACCAAAACAAAACAATCAGCACATAAGGAAAAGAAGAGCTACATTGATCTAATTATAGAGAGGACCATTACATGTTTAGAGGTAGATTGACCTTTAAACACTCTAATGTTCCTCTCCATCCAAATGAGATATAAAGACTTATCAAGAATTCTTAACATCAATTTTCCTTTTTCACTCTTCCATCTAGTAGCTTTGAAAATGTTGTACCATTCCATTATAGACACTCTTGTAGGATTATGCAAGACATATGATGTAAAATTCTATTCCAAATGTAGAAAGAATAGTCACATTCAAAACACAAATGTGACACAGTTTCCACACCAATACCACACAAAAAACATGTATCACTATGTATTACCCCACAGGCTTTAAGTTTTGGAAGGGAAAGAATACCATTCTTCAAAACTTTCCATATGAACAAGTTTTCCTTAGGGATAGAATGAGAGTTCCAAATTCTAGTAAACCATGGAAATATAGTATAAACATTGGTAGAATCAGGAACTTTGTATACTGATTTAATTGAATGAGATTTTTCATTCCATATTATCTGAACAATGGAGGTGTTATATATCTTACTTTGAATAACATCCCAAGAAGCTCTAACAACAGAGGAACTGCAATAAGGCAAGGTAGTAGTTCCATCAATCTAATATCTATCAACAAAAGCTTTGTCATGAATTCTAGCAATTACTCTAGTCTCATAATCAATAATATTAGCTAGGATTACACCTTTTGCAGACCAAGGATCGTACCAAATGGAGATCTTGTCATTGTCTTTCATGCCCAGCTGTACCATAGGAAGGAACACATCTCTACTTCTCAAGAAGTTCCTCCAAGACCAACTACAATCAGAAGGAGGAGAGATAGACCAGAAGTTACCATCTTTGATGAGATAAGATCTACACAAAGAAGCCTATAAATTTGTGTCTGTCCTCAATAATTTGTCAACTCTAGATGAAAGAGCAGCAAAGTTCTATCTTTTAATATTCATAATTCCAAGTCCACCCTTATCATAAGAGCAGCAAATATGTCTAAATGTAATAGGGATCGTTTTCTTAAAATAAGGGTTTCCATGCCATAAAAAATGATTCAAAGCAGAATTGGTCATGCTAATAAGCTTGGCAGGAAGGATAAAGATTTTGGCATAATATACACACATGGAGACAACAACATATTTAACAATAACTACCTACCAGCCATAGAAAATTTTGAACTATTCCAGCTAGAAATCTTAGAAGTAATTTTTTCAAACAATTGTAAACATTGGTATGTCCTTATTTTAGAAGTACATAGAGGAGCTCCTAGATAAATTTCATTGTTAATGAAAGGAGATAGACCAGACATGGCATACAAGATCCCCTTATCGTGATCAGACAGGCCAGCAATATTAATTCTAGACTTACTTCTATTAATGGATAGACCAGTCATAACCTGAAAACTAGATAGAACATCCAGAACCCCATTAATTGATTTAGTATTAGGTTCAGTGAAAAGAAGCAGGTCATCAGCAAAAAGCAGAGAAGAAATATTATTCTTCTTGCATAATAGGTGATAATCCATAAGCTTATTAGACATTGCTGCTAAATTGAGAGAAGTGAATAGTTCCATGACACACACAAAATTATAGGATGAAACAAGGTCACCTTGTCTAATACCCTAAGTAGCACCAAAGTAGCAAAAGGTGGATCCATTAATACTTAGAGAATAATTAACAGTAGATATGCAAGTGAAAATCCAACAAAGGAAAGGGATAGGAAAATTCATTTTATGAAGAATGTATATGATAGATTTCCATTGAATAGAGTCATAAGCTTTTTGAATGTCCAGCTTAAGAACACATCTTAGAGTGATGAAATTCCTATTGTAACCCTTCATAAGCTCAGAGGCAAGTAAGATATTACCAGTAATATATCTAGATGGCAGAAAGGCACTTTGATTAATACAAATCAAACCAGCCAGAGAAATCTTCATTCGTGCAGCCAAAATTTTAGAGATGCATTTGTAAATCACATTACAACATGCAATGGGTCTATACTGATTAACAGAAGAAGGTTGGACAATTTTAGGTATCAAAGGAAGCTTGGTTGCATTTTGTCCAGTGACTAATTTACTATGCTTGAAGAAGTTCTTAATGGCATTGATCACATCACCACCTATAATAGCCATGTAGTTTTGAAGAAGTGTGCATTAAATCCATCAGGACCTGGAGAGCTATTAGATTTCATTCCAAATATTGCTAGTTTAATTTCATCATCAGATATATCCTTGATTAAATCATTCCCCATGCTAATAGAGATGGTATGGAGATGAATTTGAGAGAATCGTTCTAGAGTGACGGAAGGAATTTGAGTATTACCCAAATTATTTGAAAGTTTTCCAGGAAAGCAGCATGAATAGAATCTTGAGAAGAACAAGGCAAACCATGCATATTAAGGATGGAAGATATATTTTCAGAAGCCTGTTGAATATTTAAAGTGTTGTGAAAAATGGTAGTATTTTTATCACCATTCACATGCCATTCATGTTTTGATTTTTGCTTAGCCATGAAATTTTCTTCCACTAAAGCTTTAGAGAGGTCCTTTAAAAGAGATGTTTCAAGAACAGACAGATTAGATAGTAGAATAATATTATGGCATCTTTGTATATCTAGTTGAACTTGAAATAATTTTTCTCTAATAGCAGAAAGCAAACTACTATCATTTTCAAAAGTTTGCTGAGCCCACTTTTTCAAATTAGCCTTAAGATGCCCGAGTTTAGCTGCAAAATAAACATAGGGTTGCCAAATGTATGAAATTTCCAACTTTCAGTAACAATATTTAAGAAGTTAGGGTGCTTAGACCAATTATTAAAAAATGAAAATGAAGGGCGCCTTCTCACAGTGTCCTTACCCCGGTCAATAATAAGAGGGGAGTGATCAGATAAAGATGGAGGAGGGATTATGCTGATGAGGTTAGGCCATTTGATTATAGAGGAAAAATTCATATAAGCTCTATCAAGTTTACAATGCATCCTTTTTCCAATTTTACTAGAATTATTCCATGTGTAAAAAGCACCACTAACAGAGGTGGGAAGAAGGTTAGAAGCATATATAGCATTGTTGAGAGGTCTTGTATGACTGTAAGCCGGTGGCACTCCACCACTTTTCTCAGTAGACATCTGCATACAATTCCAATCACCAAGGCATAGCCACGGTGAATTGGACTATTGAAGTGAAGGAAGGATGTCAAGGAAAGCTTGCCTATGAGCAGAATTATTATCTACATAAATAGCAGTAAGATAGAAAGAAGTAGAAGAGGGGATGTTAATGATCTCAGAGTGAATGAATTTCCTATGGACAGTAAAGGGGAAAGGGAAAAAAACAGAAGGATTCGATAAGATTAAGAGTCTACCAAAGGGGGCTTGAGAGAGATTGTGGATAGAGCTCCAGCCACGTTTTATAATTGATGCAGCACTGATTGATGTAATATGAATGAGTTTTGTTTCTGCAATTGCCATAAGTTCAATTTTGTGAGAATAAATAAGATTAGAGATTTCCAATTGCTTGGCCATGGAGTTAGCACCCCTAACATTACAAAAACCTATTTTTCCAATCATTTTGATAATATTATAGAAGAGGCTCTGGTTTTTACCCCAAACGAAGAAAGTGCAAGATTAATAAGAGGCGACATGTTCAAGCCAGTTTGATCGATAGATAAATTGATCCCATTGTCTAGATCAATAGTAGAGTTAGCGGTGGATTTCTTAGGTATACCTTTTTTCCTTATAGAGAACGAATCAGGAAAGGAAGTGGAGGGAGACTGTTGCATAGATGATATAATTGAAGAAGAAGATTTGATAAGTCATTGAAAATTTTGTTAGGTACAGTGAGGGATGAATATGGAGAAGCTTTCATAGAATCAGAGGACATTTGATTTTGATTAAGAGGTGAAACAAGAGATGGGAGAATCTCGGTAATAGAGAATCTGTGCATGTCAGAATTTAGAATGACATTGTGCATGTCAGTAGAGAAACTGGAATTGGGAAGATGTATTAAAAACATCATCATCTTCATTAATCTGCTGAAGCACAGAAAAAGCATTATGAGTTGTTACAACTTCACAATCAGAGAGCATTGAGTTCAGACTCCAAGTAGACACATGTAAAGCACCTTGCTGACTCGAAGTAACAATATTGGTAGCCTTATTTCCATTTTTATTAGGATCCAAACTAGACTCAGTCACAACTTCAATCTGACCCAAAACAATTTGGTCAGTAACATCTTCATTCTGTTTACTTAATTGAAACTCTTTAGATTGTTTATCTTCCTGTATAGCAGTCATCTTATGGTTAATACTTTCCTCCTTATTTATTTTCCTCCACACCTTTTGCCCAGTTTTAATTCTCTTTTTTCCTCTAACATAAAAGCCCCTTTTTTCTTTATCGTTTTGCATATCTTTATCTACCTTTGATCCATCATCACCTGTTACATTTTTATCACTATAGTTCTCAACTTCTCCTTTAACTTGAGTCTCTTTATTCCTCTTACACTGATTAGTGGCATGACCAAAGACTCTACATGTAACACAAATAAGAGGTTTCCAGGAATATTCAATCAAAATATTAGGACAAGAATCATCCCCTACTGCTAAAAATTCATGCAGTTCTTTGTCAGGCGACACTTCTATTAAACACTTAGCATATTCAAATCTTTTCATTCTTTTTGTATTTTCATCATAGCATACGATCCTTCCAAGGTGACAAGCTACCCAATTAATGCTGACCATAGCATTATTGGAATTCTATAGAAGTGGATCCAAATTGGAACAGACCTAACAGCTGCCTGAGCTGATGAAAGGGTCGGGTTCCATTTAGAGATGATAAACATTTGTCCCCTAATAAACATGGGATCTCTCCTTAGTATAAGATTTTTGTCTTCCTCAAAGGCAAATTTAAAGTAATAATTTTTTTATCAAAGAATATTTCATATGATCCTTTAAGCTTCCATGATTTTTGTAAAAGAGATTTAACAGCCATGTAGTTAACATTGCCAGCCAAAAAGGATCCAACCAAGCAATCCGACCATGCTTTAATATCTTCATTCAGAACTTCTTGAGGAGGATCAATGGGAGAGCCAGAGTAGGAAATGTCAAAATGAATAGGAACATAAGTACCAGCATTCCTAGGTTTCAAACTGAAAAGAGATGACCACGTAGCGGAAGGAACTGAAGGAGAGGAGGACGCAAGGGAAGGAAAGTGATCAGGAGAAAGGGAAGATACTAGAGGACCAGGCAAAGAAAAAGGAAGAGGAACATGAATTGAACCATCAGGCAAAGGAGGAGGAGGCAAAGGAGGCGGAGGAATGGACAGAATGTCAACGATAGGACAGACAGTGATGGAAGGAGCAAGAGGGAAGGTATGGGATGGGCAAGGAATAGGAAGACGGGAGGGAAGGACACCATGAGAGGACATGACTGAATTACCAATTTATTTAGTTTTTCATATTTAGTGGTATTTTTTCTTTTTTTAAATTTTCCTATTTCTTGAGCATTTTCAAAATTTTAATATTTTAAAATAACGTTAGTTTTCCAAATTATTTTAGCTTATTTGAGGTTCATCCCAAATTTATTCCTTTTTAATGTATTTTCTATTTTTCTCCAAATTGCAGCTACCTTGATTTTACATGAATATAATTTTATATGTTTCAATCTTCAGTTTATTTTGTAATTACGAAGAAGATCTTAGTAAACCAAATTTAATTTTTATTAATAAAATACTTAGAACTAAAATCCATACAAAAAACACTAAACTAAATTAATATTTCAAAGGAAAAAAATCTAACCAAAGCGTTATGTCTTAAATCCAAAAACAACCAAATAAAAATAATTGTTTGATTTTGTTGGTTTATTTAGTCATTTAAACACTATAAGAAAAAGTGCTGGCGCGGCATTGCTGAATTTACCATCGTCACTTGGGTGTAACAAAGGCGTCACAGAGATGTCCTTAATTAGTGACGTTTTTGTGACGCAACAAAGAGTTGGAAATTATCAATGCCTTTGGGACTCACTGAAATTTAACGATGCCCTAGTGATATCTTCCTTAGGTTTTGGGCGACAATTCGCCTTTCATTCCATAGAAAGGCATATCGCAATTTAGAAAGAAATAGGTAGAAAAGAAAATAGGTAGAAAGAAAGAACTAAACAATATCAGAATCTCACAACGGAACAAAAGAAATGTATTACATCACATAGATATTACATAATAGTCACCATACATCATAGTCATTCAGTTTTACAACATCATATTAGGCAGTAGTGATGACCTGCCTATACATTATTACCCAAAATGCAACAGAGATACTAATACAGCGAAATAGATATATATAGATACGCCAAAGTCTCATGCTCCAAGTCTTCTCCAAAATACGTCAAACCAACCTGGATCACTTGGCTACTCGTAAAAATTTGAGCACCCAAGAGTTTATGAAAAATAGAAAACAAACTCCGGGTCCTTAAGAAAAACAGAAAATAAACTCCGAGTCAGACATGAGTCTGGTGTGAGTAAACGGTTTAAGTTGTTTAACTTGACAATCATTTGAAATCGAAGATATCTCGTAAGACTCGTCGCAAATAAACACGGTCAAGTTTTTCCATTTTGATAACCAAAACATTTGATAGGAAATCCAGTTATAGTACAATAGTTTCTAGGTTTTCAATATAAAATAGGAAATAGTTGGAATGCTTACATCCTACGTTCAAACATAGTTGGGCATAATCAAAACCGTATGGGGAATTATTGGAGATTAGATTCCATACAATAGCAGGGCTATTGGGGTGCCGTCCGTCACAACACCTGGTCTAGATCAGCGTACCGAGGATCCCCTTGATCCCCTGCAACATAATACCAGAGCAACCGCTTACTGGATAGTCCGAATAAGACAACCCCACGGTTGTCGCCAACAACCGCCAACACAGCTGAATAAAAGGGACATCTGGACAGGGGAAAATCTTATCCTACTTGGGTGCTACACACTTAGCCTTGCTGCACCTCCCCTGTTTTAGCCATTCTCGGTTGATGAGGCTTGAGGCTATGATTACCTTTATAGAACACATTTCTTGGAATGCTCATCGTCCTCTAATGACGATGGTCTGATAGCATTCGTCCATACAACTCCGTTCCGGGTCCAAACGGAACTGAAGGCACCATCTCCGCTACACTCGTTTTGAAATCACCATCAGAGTCAACGAAAAATAGCCCTTGCATTTTGAATCTTCATTCCTCATCTTCACTTGAGATTTCACGACCTATCTCTTAATTTGAATCGATGTGGTTTTTGGATAACAATTTGATATCCGATCTCGGTCTCATCGAAATCCAAACGTCGTTTGTTAAGGCCAAGTTTTTTAAGTAAAAGAATTAAATTAAACTTTAAAATATCATATTCACATAGAAATTCATCACAGATATCTATTTAATAAACATCCCACATTAATTAACAGTTCAATTCAGGCGTTTCATATAACAGAATATCACAAATTAACATACTATAGATATTAAACAATCCAAAGCATTCAATACAATTTAATCATCCATAAGCTAGATTAATTAGTCACACAATTTCTAATTTAATTTTAACTTAACACAAAATAAATTAATTACTTATAAATCCTGCTTAAATGTCATTAACTAATTGCATTCCCTTTAGTTTATTTTAATTAATTATTGAAATTATTTAATTATCATTTACAATTACTTAGGACTTTAATTAATTAAAAGTTTAAAATATTTATCTTAACCATTTACTTAATTACATCATAAACTTTTATTTAATAACTTTTTTAATAAACTAAATAATTAACATATATATAGTTATCTCAACTTAATTAAATTAGCATCATTATTAACCAAAGTTAAGGGTTACATTAAAAACTTTTAAATTACTTTATTTATTTTTCCCATATTTTTAAGTAAAAATATTTAACTTAAAATTTGGTAAAAATTACTTGAAACTTTTTTTACATTTTCATTTTATTCTAATTTTTTTAAAAAGAAAAGTACGGCCCAAATCTCAAATTCTCGACCTGAATCTCAATCTTCCCCTTCTTCTTTTCTTCTTAAAACATGAAAATTCACTTGCGTACAAACCTGAGCCTAACCCGATTCAAATCCCTTCCTTCCCTGCCGCTCTCTCTTCCCTTCTTCTCTTATTCCTAATCCTTACCTTAGCGTACAGAAATCAACAGATACCAGTGCACCGTGCACGTGCACATCAACGTCGCTCCGACCAACGATGCCACCTCACATCCATTGCCGACGTCACCCTCGTTTGACACGAACACCCAGAAACCTGAAACAATCTCCAGATCGAATTCGAGCAAAACGAACACCCATTGGAATGAAACAGATCACCTAAACCACCTCACTCCACTGCCACAGATCACCAGAGACCTTACTGTCGATCCCAGACATTCGCCACACATCCATGCTCCTTTTCCCCTACTCCGGTCCAACCCGATCCCGTCGCGCCACCGCACTGGCCAAGAAAACCAACCTCGACCTGATCGAACCCTAAACCCTACTTCGCCATAGTTCCGCCTCCACGACAAACTAAAAAACCTCCGACCACTTTTCCCACAACCCTTGACCCACGAGCTTGCTCCAGCAACGACCTCGACCTTCCACCATCCTCTGATTGCCGAGAAATTGCAAAAGTACAGCTTTCGTCCAACCCTTAATTCCTCTTCATTTACTAACTTAAAAATCTTGATATTGCCATTAAAAATCACAGTTTTCAAAATCGAATTTGTTTATAAAGGTGAAACTTAAAATTAAGACAGTCGATTTCCCTGATATATTTCAATTTCTCTGCAAATTCTACCTTCCCAGTAAAGCACTTACTATTTACACTTAAACTTATTTTAAAAAATAAGATTTAGTTAATTCAAACACATTTCCTTTAAACATCATAACTTATAATGGTTTATATGAAGAGAAATTAAATTTTGAGTTAGTTTTTGGTCTGTTAAACAAGAATAGAGGCTTACATATCTAAACACAGACATGTAGATGATCACACAGCAACTTCATACATATACCCGAAAAAACACATTTATACATCCATGCAAATCATATTCACAGCATTACTTCCATTATTTATCACATGCATCAGACAATAAAGTGAATTTTGTTTTAAAAGGTGAAGTTTACTCGCTGTAAAATTTTTGAACATAAGACGTTTTGAAAATTGCTAGTTGATTTTGAAACTGCAATTTGATCTACTTTGTTTAAGCTTGAATTTGTACTTTGTATTGAGATGAACTTGAATTAAATCTAGCTTGCTTGGTTGAAAGCTTGAAGAAGTTGTTTGTTTATTTTTTCTGGTTTTAGTTTATCTCTGGTTTAGTTTGGAAAAATAAAAGAAAGAAAGCAGTTGAGACATATATATAGGTGTATAAATTGTACAGCACCTTGTTTCTCTGATTAGTTTCTTTTTATTATATTTTGAAAATGAAGAAATTAATTTAAATAAGAATTTTGACACTTGTATACAAGACCTCTTCCTAGTCTCACAAATGTCTTAAGCAAATATTTATATTTATTTATGTTTTATATTTGCTTTTTATTTACAATGTTTACTTAATATTACAAAACTTTTTATTTATTCTTATTTTAAGATTAAGTTATTTATACTTTAATTAATAACTATATATATACACTAGTGTTTAAAATGTAGAGTTTTAAATCTAATTTATTTTTAAGATATTTATTTTGAATTTCAAATCATAGTTCCTTTTTACAATTTATACATGTATATATGAATAATAGTAAAGAGATAGCATATTTTATTGTTTTGAAAAGATAAGTTTGCAAATTTAAATAAATATATTAGAAGATTATCAATTTAAATTTTGCCCAAAATCTCAGCTTGTCACATTCCACCTCCTTAAAAGAATTTCGTCCTCGAAATTTTTAAAAGCAAGAGATAATTTAATTATTCATCAAAAGGTTTTATATTCAAACAACCAAGCATACACATCATTCATATACTAACAACCAAAGCAACAATTCATCAAACAAATAATCTAACTATCGTGACACGGTTCTGGATAGGCCTTCCTAATACTATCTAGAGTTTCCTAGGTGCAATCTCTGGGATCCTCGCTCGATTGAATCTTAACCTGCTTCACCACTTTGCTCCAGAGCTCCTTCTCATCTCGATCTACAATCTAAACAGGATGCCTGACTACAGTTAAGTCTGGTTCGACCTCCAAATCATCCTGAACTACTGGTTCTACAACCAGCGATGGGTCATACACGTACTTTCTCAAATGTGATACGTGAAATACATTGTGAATCCCAGCCATCTTGTCTGGTAATTCAATCTTGTAGTCCAAAGCACATATTCTTTCGAGAACACGGAAAGGTCCAATAAAGCCTGATGGCGCGATTGTGTGGAGATGGCAGTGGTGGGGGCAGAGAGGTATAGGATTTTCGTTTTCTTTATTAATTTTTTTAATATATATGAGTGTATGCATATAGGTCAGAAAATATATATAACCAGTATTGATTTTACAATGAGGTATTAGATAAGTTGATTTTAAATTAAACTAAATGTATATAGATATATGTAAATAATTACAGTAAGGTAAAGATTTTTTTTAAGGAAAAAGGGAATTCTAAAATGTTGTAAAGTTTATATATAAATCTTATTTTTATGTAGTCTATATGGAATATTATTTTTAGTATATATGTAGTTCCAAAAAAAATACATTTTAAAAACTACTAGTAATTTTAAAAATACGTTTTATGTAGGTCAATTTGTTTAATCATTTTAGAAATTGTTAAAGGGAAATTAGTTCAAAACTGAAATATTAGTAGATTGAATTTAAATAAAATTTATTGTTCGATTATTTCAAATATTAATAAACTGTAAATGTCTATACAAGGTCAAAAACCATGAAATCAGTAAAGATTGGAGTGGACTGCAAACAAAAATCAAAGGTGAGTTAATCTCACTCATTTGGATTACCATTAAATTTATATAGTTAAATTTAAATTATTGGTTGAATGATTGAATCGATTGGATGTGGTATTATATATAATAATATATATATATTGGAGTGATTGATTCCCGCATTATATAGCGGATGACCCTACGTACCGCGATATCCCCCTCGAAGTGGGATTGGTATCTTTATATTGTGGTAACATCTGTGGATGCAGGGAAAAATGGGTTGGAGGGATCCAAATTTATTCCTCAAAATATTGAATTTGCTTTCATTATCTGTGATATGATTCATTGATTACCTATGATAGATTATTGATTATACTGGGAATTGAAAATATTGGATGTTATGGTTTGATTGAATATATTTGGGTATATTGAGTTATCAAAAAATATATAGATTGGATTTTTGAAGGGAAATAAAGAGAGAATTTTTAAGTAAAATAATTATAGAGAATTTGGATAAATTAAAGAATGAATTGGAAAAGGATAAAAGTTGATTTTTAAATTCTAATAAATAAATTTCGAGTATGGGAAAGGAGATTTTTGAATAAATGGGAATAAATGAATTACTAAACTTTAGTGATATTATTTAAAGGAATAAAAGATTTATTTTTAAATTCAAGGTTTAAAATATGAAATTAATGGGTTGTGAAATAAAATTGAGTAAGTAAAGGAATTTATTCTAAAATGGAGTAAATTTTGGAAATCGATTTGAATACCGACTATGTTTTGAAACTGTGATTAAAGGAAAAAGAGATTGTGAAATTTATAAACAGGGTTTATAAATAAAGTGAAATATTTTTCAGAGGATAATTTGGAAGTATAAATTCAGGATGGGAATTTGTAATGGAATGGGTAATTTGTTTTAAAAAAAATAGTGGTTTATTTTTAAAGGTGTGGAAAGGAAAGTGTATTTCCCTAAAAAGCCAAGTATATTTTCAAAGAAAGATTTCGAAGTATAAGTAAGAGGTTTAAAATGGTTTAAAAGAATGTTTTAGAAAGAAATTATTATTTAGTTGTTTTAAAAAATTTAAAAGTAAATATTTATTAAGTTAATTATATAAGTAAAGTATTTTAAAGGTTTAACTAGAATTATGATTTAAAGATAATTATTAATATTTATACCTTATAGAATAAACTTTTATTTTAAATTTAGTTTTGGCTTAAGTTTTACATGAGAAATTATTATAAAATTGCATAACTAGTATTTTAAATAAGTGTTTTAAATAGTTTTTATTTTAAGTGTTTTAAAGTATATATTTTTTGATAAAGTGATGCAAATTATTTTAAAATCTAAAATATTAAGACTTGGTGATATTCAGTGGAAATAAAACATTTGGGTGGAAATTTAATCCATGAGAGAAAAATTGATTTGAAACTATTTTCAAAGGGTTGAAGTGTAGAAAAATATCCTGCGAAGATATTTTGAAATAAACAATTTGCGAAATTATTAAGGGTAGATGGTTGTTTGTGGATGTTATTTGATAGTTAAATAGCCGACTATCAATTTTGGCCAATGCGTTGATCATTTCAAAGAGACCGAGGAATATAGAATACAGATTACGGATGGACTGCTATGGAGCTCAGGGGATGTGCTGGATGGCGAGACGTATCACACATATCTGTCGTATTTCTGCTGTGTAGTCAGCTTTTGTGGGGACAAGTTAATATAACTGTCCAGTATTTTGCTATTGATGGTGTTGTACTCTGATGATGTAATGTATAAAAAAAATATAGTTCATTTTGTATAAAGATCAATTATTATCTATTTTCTATTATTCCGCTGCATTTGTGATATTCTGATGTTGTTTTTTTTTCTTCTACTTCTACCTCCTTCTTTCTTTCCCTTAGTAATCTGTCTTTTCTGGCGCTCGATCGTCGGCATAATATACAGTGGCGTATTTGTGTCGATTTTCGAAGGTCTAGAAAGGCAGGTCGTCAAATTGAATATTTTGAGGAATCTAGTTGGATCCCTCCAACCTGTTTTTCCCTGCCCCACAGATGTTAGCACAATATAAAAACACCAATCCTAATTCGAGGGAGATATCGTGGTACAAAGGGTCATCCGCTATATAATGCGGGAATATCAATCACTTCAGTATATATATATATATATACTACTGTATATAATATACCACATTCAGACTGATAAATTAAGACTTGGTGATTTTCAGTGGAAATAAAACAATTAGGTGGTAATTTATTTCCACGAGAGAAAAAGGTGTTTTGAAAACTATTTTCAAAGGGTTGAAGTGTAGGAAAATAAATTCAAGGTTTAAAATAAATAGAAGAGATAAAGAAGAATTTTGGAAAAAAGTATGAAACTAGTATTTTCATTTTAAATAAGATTTTAAAACATAATAAAGGAGTAAAATATGAAAAGCCAAGTATATTTTCAAAGAAAGATTTCCAAGTATAACTTAGAGGTTTTAAAAGAATGTTCAAGCAATTGTTTAAAACTCTGGAAGTAAATTGGAAATGTTTATGGAATTATAAATGGGTTTGATAACTTATAAAAATTGAAATTTTGGAATGAAAATTTTAAATTAAAGTAGATTGAATTAAAGTAGGTGCAACAACGCTAAGTGGCTAGCAACCAATTAGGGTAAGGTCATCACTGTCTAGATGTCCCTTTTTATTCGGCTACGTGGGCAGTTGCTGATCCCAACCGCGAGGTGATCTTATTCGACTATCCAGTAGCCCTGCCATTGTATGGAATCCAATCTCCAATAAGCGTTGTACGGTTTTGATTGTGCCCTAATATTGCTGGAACGTGAGATGCAAGCATTTCAGCTAGATTCTATTTTACTTTCTATAGACACTATTAAAATATTAGATGGATTTGATAAAAATGTTTTGGTTATTCGGCTGTGTGAGCGGTTGCTGATCCCAACCGCTGTGTGATCTTATTCGGACTATCCAGTAAGGGGTAGCTCCGGTCTTGTATTGCAGGGGATCAGGGGGGATCCTCGGTATGCTGATTAGTGTAACTGGCCGCAAATCCGTACCCCTTTCAGCCGACGAAATTCTCCAACAGTTCAACCCCAAATGGTTCGTATTTCCTTCTATTTTGAGTTGAACTGTTGGAGAATTTTGTCGAAAATGAATTTCAACATGGTTAAATAATTAAAAGGAAAACGTTTACTCCTCTTCACATCAACGCCCACTTCACCTAAAGTCTTCTACACCCAACCACTACCGCCTCAAATTCCTAAAAATTTTCAGTCACAGACCTCCTCCGTCCTCTGCTTACAATCGGACTTTGTAGAATTCTATTCGATTTCGGTTCTTTATTCTCGAACTTCGAATTTGCGGTGGCGAATTTTCTTAGGCTCGAAAATTGTTAGGTGGTCGGCGGATTCGCCATTGTAAGGTAGAAGCGATGTCGCGATAGTGTGAGGTCGTATGCGCACGAGTTTCAGATGATGGTCGCTCGCGTGGGAAGGTGAGAGTCATAGTGGAAGCGTGGTGGACCCATAACCAACAGGTCCCAGGATCGAAACCTGGCTCTGATACCGAAATGTCACGACCCGCTTTTTCAACCCTCAAAAATCAACATTTCAAAATTTTCAAAATTTTCTTTACTTAAGCCCATACGATGTACATATATAATCCGTACGCAATATTGATCCGAGTTGGGATTTTACGTTTGATTTTCGACGGCGAACTGTAGGTATGGATTTTTGATTGATTCTGGAAATTCTCTATCATAGTTTTTGGCTATGCAAGGAGAATGACGGTTTCTGATCAAGAAACAAGATCTGAGTCCACAATAGGGAGTCGGGTGGACGATGCTATTTCGAAAGTGAAATTGTGTGATCGAGTGAGCGATCTGATTGGATATTGCGTACGGATGATATATGTACATCGTACGAGCTTAAGTAATGCAAATTTTGAAAATTTTGAAATGTCGATTTTCGAGGGTCGAAAAAGCGGGTCGTGACATTGGATTATATTGGGAATTGAAAATATTGAATGCTATGGTTTGACTGAATATATTTTGGGTATATTGATATCTCAATAAACCCAAAATATATTCAGTCAAACCATAACATTCAATATTTTCAATTCCCAATAAAATCAATATAATATATCATAGATTATCAAATAAAACATATGTTTATAAAATGAAATAAGATATCGGTGGATATTTGAAAGTATAAATTTATGGTGGGAATTTATAAGAAGATTTTAATTTGTTTTAGAAATAAAAGGTGGTTTTATTTTTAAAAGTGTGGAAAAGAAATTTACGGAATGAGGACGTAAATTAAATTGTGATAAATCGAGCAGGATTTATAAATGATTAGATGGCTATATTTAAATGGAAAGTGTATTTCCTTGGGAAGCCAAGTATATTTTCAAAGAAAAATTTCCATGTATGAGTTAAAGGTTCTAAAGTGGTTTGAAACGAATGTTTTTGAAAGAAATTATTATTTAGTGGTTTTAAAAATTTTAAAAGCAAATATTTATTAAGTTAATTATATAAGAAAATTATTTTAGAGGTTTAACTAGCATTATGATTTAAAAGATAATTGGTTAATATTTATACCTTATAGAATAACTTTTATTTTAAATTTAGTTTTGGCTTAAGTTTTATATGAGAAATTATTATAAAAGTTCATAATATTTATACCTAATAGAATAACTTTTGTTTCAAATTTAGTTTTGGCTAAAGTTTTATATGAAAAATTATTATAAAAGTTCAGAACTAGTATTTTAAATAAATAAAGTGTTTTAAGTAGGTTTATTTTAAGTGTTTTAAAGTATATATTTTCGGATAAAGTGATTTAAATTATTTTAAAATCTAAAATATTAAGACTTGGTGATTTTCAATGGAAATAACAATTAGGTGGAAATTTATTCCGCGAGAGAAAAAACGATTTGAAAACTATTTTCAAAGGGTTGAAGTATAGAAAAATATCTTGCGAAGATATTTTGAAATAAATAATTTGGTAAATTATTAAGGCCTGATTGTTGTTTGTGGATGTTATTTGATAGTTAAATAACCGACTATCAATATTGGCCAACGCGTTGATCGTTTCGAAGAGACCGGGATTGGGATTAATTTCCCGAAAACCACTTCGATCCGGTTTGAACGTTTTCGTGAGGAAGACAAGAGCTTGAATTCGAAGATGGAGTAGTGAAGTGCAAGGGCTAATCGCTACTAATCCTGAGGGTGATTCCCAAATGGATGTAGTAGGAGTAGTGCCTTCGGTTCCGTTTGGACAGGGAACGGACTTGTATGGATGAATGCTATCAGAACATCGTTAGGGGGACGATGAGCATTATAAGTGAATGTGTGCTAAAAAGGTAATGTATAGCCTCGAGCCTCATTAGTCAGGAATGAATAAAACTGGGGAGGTGTAACAAGGCTAAGTGGCTATCAACCAATTAGGGTAAGGTTATCCTTGTCAAGATGTCCCTTTTATTCGGCTGTGTGGGCGGTAGCTGATCCCAACCGCGAGGAGATCTTATTCGGACTATCCAGTAAGGGGTAGCTATGGTCTTCTATTGCTGGAGATTAGGGGGATCCTCGGTACGCTGATCAAGACCAGGTACTGTGACGGGCTGTACCCCAGTAGCCCTGCCATTGTATGGAATCCAATCTCCAATAAGCGCATGTACGGTTTCTATTGTACCCAACTATTGCTGGAACGTGAGATGCAAGCATTTCAGGTATACTTTCAATAGACATTATTATAATATCATACGGATTTGTTAAAAACGTTTTAGGTTATCGTAAGGTAAAAACTCGGCATGTTTATTGGTGGCATGGTCTTAAGAGACACCTTTGATTTCAAAGGATTTTGAAAACTTTAATAATCCAATTGAGTGTGTTTTCTCATGTTGGTTTTCCAGACTGACTCATGTATTGTTTTATTATAATGCTCGGGTCAGACCGAGTATTATAGGATACAAGATAGGATGTTGTGGAGCTCAGGAGACAAGCTGATAGCGAGATGTATCACACATACTTGATATATATTCCGCTGTGCAGTATGAGCTGTATAGTCAGCTTTTTTGAGGACAAGTTAATATAAATGTCCAGTACTTTTCTACTGATTGTGTTGTATTCTGTTGATGTAATGTATGAAACAGATATAGTTCTTTTGTATAAAGATTAGTCATTTATCTATTATATATGGTCCCGCTGCATTTGTGAGATTCTGATGTTGTTTTCTATTTCTTCTTCTACCTGTTTCTTCTTTAACCTTAATGGTTCGTATTTCCGTCCACTTTGAGTTGAGCTGTTGGCGAATATTGTCGTCTCAAAGGGGTACAGATTTGTAGGCTGTTACTGTAACGACCCGAAATTTTCGATTCCGAAAATTCCAGATAGTTAGAGAAAAGAAGAAAGAGAAAGAAAAAAACAGAAAACAAAACACACAAACTCATAGATGCAGCGGATAAAATATAATATCAATAATAGTTATATCAAAGAAACTGTATCTATCAATTTACATTTAAATATATCAGAGTTACAATAATTTTATACAACATTGGATAGATACAATTTAACATGTCTCATATATATAATATCATAGTGGAAACTCTCCATACGTCCCTGCCATCTAGCTCGCCTCCTGAGCTCCATAATGTCCTTACCTGAAAATCTGTAATATTCGGTCTGACCCGAGCATTACATCAAAGTAACACCCGGGTCAGACCGAGTATTATAGATTTTTAGTTAAGGACGTTCTGGAGCTCAGGAGGCGAGCGGGAGAGCAAGAACGTATGGAGAGCTTCTGATGTTAATATATTATAGTATCTGAAACAGATAGATTTATCTGTTCTGTGATTGTAAATCTGTTGTAACTCTGATATAATAAAGTGTAATTTGACAAGTACAGTTTCCTTTGTATAACTATTATTTATGTGATATTATATTTTATCCGCTGCGTATGTGAGACTTTGGGTTTGGTTTTCTGTTCTTCTTCTTCTATCTCTTTCTTCTTTTCTCTAACTATCTGGAATTTTCGGTTTTTACAGTGCTCTCTGTAACAACCCACAAATCCATACCCCTTTGAGACGTCAATATTCTCCATCATATCAACACAAAGTGGACGGAAATACGAACCATTAGGGTAAAAGAAGAAAAGAGGTAGACGAAAAATAAAAAACAAAACAACATAAGAATCTAACAAACGCAATGGAATAATATATAATAGATAAATGACTGATCTTTATACAAAAGAACTATATTTGTTTTATACGTTACATCATCAGAGTACAACACAATCAATAGAAAAATATTGGACAGTTATAATAACTTATCCTCACAAAAGCTGACTACATAGCTACCAAACACAGCAGAAATAAGATAGACTCTGGATGGACTGCTATGGAGCTCAAGGGATGTGCTGGATGGCGAGAAGTATGAACAAACTAATTTAAATTGTAAGTGAATGGAATTTAAACTGAGTATTGGAATTCAATTTGAATTAGATTAAGTAAAGTAAAGTTGAAAAATTGTTCGAAGGAACTAAAAGAAGTAAAAGTTAGGAAACAAAACTTTTATTTGAAATTTAAAATAAATTAGTAAGTGAAAATGATTGAAGAAATGGTTAATTAAATATGTTTAAGATCAGGTAAAATAGAATTCAAAATTTAAATGAAAGTTAAATTGAACTCGGAATGGAATTAAAAATTTAAGTTAAATAAAAACATATGTGACAGTTGGTAACAAAGCTTTAAAATAAAAGAGTATTAACAGGGTTTTAAAAGTAAAAACAAAATCAAGTTTTTAAAACAATTTCCTAACCAAATTTCCTTAAATAATAAATGTTTTACTTAAATATTAGGTAAGTTAAGCGTGATTAGCATAAGACTGCGGGATTGTTGCAACCTCTGGAGGTTCCGAAGTGGAAATGGGAGATGATATCAATGGACTTCATGATGGGTTGCCAAGAACCAGGAAATTCATCTGGGATTACTCTATGATTTCCTCTCACTTGACCAAACTGACTAGGAAGGGAGCAAAATTTAAATGGACTTCTAAGTGTGAAGAAGCGTTTCTAGATCTGAAGGCAAGATTAACTAGTGCACCTGTTTTGGCTATTCCTGATGGGAGTAGTAAGTTCGAAGTGTACACTGATGCTTGTGGAGTAGGGCATGGTGCTGTTTTGATGCAGAACAGAAGAGAGTTTGCATACGCAAGTAGGCAGTTGAAGTTGCAGGGGAAGAACAATGCTATGCATGATTTGGAATTGCTGGCTATCATCTTTGCGCTGAAGATATGGAGGCATTATCTTTTGGGTGAGAAGTTTGAACTTTTCACCGATCATAAACCCTTAAAGTATCTTTTCTCCCAAAAAGACCTGAACTTGAGACCGCAGAGATGGGTGGAATTCTTGGCATCCTATGATCTGGATATTTCTGTACTCTTGGGAAAGCAAATGTGGTGGCGGACGCTTTGAGTAGAAATGCAATTTTGGCTATTCTTGAAGTTATTCCGTCATTATAGGAAAGGATCGTAAGAAATCAAATGAAGGATAGAACCCTAGAAGAATTAATTCATGGAGATTCAGATTTCATGGTAGACGATCAAGGAGCTTTAAGAATTAATGGACGATTGTGTGTGTCGAATGTGGACGGATTGAGGTAGGAATTTTTGTTGGAAGGCCACAAATCAAGATTGAGTATCCACCCAGGAATGAATAAGATGTACAATGATATGAAAAGAGTTTTCTGGTGGCCGGGAATGAAGAAGAATATTTCTACCTTTGTGAATGGATGTGCAAACTGTCAACAAGTGAAGGGTGAGTAAACTTCAAATTCGATCTAGAGATTGTTTCAGGTTTCTGGGTGTTCGGGTCGAACGAGGGTGATGTCGGCGATGGATCTGTGGTGGCATCGTTGGTCGGTGTGACGTCAACGTGGTGCAAATCTAGATTGAGTATCCACCCAGGAATGAATAAGATGTACAATGATATGAAAAGAGTTTTCTGGTGGCCGGGAATGAAGAAGAATATTTCTACCTTTGTCAATGGATGTGCAAACTGTCAACAAGTGAAGTGTGAGTAAACTTCAAATTCGATCTGGAGATTGTTTCAGGTTTTTGGTTGTTCGGGTCGAACGAGGGTGACATCGGCGATGGATCTGAGATGGCATCGTTGGTCGGAGCGACGTCGACGTGGTGTGCACGTGCACGGTGCACTGGTATTAGTTGATTTCTGTAGGCTAAGGTAAGGATCAGGAACAAGAGAAAAAAGGAAGAGGGAGAGACGGGGAAGAAATGGATATGTATTAGGTTGGGCTCGGGTTTGTACGCAAGTGAATTTACGAGTTTTAAGAAGAAAAGAAGAAGAAGGGGAAGATTGAGATTTGATTCGGGAGTGGGCTTTGGGCCGTAGTTTTCTTTTTAAATAAATTAGAATAAAATGAAAATGTAAACAAAGTTTTAAGTAATTTTTACCAAATTTTAAGTTAAATGTTTTTACTTGAACATACGGGGAAAATAAAGTAATCTAAAAGTTTTTAATTTAACCCTTAACATTGGTTAATATATAATGATGCTAATTTAATTAATTTGAGATAACTATATATATTAATTATTTAGTTAATTACAAAAGTTATTAAATAAAATTTAATAATGTAATTAAGTAAATGGTTAAGATAAATGTTTTAAACTTTTAATTAATTAAAGTCTTAAGTAATTGTAAATGATAATTAATTAATTTCAATAATTAATTAAAATAAAATAAAGGGCACGCAATTAGTTAATGACATTTAATCGGGATTTATAAGTAATTAATTTATTTTGTGTTAAGTTAAAATTAAATAGAAATTGTGTGACTAATTAATCTTGCTTATGGATGATTAAATTATATTGAATGCTTTGGATTGTTTAATATATCTAGTATGTTAATTTATGATATTCTGTGATATGAAATGCCTGAATTGAACTGTTAATTAATATCGGATGTTTATTAAATATATATCTGTGATGAATTTCTGTGTGAATATGATATTCTAAAGTTTAATTTAATTGTTTTACTTAAACAACTTGGTCTTAAAAGACGGCGTTTGGATTTCAATGAGACCGGGATCGGATATCAAATTGTTATCCGAAAACCACATCGATCCAAATTAAGCGATATGTCGTGAAATCTCAATTGAAGATCAGGAATGAAGATTCAGAATGCAAGGGCTATTTGTCGTTAACTCTGAGGGTGATTCCAAAACGATTGTAGCGGAGATAGTGCCTTCGGTTCCGTTCGGACTCGTAACGGACTTGTATGGATGAATGCTATCAGACCATCGTCATTGGAGGACGATGAACATTCCAAGAAATGTGTGCTATAAAGGTAATTGTAGCCTCAGGACTCATCAAACGGGAATGGCTAAAACAGAGAAGGTGCAGCAAGGCGAAGTGGGTAGCACCTAAGTAGGATAAGATTTTCCTCTGTCTAGATGTCCCTTTTATTCGGCTGTATGGGCGATTGTTGGCCACAAACGCGGGGTTGTCTTATTTGGACTATGGCAGGCGGTACCTTAATAGCCCTGTCATTGTATGGAATCAAATCTCCAATAAGTGCCCGTACGGTTTTGGTTGTGCCCAACTATGTTGGAACGTGAGATGTAAACATTCCAGCTATTTCCTATTTTATATTGAAAACCCTAGACACTATTGTAATATAACTCGATTTCCTATCAAATATTTTGGCTATCAAAAGGGAAAAACTTGACCGTGTTTATTTGCAGCGAGTCTTAGGAGATACCTTTGATTTCAAATGATTTTCAAGTTAAACAACTTAAACTGTTTACTCACATTAGAGTCATGTCTGACACGGATTTTATTTTCTGGTTTCCTTAAACTCTTGGGTACTCAAATTTTTACGAGTAGCCAAGTGTTTCAGGTTGGTTTAACGTATTTTGTAGAAGACTTGGGGCAGGAGACTTTGGCATATATATATATATATATATATATATATATATATATATATATATATATATATATATCTATTCAGCAGTATTAGTATCTTTGTTGCATTTTGGGTTGTAATGTATAGGCAGGTCATCATGACTGTCTAATATAATGTTGTAAAACTCAATGACTCTGATGTATGGTGGCTATTATATAATATCTATGTAATGTAATATATTTCTTTCTTTCCGCTGTGAGATTCTGATATTGTTTAGTTCTTTCTTTTTATCTATTTTATTTTCCACCTAATTCTTTCTAACTTGCGATACGTCTTTCTATGGAATGAAAGGTGGGTCGTCACTTTTTGTTTCCAATTTTTCTAACGTCACAAAACTGTAGGGATTATGGTTTATTTTGCTTCTGTGTATGATTTGGAATCCGAATGGATTCAAGGTTCTTTATTTTGCTGTTGTGTATGATTTGGAATCCGAATATAAAGAAGAAAATAAAACTAACCATACTAACAAAATCCAATCAAATGGACTAGATAAGAAATCCGCATGACTATAAATTTAAATCAACATTATGAAGCGGACCTCCTCTTTATTCATATCCTCATCGATTAACATTTTCCAAAATTCATATAATACCCCTAATCTTATTTCAAAAACCACCGTGGCATACCTCGTCCCTTTGTAGAGAACCACCACTCGAAAACAGAGTACACGTCACTCCAAACTCGTCACTCTAAATTCATCTGCATCACAACCATTCGAGTCCCTTGTCTCCCAGATCTAGGAAATTATATAAACCCGCATGCATTTTGGGCAACTAAGTTTTAATTGCTTTTTTGCATCCGAACGAGCTAGAATTTTCCACGCCATTCGTAAGCCTTTCTTTGTGCACTATTGTTGCTAATTCAGCTTTCTCGAAGTTGCGCACCAAATTTCTTCAGATTATGTTTATGAGTCTCCTTATGGTAAGCAATCTCTCTCTTTGGAAAACTTAGATTACGTTGGTATTATTTGTGGCAAAAGTTTGGGATTGGCTATGGAAGCAGAATTGTTTGTGAATAATATGCAACGTAAGGGAAAACTGCTGGCTGGAGCGACCTTACCAAATGGTGGTGGACATTACCCAAATTTGATCCATGCCCATGCAAAAAGGCTGCTACGAAAATTTCTCATGAATTTGGAACTTCAAAATCTCCGATGAAGGCAGCCAAATGCCCTAAATTTAAGTATTTATATTGCTTTGGAAGTAAATGTTTAGATGATGAAGCAAGGACGAGTTTTCTCTTTAGGTGTCGTCTTTTTAGATTTGAGTTATAAATGAAACATTAATTTAATCATTCTACTTCTATGTTGTGAAATGTGTCCAAGATTATTTAATGATAAATTTGATTAGAGTCTTCTTCGATGTTGTTTCTTATGCTACTAGTACAACCGTCCAACATTGAGAAATCGTCCGTTTGACTGTATAATGTAAAAAAAGAAATATTGTATTTTTTGGTAATTTGAAAGTACATCGTACACAGAATGATACATTGGACAAAAATTACTTGCATTGTTAGAAACAGAAAAATAAAATATTGAATAAAATATACATTAGAAAACAATTAACAATTAACAATTAAAAGGTGAAAACTAAATATGTGCACATGTACATTTTTTTCTTCATAATTGATTCTTAAATGTGTACGCACATATATGCATGTAAGCACACACATTTATGTATCTATGTACACGTAATATGTCGACAAAAGTGGTGATGATTGATAAAATGCCACCTTGAACTCATATACACAATGTTATATGTGCACCATGTCATTGTTATATCTCATACATATCAAAAACGCTCTATGATGCATGGAGACAAAACAAATTGTATTCACAAGGTTTTGATATTATGGTGTAACTTGGCATAAATTAAACCTAATAAATATCGAATCCCAATCTAGCAAATATGCTTCTATCCACGTTGAACTTGAATGTCCCATTCCAATTAGGATTCCTACTGCTATAACGTGAATAGAACAAAGTTAACGTCAATAACAAAGCATTTCGCAAAAAAAAAAACAATGTATAAAAAGAAAAAAACAAAGACCTATATCTAATTAAGTTATGAAATTGTAAGAAAGTCAAATTCATAATGTAAATGTTTATCTGATGAAGCAAGGATGTGTTTTCTCTTTTGGTGTCGCTTGTTTAGATTTTAGTTACAAATGAAATATGTCCCAAATAAATTTGATTATTCAACTTCTATCTTCTGAAATGCATCCTAAATTATTTTAACGATAATTTTCATTAGATTTATATGTTGTTTCTAATGCTACTAGTAGAACCTTATAGTGAGAAACCGACTATTTGACTTGTTAAGATAATTTGAAAAGGTGATATGATGAATTGATGACATGTTATTTGATCTTATATTGAGAGCAAAAGAAAATATTGATGTATTGCGGTAATTGATTTCAAAATACAATTGATTAGTTATGACGCAGCACAACAGTTTTATTATATACAAATGTGAAAATGGGCTTAGATAAAATGCGGCCCAGACAACATAAAACTGTTTCAAAAGAAATCAACGGCTGTGATCAGAAGCAGAGATATCAACGGATGATAAGAAGACTGCTATGATATATACATGAGAGAGGCACACTTGTCTTCGTTAATTCCACCCTTCGAACCCTAGCCCGATTTCTAGGGTTAGGGTTTGTGAAAAAATGTGAGCCGATATACAATTTTAATGAAAATTAATGGTGAATTTCACAAATCTTAGCCACTCCATTAAGTGCTGACATTCCCTTTCTTGATTTGAGTTGCAAGGTTCTGAGATTTTAAAGAGTTTGAGTCATCGATTTGAATCATGAGAAAGTTGATGACTTTGTGGTATTTTCCTCTCTCATCTTTCAATTTGAGGAGAGTATGCCAGTCTTAGTTCTGAATTGGTCTGAATTGAGTTGCTCTTTTGAGGTGTCTTGCTTCAAATTGGAGGAAAGTTGATGACTTTGTTGTTGTTCTTTCTCTGATTGCTTAATTTGGTGAGGATACGTCTGATTTAGCTTGGAAGAAGCTTGATTTTCTACAACTCCTAGATCAGTTTTGAATCTCAGAAAGTTCCTTTTTGATAACGATTTGGTGAGCGTGTCTTCCTTCTGGTAAGTAGCAGCAAAGTTGTTCACTTGCAAATTTACTTTAAGCACTTGATCTGGAACAAAATGCAAGTCTATTCGATGTGTTTGGTTCTTGAGTGTAGTATAGGGTTTGCAATCATGTAAATAGTGCTTTGATTGCCACACCACAGTGTTGCTTTGATGTTCGTATCTAATTTTAATTCCTTTATAATTGACTGCAACCACATTACTTCTGCTATTGCACTTCCTATGCTCCTATATTCTGCTTTAGTGCTAGATCTAGAAATAGTAGAATGCATTTTTAAACTCTATGATATTAAGTTGCCACCAATAAATAAGCTTTATCCAGTGACTGATTTTATATCATTTGGATCGGTAGCCCAATTTGAATCTGCATACCCAATAATGTTAAGGCTTCTGCTTGCTTTGAATGACAGTCCTTGATTTATTGTTCCGTTTAGATATCTTAGAAGCCTCTTTACAGCTTTCCAGTGCTCATCTAGAGGATTTTGCATAAATTAAGAAAGTTCCCTAACACTAAAAGTAATATCTGGTCGTGTTATAGTAGCATACTGTAATACTCCTATAACATTTTTGTACTGTTTAACATTATTTATGGTTTCTCCCTTATTCTTTGATAGATTTTGATTGCTTATCATAGGAGTAGACATGAGTTTAGCATCTTCCATTTTTGTTTTAGCAAGCAATACTGATATGTACTTTCTTTAACATAATGTGATTTTTGAATTTAATATCTTGTGCACTTCAATTCCTAGAAAGTAATTGAGGTTTCCCAAATCTTTGAGTGAGAACTGCTTGTTCAAATAACAGATGACTTGACAGATTTCATCCTGGTTGTTACCTATAATAATTAAATCATCAACATAGATTAATATGTAAATAATTGAAGATGAATTGATTTTAATGAATAGTGAAGTGTCTAATTTGATAGGCTGATTTCCTATTGACATTAGAGTTCATTTCAGTGTATCAAACCGCACTCTTGGAGCATGTTTAAGCCCATATATAGCCTTGTTTAGTTAATACACAAGACTTGTATCTTGTTCATAACAAGGTGGTTGCATCACGTAAATTTCCTCTTTTAATGTACCATTCAAAAACGCATTGTTGACATCCAATTGCCTTATCTTCTATCCTTTGTGTAAGGCAATTGTGAGGATAAGTCTTATAATAGAGGGCTAGACCATTGGAGAAAATGTCTCAATGAAGTCAAAACCGTACTGTTGGGTATACCCTTTCGCAACTAATCTTGCCTTATACTTATTGATGGAGCCATCAGTGTTCCATATTATCTTGTATGTCCATCTACAGCCTATAATGCTTTTATGT
This sequence comes from Allium cepa, assembly GCA_030765085.1. Taxonomy (NCBI): domain Eukaryota; kingdom Viridiplantae; phylum Streptophyta; class Magnoliopsida; order Asparagales; family Amaryllidaceae; genus Allium; species Allium cepa. Next base: position 448,349,770 of record CM060944.1, read on the forward strand.
GCGGGTGGACATATAAGATTCCATGTTTTGTTTTTTAGGAGAGCATTATACTCTTCATCCAACGCTGCTTTCCATTTTTGGTCTTTTGCAGCCTCATCAAAAGTATATGGTTCATCAGAACTTGTGTTAGCCACATATATCTTTGGCTTGAAAATTCCACTTTTAGCTTTGGTGACCATGGGATGACATGGTCTGATTGGAGCTTCAGTGGAAGGTAAGTCAGCACTTCTATTGTGATTTGTACGGTTTCCTGAATCACCATGTTGACCTTTTTCATTTGAATCTTCTTCATTTGTTGAATGTGTAAGTAAGTGGATGGCATGACTATGATCATATGCCCACTCTAAGTTTTGTTGAGCAGATATAGAAGGATATGTTTGATGATCACCAGTAGTCCTCCTCACCTCAATCGAATTCCTATTTTCAGAGAACAAAGGCAATTTAGGTATAGGTGCACATGGGTTGTATACTTTGCTTGTTGCCTTTATCTCAGACTTTCTAAAAGGCAAAACTTTTTTATTAAATACCACATGTTTGCTAATAAAGAACTTTCAACTTTCATCAGGACATTTGTACCCTTTTTGATTAGAAGCATATCCAAGAAAAGTGCATGGCTTTAATCTGCAATTTAATTTATTACTATTATAAGGCCTTAGATATGGAAAACATAGGCACGCAAATGTTTTTAAGCAATGATAGTCAGGTTTTATACCTTGCAATTTTTCAATGGGAGTTATACCATCTAAAATTTGGTTCGAAGTCTATTAATAAGGTAGACAGCTATACTAAAAGCCTTAGGCCAAAATTTTAGTGGTAGGTTTGCATGAGCTAATAAGCTAAGACCCGACTCAACTATGTGCCTATGTTTTCTCTCAACTAAACCATTTTGCTTTGAAGTATAGGGACATGTAAATCTGTGAATTATCCCCTTCACCTTAAAATAATCTTTGAGTGACTTGTTTTCAATTCCCCCATCTAATTGCATAATTTTGACATATGTGCCAAGTTGTTTTTCAACCATTAAGATAAAATTTATCATAACAATGCTTGTGTCTGATTTGTTTTTCAAAAAATATATCCAAGTGTATCATATGTGTGCATCAACAAATGATATATAATATTTGGACCCATAATCTGAGTATGTTGGGGTTGGTCCCCAAAGACCAGTAGCAATAAGCTCAAGTGGCTTAGAGTACTTAGTTAGGGAGTCATTAAATGGTAATTTGTGACTTTTTCCCATTTGACAGTAAGTACATACATAAGCAAGAGACATTATCACATAATATGCTATTTTTTGAAAGAATTTGCTTAACAACTTTAGTACTGGGATGGCCAAGTCTGTGATGTCATAGATCAAACACACTGTTACTGTTTTCTATTTCACATTGATTACAACCGTTTTCTTCATTTGCATGATTAATACAATTAACAGATTTAAATCTGCATAGCCCTCTTTCAGCATCACCCTGTAGTAAAATACCTTTAGTTAGTATGTCTCTAACAAGGCAATATTTAGGATAGAATTCAAAATAAACCTTGTTGTCATTAGCAAACTAAGACACATTTATGAGATTATTTTTAATTTTTGGCACTCTTAATAAGTTATTTAAAATTAATTGTTTCTTCCTTTAATGAAAGCACTCCCAACAGATGAGATATTGATGCACTTAACATTACCCATGCAAATCGATTATTTACCTTTGTACTCCCTATTGCCAAGATTTAAATTGTCAAGGTTATTGGTTATTTGGTTGGTAGCTCCTCAATCCGAGTACCAGCAATCATCATTTATATGTTCAGGTTGATTATTTTCACTAGAATTGTGATCTTTACTGTTAGATTGATTGCTAGAACTAGCTTGAGCCATATTGGCACGGTAGTTACCACTCCATTGATTGTGGTTGTTGTGATTAGAGTATCTGAGATAACATTTTGCAGCAGTATGTCTAATCTTTTCACAAATTTGGCATTTTGGTCTGTTGTTGTTGTATCTGCCTTTTCCTCTTGACCAGTTTGAGTATCCACCTCTTTATGCACCTCCCCTTTGTGCAGTCTGATCTGACTTGTTGTTGTTTTAACCTTTGTTGCTTGAGTAAGTTGTATAATTGACTGTAAACTGTAACGCCCCCGAGATTTTCGACTTTCGAAAATTCAACATCGATACTCACTTTATCGACTGCCGAGAAATCGAAGGCCAAAAACCCGAAATGTTATGGTTTAAGAAAAAGAAAAGAAGAAGAAGAGATAAGAAGATAGAAAATAGAGGGAAAAGAAAATAGAAAATGGAGAGAAAGAAAATAGAAAATAGAACGGAACAGAAAGAAAACTATAGAACAACATCAGAATCTCACAATTCGCAGCGAAACAACATATAATAATAAATGAATAATCTTTAAACAAAGAACTATATCAGTTATTACATTTTATACAATTCATTACATTACATCATATCATCAGAGTGTACAACAACAACAAACAGTGCAGCGGAAAAAGAAATACTATATAAACTAGTAATACGCCATGCCGTCCAGCTTGCCTCCAGCAACTCCTGAATATCCAGAATATCCTGATAAACCTAACTCTTGACTGCCCGTGTGGAAATTCGTGGGCACCCAGAGTTTAGGAAGGAAAACAATAAACTCCGAGTCAGTCATGTGACTGGTGTGAGAACTCAAAACAGTTTATTTATCTTTAAAAATCAAATAGAGGAATATTTTTAAATTCAATTCGCAATGCTTTTAAAAATGAGACTACCATAAGGCCTCCCGCACACACACACAATGCAAACGCAGAATCGGAGGAGATTTCTCCTTATGATAGTCAAAGATGCTTGATACGCATTAAAAAGAAACATTTGATATTATTATTAGTGCATAGTGTAGAAAACAATTTCAAAAGTAGAATATAAATCTTAGCCAGCATAGGTACCATTATAGTATGCTTACTATAGCTACCATATTAAATGGCAGGTTCTACAACTAAAACCGTACAAGTTTCGTATTGTTTCTTTGGATTTCCAACGAATGATCGGGCCAAGGAACTTCCCATTGCCACATGAGAATGCCTCTGGATGGACATCCCCGAGAACCAAACCGGATCTCCACTAACACAAGGCCGGGTTACCCCTAACTGAGTAACAACTGACCGAATATGCCATCCTCCGGTCCTTTGGGACCTTTCACCGAGCGCTCGCAATCAATTCACACAATCATAACAAAGTGTTTTCAACATGAGTAAGTATCTGGGCTCCATACCATGATACCACCCTTTTCCAGAAGGAAATGCACACATCCTAATGGGCGCTACCCCTCATAACCTTGCCGCATCTTTCCTGTTTTGACCATTCACGGGGTGTGAGGCTCGACGAAGTCACGTCCACAAAACATACTTTATACAAAAGCCATGCTTTGGGTCAACAAATGATCATAGAAATGATCACCAGGATAGACGATCAAATAAACGATCCTATCACAAATAATCAACACAATGATCATTTACAGCAACACTCAGCATGTCACATTACCAAATTGGGAACATATCGCTGATAACCTTCAACTACATAACCTCCTAGCTCGTACGTCTCAGAGAAGGGTGTTAAGCTAAAAGAATAAATTCTCCGCCACCAACAGAAATATATTTGAATGAAATCGGCTTTATATCTCAATTTGTAATGTCAGACATACAATCCATACAAGTCTATTCCGGGCTCAAACAAAACCGAAGGCACATACAAAGAAGTCCTTGCAATCCGGATATTCACAATCCTGATCGGATTCCCCATCACATATGGAGAACTCTATACCGGAGCAACTCGGTGCAGAGTCAATCGACAGGTCATCCTATCGCTCTCGCAAATACCGGGTCTTCAACACCGATCTTCAATGCGATTCATAACGACGTATCACATATTCGAAATGGGTTATATGACCCCATGGTCCTTTCCCGGTTAACCCGAATAGTGAGCGCTTATTCAAAAATAAGTGTGGCGTTCAAATTCAAACAAATCACATCAATTACCCATTCAAAGGGAAATATTGATAGTCGGTTATTAAACTATCAATTGATATGCACGCATCACCAGATTCCAAATAATTTTCCAAATTATTTATTTTCCAAAATATCTTTACTAGATATATAATTTCACACTTCAAAAATAAATCAATATTTATTTTTAAACAACTTCCCTTTTCATTCATAAATTCCATAGTGAATTTATATTTCAAAATATCTATGCATATACGATTTCAATTATTCACTTCAATTTATCTTCAAAAAGATAAATTCTCAAAATATTCCCTTTATATCGGAAAACAATTCTATACTTATTTATTAAGTAATTCTCAAATTTTATTTATTTTCAACACTTGGAAAATATTCAATATACTTAAATCGAGATTAAGTATATATTTCATTCTTTAAGGAAATCATGCTCTTAAACATATTTCTTTGGGCCAAAACGAATGTTACGTAAAACATCGTTACGACAACCCAAAATCACTAGTATAGGGATTCGAAATTAAAATAGATATATAAATCCCAATACTATACAAAACATTTCCTTTCGGAAATCATTTACTATAACAACAGTGATATAGTCCACCATTTCCTTCTATTTCTCGAAAACGTCTATTTCAACAATCAATGTTGAAATCTATGGTTTTGAATCTCAATCCAATTGAAACATCGTTAACTTGTTTTTAATTCTATTTAAAACACCACATTCAAACATTTTATTTAACATATTATTCACTATTCAAAAACGCGAATATACTACGTTAACAACTTTCATCACTTCTATTCATTTTATTTTAAAGGATCATTCACAGTCAAAAATGTGAATATAACTCCATTAATAGGTTTCAACAATTTACTTATCAAAATAAGTTGTTTGCGAATTTATAAAACAACGTTTATAAATTCCTTTATTAACCTATTCCAGTTTATAACTCAATTATAAACTAAAAGTCCATATTATAAGTTAAATGCTTATAAAACGATTATTTTACAAAATCGTTCTTTTAAACTTCATAATTATAAACTAAAGGTTCATATTATAATTTTACTTATAATTTATTTGTTTGAAAAATCGTTCCTTTGAACTTCATAATTATAAACCTTATAACTTATAAGATTCGATTATTTATCCAAAACCATTCTTTTAATGACTTTATAAATTTTATAAAACTACTGCTTATAAAATTCCATTTATAACTTCACCGTTTATAATTCTATAAATTCCATTCACTTATGCAATCTATTTTCACTTCATTCAAACACTTATAAAAACTTGTTTTATAATGTCAATATTTCAATTTATAAATATCCATTTATATTATTCTTTAAAACGTCTTTAATCTCCTTTAAAATTTCATCCTTTTGATTTATAAAATAATTAATTTTTATAAATCCTATATTTAAACTTTTCACAATAAATTCAAATTTCCCAATTTAAACCATTTTATAAAATTATTAACCCCCTAATTTCAAAAATCAACTTTTAACTATATTTCTCAAAAATCATAACTTTTATAACATTAAAAATTATGACGTTATTTATTTATAATGGATCGATTCCAAAAATAAAGTATATTTTCAAAAATCACTTTAAAAATCATTTTAAAATCCCAAAATCTGGGTCCAATGATGCTACACACCAAATAGTCAATCACGACAACAACGACATCATATATCGTATATGATAGTCCATCAAATATCAAAATATCTGAAATCAAAAATAAATACTGTTGAGGAATCCAGTTGGATCCCTCCAACCTGTTTCCTGCATCCACAAACATTAGCACAATACCAATTCCGCTCCAGTATGGAATTATCGCGGTATATGGGATTTAATAATATTATCCGCTTAATAACGGCGCAATAGGGTTTCATCCGCTAAACAAAAAAATGCGGGAAATCAATAACTCCAATATATACATATGCCAATATATATATTTCTATTATATATAATACCAATTTCACTGTTTATGAAATATTCACGGTATATGTTTTTAATAAATAACATCCGCTTACTAACGGCGTATAATGTCTATTTTAACAATCAATAGATATCAATCATCATTCAAACATGCATTCAAGTATTATAAATCTAACTATTTAAAATAAAATCGAAACTGATTCTATTGAGTGGGAAGTTCTCATCTTGATTTCAATTTCGTTTTAGCGATTTATTTCGAATAAACGGACGTTTAATTTTACCCAAAATTCTCACTAACTCCAAACGAATCCAATCCAATTCCATCGCGTAGTGCTCGTCCATACGATTCCAACGCAACTGGTTTCGTCGAATTCCGACCTCGAACGAACAAGTTACAGTATTTTAAACTTTACACAATTTAATATATAATTAATTAACAACTTTTATTTTCAATTCTTTTCAAACCTAATCTTGGCCGTTGTTTTCCAGAGGCAAATCAAGGCCGCGAGTTTAAGCTTCATCTCCCTCCCAGTTTCTTTTGAACGCACGCTAAACCCATTAGCTTGCCTTCTAGGGTTAGAAAATGCCGCCTCCACGTTCACTTGCAACTCGATCAGAATGCTCCACTTCGAAGCCCCTTCCACCACGCACCATCGGCCACCGACCGCACGCGAACGAACCCCCCATTTTGCACGAAATTCGAGGGTACACGGCCACGAACGCGAGCGTCTCTCTCCCTCCTCGTTGCTCCGATCTCCATCAAATCCGTATGGATGTCAAGCTCCTTCGATGCTCTACAAGATTGCTATTGGAAGTTTCGGCTATAACTTCGTGGATGAGGAGAAAAATCGAGTGGAATATCAGAGTTTTTCGGCCATTCATTGGTAAAACTGGCGGCCACAAGATGATGAAACCCTAATACTTTTTTTTCTTTTAATTTGTGAATTTTGAGCTATTTATAGAGAATTTTCGAACACTATTCATCCGGAATTCCCAAACTCCGATTCACGCGACGTAACCAGCGTTTCTAGGGTTTACCCCGCGTTTCGGACACAATAGAACAGGTTTCGGAAGCTAATTCGGTCATCTGTGCGAGTTATGGCAACAAACGATCGATTTAAATTAAACCGATTTAAACGATTTTCTAGGTGTTTTAATTTGTACCGGACAAACGGTAAATCCAATTGACACGAAATTTGAAACCTTACAATAATATCACATTACGGATCCGATGAAACTGGTTTCGTCAAAATCCGAGACTTTTTGAAAAATGGCTATTTTAACTCGCTAAATTAATATTAAAAATAATTCGATGCGTTTCGAGCTGCTACGATCAAACGATAACTCCGATTGACACGAAAATTGAAATCCGGTAATAACTAACTATTACGGATCCAATGGAACTGGTTTCGTCCAATTCTGAGACTGTTCAAAAATTGACTATTTTCACTAGTCGATTTAAATATTAAAATATTCAATTTCCACAATTTAACTCTTAATTCGATTTTAAAAGTTCTAAAATATCGTTCTAACTCGCATATGATAAAATAAAATTTTACAAATCATTTTCAATCATATTTAACTCAATTTTCAATTATTTCCATAATTTAACATATTAAATTATCGATTTAATTATCCAATTAAATCCAATTATTCAAAATATAATTTATTCGACTTATAAATTCACTTATTAATATTTAAAATTAATTAAATATTCAAATTTTAATAAATTAAAATTCTGGGTCGTTACAATCTTCCCCCCTTAAAAGAATTTCGTCCTCGAAATTAACAAGTAAGAAAAGTATAGAATTTATTAACTTTCCCAAAATCCATAGTTAAACTTCTTATAATACTTTACTAAGTTTTCAAATCATACTTAGTTATCTTTTCAAAAACAATTACTATTGTTTAACTTTCAATTCCAAATCAAAGTCTAAGTTTTCAAAATTTTCCCAATTTTTTCAAATTTTTTCTAACGCCTTAAATTTCCGGAAAAATTCGTCATAGTCTCCTTTGCGCGGCTCGATCCGAAAAAAAAATGACAGTATATATATCACAAATATACATCTCATCAAGTAATGAGGCATCCCGCAGGGAAAAAAGTATAAAATACGGTATGTAATCCGAGATATGTATCTTATATTTTATTAGCGAGCATATACGGCTAATATAGCGCGAAAGCGAGCTCCAAATGCGAAGCAAATGCGATCCGCACCTACTAAACACTCAACAAACAACATGAGAACATGTATATATGAAATTAGCATCAACATACATCATATAGCAACATAATAACTATATATGCCAGCATAGCAAATGCAACAAAAGCAACAAATACAAACATCAACCAACTATCATCCAACTAACATTCATAACCAATAAATATTCATTCATATTCTCATTAATATTTAATGAAATGGTTTTCAATTTAATCAAATTCGATTCATTGCAGTGGATGTTCTTACTAACATTCATTTTCAATTAGTTTATGTTCACTAATTCATATTCAAGTTGGTTCACTTCCAAATCAAATTCAATTCTACTTAAGATTTACTTTACTTCAAATTGGATTTTAATCACTTTAGCTTCCAATTTCATTAATACTTATGAATTATATACAATCAATCAACAATCAAGTAACAACCAATGTATATTAATTACAACCAAATTCCTTTGCTTATATTCATTTACTTTGGTTTAACATCTTTACTTTCAATTGGTTCAATTAAATTGATTTTCATCCAATTATTCAACTTCCAATAACATTAGATTTTAAATGAATTAACACTTACATTCATTATTCCATATCAATTTAATTTACATTCAATTGATTAGCATTCAATCCCTTCATTCAATTCAATTTATAAAGTTGAATTTCATTTTACAAACATCACTTTGTTTTTATTTAACTTAAATTCCTGCTTATAAATCAATTCAGATTCCAAATTCTAAAGTAAATTTCCATTTAACTTTAAATTCATTTTTATTTCAACTCATATTTATAAATATATTCATATAGTTTAACTTCTTATATATATAAGTTTATTTCACAATTGTAAATCACTTTAATTATAATTCAATTCTTATAATTCTTTTGCTTATACAATTATTTTTTTATTTAGATTATTCAAACAACTAAACAATCATCTTATATACATTAATAATTTTGAAAAATTATTTCTTTATATATAAAATATAATCAAGGTAAAATTATTTCATTTACCCAATTTTAAAACAATATTATGTCGAATTGTTCTATTCAAGTGTTTAGAAACCCCTTCGGCATAGTTTGACAGACCGTGCTGACGAAGGTTCATATGCCACTCAATAAACCAATCATCACAATATAAAACAATTTATATTCACTAACAAATACGCCCTCATAGCTATTATTACACTCAAACTCATTCTAGAGTACTACTGACTCTATCTCTAATGAGTAATACCCAACAGAACCATGGTTGTCGCTTAACCATATGCTCTGATACCAAATGTAACGCCCCGGAGATTTTCGACTTTCGAAAATTCAACATCGATACTCACTTTATCGACTGCCGAGAAATCGAAGGCCAAAAACCCGAAATGTTATGGTTTAAGAAAAAGAAAAGAAGAAGAAGAGATAAGAAGATAGAAAATAGAGGGAAAAGAAAATAGAAAATGGAGAGAAAGAAAATAGAAAATAGAACGGAACAGAAAGAAAACTATAGAACAACATCAGAATCTCACAATTCGCAGCGGAACAACATATAATAATAAATGAATAATCTTTAAACAAAGAACTATATCAGTTATTACATTTTATACAATTCATTACATTACATCATATCATCAGAGTGTACAACAACAACAAACAGTGCAGCGGAAAAAGAAATACTATATAAACTAGTAATACGCCATACCATCCAGCGTGCCTCCAGCAACTCCTGAATATCCAGAATATCCTGATAAACCTAACTCTTGACTGCCCGTGTGGAAATTGGTGGGCACCCAGAGTTTAGGAAGGAAAACAATAAACTCCGAGTCAGTCATGTGACTAGTGTGAGAACTCAAAACAGTTTATTTATCTTTAAAAATCAAATAGAGGAATATTTTTAAATTCAATTCGCAATGCTTTTAAAAATGAGACTACCATAAGGCCTCCCGCACACACACACAATGCATACGCAGAATCGGAGGAGATTTCTCCTTATGATAGTCAAAGATGCTTGATACGCATTAAAAAGAAACATTTGATATTATTATTAGTGCATAGTGTAGAAAACAATTTCGAAAGTAGAATATAAATCTTAGCCAGCATAGTTACCATTATAATATGCTTACTATAGCTACCATATTAAATGGCAGGTTCTACAACTAAAACCGTACAAGTTTCGTATTGTTTCTTTGGATTTCCAACGAATGATCAGGCCAAGGAACTTCCCATTGCCACATGAGAATGCCTCTGGATGGACATCCCCGAGAACCAAACCGGATCTCTACCAACACAAGGCCGGGTTACCCCTAACTGAGTAACAACTGACCGAATATGCCATCCCCCGGTCCTTTGGGAACTTTCACCGAGCGCTCGCAATCAATTCACACAATCATAACAAAGTGTTTTCAACATGAGTAAGTATCTGGGCTCCATACCATGATACCACCCTTTTCCAGAAGGAAATGCACACATCCTAAAGGGCGCTACCCCTCATAACCTTGTCGCATCTTTCCTGTTTTGACCATTCACGGGGTGTGAGGCTCGACGAAGTCACGTCCACAAAACATACTTTATACAAAAGCCATGCTTTGGGTCAACAAATGATCATAGAAATGATCACCAGGATAGACGATCAAATAAACGATCCTATCACAAATAATCAACACAATGATCATTTACAGCAACACTCAGCATGTCACATTACCAAATTGGGAACATATCGCTGATAACCTTCAACTACATAACCTTTAAGCTCGTACGTCTCAGAGAAGGGTGTTAAGCTAAAAGAATAAATTCTCCGCCACCAACAGAAATATATTTGAATGAAATCGACTTTATATCTCAATTTGTAATGTCAGACATACAATCCATACAAGTCTGTTCCGGGCTCGAACAAAACCGAAGGCACTTACAAAGAAGTCCTTGCAATCCGGATATTCACAATCCTGATCGGATTCCCCATCACATATGGAGAACTCTATACCGGAGCAACTCGGTGTAGAGTCAATCGACAGGTCATCCTATCGCTCTCACAAATACCGGGTCTTCAACACCGATCTTCAATGCGATTCATAACGACGTATCACATATTCGGAATGGGTTATACGACCCCATGGTCCTTTCCCGGTTAACCCGAATAGTGAGCGCTTATTCAAAAATAAGTGTGGCATTCAAATTCAAACAAATCACATCAATTACCCATTCAAAGGGAAATATTGATAGTCGGTTATTGAACTATCAATTGATATGCACACATCACCAGATTCCAAATAATTTTCCAAATTATTTATTTTCCAAAATATCTTTACTAGATATATAATTTCACACATCAAAAATAAATCAATATTTATTTTTAAACAACTTCCCTTTTCATTCATAAATTCCATAGTGAATTTATATTTCAAAATATCTATGCATATACGATTTCAATTATTCACTTCAATTTATCTTCAAAAAGATAAATTCTCAAAATATTCCCTTTAAATCGGAAAACAATTCTATACTTATTTATTAAGTAATTCTCAAATTTTATTTATTTTCAACACTTGGAAAATATTCAGTATACTTAAATCGAGATTAAGTATATATTTCATTCTTTAAGGAAATCATGCTCTTAAACATATTTCTTTGGGCCAAAACGAATGTTACGTAAAACATCGTTACGACAACCCAAAATCACTAGTATAGGGATTCGAAATTAAAATAGATATATAAATCCCAATACTATACAAAACATTTCCTTTCGGAAATCATTTACTATAACAACAGTGTTATAGTCCACCATTTCCTTCTATTTCTTGAAAACGTCTATTTCAACAATCAATGTTGAAATCTATGGTTTCGAATCTCAATCCAATTGAAACATCGTTAACTTGTTTTTAATTCTATTTAAAACACCACATTCAAACATTTTCTTTAACATATTATTCACTATTCAAAAACGTGAATATACTACGTTAACAACTTTCATCACTTCTATTCATTTTATTTTAAAGGATCATTCACAGTCAAAAATGTGAATATAACTCCATTAATAGGTTTCAACAATTTACTTATCAAAATAAGTTGTTTGCGAATTTATAAAACAACGTTTATAAATTCCTTTATTAACCTATTCCAGTTTATAACTCAATTATAAACTAAAAGTCCATATTATAAGTTAAATGCTTATAAAACGATTATTTTACAAAATTGTTCTTTTAAACTTCATAATTATAAACTAAAGGTTCATATTATAATTTTACTTATAATTTATTTGTTTGAAAAATCGTTCCTTTGAACTTCATAATTATAAACCTTATAACTTATAAGATTCGATTATTTATCCAAAACCATTCTTTTAATGACTTTATAAATTTTATAAAACTACTGCTTATAAAATTCCATTTATAACTTCACCGTTTATAATTCTATAATTCCATTCACTTATGCAATCTATTTTCACTTCATTCAAACACTTATAAAAACTTGTTTTATAATGTCAATATTTCAATTTATAAATATCCATTTATAAATCTCTTAATATAAATCAATTTATATTATTCTTTAAAACTTCTTTAATCTCCTTTAAAATTTCATCCTTTTGATTTATAAAATAATTAATTTTTATAAATCCTATATTTAAACTTTTCACAATAAATTCAAATTTCCCAATTTAAACCATTTTATAAAATTATTAACCCCCTAATTTCAAAAATCAACTTTTAACTATATTTCTCAAAAATCATAACTTTTATAACATTAAAAATTATGACGTTATTTATTTATAATGGATCGATTCCAAAAATAAAGTATATTTTCAAAAATCACTTTAAAAATCATTTTAAAATCCCAAAATCTGGGTCCAATGGTGCTACACACCAAATAGTCAATCACGACAACAACGACATCATATATCGTATATGATAGTCCATCAAATATCAAAATATCTGAAATCAAAAATAAATACTGTTGAGGAATCCAGTTGGATCCCTCCAACATGTTTCCTGCATCCACAAACATTAGCACAATACCAATTCCGCTCCAGTACGGAATTATCGCGGTTTATGGGATTTAATAATATTATCCGCTTAATAACGGCGCAATAGGGTCTCATCCGCTAAACAAAAAAATGCGGGAAATCAATAACTCCAATATATACATATGCCAATATATATATATTTCTATTATATATAATACCAATTTCACTGTTTATGAAATATTCACGGTATATGTTTTTAATAAATAACATCCGCTTACTAACGGCGTATAATGTCTATTTTAACAATCAATAGATATCAATCATCATTCAAACATGCATTCAAGTATTTTAAATCTAACTATTTAAAATAAAATCGAAACTGATTCGATTGAGTGAGAAGTTCTCACCTTGATTTCAATTTCGTTTTAGCGATTTATTTCGAATAAAATTAAACGGACGTTTAATTTTACCCAAAATTCTTACTAACTCCAAACGACTCCAATCCAATTCCATCGCGTAGTGCTCGTCCATACGATTCCAACGCAACTGGTTTCGTCGAATTCCGACCTCGAACGAACAAGTTACAGTATTTTAAACTTTACACAATTTAATATATAATTAATTAACAACTTTTATTTTCAATTCTTTTCAAACCTAATCTTGGCCGTTGTTTTCCAGAGGCAAATCAAGGCCGCGAGTTTAAGCTTCATCTCCCTCCCAGTTTCTTTTGAACGCACGCTAAACCCATTAGCTTGCCTTCTAGGGTTAGAAAATGCCGCCTCCACGTTCACTTGCAACTCGATCAGAATGCTCCACTTCGAAGCCCCTTCCACCACGCACCATCGGCCACCGACCTCACGCGAACGACCCCCCCATTTTGCACGAAATTCGAGGGTACACGGCCACGAACGCGAGCGTCTCTCTCCCTCCTCGTTGCTCCGATCTCCATCAAATCCGTATGGATGTCAAGCTCCTTCGATGCTCTACAAGATTGCTACTGGAAGTTTCGGCTATAACTTCGTGGATGAGGAGAAAAATCGAGTGGAATATCAGAGTTTTTCGGCCATTCATTGCTAAAACTGGCGGCCACAAGATGATGAAACCCTAATACTTTTTTTTTCTTTTAATTTGTGAATTTTGAGCTATTTATAGAGAATTTTCGAACACTATTCATCCGGAATTCCCAAACTCCGATTCACGCGCCGTAACCAGCGTTTTTAGGGTTTACCCTGCATTCCGGACACAATGGAACGGGTTTCGGAAGCTAATTCGGTCATCTGTGCGAGTTATGGCAACAAACGATCGATTTAAATTAAACCGATTTAAACGATTTTCTAGGCATTTTAATTTGTACCGGACAAACTGTAAATCCTATTGACACGAAATTTGAAACCTTACAATAATATCACATTACGGATCCGATGAAACTGGTTTCGTCGAAATCCGAGACTTTTTGAAAAATGGCTATTTTAACTCGCTAAATTAATATTAAAAATAATTCGATGCGTTTCGAGCTGCTACGATCAAACGATAACTCCGATTGACACGAAAATTGAAATCCGGTAATATTACGGATCCAATGGAACTGGTTTCGTCCAATTCTGAGACTGTTCAAAAATTGACTATTTTCACTAGTCGATTTAAATATTAAAATATTCAATTTCCACAATTTAACTCTTAATTCGATTTTAAAAGTTCTAAAATATCGTTCTAACTCCCATATGATAAAGTACAATTTTACAAATCATTTTCAATCATATTTAACTCAATTTTCAATTATTTCCATAATTTAACATATTAAATTATCGATTTAATTATCCAATTAAATCCAATTATTCAAAATAAAATTTATTCGACTTATAAATTCACTTATTAATATTTAAAATTAATTAAAAATTCAAATTTTAATAAATTAAAATTCTGGGTCGTTACATAAACTCTAATTCTTGTGGCCCTTTGTTATCAATTCTGGCCTTATGAGCAAGTAGTGTAGAGTAGACATCATCAATAGATGCTAGATCCTTTTGAGATGCTATGACCGCAATAGCAGATTCATAGTCATCACTTGACCCATTCAGAATAGTTAAAATCTGCTCATAGTTTTAAACATTGTGATTTGCAGCCTCCAGTAGGTCATAGATTGTTTTAATTTTGAATAGGTACTCTCTTATAGTGATGCTGTCTTTCTTTATATTATGCGGTTGTTTCTTGTGGTACATCACCTTAGCAGTTGACTGTGTATTGAACACTTTCTCAACAGTTGTCCAAATATCATTTGTTGTCTTGGATCCAATAACATGAGACAGTAAATTTGTGTTTATTGATGATAGAAGCCAAGAACAGATAAGCCTATCTTTTCTATGATGTCTGATATAGTCCTCGTTGTTGACTATTTTGTTTTCTTGATCAGTTATGCATTTGGGAGGAATTGGGATGATTCCAAGAATATGGCCTTCAAGTCCATATCCTTGAACTGCAATCTCAATTTGCAGTTTCCAAAGGAGAATATTGTCTTCACTTGGTTGAACTGTGACAAGATTGCTTTGCGGGCTGATCATGGTGTTGACAAGTCTCTCTGTAGCAACACTAGGTTAACTGTTATTGCTCTCATTAGTAGAGCTCGTAGTATTTGTTTCATCACCCATAATGATTTCAGGACCTAAAGAAGAACAGAAAAAAGGAAAAATAACAGAAAGTCAGAAAATTGAATCAGGTGTAGAAATTAAAATAAAGGGTCAAGAATCTTTCAAAACAGGTTTGATGTAACCATAAGGCCTAGATGATGATCAATCTGCTTGCTTGATCTGATAGGTCTTGCAGGAAGGCACTTTCTTTAGTTTTGAGATAATTCTTGATTTCTTGATTGCTTTCTGATTTTCATGATTGATTTTCTGTGAGATTTGGTGAGTGAATCTTGATGCAGCCAATTTGAATTGCACGGCATTGATTTACTGCACTAAATGAAAACCTTCAGATGATGAAATACAGTTTCTGATGACACTGCAAAACAGGCTTCATTTAGTGACCGGTACCAGCGACGACTAGTGACGGCTAAAAAAGGCGGTCGTCGCTAGCCGTCGCTAAACACGTATATATAGGCAGACCAGAGAACAGAAAATCACATTTCTCTTTCCCCAATTCACTTCAGCAAACCCCTCCTCCACTACCGACGCCCCAGCTGCCACCCCCCGACGCAAGCTGCCGATCTCTCCATCGCGAAAGCCACAATGCTTCAAAAATCGAAGGTATGCTATTGCTCTCCAATTTCTTCTTAATCTAGGTTTAATCAAAATCCTAATTTTGAAAATTGGTTGATTATATGTGATAAAAATTGATGACTATGCGGTAATAGTTGTTGATAGTAGCGTATTGATTGATTTGGGATATGTTAAGAACCCTAGTTCGGCAAATTAGTTAATTATGGGTTTGTTATTATGTATTAATTAATGATAATATTGTATTTGTTGAGTTGGTTATATTAATTAGTGGTTTGATTGTTTAGTTCGTAATTAAAAATTAGGGTTTGTTTGTAATCCAAAAATTAGTGTAGATTGCCGATTGATATGGATAAATAATTAAATTTACGTGAATATTTGTTATAGTTAATTAGAATAATGTTTATTATAGTTTGCGTGAACATTAGTGTATAATTGTTGATTAATATGCTACTAGATTGGTGCAGTTAAACAGAAGTAATAGTTTTTTTATTTAATTAGCGTGTGTGCATTCTAAGTATTAGTTGTTAGTATAAAATAAAATTATTATAGTTTATTACAAGTGCTAACATCTAATTTTTGTTTACAAAATCGATAAAAAAATTAAATTGTTAGCTGAATTTTAAAATACGTTTTGAAATTTCAAATATATTAAATAAAATATTTAAATGGTTGAATGAAATATATAATTTTGAAATGAGCATAACAACATCAAATATTACTCTTAAACCAATTTTTGTAGAAAATTAGGAAATGAATATAACAACAATAAATATTCTTTTAAAATCGATTTTGTAAAAAATGAAGAAATGGATATAATAACATTAAATAGTTTATAAAGTAGTTTTTGTAGTTTTAGTTTTTGTAGTCTATAAAATAACATTACATCGATTTTATAAAATAGTTTTTGTAGTCGTTAAAATAGTAACTCATAGTTCCCATTTGTGAGATAAGGCATATTTTCCGAGTTACCGATAGTTCCCATGAATTTTGATTCATAATTAAACGAATTCTATTTGGCTACATTACTAAAAAAATTTAAGATCGTTATTTCGCTACAGACCACTAATACCTCAATATTAATATTTTTTAATTTGTGCTTTTTCTGTGTGAACCCCTTAGAGAATTTTTGGCCCCGCCTAACAAGTGTTGTATATGATCGTTATATGGATATTCGTTTTTCCATAGAAAAAACATCTATATTCATCAGATACAACATTTGTTGGATTTGTCCTAGTATTTGGACAAGTTACAAATACAATAAAGTAATCATATTTTATAAATCATTTTAGTTTCACTGGTTCAAAAAATTTCGATGGCACTTCCTTTATCCCTGTGTACACGCATTTGTGTACGATACAGGGAATAAAGGGAAGTGTTGCCGAAAATTTTTAGAATCTTTTACCCTGAAATGATTTATAAAATATGATTATGTTATAGTGTTTGTAATAGAAAGTAGGATAACCGGCCGTCAATTGAAAATTTGAATGCAGTATTTATTTGAATTTGTTAAAATAGTAAAGGGTTATATATGAATTTTTACAAGACTTTAATATGAAGTGTGTTATTCAATCTTCTAACCTACATTTACAAATCAGGAAATATGTTCGATTATTTTCTCGATCGTAGTTGGATGTATGAACCATGAAAAGGTATGAAAGGATCAATAAAAGAACGTTTCTGTTACGGTGCATACGTATTTATTAGATTTTCTCAATCTAATAATCGAAATAATGTTGACATTCGTTGTTCGTGTAGTAAGTGAAAACATTTGAAGCATTGGAAAGCAGATGCAGTAGAAGTACATTTGTACAAATTTTGTTTTTCGCCAAATTATTACTTATAGGATCGCCATGGAGAACTTGTTCAACCTACACCTAATCCTGTAGTGTTAGAAGATGATAATACTATGACCATTCCTGTAGAAAGCATGGTGCAAGATGACGCTCGACCAATGTTTCCATCCTTTGACCAAGGTGATGATGGGAACGAAAATGTTGACGAAGAGCTTACCGCGGAAACCAAAAAGAATTTATGATTTATTGAATTCTGCTAAGAGGCCATTGTGGAATGGATGTGCAAGCAGAACCGAATTATCTATAACCACCGAATACATCACTATGAAATCGAAATTTAATCTTATAGATGCTGCATTTACATCAGTTGTACAAACTGCAAAATGACACATGTCACCTAATAATTTGATGTGTGATAGTAATTATAAAGTAAAAAAAACTTACGTCTGCTTTTGGATAGCCGTATCCGAAGATAGATACATGTGTAAAAGGTTGCATGTTGTATTGGAAAGAAGATGCTCATCTTACTAAATGCAGAATATGTAACGAGAAAAGATACAAACTAGGAAAAAAAAGGAAAAGAAGTTCCATATAAGAGGATGCATTATTTACCCATCACTCCCAGACTTCAACGGTTATATGCATCTTCTGCTACAGCATGTCATATACGATGACACAGTATGAAAACACCAGAAGAAGGAACTTTGATAAATCCGTCTGATGGAGAAGCATGGAAACATTTCGATAAGACTTATCCTGAATTTAAGGCAGAGAGCTGCAATGTTAGGCTTGGCTTATGTACGGATGGATTTGCGCCATTTTCTCAGTTTGTTAGTAAATATTTATCATGGCCTATTATTATTAATCCTTATAATTTACCTCCATGGATGTGTATGAAAACTCCATATATGTTTCTAACAGTTGTCATTCCCGGTCCCGATGATCCGACAAAAGGAATTGATGTTTATCTACCACCACTAATCGACGAGTTGAAAACACTGTGGCATAAAGGAGTTGAAACGTACGACATTTCGAGAAAAAGTTATTTTCGTATGTTTGCTTCTTTATTATGGACTGTTAGTGATTGTCCCGCATATGGCATGCTTTCAGATTGGAGCACATCTGGACATCTAGCTTGTCCATATTATGATGGAATATTTTTTACCGTGATTTTCAAAGAACTGCTGCCTGCAAAAATATGAAGTGTTATAACAGAATTAAGTATGTTTTATAAACAGCTTTGCTCTACGACGCTAAAGGTAGATCGTATACGTAAACTTGAAGCAGAAATCCCTGTACTTCTATGCAAACTGGAGAAAATATTTCCGTCTTGTTTTTTAAAGTAATGGAGCATTTACCTATTCATCTTACATCTGAAGAACTCCTTCGTGGTGCTGTGCAATATGGATGGATGTATCCATTTGAGAGGTAATTTAATTAATTTCAGTTTTTGTACCACCATATAAATTTAATTAATTTTGTTACAGGTACTTGAATCATTTGAAGAAAAAAATTAGATAAAAAGCACGAGTAGAAGGTTTGATTTGCAAATCGTACCTTGAAGAAGAAGCTTCATTTTTTTCTTACATTACTTTAGTAATGATGTGAACTTATCCTTCGTAAGTGTTTCCCGTAATGAAGAAACTATTGAGAAGGATTCTTCTCAAACAATGTTGTCTATTTTTAGACAACATGGAAGACCTGCTGAAAAATGTATGGAAATATGGTTAGATGATAGAGATTACCATATGGCACACACATTGTTTTTATAAATTGTGCTGAAGTTGACCATTTGTCAGGTGATTATGAATTCATATATAATTCAATTATACATGTATATATTAATTATAAAGGAATATAATACATATTTGCAGCATATACGAATTACAACATCCATCTGGCGATCCCAGTAAACAATTTGCTGGATGGTTTTCAAACTACGTTCATGATACAGAAAACTATGTTGTTGACGAAGGATTACGACATCTTGCTATCGGATCAAAACGAAATGTCAAGACTTATCCAATATTCTTCGTCAATGGATTTAAATTCAATAGCAAAGATTACGGGGCTGAAAAATTAACATATAACAGTGGTGTATTTGTCAAAGGAAGTGATTATCCAAAAGAGCATATAAAAGATTTTTACGGCTTCTTAACACAAATTTTAGAGTTGACATATTATATACAACCTGCAGAGAAAGTTTTTTATTCAAATGCAACTGGTTTAGCAATGTTCCTGGCTCTGGAATTAACATGCATAAAGATTATAAGCTAATTGAAATAAGGTGTACGTCGCATTCCTATAAGTATGACCCTTTTGTGTTAGCTAAGCAGGCTTTACAAGTTTACTTTGCTCCATATCCGTCCTTACAAAAAGATAAAGCAGACCGGTGGGCTGTTTTTAAAATGAAGGCCAGATATACATTTGATGGAAATAATATTCCAGATGAAGCAGCGTATCAAGCGGATCTCGAGCCAAATACCGAAATAGTGATAACCAATGAAATTGATGTAGGGTCGTTGACTGATGAATCGAATGTTTTAATATATGCATTTGTAAGTACCGAAGAAAATGATTTAGAGTACGAGACCGAGTCTGAATCAGAATATGGCAAAGACTGATCATATATAGCATCGCTTGTTGTATAATTGTGAGCAATATATTAACAATAATGACTATGTTCTGTAATATTCTGAGCTATGTAATAATAATGATGACTATATATGATCTGTATCATCCTGAGTTATGCATTATTCTTTTCATGTACGCTTTTTTCGATGATTATGTGTAAAGTTTGCTTATGTGATGATTATCACTTGATTAATAATCATGTGATGATTATGCAATGATTAATGATTATGTGATATTGATTGATGATTATGTGATGCTTATGTTATCAGTACTCTTTTCTAAGCAATGTATGATATTAAATTTATGTTTGTCAGTTATGTCTGATAGACGACGTAATCGACGTAGTACATCTCAGTCACCTTCACTTGGAGCAGGTCTGAGTAGCCTGAGGCAGATCTCCGTCGAGTTGCGGAAATAGTTCCAAAAAGTGCTGTGTATGTATCAAACTTATTTGAATTATATTGTATGAAATATATTGAATATATACATCAACATTTCTATGGAGGGTTCGAGTTGGAGCCGTTCGATTTCATTTTACAAGTATCGAAGGAAGCATACAAGAGTAGGATGTCTTGGTATTGGACTCAGTGGGATAACATCCCAACACATATAAAAAACGCAATATGGGCTGATCTTATGGTAAGTACAACTTTTTAATATATAATTGTAACATCTCCAAATTTTTCGACTTTCTAAAATTCAACATCGATACTCACTTTATCGACTGCCGAGAAATCGAAGGCCGAAAACCCGAAATGTTATGGGTTTTAAGAAAAAGAAAAGAGGTAGAAGAAGAGGAAAAGATAGAAAATGGAGGGAAAAGAAAACAGAAAAGAAAACGGAACAGAAAACAACAGAACAAAATCAGAATCTCACAATTCGCAGCGGAACAACATATAATAATAAATGAATAATCTTTAAACAAAGAACTATATCAGTTATTACATTACATCTCATTACATCATAACATCAGAGTGTACAACAACAAACAATGCAGCGGAAAAGAAATACTATATAAACTAGTAATACGCCATGCCATCCATCTTGCCTCCTGCAACTCCTGAATTCCAGAATATCCTGATAAAACTTAACTCTTGACTGCCCGTGTGAAAATTTATAAACACCCGTAAATCCGTACTCCTTGAATAGACACTAATCTCCTTTGTTTAATTCAAGATGAACGAAAATACGAACCCTTAGGGGTTTTAAGAAAAATTTAAGAAAAGAAGAAGAGAGAAAAAGAAGAAAGAAGAAGAAAATAGAAAATAGAGGGAAGAGAAAACATAAGATAGAAAATTTAGATAGGGAAAAGAAGATAGAAAATTTTAAAATTGAAAGAAAAGAGAATAGAGGAAAAAGAAAAACAGAAGAAAATAGGACGGAACAGAAAAGAACAACAACAGAATCTCACAATTCGCAGCGGAACAACATATAATAATAAATGAATAATCTTTAAACAAAGAACTATATCAGTTACTACATTACATCACATTTCATTACATCATATCATCAGAGTGTACAACAACAACAACAAACAGTGCAGCGGAAAAAGAAATACTATATAAGTAATACGCCATGCCATCCAGCTTGCCTCCAGCAACTCCAGAATATCCAGAATATCCTGATAAACCTTAACTCTTGACTGCCCGTGTGAAAATTGGTGGGCACCCAGAGTTTAGGAAGGAAAACAATAAACTCCAAGTCAGTCATGTGACTGGTGTGAGAACTCAAAACAGTTTATTTATCTTTAAAATCAAAATAGAGGAATATTTTTAAATTCAATTCGCAATGCTTTTAAAAATGAGACTACCATAAGGCCTCCCGCACACACACACATGCAAACGCAGAATCGGAGGAGATTTCTCCTTGTGATAGTCAAAGATGCTTGATACGCATTTAAAATAACATTTGATATTATTACTAGTGCATAGTGTAGGAAAAATTATTTTGAAAGTAGAATATAAATCTTAGCCAACATACGACCATTATCGTATGCCTACTATAGCTACCATCCAAACAGTGTTGCGACACCATAAGTGAATGATAGGTTCTACAACTAATACCGTACAGGGTTTCGTATTGTTTCTTTGGATTTCCAACAAATGGTCAGGCCAAGGAACTTCCCATTGCCACATGAGAATGCCTCTGGAAAGACATCCCCGAGAACCAAACCGGAACTCTGCCAACACAAGGCCGGGTTACCCCTAACTGGGTAACTACTGACACGAGCACGCCATTCCCCGATCGTAAACGACCTTTCTCACGGGATCCCGATAGCCAACAACCACAAAGTAATAAATTCATAGTAACCACATAGGTTAAATATCTGGGCTCCATACCATGATACCACCTCTATCCAGAAGGAAATGTACATACCCTAAAGGGTGCTACCCCTCATAACCTTGCTGCATCTTTCCTGTTTTGACCATTTCCGGGGTGTGAGGTTCGACGAAGTCACGTCCACAAAAACATACTTTATACAAAAGCCATGCTTTGGGTCAACAAATGATCAACACAATGATCACCAAGATAGACGATCAAATAAACGATCCTATCACAATAATCAACACAATGATCATTTACAGCATCACTCAGCATATCACATTACCAAATTGGGAATATATCGCTGATAACTTCAACTATATAACCTCTGAGCTCGTACGTCTCAGAGAAGGGTGTCAAGCTAAAAGAATAAATTCTCCGCCACCAACAGAAATATATTTGAAAGAAATCGGCTTTATATCTCGACTTGTAATGTCAGACATACAATCCATACAAGTCTGTTCCGGGATCGAACAAAACCGAAGGCACTTACAAAGAAGTCCTTGCAATCCGGATATTCACAATCCTGATCGGATTCACCATCACATATGGAGAACTCAATACCGTAGCTACTCGGTGCAGAGTAAATCGACAGGTCATCCTATCGCTCTCGCAAATACCGGGTCTTCAACACCGATCTTCAATGCAATTATAACGACGTATCACATATTCGGAATGGGTTATACGACCCCATGGTCCTTTCCCGGTTAACCCGAATAGTGAGCGCTTATTCAAAAATAAGTGTAGCATTCACATTCAAACAAATCACATCAATTACCCATTCAAAGGGAAATATTGATAGTCGGTTATTGAACTATCACTGGATATGCACACATCACCAGTTTCCAAATAATTTTCCAAATTATTTATTTTCCAAAATATCTTTACAAGATATATAATTTCAACTCTTCAAAAATAAATCAATATTTATTTTTAAACCAATTTCACTTCCTTTATAAATTCCTTAGTGAATTTATAATTCCAAAATATCAATGAATATTCGATTTCAATTATTCATTTCAATTTTCCTTTTCAATTTATCTTCAAAAAGATAAATTCTCAAAATATTCACTTTATATTGGAAAACAATTCCATACTTATTTATTCATAAGTAATTCACAATTTCTATTTATTTTCAACACTTGGAAAATATTCAATATACTTAAATCGAAATTAAGTATATATTTCATTCTTTAAGGAAATCATTCTCTTAACCATATTTATTTGGGCCAAAACGAATGTTACGTAAAACATCGTTACGACAACCAAAATTCACTAGTATAGGGATTCGAAATTAAATAGATATATAAATCCCAATACTATACAAAACATTTCCTTTCGGAAATCATTTACTATAACAACAGTGTTATAGTCCATCATCTCCTTTTATTTCTCGAAAACGTCTATTTCAACAATAAATGTCGAAATCTATGGTTTCGAATCTCAACACATTTTAAAACATCGTTAGATCGTTTTAATTCTATTTAAAACATCCAAATCCAAAACAATTTCTTTAACGTGTTATTCACTATTCAAAAACGTGAATATACTTCATTAACAATTTCATCCTTTTATTCATTTTAATTTAAAGGATTATTCACTATTCAAAAATGTGAATATAACTCCATTTATAGGTTTCAACAATTAACTTATCAAAATAAGTCATTTGCGAATTTATAAAACAACGTTTATAAATTCCATTTCTATTTATTTTATAACAACTTCCTTTGTAAATCTCCTTTATTAGCCTATTCGATTTATATCCCAATTATGAACTAAAAGTCCATATTATAAGTTAAATACTTATAATTTATTCGTTTGCAAAATCGTTCCTTTGAACCTCATAATTATAAATCTTATAACTTATAAGATTCAATTATTCAACCAAATCTATTCTTTCAATAACTTCACAAATTTATAAATCTTACTATTTATAAATTTTATTTATAACTTCACCGTTTATAATTTTATAAATTCCATTCATTTACAAAATTTATTTTCACTTCATTCAAACACTTATAAAAACTCGTTTTATAATGTCAATATTTCAATTTATAAATATCCATTTATAAATCTCTTAATATAAATCAATTTGTATTATTCTTTTAAAACGTCTTCTAATTCCTTTAAAAACTTCACCCTTTGATTCATAAAATAATTAAATTTTATAAATCCTATATTTAAACTTTTCACAATTATTTCAGAAATCCCAATTTAACTATTTTATAAAGTCATTAATTCCTTATTTTCAAAAATCAGCTTTTAACTATATTTCTTAAAAATCATAATTTTTATAACTTTAAAAATTATAACGTTTATTGATTTATAATGGATCAATTCCAAAAATCAAATAAATACAGTTGAGGAATCCAGTTGGATCCCTCCAACCTGTTTTCCTGCATCCACAAACATTAGCACAATACCAATTTCGCTCCAGTACGAAATTATCGCGGTATATGTTCTTATTAAATATTATCCGCTTAATAACGGCGCAATAGGGTCTCATCCGCTAAACAAAAAAATGCGGGAAATCAATAACTCCAATATATACATATGCCAATATATATATATTGCTATTATATATAATACCAATTTCACTGTTTATGAAATATTCGCGGTATATGTTTTTAATAAATAACATCCGCTTACTAACGGCGTATAATGTCTATTTTAACAATCAATATATATCAATCAACATTCAAACATGCATTCAAATATTTTAAATCTAACTATTTAAAATAAAATCGAAACTGATTCGATTGAGTGAGAAATTCTCACCTTGGTTTTAATTTCCGTTTTAGCGATTTATTTCGAATAAAATTAAACGGACGTTTAATTTTACCCAAAATTCTCACTAACTCCAAACGACTCCAAATCAACTCCATCGTGTAGTGCTCGTCCATACGATTCCAACGCAACTGGTTTCACGCGTTTTTGACCTCGTATGAAAAAGATATACAATTTCAAAGTTTACTCGAATTTTAACTTATAAATTACAACTTAAATTTTATAATTTTTAAACCAAACTAACATGGGCCGTTAGATTTGCTTCCCCCCTCATCAGGCCATGCACCTTCTCCCTTCTCCAAACACGCGTTTCACGTCTCCAGTAACAAAACAAAGCCGAACCCATTTTTTTTGATTTCTAGGGTTTGAATTTGCAAACAAATTTCTCGATGAAACTCGATCACATCACCGCCGTTGTCCTCGCCTCCATCCCCTCCACACTCGGCCCCAAGGCCATACAACTCGGTCAAGCCCCTAGCACGTAATTCGAGGCCGACTCTATGGTCTTTGAACGAAATTTTCCATCGATCTACAGCTCCGTTTCAAATCATAGCCGTTGATCTTGTAGATCTTGATGTGCTCTACAATACTCTAGTTGAAAGATTCTTGAATCGTTGCACGGATTTGAAGATTTGAAGGGAGGAATGTTGAGCATTTCTGGCCGTGGGTTGCTATGAACGGCGGCTACACATTGAATTAGGGTTTAGTTATTTCTTTCTTTTATTTTTTTTAGAATGGTGGCTATTTATAAGAAAAAAATCGAACACTATTCATCCGAAAATTCCGAACTCCGATTTACGCGCCGTAACCAGCGTTTCTAAGGTTTACCCCGCGTTCCGGACACAATGGAACAGGTTTCGGAAGCTAATTCGGAAGTATGTGCGAGTTATGGCTATAAACGCTCAATTTAAATTAAACCGATTTAAGTCGATTTCTAGGCGTTTTAATTCGTAACGGACAAACGGTAAATCCAATTGACTTGAAATTTGAAACCTTACAATAATATCACATTACGGATCCGATGAAACTGGTTCCGTCGAAATCCGAGACTTTTTGAAAAATGGCTATTTTCACTCGTCAAATTAAAATTAAAAATAAATCGATGCGTTTCGAGCTGCTACGATCAAACGATAGCTCCGATTGACACGAAAATTGAAATCCGGTAATAACTAACTATTACGGATCCAATGGAACTGGTTTCGTTCAATTCTGAGACTGTTCAAAAATTGGCTATTTTACAGTCGATTTAAATATTAAAATATTCAATTTTCACAAATTAACTTTTAATTCGATTTTAAAAGTTCTAAAATATCCTTCTAACTTCAATATGATAAAATAAAATTTTACAAATCATTTTCAATCATATTTAACTCTATTTTCAATTATTTCCATAATTTAACATATTAAATTATCGATTTAATTATTCAATTAAATCCAATAATTCAAATAAAAATTTATTTGACTTATAAATTCACTTATTTATATTTAAAATTAATTAAATATTCAAATTTTAATTTCTAAAAATTCTGGGTCGTTACAATCTTCCCCCCTTAAAAGAATTGTGTCCTCGAAATTATAAGTAAGAAAAATTACAGAATCTATTAATTTTCCAAAATTCATAGTTAAACTTCTCACCATACTTTACTAAGTTTTCAAATCATACTTAGTTATCTTTTCAAAAACAACTACTATAGTTTAACTTTCAATTCCAAAATCAAAGTTATAGTTTTCAAAATTTTCCCATTTTCTCAAATTTTTTCTAACGCCTTAAATTTTCGAAAAAATTCGCCATAGTCTCCTTTGCGCGGCTCGATCCGAAAAAAAAATGACAGTATATATATCACAAATATACATCTCATCAAGTAATGAGGCATCCCACAGGGAAAAAAGTGTAAAAGTACGATATTTAATCCGAGATATGTACCTTATATTTTATTAGCAAGCATATACGGCTAATATAGCGCGAAAGCGAGCTCCAAATGCGAAGCAAACGCGATTCGCACCTACTAATCACTCAACAAACAACATGAGAACATGCATATATGAAAATAATATCACTATACAACATATAGCAACATAACAACTATATATATGTCACATAACAAATGCAACTAAACAACAAATGCAAACATCAACCAACTAACATCCATAACCAATAAATATTCATTCATATTCTCATTAATATTCAATGAATTAGTTTTTCAATTTAATCACTTTTGATTCATTAACATTGGATTTACTAGCATTCATTTTCAATTAGTTTATATTCACTAATTCATATTCAAGTTGGTTCACTTCCAAATCAAATTCAATTCTATTTAAGATTCACTTAACTTCAAATTGAATTTCCATTACTTTAGCTTTCAATTTCATTAACATTTAATGAATTATAAACAATCACTCAACTAACAATCATATAACAACCAATGTATATATAATTACAACCAAATTCCTTTGCTTATCAATTGGTTTAATTAAATTGATTTTCATTCAATTATTCAACTTTCTAATAACATTAGAATTTTAATGAATTAACACTTATATTCATTATTCCATATCAATTATTCACATTTAATTTATTAATATTCAATTCAATTACAAAAGTTGAATTTCATTTATATAACTCAAGTTCATATTTATTACTTAACTTTATTATTTTACTTTGATACTAATATCAACTTCATTCAACATCACTTAAGTTATATTCCATTTATAAACATCACTTGTTTTTACATAACTTAAATTCCTAAATATATCCATTAGTTTCACTTCTTATACATATAAGTTTATTTCACAATTGTAAATCACTTTAATTATAATTCCATTCTTATAATTCTTTTTACCTATACAATTATTCTTCAATTTAGATTATTCAAACAACCTAACAATCAACTTATATACACTTTAATAATTCTGAAAAATTATTCCTTTATATATACAAAATATACTCAAGGTAAAATTATTTCATTTACCCAATTTAAAGATCAATACTGTGTCGAATTGTTCTATTCAAGTGTTTAGAAACCCCTTCGGCATAGTCTTGCGGACCACGCTGACGAAAGTTCATATACCACTCAATAAACCAATCATCACAATATAAAACAATTTTATATTCACTAACAAACACGCTCTCATAGCTATTATTACACTCAACTCATTCTAGAGTACTACTGACTCTATCTCTAATGAGTAATACCCAACAGAACCATGGTTGTCGCTTAACCATAAGCTCCGATACCAAATGTAAAGACCCGTAAATCCGTACTCCTTGAATAGACACTAATCTCCTTTGTTTAATTCAAGATGAACGAAAATACGAACCCTTAGGGGTTTTAAGAAAAATTTAAGAAAAGAAGAAGAGAGTCAAAGAAGAAAGAAGAAGAAAATAGAAAATAGAGGGAAGAGAAAACATAAGATAGAAAATTTAGATAGGGAAAAGAAGATAGAAAATTTTAAAATTGAAAGAAAAGAGAATAGAGGAAAAAGAAAAACAGAAGAAAATAGGACGGAACAGAAAAGAACAACAACAGAATCTCACAATTCGCAGCGGAACAACATATAATAATAAATGAATAATCTTTAAACAAAGAACTATATCAGTTACTACATTACATCACATTTCATTACATCATATCATCAGAGTGTACAACAACAACAACAAACAGTGCAGCGGAAAAAGAAATACTATATAAGTAATACGCCATGCCATATAGCTTGCCTCCAGCAACTCCAGAATATCCAGAATATCCTGATAAACCTTAACTCTTGACTGCCCGTGTGAAAATTGGTGGGCACCCAGAGTTTAGGAAGGAAAACAATAAACTCCAAGTCAGTCATGTGACTGGTGTGAGAACTCAAAACAGTTTATTTATCTTTAAAATCAAAATAGAGGAATATTTTTAAATTCAATTCGCAATGCTTTTAAAAATGAGACTACCATAAGGCCTCCCGCACACACACACATGCAAACGCAGAATCGGAGGAGATTTCTCCTTATGATAGTCAAAGATGCTTGATACGCATTTAAAATAACATTTGATATTATTACTAGTGCATAGTGTAGGAAAAATTATTTTGAAAGTAGAATATAAATCTTAGCCAACATACGACCATTATCGTATGCCTACTATAGCTACCATCCAAACAGTGTTGCGACACCATAAGTGAATGATAGGTTCTACAACTAATAACGTACAGGGTTTCGTGTTGTTTCTTTGGATTTCCAACAAATGGTCAGGCCAAGGAACTTCCCATTGCCACATGAGAATGCCTCTGGAAAGACATCCCCGAGGACCAAACCGGAACTCTGCCAACACAAGGCCGGGTTACCCCTAACTGGGTAACTACTGACACGAGCACGCCATTCCCCGATCGTAAACGACCTTTCTCACGGGATCCCGATAGCCAACAACCACAAAGTAATAAATTCATAGTAACCACATAGGTTAAATATCTGGGCTCCATACCATGATACCACCTCTATCCAGAAGGAAATGTACATACCCTAAAGGGTGCTACCCCTCATAACCTTGCTGCATCTTTCCTGTTTTGACCATTTTCGGGGTGTGAGGTTCGACGAAGTCACGTCCACAAAAACATACTTTATACAAAAGCCATGCTTTGGGTCAACAAATGATCAACACAATGATCACCAAGATAGACGATCAAATAAACGATCCTATCACAATAATCAACACAATGATCATTTACAGCATCACTCAGCATATCACATTACCAAATTGGGAATATATCGCTGATAACTTCAACTATATAACCTCTGAGCTCGTACGTCTCAGAGAAGGGTGTCAAGCTAAAAGAATAAATTCTCCGCCACCAACAGAAATATATTTGAAAGAAATCGGCTTTATATCTCGACTTGTAATGTCAGACATACAATCCATACAAGTCTGTTCCGGGATCGAACAAAACCGAAGGCACTTAGAAAGAAGTCCTTGCAATCCGGATATTCACAATCCTGATCGGATTCACCATCACATATGGAGAACTCAATACCGTAGCTACTCGGTGCAGAGTAAATCGACAGGTCATCCTATCGCTCTCGCAAATACCGGGTCTTCAACACCGATCTTCAATGAAATTATAACGACGTATCACATATTCAGAATGGGTTATACGACCCCATGGTCCTTTCCCGGTTAACCCGAATAGTGAGCGCTTATTCAAAAATAAGTGTAGCATTCACATTCAAACAAATCACATCAATTACCCATTCAAAGGGAAATATTGATAGTCGGTTATTGAACTATCACTGGATATGCACACATCACCAGTTTCCAAATAATTTTCCAAATTATTTATTTTCCAAAATATCTTTACAAGATATATAATTTCAACTCTTCAAAAATAAATCAATATTTATTTTTAAACCAATTTCACTTCCTTTATAAATTCCTTAGTGAATTTATAATTCCAAAATATCAATGAATATTCGATTTCAATTATTCATTTCAATTTTCCTTTTCAATTTATCTTCAAAAAGATAAATTCTCAAAATATTCACTTTATATTGGAAAACAATTCCATACTTATTTATTCATAAGTAATTCACAATTTCTATTTATTTTCAACACTTGGAAAATATTCAATATACTTAAATGGAAATTAAGTATATATTTCATTCTTTAAGGAAATCATTCTCTTAACCATATTTATTTGGGCCAAAACGAATGTTACGTAAAACATCGTTACGACAGCCCAAATTCACTAGTATAGGGATTCGAAATTAAATAGATATATAAATCCCAATACTATACAAAACATTTCCTTTCGGAAATCATTTACTATAACAACAGTGTTATAGTCCATCGTCTCCTTTTATTTCTCGAAAACGTCTATTTCAACAATAAATGTCGAAATCTATGGTTTCGAATCTCAACACATTTTAAAACATCGTTAGATCGTTTTAATTCTATTTAAAACATCCAAATCCAAAACAATTTCTTTAACGTGTTATTCACTATTCAAAAACGTGAATATACTTCATTAACAATTTCATCCTTTTATTCATTTTAATTTAAAGGATTATTCACTATTCAAAAATGTGAATATAACTCCATTTATAGGTTTCAACAATTAACTTATCAAAATAAGTCATTTGCGAATTTATAAAACAACGTTTATAAATTCCATTTCTATTTATTTTATAACAACTTCCTTTGTAAATCTCCTTTATTAGCCTATTCGATTTATATCCCAATTATGAACTAAAAGTCCATATTATAAGTTAAATACTTATAATTTATTCGTTTGCAAAATCGTTCCTTTGAACTTCATAATTATAAATCTTATAACTTATAAGATTCAATTATTCAACCAAATCTATTCTTTCAATAACTTCACAAATTTATAAATCTTACTATTTATAAATTTTATTTATAACTTCACCGTTTATAATTTTATAAATTCCATTCATTTACAAAATTTATTTTCACTTCATTCAAACACTTATAAAAACTCGTTTTATAATGTCAATATTTCAATTTATAAATATCCATTTATAAATCTCTTAATATAAATCAATTTGTATTATTCTTTTAAAACGTCTTCTAATTCCTTTAAAAACTTCATCCCTTTGATTCATAAAATAATTAAATTTTATAAATCCTATATTTAAACTTTTCACAATTATTTCAGAAATCCCAATTTAACTATTTTATAAAGTCATTAATTCCTTATTTTCAAAAATCGGCTTTTAACTATATTTCTTAAAAATCATAATTTTTATAACTTTAAAAATTATAACGTTTATTGATTTATAATGGCTCAATTCCAAAATATAGTCTATTCTCAAAAATCACTTTAAAAATCATTTTAAAATTCCAAAACTTGGTCCAATGATGCTACACACCAAATAGTCAATCACGACTACAACGATATCATATATCAATATGAAAATCAATGAATATCAAAATATCCATAATCAAATAAATACTGTTGAGGAATCCAGTTGGATCCCTCCAACCTGTTTTCCTGCATCCACAAACATTAGCACAATACCAATTTCGCTCCAGTACGAAATTATCGCGGTATATGTTCTTATTAAATATTATCCGCTTAATAACGGCGCAATAGGGTCTCATCCGCTAAACAAAAAAATGCGGGAAATCAATAACTCCAATATATACATATGCCAATATATATATATTGCTATTATATATAATACCAATTTCACTGTTTATGAAATATTCGCGGTATATGTTTTTAATAAATAACATCCGCTTACTAACGGCGTATAATGTCTATTTTAACAATCAATATATATCAATCAACATTCAAACATGCATTCAAATATTTTAAATCTAACTATTTAAAATAAAATCGAAACTGATTCGATTGAGTGAGAAATTCTCACCTTGGTTTTAATTTCCGTTTTAGCGATTTATTTCGAATAAAATTAAACGGACGTTTAATTTTACCCAAAATTCTCACTAACTCCAAACGACTCCAAACCAACTCCATCGCATAGTGCTCATCCATACGATTCCAACGCAACTGGTTTCGCGCGTTTTCGACCTTATATGAAAAAGATATACAATTTCAAAGTTTACTCGAATTTTAACTTATAAATTACAACTTAAATTTTATAATTTTTAAACCAAAATAACATGGGCCGTTAGATTTGCTTCCCCCCTCATCAGGCCGTGCACCTTCTCCCTTCTCCAAACAGGCATTTCACGTCTCCAGTAACAAAACAAAGCCGAACCCATTTTTTTGATTTCTAGGGTTTGAATTTGCAAACAAATTTCTCGATGAAACTCGATCACATCACCGCCGTTGTCCTCGCCTCCATCCCCTCCACACTCGGCCCCAAGGCCATACAACTCGGTCAAGCCCCTAGCACGTAATTCGAGGCCGACTCTATGGTCTTTGAACGAAATTTTCCATCGATCTACAGCTCCGTTTCAAATCATAGCCGTTGATCTTGTAGATCTTGATGTGCTCTACAATACTCTAGTTGAAAGATTCTTGAATCGTTGCACGGATTTGAAGATTTGGAGGGAGGAATGTTGAGCATTTCTGGCCGTGGGTTGCTATGAACGGCGGCTACACATTGAATTAGGGTTTAGTTATTTTTTTCTTTTATTTTTTTTAGAATGGTGGCTATTTATAAGAAAAAAATCGAACACTATTCATCCGAAAATTCCGAACTCCGATTTACGCGCCGTAACCAGCGTTTCTAAGGTTTACCCCGCGTTCCGGACACAATGGAACAGGTTTCGGAAGCTAATTCGGAAGTATGTGCGAGTTATGGCTATAAACGCTCAATTTAAATTAAACCGATTTAAGTCGATTTCTAGGCGTTTTAATTCGTAACGGACAAACGGTAAATCCAATTGACTTGAAATTTGAAACCTTACAATAATATCACATTACAGATCCGATGAAACTGGTTCCGTCGAAATCCGAGAATTTTTGAAAAATGGCTATTTTCACTCGTCAAATTAAAATTAAAAATAAATCGATGCGTTTCGAGCTGCTACGATCAAACGATAGCTCCGATTGACACGAAAATTGAAATCCGGTAATAACTAACTATTACGGATCCAATGGAACTGGTTTCGTTCAATTCTGAGACTGTTCAAAAATTGGCTATTTTACAGTCGATTTAAATATTAAAATATTCAATTTTCACAAATTAACTTTTAATTCGATTTTAAAAGTTCTAAAATATCCTTCTAACTTCAATATGATAAAATAAAATTTTACAAATCGTTTTCAATCATATTTAACTCTATTTTCAATTATTTCCATAATTTAACATATTAAATTATCGATTTAATTATTCAATTAAATCCAATAATTCAAATAAAAATTTATTTGACTTATAAATTCACTTATTTATATTTAAAATTAATTAAATATTCAAATTTTAATTTCTAAAAATTCTGTGTCGTTACAAAATTTGTGGGCACCCAGAGTTTAGGAAGGAAAACAATAAACTCCGAGTCAGTCATGTGACTGGTGCGAGAACTAAAACAGTTTATTTTTCATTAAAATCAAAATAGAGGAATATTTTTAAATTCAATTCGCAATGCTTTTAAAAATGAGACTACCATAAGACCTCCCGCCACACACACAATGCAAACGCAGACTTGGGGAAGATTTCTTCTTATGTTAGTCAAAGATGCTTGATACGAATTTAAAATCTAATCAATTTTGATATTATTATTAGTGCATAGTGTAGAAGATATTTCGAAAGTAGAATATAAATCTTAGCCAGCATAGGTACCATTATATTATGCCTACTATAGCTACTTCTTGAGGAAGCAGGTTCTACAACTAAAACCGTACAAGATCGTATTGTTTCTTTGGATTTCCAACGAATGGTCAGGCCAAGGAACTTCCCATTGCCACATGAGAATGCCTCTGGATGGACATCCCCGAGAACCAAACCGGATCTCTACCAACACAAGGCCGGGTTACCCCTAACTGAGTAACAACTGACCGAATATGCCATCCCCCGGTCCTTTGGGACCTTTCAAACATCATATATCAATATGATAATCAATCGAACATCACAATATCTAAAATCAAATAAATATTTGTGAGGAATCCAGTTGGATCCCTCCAACCTGTTTCCCTGCATCCACATACATTAGCACAATACCATTCCACTTCGAGGTGGAATATCGCGGTATATGGGATTTTATAAAATATTATCCGCTTACTAACGGCGTAATAGGGTCTTATCCGCTATACAATGCGGGAAATCAATCAACTTCAATATATACATATGCCAATATAAATATATATATATATTGCTATATATATAATATAATACCAATTCCACTTCAAGGTGGAATATCGCGGTATATGTGTGTAATAAATAACCTCCGCTTACTAACGGCGCATAGGGTCTATTCACATCCAATATATATATATATATATATATATATATATATATATATATATATATATATATAACAATCATCATTCAATCATTCAATCAACACAGTCAAGCAAATTTTAAATTTTAAATCTAACTATTTAAAATTTAAATAAATCCTTTTGAGTGAGAAGTTCTCACCTTTATTCTCGTTTGCAATCCACTTCCAATTCAACTTGTTTTCTTCATTTATACCTTGTATAAATATTTATACAATTCAATTAATATTCGAAACGACCGAATAATAAATTTTTCGCCCTTGATTGTTTAATTTATCAATAGTTTTATTTAAACCACTTTCTTCTTAAATAAATTTATTTTAACTAAAAAAAATAAAATTTAATTAACCAAACTCTCTTTTTAATAACTTAATCGATTATAAATTCGATTTTAACTAAAATTTCTCTTTAGTAACTATAATAGATAAAACAGTTTTATTATCGTAAACTATTTATTTTATAACAACTTAACTAATCATTTTACTTTAAATTAATATCCTTATATCAATTTCTTTTAATAAATTTATTTATCCAATAAATCAAATTCCTAACAAATCTGTCTAGTTCAATTTAAACTTCAACTAAATTTACTTTAAACAAATTTATTTAACTATAATTTAATTTCAAAACTAAATTTTCTTCAAGCTTTAAAATTCCTATTATTATTTATTCAATTACAATTTAATTTTAAAACTAAATCCCTTTTTAATAAATTGTTTTTGGCTTTCAAACAATTTTTTTTTCTTATACTTTGATTTAACAAAAATTAAATTCAAAACTATTCTTTATAAATTCCAATCTTTATTTATTAACTGCATTTAAATTCCTTTTCAGTAAAATTTGAAAACTGCATTCATAAAAATTTTCACTGTGTACATATATATACATATATAAATTAATTTAAAAATCGAATAAAAAAAAAATTTACCTTACTGCAAAATCACATAAACCCAGGCTCCTCACTGTCCCAGGTCGCGATGAACCCCATGCTCGAACCCCCACGAATCGCGACTCCCCCTTTGCCGCTGCTTCGAACCCAACACACGCGCCATCAATCATTGCGAACGCCTGTAGCCGCCGCGCCTCCTCCTTTCTGCCTTGATCGAACTCACGCGTGCCGCCACGACTTCGAAGTCGTTGCTTCCAATCGCGACCCCTTCTTGATTACGTCGCCGTCGCCCTTCGAACGCAGCCTCCATCCAATCGCCGAGTGCCACCAACACGAATCGATCGCGCGCGACGCCCAAATCGCGCACACAAGCCCTCCCTCACCTCGTCGCGGCCATTGATTGAACGAACCCCCTTTTATTTATTTTTATTTTTTTTGATACACGGCTGCGGCCATTATTTTTTATTTTTTTTGAATTGAAATGATGAAGAGGGGAGTTTCGTTTGTGAAGGAAGAGGAACGAGATGGTTCAAGGACGAAGGGGAAAGAATGATGGGGGAAAGGGAATGGCTTCGGCCATTAGTTATTTTGTTCGATTGATTTTTGAACTGAAGCTTGCGTTATTTTTTTTTTAAAAGAGGGATGGAGGGAGACAGAAGAACGTGTTTGCATGTTTCCTTCACGATCTCAAGCGTGATCGGAGGCGTAGGTTTAGGCATATTTTTAGGACGAACGTGGTGTGCTGTTAACCATTTATATTTAAATTTAAATTTAAATCGTTGAAAATTTCGACACGTTTATTCGTCGTGTGATCACATATCAACTCCGAAAAATACGAAATTTGAAATCCGAGAATAATTCAATATTCCGGACCCAATGGAACTGGTTTCGTCGAATTCCGAGACTCTGCCTCGGACGGCTATTTTAAATATCGATTCAAACGATTAAAATTTCAAAACTGAACAAATCACTTTCAAATTCAATTCTGAAGCTTCGATAACCTTTAGTACTATCAATATGAATTTTACAAGCTGTTGAAATATTTTAAATCAGCTTAAAATTGAAGATTCAAATTTTTATTCAACTTTCAATAGATTAAATTCTATAATTTAATCGTCAAATTCAAAGTTATATTGAAATTTAAATCTAAACCATCATTCAAATATTTAAAATTAATTAAATATTCTCAAATTAAATTGTTTAAAATTCTGGGTCGTTACAATCTTTCCCCCTTAAAAGAATTTCGTCCTGAAATTACAAGTTAAGAAGAATGCCCTTATCCCGTCTACTATTTTTCACAATTCAAATAGTTTCATCAACTTTCTAAAACAAATCTTTTTATTAGAGATTCATTATCATTTCAACTAGCTTTCCAACTTCAATTATAAGTTTCAAACAACATTGTTCACTTCCAATTCAAATTTAAATTTAAATTCAAATTCAAATTTCAAACTTTCAAATTTTTCTCAAAATTTTTCTAACACCCTAAATTTTCGAAATTTTTTGCCAGCGTCTCCTTTGCGCGGCTAGCTCGGTGCGACTACAAAATGGCACCACGGCCCCTCAGAATCAAAAAGAAAAGAGAAAGCCAAGTGGCTGGAGAAGAAAATCATCAAATCTCATA
The DNA here is from genome assembly GCA_030765085.1 of Allium cepa. Lineage (NCBI taxonomy): Eukaryota > Viridiplantae > Streptophyta > Magnoliopsida > Asparagales > Amaryllidaceae > Allium > Allium cepa. The sequence goes on from CM060944.1 coordinate 448,388,032, forward strand.
CTGAAATTCAAATACGTACCTTTTTGTCGAGCAATTCAATTTTATCTTTGAAATCAAAATCTCAATTCCTTTATATACCTGTATAACCTGCTAGTAGTAGCATCCATAATATCCAATTCCAACATTCAAACCATTTTGCCAATTCATTACAAAATTTCCTATTATGCTTCTTATACATTTTTACATCACTATTGGAGTTACATATCCAATTTCATTCAATTTTACATTTCAAATATTTTTAATTTATTCAATTTCATTTGAATTCAATTCAAAATTTCAATATCTATATTCAATTCATCTTGAATTTACTGAATTACTAACAAAGGAAATTTCAATTTATTTCTTTTACTTACTTGAATTTATATACAAATTCAAATTTATCTTCAAATTTAGCTCACGACTAAACTTTGATTTAACCAATTCAAATTCCAATTCATTAGTCCATGAATTAATAATTTATCAAGTTAGTTTACTTGAATCCAATCCATCTTATTTTATTACCAATTTCATATACTAATGATAACAATTTAATATTATTACTTCCTAACAATCATGCAACCATATACTATAATAATTCATAGAAAATCATTTCCTTTCTATACAAAAATAGTTTTGGGCAAAATTATCTTATTTACTCGATTCAAAAACAATTTTATATTCACTAACAAATACGCGCTCATATCTATTATTACACTCAAACTCATTCTAAAGTACTACTGACTCTATCTCTAATGAGTAATACCCAATAGAACCATGGTTGTCGCTTAACCATAAGCTCTGATACCAAATGTAACATCTCCAATTTTTTCGACTTTCGAAAATTCAACATCGATACTCACTTTATCGACTGCCGAGAAATCGAAGGCCGAAAACCCGAAATGTTATGGGTTTTAAGAAAAAGAAAAGAGGTAGAAGAAGAGGAAAAGATAGAAAATGGAGGGAAAAGAAAACAGAAAAGAAAACGGAACAGAAAACAACAGAACAAAATCAGAATCTCACAATTCGCAGCGGAACAACATATAATAATAAATGAATAATCTTTAAACAAAGAACTATATCAGTTATTACATTACATCTCATTACATCATATCATCAGAGTGTACAACAACAAACAATGCAGCGGAAAAGAAATACTATATAAACTAGTAATACGCCATGCCATCCATCTTGCCTCCTGCAACTTCTGAATTCCAGACTATCCTGATAAACCTTAACTCTTGACTGCCCGTGTGAAAATTTGTGGGCACCCAGAGTTTAGGAAGGAAAACAATAAACTCCGAGTCAGTCATGTGACTGGTGCGAGAACTAAAATAGTTGATTTTTCTTTAAAATCAAAATAGAGGAATATTTTTAAATTCAATTCGCAATGCTTTTAAAAATGAGACTACCATAAGACCTCCCGCCACACATACAATGCAAACGCAGACTTGGGGAAGATTTCTTCTTATGTTAGTCAAAGATGCTTGATACGAATTTAAAATCTAATCAATTTTGATATTATTATTAGTGCATAGTGTAGAAGATATTTCGAAAGTAGAATATAAATCTTAGCCAGCATAGGTACCATTATATTATGCCTACTATAGCTACTTCCTGAGGAAGCAGGTTCTACAACTAAAACCGTACAAGATCGTATTGTTTCTTTGGATTTCCAACGAATGGTCAGGCCAAGGAACTTCCCATTGCCACATGAGAATGCCTCTGGATGGACATCCCCGAGAACCAAACCGGATCTCTACCAACACAAGGCCGGGTTACCCCTAACTGAGTAACAACTGACCGAATATGCCATCCCCCGGTCCTTTGGGACCTTTCAAACATCATATATCAATATGATAATCAATCGAACATCACAATATCTAAAATCAAATAAATATTTGTGAGGAATCCAGGTGGATCCCTCCAACCTGTTTCCCTGCATCCACAGACATTAGCACAATACCATTCCACTTCGAGGTGGAATATCGCGGTATATGGGATTTTATAAAATATTATCCGCTTACTAACGGCGTAATAGGGTCTCATCCGCTATACAATGCGGGAAATCAATCAACTGCAATATATACATATGCCAATATATATATATATATATATATATTGCTATATATATAATACAATACCAATTCCACTTCAAGGTGGAATATCGCGATATATGTGTGTAATAAATAACCTCCGCTTACTAACGGCGCGTAGGGTCTATTCACATCCAATATATATATATATATAACAATCATCATTCAATCATTCAATCAACATAGTCAAGCAAATTTTAAATCTAACTATTTAAAATTTAAATAAATCCTTTTGAGTGAGAAGTTCTCACCTTTATTCCCGTTTGCAATCCACTTCCAATTCAACTTGTTTTCTTCATTTATACCTTGTACAAATATTTATACAATTCAATTAATATTCGAAACGATCGAATAATAAATTTTTCGCTCTTGATTGTTTAATTTATCAATAGTTTTATTTAAACCACTTTCTTCTTAAATAAATTTATTTTAACTAAAAAAAATAAAATTTAATTAATCAAACTCTCTTTTTAATAACTTAATCGATTATAAATTCGATTTTAACTAAAATTTCTCTTTAGTAACTATAATAGATAAAACAATTTTATTATCGTAAACTATTTATTTTATAACAACTTAACTAATCATTTTACTTTAAATTAATATCCTTATATCAATTTCTTTTAATAAATTTATTTATCCAATAAATCAAATTCCTAACAAATCTGTCTAGTTCAATTTAAACTTCAACTAAATTTACTTTAAACAAATTTATTTAACTATAATTTAATTTCAAAACTAAATTTTCTTCAAGCTTCAAAATTCCTATTATTATTTATTCAATTACAATTTAATTTTAAAACTAAATCCCTTTTTAATAAATTGTTTTTGGCTTTCAAACAAATTTTTTTTTTCTTATACTTTGATTTAACAAAAATTAAATTCAAAACTATTCTTTATAAATTCCAATCTTTATTTATTAACTGCATTTAAATTCCTTTTCAGTAAAATTTGAAAACTGCATTCATAAAAATTTTCACTGTGTACATATATATACATATATAAATTAATTTAGAAATGGAATGAAATTTTTTTTTACCTTACTGCAAAATCACATAAACCCAGGCTCCTCACTGTCCCAGGTCGCGATGAACCCCATGCTCGAACCCCTACAAATCGCGACTCCCCCTTTGCCGCTGCTTCGAACCCAACACACGCGCCATCAATCATTGCGAACGCCTGTAGCCGCCGCGCCTCCTCCTTTCTGCCTTGATCGAACTCACGCTTGCCGCCACGACTTCGAAGTCGTTGCTTCCAATCGCGACCCCTTCTTGATTGCGTCGCCGTCGCCCTTCGAACGCAGCCTCCATCCAATCGCCGAGTGCCACCAACACGAATCGATCGCGCGCGACGCCGAAATCGCGCACACAAGCCCTCCCTCACCTCGTCGCGGCCATTGATTGAACGAAGCCCCTTTTATTTTTATTTTTTTTGATACACGGCTGCGGCCATTATATTTTTTTTTTGAATTGAAATGATGAAGAGGGGAGTTTCGTTTGTGAAGGAAGAGGAACGAGATGGTTCAAGGACGAAGGGGAAAGAATGACGGGGGAAAGGGAATGGCTTCGGCCATTAGTTATTTTGTTCGATTGATTTTTGAACTGAAGCTTGCGTTATTTTTTTTTAAAAGAGGGATGGAGGGAGACAGAAGAACGTGTTTGCACGTTTCCTTCACGATCTCAGGCGTGATCGAAGGCGTAGGTTTAGGCATATTTTTAGGACGAACGTGGTGTGCTGTTAACCATTTATATTTAAATTTAAATTTAAATCGTTGAAAATTTCGACACGTTTATTCGTCGTGTGATCACATATCAACTCCGAAAAATACGAAATTTGAAATCCGAGAATAATTCAATATTCCGGACCCAATGGAACTGGTTTCGTCGAATTCCGAGACTGTGCCTCGGACGGCTATTTTAAATATCGATTCAAACGATTAAAATTTCAAAACTGAACAAATCACTTTCAAATTCAATTCTGAAGCTTCGATAACCTTTAGTACTATCAATATGAATTTACAAGCTGTTGAAATATTTTAAATCAGCTTAAAATTGAAGATTCAAATTTTTATTCAACTTTCAATAGATTAAATTCTATAATTTAATCGTCAAATTCAAAGTTATATTGAAATTTAAATCTAAACCATCATTCAAATATTTAAAATTAATTAAATATTCTCAAATTAAATTGTTTAAAATTCTGGGTCGTTACAATAATTATGCCTTATATGAAACTAAAAACAATATGCCATCATGCCTTATGATATCAGCTTTACGTATTCTGCTCTGTTGATTGTTTTTTAATTATATAATCTCTTTTACATAACACGTATGGTAATTCAATATGCAGGAAGCTGTACATATGGATCCGCAGGATATGGATGTTTTACAAAATCATTGGAATAAAAAGATGCGGAAAAATTATAGAGAGACTCTATCAAGGGCTAAGAGTTCAGGGAAAAAGCCAAGTTGGATGGGGGATGATATTTGGGCTGGATTCCAACAATATTGGGAATCTGAAGCATTCAAAGTAAGTTATATTGTCACTATATTTTTACATTTAAATGTGCTGAATTATCTTACTTAATAGTGTGTATAAATTAATAGGAATTATCGGCAAGAAACAAGACTAATAGGAACAAAAACCCCGCTTTACATCGTGGTGGCTCGAAATCCCTCCAACAACATAGGAGGGAATTGGTAAATAAATTAACCAATATTTATGTTATTGATGCATATATTTACTAGTGTCTCTTTACCACATATTCTATTCTTGTATATAATCTATTCTTGTTTACTCATGCAAATTATCAATATAATCTATTCTTGTATATATTCAGTGGGCAAAGTATGATAAGGAGCCTACAACGGCTGAGGTTTCCAGAGTCACATATGCAGTGGAGCACACATATGAGGATGGTAATGTTTCATATGATTGGTCGGACGACAAGGCTGCATCTGTACGGTAAATATGTTTATTTCAGTAATGAAAATATTTCATATTCGTTTATTTCACATTAAATAAGTAAATTGTATAGCAATTATGTCAAATATCTGTTCGTAATTATAGGAGAGATATAATGCAGAGCATGCATGAGCGATACAAGCGAGTGGACGGGAGTCGCTTACGGTTGATGAGTCTAATCGAATATGGGATTCAATCATTGAACAGGCAAGTGTAAACAGGCGTTACATTTTCGGCAATATGGTATGTACTCAACGTTTACACAGTAGAAACCTGTATTCCATGAACTTCTTATTCACTTGAGTTTATTACCAATAACTTGAGTTTTCTTATTGTTATTGTACGCCATGAACTTCTAATTCACTTGAATTATTTCACAGGCTCTTAATTTCCAAAGGGATATAGGAGATCCATACATGAAGAAGAGATTGCTCGGATGCAAACACAATTGGATGAGCTCAATGATAGATGGAAGAGTCGGTTTGCTACGCAGATAGACGAGCGTATTGCTGCCTTCTATCAGGAGCATGGATCAATGCTCGGGGAAGGAGGTGCAGATGATGATGATGATGCTTAGCTGGTTTGTTTTGATCGGTATGCTTTATATATATATATATATATATATATATATATATATATATTTGTGTGTGTGTGTGTGTACATATTATGATGGGTTTGCATTTGGTACTTTGGATGTTGTGATTGATAATTAATGTTTTGGTGGGTTTGGTATTTTGGTTGTTGTGATTGATACTTTGGCACTTGATATGCACTGGTCGTTTAATTTAGTTATGTGGTTTGGCTTGGTAGATTTTCATATTTGGTTATGTTGATTTTCTTATATGATTTTGTGAATATATGTTAGAATATGCAATATTTGATGATTTGGTTGTGTTGATATTGATTATATGGCATGATGGAATGGTATTATATATGTGGAATGATAGAATTATATTATTTGGATTGATTGAGATTGAGGGTTGAAGGTGCTGCAAATTGGAAGAAAATATATTCCAAGTTTGCATCGACTTGCTACGGCTAGCGACGGCCCATTGGTCAAATTTAGCAACGCCTTGCAACGGCTATATTACAACGGCTTGCATCAACAACCTGGAAAACCAACAACCCTAAAGGTTGCTTCCACGTGGACACTTAGCTGTTACAAGTCGTTGCAAAATGAACAACGGAGCCGTCGCTAAGGCCGTCACTTCCTTTAGTTGCAACGAGATATTTTGCAACGGCATTTAGCGACGGCTAGCAACGGCTAGTGATGACACTTCTCTGATGGGGCAGATCAACTTGAATAAATGGCTGTTAAGCCGCCATGCGCTCTGATAACATGTTAAGATAATTTGAAAAGGTGATATTATGAATTGATGAAATGTTATTTGATCTTGTATTGAAAGCTAAAGAAAATATTGATCTTTATTGCAGTATTTGATTTCAGAATACAATTGAATAGTTATGACGCATCACAACAGTTTTATTATATACAAATGTGAAAATAGGCTTAGATACAATGTGGCCCAGACAACATAAAACTACTTCAAAAGAAATCAACGGTTGCGATCAGAAGAAGAGATATCAACGGATGATAAGAAGACTGCTATGATATATACATGAGAGAGGCACACTTGTCTTCGTCAATTTGACTACATAATTTTAATAAAGAATTATTGTATATTTTTGGTAATTTAGAAATACGCCGTACACATAATGATATATTGAAAAAAATTACTTGCATTGTGAGTGAGAGGCAAAAAAAAATATTGAATAAAATATACATCAGAAAACGATTAACAACAAACGGTGAAAATGAAATATGTGCATGCATGTACATTTTTCTTGATAATTGATTCTTATATGTGCAGGCGCATACATGCAAATGAACACACACACATTTATGTATATATGTACATGTCATATGTCAACAAAAGTGGTGATGATCAAGGTTCGAGAACTCGGTTTCGATCTCGATTTCGGTCATTTGAAATTTTGTTGGTTTCGGTCGGTTTCGGTCATTTCGCTTGTTTCGGTTCTTGTTTTGGTTTCGGTCTTGATATTGGATTTTTGCATTTTTAATGAAAAGTAACGATAAATGATACAAATTAATATAGAAATATAGCATACAATAAAATAATAATGTTACATACAACACTACTACATCTAGAAACTATTTCTCGAAGCTACATATGGATTGTTTTCATAATTTTCTTCATCGTCTTGTGTTGTGTAGTATGATGGATAACCATATTGCATTTGTCCTGGGACCATAAATGTTGCCATCATATTATCAAAAGACGATGTTCATCATTTTATGTTGTATATGTTGCTTGACTATTTTCATCACTTGAGATATCACTATATGAGTTACCACCTGTATAGTCAAAGATAGAATACCTATAGGTTGGTGGATCAGTTGAAGTATATGGATTGCGGTGCTCATAATCATGTTGATGTCCGGATTCAACATTTAAACTACTATCTCTTCGGTTAGGATTGCCGCTCGCACCCCTTCTTCTTGAATATGTTTGAGTTGGTCTATATAATTCACCACCATCACTAGAACCAATACCATAATTACTCGGTAAACCAACGCCACTTCCACCTGCACTACCATGATCATCATTTGACGAGCTCCTACTATTTTCATTGCTTTGACTCTTTGTTGCTCGTGCAGGTATATAATCAGCAGCAGCAACTGCATCATTCAATGTATTAGTCATCCAAATGTCGTTGTCCAACAAGGGTGGTTCAATTTCAGTAGTCCATTCTGCTAGTGGATCCTCTTCATGGAATTGAGCGGGAAAACATGTTTTTACGGCTGCGTATGCTTTTGCAGAACCAAATGCACCAATTTTATGGACCACTATTATATATGTTAGTTTTACCTCTTTTTCAATTTCAGTTTGTTTTACAATGTCTGGTACCATTCTTTCAACGACGTTGTTGATCCGTTTAATACTTCTCCATCGTTTGTTGCATCCCCATATTGAATGATAGGATTAAGAAAATAACCTATATAGGAAAGATTTAAAATATTATTGAAATGTTATATATTTTGTTTTTTGTATGACGATAATAAAAAACAAATTACCTGCGGCATGAAGAGGTCGATGTAACTGTCTTTACCATCTTTCGTCTATTATATCCCACCATTTTTGGCATTGCCTTCCACCAACATTTTTTCTAATCGATTCTTTTTCTTGATCCATTGCTTCATAAAGATATCCCATATCTGCTTTGTCATCACTATCTACCATTCGTAAAACATTCACCAATGGCTCAAAAACAAGGATGCCGGAAGCAGCACCAGTCCAAAAGCATTGTTGTAAATCAGTGTAGAGACAATATTTTCTGTTCTTTTGTCTTTAATATTGAGTCTAGGAACTCTTGATTTCCACTCTCTTGAAGCAATCATCCGTCTCAGGTCATCTTTATGTTTATGAATAGAGTCTAGTGCAATGAAATGGGTTGCAAATCGTGTCACTGCCGGTCTAATCAATTCTTTATTGTTGATCTCTTTTCTCATAATGGAAAGTAACCAATCATGATTGTATATAAATGTTGTTATTAACTGACAATTTGTGATAACAGATGTTACCTCTTCTTCTTTGGAAATGTCTTCTAAAATTAAGTCAATGCAGTATACCGCACATGGTGTCTAATATAAATGCCTTCTTTTCTGCATCAATAATTGACCGGCAGCTTTGTAGTTGCTCCATTATCTGTAACAACTTGCACTATTCTATTTTCGCCGATTGTTTCAACAACATCATCCATTAATCCACAAATATATTCTCCACTTTGGAATTCATTCGTGGCATCCACAGATTTAATAAATACCATTCCATGGGTAGAGTACATGAGAAAATTTATTATTTTTCGATGATTCTATGTACTCCAACCATCAACATTAATGTGCAACCATATTCCAATGTTTTAATATATTGTCCAATTTCTTCTATTTCCATTTCAAGGTACGAGTGTGATATTTTATATGCAGTTGGTGGATCAATTCCACGACCGCATTCTGCAATCACGTCAACCATTGTCGTATAATATGGACTATAAGCAACGTTATGTGAAATATGGTTGAAAAAAAAGAACTTAGAAATTGCTCGACCTATATGTTTTTGGCATCTTTAGTATCTTTCATTGCAGATTTAATAGAAGGTTGAGTTCTACCTCCTTGTTTTTACATGTATGAGTCGATTCGTCCAGCAGCATCATTGTCAAAATCGTCATCTACTCTGATAGATTTTCCAACAGTATTAGATCTGTGCAATGTTTGACTTGAACCACCACCCGATCGTCGAACAGTATGTGATCTGCGCAGCTCTTCATCTCTAAATGCATCTTTGCTTTACCGCACGACATGTTGAAGTTCTTCATCATCTTCATTTTCATTGTTTGATAGTTGGTGCGGTCTGCTCATTAACTCCTCTTGTAAGCGTTGTTTGTCTAGTTTTTCTTTACTTCGTTCGTTTCTCTTTTGAATGATATGTGATCGTACAAGTTGTTTAACTTCTTTAGGGACAATTAGACATGCTGATACATTGCCGTCCACTCCTGCCAGATGTTCTTTCAAATATGTCACACCACCGCCATTAATTAGTTTATTGCAAAAGTTACATTTTGTTTTTCGAAGATTGTCGTCGATTGCAGTACCATAATTCCAACCAATTTCATTTGGATTTGCCATAACGCACCTACGATTATAAATAAACGATACAATATTCTAAATCAAATCAAAAATAAAAGACAAATGCATAAATAACATTCATCGAAGTCGTCAGAATTCATTGTTCAAGTTCAACATTTCAAGTCCAATATTCCAGTCCAATGTTCAAGTCCATATTCTAGACCAATGTATTCAAGTTCAACATTCAAGTCCATATTCAAATTAGCATAGTCAAGTCCAATATTCATATCAATGCAACATATTCAGGTCAGTCGACTTATTTAAGTCGGTTCAACACATTCAAGGCCATTTGCATATACAATACCAAACAATGTTCAACATATAGTAGGAAAAAGGCAAGGCTTAAAAAAATAAACGATACAACATTCCAAAGTCAATGCTAAGAAATTTAATATTTTAAATAAAATCAAAAATAAATACAAATGCATAAATAGCATTCATTGAAGTCGTCAGAATTCATTGTTCAAGTTCATCATTTCGAGTCCAATTTTCCAGTCCAGTGTTCGAGTCCATATTCCAGTCCAACATTTTCAAGTTCAACATTCAAGTCCATATTCAAATCGGCATATTCAAGTCCAATATTCAGGTCAGTACAACATATGCAGGTCAGTCGACTTATTTAAGTCGGTTCAACATATTCAAGGCCATTTGCATATGCAATATCAAACAATGTTCAACATATAGTAGGAAAAAGGGAAGGCTTACAAAAATGAAAACAATGCCTATATTTACTGTTTATGTTTAAAAAAGAATAAAGAAAAAAAAAGCTTTGGAACGAAGGGCCAAGAAATAAACTGAGCCGTTTATTTACTTTCGGCCAATTAAAAAAGGCGACCAAACACAGACGACTCGTTTCATTCCTGTTCTTCCACTTCACGACCAAAGTCACCAAACATAGACGCAATTAAAAAAAGGCGAATGAAAGCTAAGTCAACTTCGTTCCAATCGAAAGCAAACTATCTGGAAGAATTGAAGTCGTGCTCCTCCTGCTAACTCGAATAACAGTGCCGTGAATTGAAGCCGAGCTCCTCCTGCTAGCTTCAATGCCGCGAATTGAAGCCGAACAGTGCCGGGATGTTTGTTCGAATCGGTGGATTTTTTTTTCTCGAATTGAGGGGAGGTAATTTACATTTGCTCGAATCGGTGGATTATTTATAAGCAATTTTTTTGCTTTTAACTGTTGAAGCACATGATGTTTGTTCTGCTTTTTCGACTTTGGAATTGTTTATTGCTTTTTCGACTTTGGATTGTTTTTCTTGAATCGGTGGAACATTTTCACAGTTGATTTATTTTTTGCACTTTGACCAAGACGGGATTTTGACCTAATCCCGTCTCGGTGATGGCTGAAACCGATACGAGATGGTCGGAATCTCGTGGTTCCGGCCGAATCCTCAATCCATGGTGATGATTGATAAAATGGCACCTCAAACTCATATAGACAATGTTATATATGCATCATGTCATTCTTATATCTCACACATATCAAAAACGCTCTACGATGCATGGGGACAAAACAAATTGTATTCACATGGTTTTGATATTATGGTATAACTGTATACATTAAACCTAATAAATATGAAACCCCAATCTGGAAAATATGCACCTACCCACGTTGAACCTGAAAATCACGTTCCAGTTAGGATTCCTACTGCCACATCATGGATAAAACAAAGTGTTTATAGTCACTAACATAACATTTCGCTAAAAAATAATGTATACAAAGGCCAAAAAAAGACCCATATTTAAAAAGTTAAGAAATTGTAAGAAAGTCAGATTCATAATGTAAAATGCAAATATCAAGATAACATAACATGTATAGGACAAAGATGTGATAACAAATTCATTATTCTCAAGCCCCCTTTATCTTTCTCTTACTGTTAATCAAATTTAAACAAAATTAGCAAAATGCATTGGGAAGGCATGATATAAAACAATCAGTAAATATGAAGATCACATTAGAAGAAGGGAGGAAAAAAAAGAAAGGGGCACATTTCTTGGTGGTAATATATTAACATCTAAGTGATGTACTAGAGAGATTTAACTATGCATATATGATACCTAGCTAGTAGATTGGGGGCATTAACCCCATAATGGGTAACATAAATGAGTGCGGGTAAAAATTTAAGTTTAGTGACTTATCGAGTTTGATTTTCTTTTACCATGCATCCATTCAATTGCATTTCAAATTGACATACCAAAAGTGATTGAAAAAACAGAACTTATGAGATTGAAGAGGAGCACCAATCATTATGACGAAGACGCAACAATATGATAGCAAAGGTCACTACAACCATTTGTGCATCCTGCAATTATGCAATTTAAGATAACAACTAAAGTGAAAAAATCATAAAAAATAACTATTTGAATCATTGGTGCATCCGACAACCTTACAAGATGTTGAAGTCAAAAGGTCCTATGATATTTAAGTCTAGGTCACTAGGATTAAATTTTAAGGTGTATACACTATAAACTCATCTGGATAAGACTAAACCAGTGAAGTATAAGGGTGTATATCTGACTGGCTGGAATTCAGCGTTTGTCAGCTTTAGAAATTAAAAATAGAAAAGATTCTTACAGGGATCAAACCCAGGTCGCCAGATTCCAAGCCTAGAGTGCTAATTATGACACTGTAGAACCAGTTTTCCATCATAAAATTTGACATATTCATATGATCTAAAGGCCACATTAAAGATAATTAATATGATAATGAGAGCGTTAGTGCATCCTGCAACCTTCCAATATAAGGAAACAATATTCATCAAGATTTGAACTCAAAGTCACATGATTCAAAAGCTGAGGTAGTGACCGCTAAATAGATTACTACTTGCACTAATGAGTTTTTTTGACACGACTCCTCATACTAAATGGGTATTAGAAATTACCCAAATTTTTATTTAATTTGAGTGAAATCCATACTTTTAAACTCTGTACAAATTTATTATTACATATATGTTAGAACAAAGGAAGTAAGTCTAATAAAATGAACAAAACTGTCAAGTCTAATACTTCAATTAGTGGGAGCCACTTTGCTTCAAAATCATTTGAACTAGTCATCATATTTATAATGATATCTGGTAACTGGGGTTAGACTTTTAGTTGTGTAATTAAATGTCTTAAATTCAATCTTGAGCATGGATCATAGTACCATAGTTAAGTTCAAGAAAAGAAAAAAGAAACAATTATGCTACAATACCCGGAATGGCTCGGGTATTATAACCGAATTGGAGATAAGTTAAAGGCACCCAACTTCGAGTTTAAGGTGGAATTCAAAGGGGTCAACTGCCACTATTTCCTCTTGTATTAGGGCATCTCCAGTGGAGTGATTACTTGCTGAATTTGGCAAAAAAAAGTCCAGTCGTCAAATCCAGGGAGAGAATTAAGCTGAAAGTTCAGGATCCTGAACCGGGGCTTGGGCGCCCATTAAGTGGGCATCCAAGCCTCACCCTCACCCAAACCCCCTACCTGCTACATACTGCCTTATTCTGACCTGCAACGGTTGTAAACGGCCCGTATTTTAAACTCCAACGGATATAAACAGTCATATTTTGACCCTAACGGCTATAAACGGTCATATTTAAAATTAAAACGGCTATAAATGGTCATATTTATGATTTAATTATATATATCAGACTATTATTTAGATTGCAATACACACATCTCTTCTTCTATTACAATTCTATTCTCAATTCCATAATATTGAAAGTATGTCTCATCCGTTTCAATCATATACCGAAGCGATGAATATGGATAGCTGGGATTTTGATCCCAACCCTTTCAAAATGTTCATCCCTAGACCGCTCCCCCTCTATCCTTCCATTCTTTTGCTCCATGGTCTGGCGATGAAGATAAGGATTTGTGTTATATTTACTGTCATTTTTCTAACGACTCGGTAAAGAGGAATGACCAAAGTGGAGAGGCGTTTTTGGGTAAAGTCATGACTGCGTACAATAAAAAGCATGTTGAAAAGACGAGGTCAATGTCTGCAATCACGGGTTGTTTTGGGAAGATTAATCGACAAACACAATTCTACGAGTCGTAGATTCACAAAATAAGAATAGAAAATCCAAGTGGAATGGGTGACGAGCTGAATTGGTAGTGTTTTGAAAAATATCATTTTTAATTTATATTCATTTCTGATCACTTTGTTAATATATCATTTTATGTTTCTATTTTTTGACAAGAGAATGGCGAGCAATTAATTCTTGAAATTATTTCCAAGAGAAAATGGTACAATGAAACCACACTACTATCAGTTTGCAAACTGCTATGACTTCCTTGTTAATCAACAAAAATGGAGCACAAGCACCGCAAAAAGCTTAAGAGATGTCCAGACAAAGTCGACGGGCAAGAAAAAAAACAAGTCAAACTAATTATAATTCTACCTCAAGCAATTCTTCTCATATGGACTCTAATGTATGCCTAAATAACGAAGACGAAGAAGCAGAACCCCCCTTTAATGAAGATGCTAGAACTATAGGGCAATGAACAACTAAGAAGAAAATTGCTCTTCAATCTCAAATCGATTCTCGTTTAGCCCAAATTCATGAAAAACATGCAAGTGAAAATGCAGAACATCAAAAAGGGAGTGTAGAAAAGCTTGCCGTGTTAAAAGAATTGACCGAGATTGAGAAGGGCTGGTTTGAGCTAGAGCGGCAAGGCCAAGAGACTTAGCAATGGAAAAGGAAGTCACCGGAATGGACCCAATTACAATGCAATATTGGGTGGAGTACAAACAACGCATTGTTGAGAGTGGATCAGGAACAAAACATATGTAGTTGAAATATTCATGTGATATTCTTAGTTATTGCAGTTTAAATATCATTGTACCTTCATTTTATATTTTCAATCATGTGCTATTTTCAGTTTTAAAATATTCAATGGTATATCATCTTTTTTGAAGCATTCTGTAGATATCAATATAGATTTACTTCACCAAACATAGATGATTTTACAAACATAAAAATTATAGCATTCTACACTTCGTTACAGAAATAAAAAGGCAAACAGATGTAATTAAACAAAGCTCCACCGTCCCGAACTACTGATTTCCATGAGTATTTCAAATATGCTCCATTAAGTCCCTTTGGAGTCTATTATGAATAGCTGCATTACGATATACTTCATGATGATCGTCATGAATTGCGTACTGTCCTTCATTTCATAACGTGGTTGTGCGAAACAATTCAGGGGGTTGTCTTGCCTGTAGGATCGTTATGACCCTAGAGGGGGGTGAATAGGGTGATGCTGTTAATTATCAAAATTAATTACGGAAGCTTATAAAATTATTTTCAACACGTTAAATCAGAATTATAGCAGCACAGATAATACTAAATGCAGAAATAGAACGACATAGAGTTTACCTAGCTTCGGCAAAACCCTTCCTGCGAGCTGCCTCCAAGGTTTCTACTAGAAATTAAGTAGTCACACTCTTACACACATAAACTCGCGACGCCCGCTACTGACTAACCTAACTCTATGCTCAAAAGCCTGCCACAACTCAGCCACCAAGTTGCGAATTCTCAAACTACGCCACGTAGTTTGTCCCCTAGTCACACGACTAGTAATCACAATAGTTTAAAAAGAAATACAAATTTAAAAACAATTTAAAAACAAAAAGAGACTTAAACCCTAATTTAAAACTTAATTAATAAAAGAAAATAGGACAACCCAATTTCAAAATAACTTCGGCCTTGTTTACTTCTTTTATCGGCCGTTCCTTTTTCTTTTGCTCTGTATCATGGCGGCTTGTTCTCGTCTTGCAAATTAGGGCTTTGTTCCTTCTTCATTCCAAATTAGGGCTTCATGATTTTTGAAGCTGCCAATTGTTTCGATCCATCAGGGTGATAATTGCGTGAGGATTTGCTGATCGATCGTCTCTTGAGATGCTTTCGGCTGCTTCTATTTGATTGAGTTCGACTTTGATTTGGTATGTGATTTATTCCTTTTTGCTTTTCTGTTATGCTTGATTGAACTCAATGATTCTTACGCCAATGATGATTGGGTTTATATAAGGTTTAATCCCTTATAATTTCGTTCGTATGTACTCATTGAATTCGTTTGATAACTTTTTGGCTTGCCATTCGATTCAACTTGAATGTTGATGATTTGCACTGACTTGTTCAAATTCTACAATTCTTTGTTACTTGTTTAACTTGATAGTCACGGCTTTGAATCTGAACTGTTCGATTTTTTCCTTGACTTGTTCATTCATGATTACCACGGCTTGGTACTTTTGACTTGGTACGAACTTGTTTCCTTGGTTATCATGGCACTGACTTTGGTTTGAAATCTGCAAACTAGATTTTGTGAATTTCTGTTTCACTGTTTTGATTTCTAACTTGTTCGTTCCTTTTTTTCTTTGGTTATAACATAGTTGATATCGGCCACTTAGCTTGATGTGGTTGTTGACATTGCCTAACGTCGATCATTTTTTCACTTGTATATGATGGCTTTCATACTGTTGTGTCTTCACTGGACATATTCATGTACATACTTATTCTGTTCTCTGGTCTACCTGAACCTATTAGTCGAGTTAGCACTGCATATATATATATCTGTGTGTGTGTGTTCATATCTGTAGCATACTCGACCTGATACTTTGATTTTTGACTCACTGCATCTTCACTTGTATTCGAGTTATTTGATTGCATTGAGTAATGAGTTGCATTCACTTGTGTATGCTGTTCTGGTTTGTTGTGCACAATTCTGGTTTGTACATTTGCATTACATTTTCCACTGACACGTGCTTCAATATGCATTGAGTCTTTGTGTTTATTTTGATGGCACTGTCCAGTTAAGTTTGAGTTGCTTAACTTGTACTTGATCTCGAGTTGGTGCCATTTGCTTCTGATTCATTTTTTAGGCCAGAACCGTAGCATTATGTTGAATCTGTAGCATGCACTCGAGTCATGGTAGCAGTAACTTGAACTTTGCATTTTCTTTGTGGTTTAGTTTCACACTGCTGTCACTTGTAGTCGCCGTAGTGTTGCAGTCTTTGACTTGTACCATTTGAGGCAGTTTGCATATATGTTTCCTGTATACTCTGGCCTTCGTGTTGAACTGTTTGCATATGGGCTGATATATGTTTGTGTACATATTCACTTGGTGGAATTTGGTTGCATATCCATCACTGCACTGTTTGGTTGTATTTGAATTTTATGCTCGACAGTTTTATGATGTTTTGTAGCGCACCTGAGTTGAATCCATCTTGTAGCTCAGATTTGACCTTGTGCTGAAAATTGTGACATTATTTTTATTGCACTTGAGTTGAACCCGGCGTTTTTGGTTTGACCTGTGCTCACCTGTCCCTGTAATTCTATCAAGTGTCTATATCGATGTGCATGGCGTTGTGGCATATACAGTGATACACTATGTATGTCACAAGTTGTTCGTGTATGATGAATTCAAAATTAAATGATGACGAACAACCCAAATAACTGAGGCAAATATTATTTTCAAAATCCATATTTTACTTTATACTGCAAAAATATTTCCTTTTCAATTTTACTACGTCAATATTTATTTTTGCAGATTGCTCAGATGCTGGATTCAATTCGAAGTGAAATTGAAGTTGAAGATAAAATACGAGTTAAGTGAATGAGTGATAAGTAGTGAGGTCAAATGTAAATGTGAATCGTGATGTAATCAAAATTGTATTGTAATTAAAGTTGTGTGTATATATAGTGAGAGCTTGAAATTTGTACTATTCAAAAATTGTAATAAATATTTATTTGAATAAAATGTCTGTTTGAATTCAAATTCGGTGTTATTTATTTTATTCATCAAATATTTATCTAATCTATGAAAATAAAATAGTATATTAACAAATACATTTAAATGAATATATATATATATATATATATGTTTATTATCATCAAACAAAAATCATATAATCGCATATTCAACAATCTTCCCCTTTTGATGATAACAAACATATATTTAAGATTTTGAACATGTTAAATGTATTTGATCATCGATATACTCTAATTGCTCCCCCTATTTAAATGCTTCCTCTCTGCACAAAGCTCCCCCTACATATATGCATACAATTAAAAATATGCAAATGAGCCTAGATGCAAATAGAAAATATTTGACCTATACTTGATTTTATTTGACAAAATCTTAACTTTTCTCTCCCCCTTTTGTTATCAACAAAAGAGTAATAGTGTTAGATAAAATAGAGATAAAGTGATCGATATTAATCCAACATTAAAACTCAATTGAATATAAATATTAAATTTCAATAAAAAATCAAACAAAAAACATAAATACTTTGTTAGGCGCATATTCCACTTTTAGAATGATGGGAATGATGTCATCATATAAAACCATACAGTTGTGTCTATTTGTGGTATATTTATATCAGGAATTCGAATATCTACTAACCATGCATAACTGTTAGGACTTTTAAATGAGATTAATAGTATTCCATTTTTATTTAAAAAAATGAATTCAAGTATCTACTAACCACGCATAACCGTGAGGACTTTTAAATAGGATTAGAATCAACTTGTTTATTTTAAAAATTAATTTTGATATACGTTCTGTACATGCATAACCGTGAGGACTTTTAAATGAGCATGGAAGCACATAACAAATTCCAAATAATTCACCCATGCATAACCGTGAGGACTTTTAAATGAGAGTGAATACTTTGGATTTAATTATTATTATTTTATTATTATTATTATTATTATTATTATTATTATTTATTTTTTATTAAAAAAGGTAAAATGAAAAACAAATGATTCCTGTTTAAAGTACCACATATTGACCAACTATATAGAATTTTAATGAGTGATGGTTGTTAGAAATATGTTAGAAATAAAGATGGTCATGGAATTTTTACCAACAACAAGTTTTATAACTCTTGTTTAACTTTCTAAAGAAATTTACTAATTATACCATCTCGATTCATAACATATGATAAATATCAACACTTATCACTTTTTTCAATCACTATTTATCTTTTCGATAATTATTAGGGAATCAGATTAGTCAAAATAGTCATTTACAATCAAATTCAAAAATAATTATGAAATCAGTTTCTCAAAATGAACGATCTAAAAACATGGTCAAAAATGATTTTCTCGAAGGGGTTATATGAGAAAAATTTCTGCTATTTGAAAATTATTTGAAATGAAAAATATGCAGATATTTTCTTTGAAAAACGATGCGGTTACTAAATGTCTCTACAAAAATCACGTTCAACTAGTAATTTTTCTATCAACTAGATTACCAGCGTAATCTGCATCTGAATTTCTCTTTCACTCAAAATTATCATTAATTGAATTTGATAGACCGGACCATAAAGTATGCAACAAAATATCTCAAAATCAATTTTAACAGCTTTTTTAAATCACATTCTCTTGAATTTGAATTGAAGCCGTGTAAATAATCAAAAAAACATGAATATAGAGTGAGCCGTATTATAACCAAATGTATTATCATCCAATAAAACAGTATTATTAATCCAAACTAATATATATGAAGTAATTCAAATGCTCTAGAATTTTTATTGTGTTTTTGGCATAAGATTATAATTGGCCAACAACTTTGAATAAGTCAGAATCAAAATCATCATTATTTATCATCTCATTATACGGTGCAGATTATCACATTTAATATATCATTCAAATAAATATATCATTACCTGTTTACCTTTACGATATTTTTCGTTGTTGTCCATTATGATTATGTCACCTTTATACTAGGCTAAGGAACTTTGCATTGTCGCTCGTTGTGTCCTTGGAACAGCCATAATCCAAGTAGCATTATTGTTATTCCTTAGCCTACCACCACACCTACACGATGAAAGATTTTTGTGGCCTATTTGTTTTTATAAGTCCATGACTGTTAGTTGCAGAATATTTTGAAAATAATTTTGTGGAGACCAAAACTATTTATATATGTTCCTTTTGGCACCCATATTTGTTTAACTTTGAGAGATTTTATATTTGTGCCTTTTGGAACCCAATCACATGTTTGGGTCTATACCAACAATTGTTTTGATCGTGTCCAAATTTTCTGCAAATTGTGCACATAGAATTGACTTGATTAATTTTTTTTAACTTCTCCAGATTCATTATATCCAAGCCCTTGTCTAACTGTATTAACAGTTTGTTTCCCTAAGAGCATATTCAACGATTTTTCACTTTTGGAAAATTTATCTAAAGTCGTTGACAATTATTGGACTTGTGTTTTGAGAGATTCATTTTCGTTTAATAATTGTGTGCACTTTTTAATAGAATTCTCTCTCCTAGTATTTTCACTTTCTTTCAAAATCAGAATTTCATTTTCAAGTGATTTTATATTAATTTCTGATTTTTAATTTCTTCTTCGAATGTTGGACACTTATCACACTTAGGGATCCTACTTTGATAGGTTTTAACTAATTCGTCAAGTTGTTCATTTAATTCTATCAAAGTGTCTTTTTTGTGATTCAAGTTTGGCATACTTCTCCCTAAGTCGTTCAAAACAGCCATTTACTTCGTGAAAATATATAAGTAATTTTGAGTGAGTGAGTTTTGATACCTCGTTTGGCTCGTCATCGTCGCTATCGGTTATATTTCCCTGAACGCACATATCTGCTTTCTCACTCTGACTGCTAAAACTTTGATTATCTTCATCACTTGTATTCCACGTGGCTGCAAAACTTCTCCTTTTTGATTTCTTTTTAAAGTCGCGTCGATTTTGAGGACAATTGGGCTTGATGTGTCCGGGTTGGTTGTACTTATGACAGATGATCTTCTGTTCTTCTGACTAATCTTGCATTTTGGCTATTCTGCTTTTCAATTTTTGATTTCGAGCTGGATTTCCGTATTTGCAATTCCACCTTTTGAATTTCTTTATTGTCATCTCCAATTCTGCTGCTTCATCATCATCATCATTATCACCATCACTTTCGGTTGTTCCTTTTAGTACTATTGATTTCTTTCGATTATCTCCTCCTTCACGCTCTTCCTTGAATTTCATTTATAGCTCATAAGTGGTGAGATTTCCGATGAGTTCTTCAACTTTCATTTGTTTTAAAATTTTCGATTCTTGAATGGAAGTCACTTTTGCTTCAAAACTTCGTGGAAGGACTCTGAGGATTTTTCGGACCATCTCCAACTCTGTGTATGATTTTTCGGGAGCTTTTGATTTGTATACGATATTGGAAAATCATCCATACATCTCTTTGACATTTTCTTCCTTCTTCATTGTGAAGTTCTCGTATTCGCTGCTTAGCATGGCAAGGCGAGATTCTTTGACTTGAGATGTTCCTTTGTGAGTCACTTCTCGTGTGTGCCATATTTCCTGCGCAGTTAGACAATGTGAGACAAAATTAAATTCAAATTGATCCAATGAACATATAATAGAATTCACAGCTTTAGCATTAGCATTTTGTAATTTATTTTCTAGTTCTATCCATTGATCCTTTGGTTTCTCTATTTCTTGATTATCTATAATTATAGTTGGTGCTCTATAACCTGTCTCAACAATATTCCAAGCGTCAATGGTTTTCAGAAAAAATTTCATTCTATTTTCCCTATAGCCGTATTCACCATTGAACATTGGTGGTCTAACTATGGACCGATCATCAGCAAAAGCATTATTAAAGGAATCCATTTTAAAAATTCAAATTTTTAAAATAAAATTGGTTTTTCAAAAACGAATTTTCAAAAAAAAAAAACAAAAGTTGACTTCTATTCCTAGCTCTGATACCACTTGTAGGATCATTTTCACCCTAGAGGGGGGTGAATAGGGTGATGTTGTTAATTATCATAATTAATTGTGGAAGCTTACAAAATTATTTTCAACATAGATAAATCTGAATTATAGCAGCACAGATAACAATAAATGTAGAAATAGAACGACAAAGAATTTACCCAGCTTCGGCGAAACCCTGCTTACGTGTTGCCTCCAAGGTTTATACTAGAAATTAAGTAGTCACACGCTTACACACGTAAACTCGCAAAACCCGATACTGACTAACCTAATTCTATGTTCAAAACCCTGCCACAACTCAGCCACTGAGTTGCGAATTCTCAAACTACGCCACGTAGTTTGTCGTAGTCACACGACTAGTAATTACAATCGTTTAAAAAGAAATACAAATTTAAAAACAATTTAAAAACAAAAAGAGACATAAACCCTAATTTAAAACTTAATTAATAAAAGAAAATAGTACGGCCCAATTTCAAAATAACTTCGGCCTTGTTTATTTCTTTTATCGACCGTTCCTTTTTCTTTTGCTCTGTATAATGGCAGCTTGTTCTCGTCTTGCAAATTAGGGCTTTGTTCCTTCTTCATTCCAAATTAGGGCTTCGTGATTTTTGAAGCTGCCGATTGTGTCGATCAATCAGGGTGATAATTACTGAGGATTTGTTGATCAATCGTCTCTTGAGATGCTTTCGGCTGCTTCTGTTTGATTGATTTTGACTTTGATTTGGTATGTGATTTATTCCTTTTTTCTTTTCTGTTATGCTTGATTGAACTCAATGATTCTTACGCCAATGATGATTGGGTTTATATAGGGTTTAATCCCCTATGATTTTGTTCATATGTACTCATTGAAATCGTGTGATAATTTTTGGCTTGCCGTTCGATTCAACTTGAATGTTGATGATTTGCACTGACTTGTTCAAATTCATACAATTCTTTGTTACTTGTTTAACCTGATACTCACGGCTTTGAATCTGAAATGTTCGATTTTTTCCTTGACTTGTTCATTCATGATTACCACGGCTTGATGATTTTTGACTTGGTACGAACTTGTTGCCTTTGTTATCACGGCACCGACTTTGGTTTGAAATCTGCAAACTTGATTTTGTGAATTTTTGGTTTCACTGTTTTGATTTCTAACTTGTTTGTTCCTTTTTTTTCTTTGGTTATAACGTGGTTTACATCAGCCACTTAGCTTGACATGGTTGTTGACATTGCCTAACTTCGGTCATTTTTTCACTTGTATATGATGACTTTCATACTATTGCGTCTTCACTGGACATATTCATGTACATACTTATTCTATTCTCTGGTCTACCTGAACCTGTTAGTCGAGTTAGCACTGCATATATATATATATATATATATATATATATATATATATCTGTGTGTGTGTGTTCATATCTGTAGCATACTCGCCTTGATGCTTGGATTTTTGACCCACTACATCTTCACTTGTACTCGAGTTATTTGATTGCATTGAGTAATGAGTTGCATTCACTTGTGTATGTCGTTCTGGTTTGATGTGCACAATTCTGGTTTGTACCTGTGCATTACATTTTCCACTGACACGTGCTTCAATATGCATTGAGTCTTTGTGTTCATTTTGATGGCACTATCCAGTTGAGTTTGAGTTGCTTAACTTATACTTGATCTCGATTTGGTGCCATTTGCTTCTGATTCATTTTTAGGCCAGTATTATAGCATTATGTTGAATCTATAGCATGCACTCGAGTCATGGTAGCAGTGACTTGAACTTTGCATCTTCTTTGTGGTTTAGTTTCACACTGCTGTCACTTGTAGTCGCCGTAGTGTTGCAGTCTTTGACTTGTACCATTTGAGGCAGTTTGCATATATGTTTCATGTATTCTTCGCCCTTCATGTTGAAATATTTGCATATGGGCTGATTTGTGTTTGTGTACATATTCACTTGGTGGCATTTGGTTGCATATCCATCACTGCACTGTTTGGTTGTATTTGAATTTTATGCTCGACGGTTTTATGATGTTTTGTAGCGCACCCGAGTTGAATCCAGCTCGTAGCTCGGATTTGACCTTGTTCTGAAAATTGTGACATTATTTTTATCGCACTTGAGTTGAACCCGGCGTTTCGGGTTTGGCCTGTGTTCACCTATCCCTGTAATTCTATCAAGTGTATATATCATTGTGCACGGCCTTGTGGCATATACAGTGATACACTGTGTATGTCACAAGTTGTTCGTGTATGATGAATTCAAAATTAAATGATGACGAACAACCCAAATATCTGAGGCAAATATTATTTTCAAATCCGCATTTTATTTTATACTGCAAAAATATTTCCTTTTCAATTTTGCTGCGCCAATATTTATTTTTGTAGATTGCTCCGATGCTGGATTCAATTTGAAGTGAAGTTGAAGATAAAGTACGAGTTGAGTGAATGAGTGATATGTAATGAGGTCAAATGTAAATGTGAATCATGATGTAATCAAAATTGTATTGTAATTAAAGTTGAGTATAGATATAGTGAGAGCTTGAAATTTGTACTATTAATTTTTTTTAATAAATATTCGTTTGAATAAAATATCTGTTTGAATTCAAATTCAGCGTTATTTATTTTATTCATCAAATATTTATTTAATCTGTGAAAATAAAATGGTATATTAACAAATACATTTAAATAAATATATATATGTTTATTATCATCAAACAAAAATCATATAATCGCATATTCAACATTGCCCCATCATACTCGAAATTGGGGGTATTCCATGTCGCGTTCATCTTCAATGATCGTGTTATGCAGAATTATACAACAGAACATAATTGTAGCTATTTTTGATCTCTTCCATAATCTACATGGATTGTTGACCATTGCAAACCTTGCTTGAAGGACCCCAAATGCCCTTTCTACGTCCTTCCTTTGTCCTTCCTGCATTGCAGCAAATTGTTTCTGTTTTGCCGTTATTGGGTTTGCAAATATCTTTACAATCGTACTCCGTTTGGGATAAATTCCATCTCCTAGATAGTATCCATGCTCATATGTGTTATGACAGGAGTAAATGATACGGGAGTTGACTTACCTTGCGCCAGCTCATTAAACAAATGAGATTGTTCAACAACGTTTAAGTCGTTAAGAGAACCTGTCATTCCAAAGAAAGCATGCCAAATCCACAAATCATGAGTGGCAACTGCTTCTAAGATGATAGTTGGTTTTATCTTTGCCTTTTTATGCTCTATGAAAAGCTTTTGGACATTTCTTCCACTCCCAATGCATACAATCTAGACTTCCAATCATTCCAGGACAGCCTTTGCTTTCATGCATTTCACGCAAGCGTGTTCCATCTGTCTCGTTTGGAGAACGAAGATATTCTATCCCATAAATGTCCATAACTTACTGATAGAAGTGATCTAGGTTTTCCAATGCCGTACTCTCTGCAATACGATATGCGTCGTCAAAGGCATCGACGGGTGTACTGTATGCTAACATCCTCAAAGCCGCGGTCATCTTTTGATGCCCACTCAAACCTTGTTTTCTCGCAGCGTCTTGCTTGTAAACAAAATATTTATTATTCTGCTCAATACTTTCGAGAATTCTTAAAAACAATGGACGACTCATTCTGAATCGTCGTCTAAACATCTCTTGACGGTAAGTTGGATCTCGGGCAAAGTAATCATGCATAAGTGTTTTTTGAAATGCTTGCTGGTTATGGTTGATTTATTTCCGACCCACAATGGAACCGCCATGTTTTCTAGAAGTTGAGCCGTATACTTCACGGTATACCTCCATCAGTTCCTCCTCCTCTTGTTGATGCACTAATGCATACGCTTCTTCTTCAAAGCCACTGTCGCATAGCAATATAGCTTTTAGTAAATTTCCAAACATTGTTTGATATTTGAGGATAGTTGTTTGATATTTTAATGTTTTGTTAGACTAAATTGTGATCAACAAGTATGAGATCTATATGGTTATATATATAGCTCTAATTCTTGAGTGGAGAGAATGTGGGTTTGTGTCCGGTCAAATAACATACTGTAGCCACGTTCATTTGCCGGTCAAGATTCTCTGCTTTGTTGAGTGGAGAGAACGTAGGTCAGTGTGAGGTCAAATGATGTACGGTAGCCATGTTCATTTGTTGGTCAAGGTTCTCTGCTTTGTTGAGTGGAGAGAAGGTGGGTAAGTGTGCGGTCAAATCACGAACTGTAGCCATGTTCATTTGCTGGTCAACATTCTCTGCTTTGTTGAGTGGAGAGAAGGTGGGTCAGTGTGCGGTCAAATGACGTACTGTAGCCACGTTCATTTGTCGGTCAAGATTCTTTGCTTTGTTGAGTGGAGAGAAGGTGAGTCAGTGTGCGGTCAAATCACGTACTGTAGCCACATTCATTTGTCAGTTAAGATTCTCTGCTTTGTTGAGTGGAGAGAATGTGGGTCATTATGCGGTCAAATCACGTACTGTAGCCACGTTCATTTGCCGGTTAAGATTCTCTTCTTTGTTGAGTGGAGAGAAGGTGGGTCAGTATGCGATGAAATCACAAACTGTAGCCACGTTCATTTGTCGGTCAAGATTACCATGCTTTATTGAGTGGAAAGAAGGCGGGTCAGTATGCGGTCAAATCACGAACTGTGGCCACGTTCATTTTTCGGTCAAGATTCCCATGCTTTGTTGAGTGGAGAGAAGGAACATCCATTATATAAATTCACAAATTGTTATCTGTTTAAATCATTTAAAAACTTAACATTATTCAAACAACATCGTCCAATATAACATTTACGTCTTATGAATTGAAGTTGCTTATGCAGTACTACACACAAACCGATGAGATGTGCGATAACCAGGAGTCAATGTAATATAATTTTAGGACACTCTGGTTGAACTTTACAAAAACGACGTGGGCTGTCAAGTCAGACGTATGGCTCAAGAGGTCAGGACTGCATACGAAAACTTTACTAGGACATGCAGCATTACATAAAGATTATTGATGAGGTAATATCGAAAAATGTGCTTGAGACTACACGTTCGACTTATGACGGTCGATACAATTTAAAATACCGCACTCCCTTCCTTGCCCATGATGCGTACTTCACACGCCAAAATTGGCTAGAAAAATTTGGATGGCCTTAAGATAATAGTATTGTTAGTTGGTTATGTAACGTTCGTAAATGTGTAGAAAGCTTTTTGAATTGTCTTTTCGAATAATAATGTCTGTTGTTGTCGTCAGATCAAAAAGTAGTGGTAGCACATGGACAACGAACGGAGTGTGGTAGCACATGTGTAATGTTTGTTTATATATGCTCTTGTGTAATTTTGTTGTCAGGTCAAAAAGTAGAGGTAGCACATGTGTAATGTTTGTTTATATGTGCTCTTTCTGATTTACTTATTCGTCATTCATAATCATCTTCTTCCTCACTCGCAACAATAAATTCTTCATCGCAATGCCTTCTTGGCTTTCTTCTATCAATTCAGATGCAGGTTATGTGCCTTTGGAAAGTCCACATACTGATGAAGATTGGCTTATCGATTATCAAGAACAACACTATGAAGATGTCCGCGGTCAGTTGCAAAACCTTGTGCAGCTGAGACTTCAGGAAGTGGTCGAACCACCATATGAACAACATGTTGTTCGTCATGCGTATGAACAACCTGAGAACCAGGTTCAAGTAGTTCAACCTCCCACTAAGCAAGAAGTTGAATCGTACCCAGTTTGTTGTCAGTGCGGGTATGGAGTTGAAGTTGTAGTACATGCGGATGGAGAAAATATTGGTCATCAGATCCAACTATGTCAATTCTGGACAAGTGGTTGCAATTACGCGAAATGGTTGGACGACCCTTTATGTCCAAGGGGCATAACCTATGAAAACGAACTAGAACATAAGATAAGACGTCTTAGACTTTCTTTACAGGAGTTGTAGTTTAATCGTCACGTCTAGTTTCTACATATTTGTGTTCAATTATTACTGTGTCGTTTTTTTATCAGTGTTCTATGTTCGTATATCTTCAATTCTAATGTCATTAGTAGTTTTTTTATGTTTATATGTCACTAGTTGGTACTTATAAGTATACACAAACATATAGAATTCACAGTATACACAAACATATATAATTCACAGTATACACAAACATATAGAATTCACAGTATACTCGAACACTATCATCCAAAATACAAGAAAGTGAAATTATATAAACATAAAGAATACACAGTATACTCAAAAAATGACATAAGTACATAAGCTATAGGAACTGCAACATATAATAAAACGTCTACTATGCATAAACTAAATGGTATATAACTAAAGGGATGCAACATCGTCGTCATCGTCAGCATCATCACTATCATCCCCATCACCATCATCATCATCTCCATCGTCGTCGTCGTCATCCCCATCTCCATCAGCATCATCTTCCTCATCATCATCGTCATCCCCATCACCATCCTCCCCCTCGTCCTCATCATCCCCATCGTCCTCATCTAAACCACTAGCATCATACCCACTGGGACCAGCATCACCTCCGCCTTGTGATCCGAAAGGCTCATATACAGCAAATCTAGTTGATAGCTGATAGCTGATCAATCTGTGCCTCTAGCATCTGTGTATGCTGCATGCACATATCATGCATGGTGTGTGTATGTGCAAGAGTCATATCGCGAAACACACCAAGTGAAACTCTGGCCTGGTCCAATCTAGCAGCATACTACATAAAGATGATATTTGACATAGTAAGAAACTAAGCATAAATAAAGGGAAAATGGCAATAAACAACAATCGTACCTCATACGGAGGATATAACCCAACTGGAGGCACACCAGGATAGTCGGGGTGATCTGGAAAGACTAAAGGCTGCTCAATCAAAGTACCTTTCACGTCATATGCTCTAAAAGTGGTATCGGGCTTCAACTGCATGGGAGTCTGGGAGAAATGTGATGGAATCAGGTCATATGAAACCTGCAGTACTCGAACTCTACCGGTTGCCACGTGAGGTCCTATATGATCAAAGTTGACCCCACGCACATAATCTGGTACGATGAATCTATAGGGTTCTACTCTAGGCCAATAAGCATCACAATCTTCATCGATGAAGAAAGTACTACTATACACCCACCCAGCCTGTCGTAGAGCATCAACGTACTGATCGCCAATCACCTTATGTCTACCAAACATGTCCTCACAAGATAAAGGATCATATGGTATACAACGATCACCCATAATCTGATAAGCACGCCTCTCTTCCAAGTACCACATAGGCATAAATGCAAGTGTATGCAAAGCAACGCTACGTCTAGATAGTGAATACCCAATCATCAAGGGATAGTCGTCCACCAAAAGACCTACATCTAGTAGATGAGTCCAATGGGAGGCCCAAGGAGTCCGAATGATGTTACCTCGACTACGCATGTCAAGTTGTGACCTAGCCTCTGTCAAGTCATGTCGTACACCTAAGGGAACATGATGTACGTACTGCATAGTCTCACATCGTCTCATCCTAAGGAAGTACTGCTCAGCAGCCTGACTAGCCATATCTTGGATGCAGGGATGCATGTTTTCCATGTACTCGTAGTACCATAATGGAAAATATACCAAAAAGCATACATCTGCCTGACATTGCCAAGCGCAAATGAATCTAGAGCAGTATAAAGGGTGCCTAATATCGCTGTGACCCAGTCAATAGTATGCAGCTGGTCTAATCTGGCAAGAGATGCTAAATAGCCTAGTCTAACCGTACCTTTTTGGTTCGAAAAAAAGGTCGAACCAAACAAGTACAACAAAAATGATCTAGTAACTGCATCTATCATATCGGCTCTAGCTATATAACTGGTGATGTATTACTGCAGGTAAGTCAACTTAACAGAACCACTAGTGACACAGGTAAGATCTATCAGTGGTAAAAAAACAGTAAACAGATTGGGCGACTCGTATAAATCATCAAACGGAAAAGGTCGAGGACCATGTCGTCCAATCTCAATTCCAATGAACATGTAGAAATCAACTGGGGTGATACTAAGCTCAAAATCCGAAAAATGAAATGTATGTGTGGTTGGCCACCTCCTTTCAGCTAATGCCTGAATGAGAGGTCGATCAAAGGACTGAACAGGCCTAATCGACAAAAAAGACCAAAAGGGCTAGCCTGTAGCCTCTCAATAATACAACCGGGAAGAGACTCATAAAATTGGGTTATGCATTTAGCCCAACTACCTCGACAACGAATATAATGGTCCTATAGATAATTTATGAATTTATAATTTTTGATAGAGTAACGGTTATAGAATACGAGTATGTGATGTACATATTAAAATAACTAGTTATATTAATTTGCAATTTTTACTTACGATCGTCAAAGCGGTTTCGGCTCTATGCCGATAACCGTCTGGCAGCTCGTGTAGTACACGTAGATCATCTGGTAAAACTCGAGGTGACGGTGGAACATTTACGGTCCAGCTTGCTCCGATGGATGTTTGTGAACCGTTCTTCGGGCGATTTTATTTAGACACGGCGGAATTTTGTTTAGCTTTTCTAATTTCAAAAAAAATTGAAACGAAAATGAAGTAGAAAGTGGGAAGGGGAGGGGAAGGGTGTGGGTTATATAGGAGGAGGGTTGGAGCCCATTATATGGGTGCCTATTATTCAGGCGCCCATAAAATGGGCGCCTGGCCACTGGGAGCCCACCCTTGAACCCACTAGAGTTGCCCTTAGGGTACTATAGCTGAATCTAATTTGGATAATACAGCGGTGTTGAAAAAGAAAATAATCTTTATATAACCAGCTAGTTCTTCGGTACCTGCATAGCATGCATATATAAAAATGAAAGTTAATGTATTCATATAAAATAAAATAGAATCTTTCTTTTTGACATAGTTATGGATAACATAATAAGGAAAAGGTCAATTTACAATCTCTAATAAACATTATTAAAGCCCTTCGACAACATCTCTGTGATGGTTGTAATATCCATTGTTTCAAAATGAGTGTACTATTTGTTATGTTTAAATAATGTTGCAAAACACATTGTATATCTATTTTTTTACAAAAATGTTCAAAATTTTAATCAGTTTATTCTAATGATATAAAGAACTCTGCACTGTGGTTTTTGGATATTGTAATATATACTGTACAATGTATAAATTAATGAATCATATAAATCGTTAGTTAATTTTTTATACCTAAAAACATTTGAATTGAATTTCCTATTGTAAATAAAATATTTACTTAGAGATTGTCTTAATCATAATCACTACAGTTCAAAATTGGTGTTAGCTTCATTTCTAGTTATATATCTAAGATGATTCGAGATAAAGATAAGTTTTTCATTTTGAAAAAAAAAATCTAATAATAAGAAGAATTGTTTTTTCATGAAATTTTTTACAACTTAATATAATTTACCCAGGTCATACAAATACATGCATCAACTATTAAAATGCAATATATGTATTAAGAAATCGAATATTAATTAATTCGTCAAAGTGGAACGTTTTTCAAATGAAAATAATGGTACGTTAAGTCCTATCAAGTTCTTAAATCCTAATCCATATCCAACTTTAAATTTATTTAGAGCACATTGCTATCATTTGTTTTCTTCATTCCCCATTAGCTGGAATATATTAGATGCTTGATTCGATCTATAAAGAATCACTTTTATTTATCGTATTCATCAAAATTATGATGCAAATTATAACTGAATTACATAAGATTTTGCTAATTTAAGAAAATTAATATGTTGAATCATGCTCATTTACAAGCTTCTGATCACGAGGGCACACCAAGTTGTTGGACTATATTCATATGTATAAAAATCTCCCCAAGTTTAATTGGTATGAAAAAGAAAAGAACAAAACTTATGCATGCCAAAATTTATCAATTTGATAATTTGTAGAAAAACTAAAACCAAAATAAGATCAATAAAATAAAATTAAAAGATGGATTAAGGTAAGACCTTGGTTACGACAGATCCTAGTAATAGTTACCTTGGCCTTTTTCAACTGTTCCTTCTTTTTCCTTCGAAATTATATATTATTGAGAATTTTAGGGTTTGAAAGAGTTAATTCGGTAGAAGGGAAGAAGAATGGCAAATGAGAAAAAAATTTGTCGGGTTGATTAAATTGACTATGTTAGGGGAATTTGATACGGATTTTGAAAGCAGTGAGATTGAATATTGAGATACTTCGGAACCAAAGAATTGGTGCGTGAAATGTGAAACAGGGGAAGAATAGTATGTTGATTATTTTGGCTCCAGTCCATTTTATTTTCACTCCTTGTTGTAGTCAAACCTCCTGATTAATTTACCTTTTGATTTACATGTTATCCTGTTATATTAAAATCTATACATTCCACAATTGAGTTATTTTCCGCTCCCAAATACAATTCTATTTAAGACTCCAATGTATTATTTGTTATCCCAACTTTCGGCAAAGTTGAGATACCCAAAAATTAGCTGAAAATCAATGATTACTATTCTTGAATATCAACTGTGCATCGCAGGATAACCATGGATATCGATGCATTTTGTCCGAGTACGGATCGGGCCACAATTGTCAAGACATGACAAGCAAAGCCAAGAGAACCAACGTTCCAAGTTTCAGATCAATCCGAGTTCGTACGCTCGAGTTATGATCGATTTAATTTGAAGGGAAGAACCTAGATTTCGAACCCATCACGATGGGTGTTTTCGTACCCATCACCGAACACTGTTTTGAAACGATCATCTTCGAATCCATCAAAGTATCCCAGTTCGTATCGATCGAGTTCGAATCCATGGAGATACCTTGGTTCGACTCGAACGTGTTCGAATCCATTGACATCTCCCTGCTTCGTATCCATCAGGAGTTAGTCACTTTGAACCGATCTCGTTCGTATCCATCAATGTAACTACCGTTCGAACCCATGGCCCATGACCTATTCGAATCCACTGGAAGTCCTTCGTACCTGTCAGGTGCTGGCCATTTTGAATCCATGAACAATCACATGTTCTTATCCACTAAGTCAACTGGCATGGATGACGTGCCATTCCACGATACGAAGTAGGCGAGATCTAAGGAGTTGATGCGTTCAACTAGGAGAAAGGACCAGGTCGACTCGAAGGAAGTGCGCCAACTCTTCACAGAATCACGTGAGTTCATGGAGTAGAAGGCATCGATTCGAAGCTATGGGTTCGAAGCCAACAGCCACACGAAGAACACCATTTCGAATCCACGATATCTAGAGATCTACTGATCCAAATGCCATGAAATTTTCATAGGAGCTTGCATGCATGATGAAGAATGTCTCCACCAAATTTCAGCCCAATTGGACGTCATCTTGATGGATACGAAATGACTTCGTATCGATCACAGATCGAGTCGAAACTTGGTAGGGTCGGTCGCGTGGGCCCACTCACGTGCCCGAAAAAGTCTCCCGAAGTTTGAGCGAGATCTGAGCCTCCTACGCCTATAAATAGAGCCCTAGAGCCAACAGAAAAGGGATCTTTCGATCTTTTGCCATTCAACGTCTAGACTCTGCCGGATTCGATTCTACTCGCAACCATCACTGTTGTAAACGATTTACTTCACTATAATCGCTGTAATTGATTGTAATCAGGAAGGATAATGTAACGATCCTAAATTTTGAACAATTAAATTTGTAAATATTTAATTTATTTTAAATATTTAAATGATAATTTGACTTAAATTTCAAATTATTAGAATGAATTGGTGATTAAAATTTAGAATTTAATCTATTTAAAGTTGAATACAAATTTGAATTTTTACTTTGAAGTTAAAATTTAATATTGAACTTATATTTTAAATTTGAATTAATGATTTAGAAAAAATAATTGGATTTGAAATAAGGAAGAAAATATAATATAAAAATAAATAAAAAATAATAAAAAGAAAATAAAAAAATAAAAAAAGTATACATTACCTTACTTACCATACCTTCAACATACCGTGTTCCATACCCGTGTTCCACGCCATAACCCACGGAAAAAAAAATCACGTTCTCTTCTGTTTTATAACCCTACCTCTCTCCACTTTCTTCATTCAGACGAAAGAAAAATAAAAAGAAAAAAAATGGCGGCCTCCCCAATCCATCTTCGTTCGACTTCAGATTAGGGTTTCGGCTTCGATTCATTTCTTCGCCGACCTTCAGCAAGTTAGGGCTTTCCAAAAATCGAAAGCGACGGCTTCAATTCGTCATCGATTCTTGCTTCAGCTTCGAATCTCTTGCGTGCCCCAATTCGTGATAAAGGTGAGTCCTTTAGGCTCACGGTTGATTTTTACGCAAGTATTTAAATTTGTTTGGATTGATTTCTTGGTTTTATGCTATGAATGCGTGTTGTTTTGCTTCCATCTGTCGGTTAATTTGCAAGTATAGGAATTGTGGGTTATTCATTATCATTTGCTCGGCTACTTCGAATTTTAAACTGATAGGAACAGATACTACACTTGATGTTGGTTGTTGGTTGTTGTTTGCTATGAATTGCTTTGTAAATTTGTTATTTAAACTGATGAGGACAAATACTACTAAATATAGTTTTTTTTTTAATTGATAGAAACAGATGCTATTAATTTTGACTTAAACTGATGAGAAACAGATGCTATTAATTGTGTTTAAACTGTTGGGAACAGATTCTACCCAATTTTTAATTTTTGAACTGTTAAGAGCAGATGCTTGTGACTTTAAAATTTTAAACTGATAAGAACAAATGCTACTTGATAAATTGTTCTTTTTAAATTGATAATAACAGATACTATTTGGGTTGTTTTAAAATAGACAAGAACAGATACTACTTGGTTCTGTTCTAATTCTAATAAGAACAGATACTATTTGATTTTTGTTTAAAATTGGTAAAACAGATTTTACCCAATGTTGTTTTAAACTGTAAGAACAGATGCTATGTTATCTTGTTATTAAATTGTAAGTGCAGATGCTACTAAAATGTTTGGTTTAACTAAGTAGTTGAGGTGCATAATTGTTTTTTTTGTAATAAAGATATGTCTTGAGTATTGCATGCTTACATTGAACTTGCATGCTTACATCTGCATGTTTTGTTTGTGGCATTCATGTCTGTTTAGTTGAGTTGCAGTCTTGTTCAAAAGTTTATGCATACTTGTTCTTCATTTAGTCCACTGTATTAAGTTTGGAACATGGTTATTTCATTATGTGTCTGCTATACATATGACTGTCCATCCATGTTGCATCCATGCTGTTGCACCTGGTCATTAGTGCACTGCTGTGTCATTTTGGGTTTTGCTTGTTGCACCTGGTCACTGTGTTGCACTATGCTATGCTGTGTCACTACTTTACTATTGTTTTGTTGACATCTCTGATTTTATTTTGGAAATTTTGATTTTTGAGATTTTTGGAGTAAGCAGAGTAATTTCTGATCTCTCAACAAAATTTGCCATCAACAATAAATGGTTGTCAGACAATCCTACTTGTTGAACCTGCTTTCGACACAATTTTTCTTTCCTTGTTCTTATTCCATTTTCAGCTCCTCTTCCATGTTTTTTTTTTTTAAAAAATATATACTGAAAATGCAGAGACACAAAACTTGAAGTCCAAACCAAAAGGTCTTTGCTATCATGCATGAAGTAATTTTTGTTTCTACAGGAAAATCAGTGTTGCCTCATTTTTTTTATAAGACTTAACAAATAATTGAAAGTTGTAACACAATTTTAGTCAGAACCAATAGTGCAGGAGCACTGCTGCCTTGCCATATTAATTTTTATATGTTCATCTCCAATGATTTCATTTTGTGATTTAAGTGGCATTCCATCTGCTAAATTTTGATGTTTCATGACACTGTTAACTCAGCAGCGAAATTTCCAGTTTTAATGCACGTAGTTGCATTTTGTTTTTTTTTTTTAAAAAGCTGCAAATATTTGTTTTGTGGATATTTGCATTTATTTGCACCAAAAACTGCATATTTTCCGAAAATACTTCTAGATGTGTTTCTAGAAGCCACTTGTTGCCTCTGTTACCTCTGTTGTCTCTATTGCCTGTGTTGTCTCTGTGTTACCCCTGTGTTGCCTCGGCGTTGCCTTTGTGCTACTGTGTCGGCTACATTGTTTCACTGTACTTGTTGTTCTGCACTTTATGTTGCAGCTGGTCCTGCAGTTGTTATTGTTCATGCCTTCGGTTTTTGGGCATTTCTGAGCCTCTGTCTTGTTTCTTGCTTTGACATTGCTGTTTTGCTTTGTCTGATGTCTTCATGATTCCTTTGTCTATGCCTTGGCTTTGTTCGATCTGATAGCTGTGTGTTTTTGTTTGGTGAACGCGTGTCGGCGAGGCAGTGCACATGTGTGCAAAGTACACGTGTGTACTGCAGCCACACGAGATTTACAGATTTTAAAAGTTAAAGTTGTTAACATGAAAATCCATAATAGATTTTGAATTGATTCATGTGATCCATTTTATTCAGTTCATTACAAATTTATTTACTTGAGTTAAGATTAATCCTGACTCGAGTGTTTTTGTGTTTTGCAATTAACGCTCGGGTCAGACCGAGTATTTTTACAGCTTGAAGATTTTCAGGCCGCGAAGTTAGAGAGAGGGGGATTAAAGCTCTACTAAAGTTTTCAGTAAAATTTTTCTTTGTACTCTAAAAAGATATATATTCCGCTGTATAAAAATTTAATGCATTGTGCAAACTCTGATATATGTATGTAAGAAAAAATTCATTTATGAATAATATTATGATTATTCTGTGATTCTGTGGCTGATTCTGTTTAAACTTTATAAACTGACTAACAATTCGTCATTTTGAACGTTTCTAGTTGGTTTAATTACCGACTAGAGGCGGTCAGAGCGGCGGGTCGTTACAAAAGTGGTATCAGAGCTTTGGTTTACTCAAAGCTCAGTTTATGATGTTTAATATGAATAGTTACTAGAACCACTATAAAGAAAGTGCTTTTCAAATTTAAAGAAGTATAAAATTGTTTTCTTTAAAATAAAAGGTATTTTGAAAGTTAAAATCATTTTGAAAATTCCCCTCTCTAAAATGTGAGTTTGCGATAGTTTATATTCGGTGAGGTCTCGTTAGATTTGAGTTTCGATCGTTCAGAAACTCGTTATCGATTTATTGTGATTTATGAAAAAATGAAATATGAGTAAAGTGAATTAAATGAATTAATAAATTGGTTTAAATCGAATAACTTGAATATTTCGAGTAAAAATTGTGAAATAAATTGATATGTTAATTTGGTTATAATCAAGTGGATTATTGAATTATAACTTGGGAATTTGATTCTGGATTCTTTTGAGAAATTGTTTTCAAATATAAAGAACGAATTGGTAAATAAATGAATTATAAGTATTTAACTTATAATATGAACTTTTGGGTATATAACTGAGTTATATAAATGGAATTGAATTGAATTAATAAAAGATTTATAAATCGAAGTTTTATAAATAGAAAAGGAATTTATGAAGATTGTCTATAAATTCGAAATCAATTGAATTTGATAAGTAATTTGTTGTAACTTATTAAAGGAGATATATCCACGATTTTGGACAGTGGGTAATCCTTTAAAAATAAGAATAACTTGTAGAAATGATGAAATTGGTTGACAAAGCATATTCACGATTTTGGACAGTGAATATATTAGTGAATAAAACAGATATGTTTTAGGGAAGTGATATTATGGAATGAAATTTAATTGTTGATTTAACTGTATGAATCAAACTAATTTCGATGTGAAGTTTATATTTTAAGTTTAAAACTATTGTCTAAAATAGTAAATATGGAAATATGAATTTAATGGAGCTAAATTGATGAACAATTTACTAAAGAACTAGTTGACTATTTTTGAAATAGAAAGTAAATGAAAAGTTCAAATAGAATTTAATTTCAAATTTGAAGTTGTCAACATGATAATCCATTATAGGTTTAAATAAATTCAATGATGAATTTGAATTTAAACGTGCGGAAAATTAAATTAAGTGAAAAACTTAATATTGAAAAGTTTGAAATCGGTTTAAAACCAATATTGTGAAAAGTATGAGGAATTCAAACTATGAATTAAGTGAAGTTGAAAAAGTTAATAGTTTTAAAAGAGTTTTAAAATGAATTAACTATCGAATACATAGATTTCAACACTCATTGTTGAAATAGACGTTTTTCGAGAAATTAAGGAAATGGTGGACTATAACTCTATTGTTATAGTAAATGGTTTCCGGAAGGAAATGTTATTTATAGTATTGGGATTTATATATTTATCTTAAATCCGAATCCCTATACTAGTGATTTTGAGTTGTCGTAACGATGTTTTACGTAACATTCGTTTTAACTCAAATAAATGTGATTAAAAGAATGATTTCCTTAAAGAATGGAATATATACTTAATTTTGATTCAAGTATATTGAATATTTTCAAAGTGTTGAAAATGAAAGAATTTGTGAATTACTTATTTTTGAATAAGTATGGAAATATTTTCCAATGTGAAATGAAAGGTTTGAAATTTTATCTTTTAAAGATAAATTGAGAAATGAATATTTGAAATTAGTTTCAAATGATTAAGTGTGAAAATTATATATCTTGTAAAGATATTATTTTGAGAAATTTGAACAATTAGTTCAACTTGGAAATTTTTCAAAGAGTGAATTTTGAGTTAAATTGAGTTTAACTTTGACACCAAAAACAATATAAGTTCAGCTTTGAATTTTGGATAGTCGATTGGGATTGTATGTCTAATGTTGTGAATTGATGACATATCATTTGATCTCTATTAAATATATATCTGTGGTGGCGGAGAATTTATTCTTTTAGCTTAACACCCTTCTCTGAGACGTACGAGCTTAGAGGTTATATATCGATAGACATCAATTATGTGTTGAGAATTGACGATGTAACGTGAAATCCAAATCGAATGTGAAATCGATAATGAATTGGATTGTGAATGTGAATTAGGTTTGAGATAACCTTAAATTTTCAAATCGATTGAGAGGAAAATTTTAAACGTGATAGAAAATTTTGAATCCTCTATTTGTTGTGAATGTGAAATGAGTTTTCGTAACTTATATATGTGAATATAATCGAAAACTAATCAGTTTAGAAAATCATTATTATGAAAATCCGGTGTAGGGTTACATAGATATGATAAGTACGAAATGTGAATGAAGTACTATATGTATATGACATATGTTTTCTAAAAACTGAGGATATGGAAATGTACCTTCCAAATTATTATGTGTGAAGGTGATTGGAACTCGGTGGAGTGTCCAGTGAAAATCGTAGCTACGTAGAATTCCCTTAGTGGAATGTCCAATGGGACTGATTTGATATCCCATTGTGTTGGGATTATCCCATTGTGTTGGGATTATGTGATTGATGCTGGCGTAATTCGAGGGGTGTGATACCTAAAGTTACAAGCGATTCCATTGAGATAGTGGCGCAACCGCCGAGTAAACTGCGATCTGGGAACCGAAGCGTAATTCGAGGGGCGTGATGCCTAAGGCTACGAGCGATTCTACTGAGATAGTAGCGTAACCGCCGTGTGGACCGCGATCTAAGGCGACAACCATGGCGAAATTCAGGAGTGATGAGAAATCTAAGTTACAAGCGATTCTACTGAGATAGTAGCGGAACCGCCGGGTGACTGTGATCCATGGGGGAACGGACTTTCCATATCCATTTTTAAAAAGATTTTTAAAAGTATTTTCACTGGGAGTTGAAGCAAGTATGTTTAGTACTTGGAGATTTTTAGTCTTGCGTCTGATCAGCGTATGCCTAAAGTCTGTGAGAACGACGATGGACTTGTTAAACTTTGAGTTATCAAGTATTTTCAAACTTTAAATAGAAAATCAATAATCTGAAATTAGAATTACATAATTCTAACTTAATGAATTAAGGAAGAAGATCTTTTTGAATATCTTGAAAAATCCATAGTTTTTGGATAAGATATATTATGCAAATATTTAGCATGAAAGATTTCAAGTTTAAAAATCTGAGTTTTGTAAATCAGAAAATTTGATAAAAGACTTTTGTGTCTTGATTATTGAAATCGATAAACAAAACTAGTAAAGTGAAATAAATGGAATGAATACTATATTTATTTATGAGTTTGAAACTGAGTGAAATTATGTAGGATATAAATATCGGTGAGATTTTAGCAATCGTTTTCCTAACTTATAATTTCGGGATGAAATTCTTTTAAGTAGGGGAGACTGTAACGATCCTAAATTTTGAACAATTAAATTTGTAAATATTTAATTTATTTTAAATATTTAAATGATAATTTGACTTAAATTTCAAATTATTAGAATGAATTGGTGATTAAAATTTAGAATTTAATCTATTTAAAGTTGAATACAAATTTGAATTTTTACTTTGAAGTTAAAATTTAATATTGAACTTATATTTTAAATTTGAATTAATGATTTAGAAAAAATAATTGGATTTGAAATAAGGAAGAAAATATAATATAAAAATAAATAAAAAATAATAAAAAGAAAATAAAAAAATAAAAAAAGTATACATTACCTTACTTACCATACCTTCAACATACCGTGTTCCATACCCGTGTTCCACGCCATAACCCACGGAAAAAAAAATCACGTTCTCTTCTGTTTTATAACCCTACCTCTCTCCACTTTCTTCATTCAGACGAAAGAAAAATAAAAAGAAAAAAAATGGCGGCCTCCCCAATCCATCTTCGTTCGACTTCAGATTAGGGTTTCGGCTTCGATTCATTTCTTCGCCGACCTTCAGCAAGTTAGGGCTTTCCAAAAATCGAAAGCGACGGCTTCAATTCGTCATCGATTCTTGCTTCAGCTTCGAATCTCTTGCGTGCCCCAATTCGTGATAAAGGTGAGTCCTTTAGGCTCACGGTTGATTTTTACGCAAGTATTTAAATTTGTTTGGATTGATTTCTTGGTTTTATGCTATGAATGCGTGTTGTTTTGCTTCCATCTGTCGGTTAATTTGCAAGTATAGGAATTGTGGGTTATTCATTATCATTTGCTCGGCTACTTCGAATTTTAAACTGATAGGAACAGATACTACACTTGATGTTGGTTGTTGGTTGTTGTTTGCTATGAATTGCTTTGTAAATTTGTTATTTAAACTGATGAGGACAAATACTACTAAATATAGTTTTTTTTTAATTGATAGAAACAGATGCTATTAATTTTGACTTAAACTGATGAGAAACAGATGCTATTAATTGTGTTTAAACTGTTGGGAACAGATTCTACCCAATTTTTAATTTTTGAACTGTTAAGAGCAGATGCTTGTGACTTTAAAATTTTAAACTGATAAGAACAAATGCTACTTGATAAATTGTTCTTTTTAAATTGATAATAACAGATACTATTTGGGTTGTTTTAAAATAGACAAGAACAGATACTACTTGGTTCTGTTCTAATTCTAATAAGAACAGATACTATTTGATTTTTGTTTAAAATTGGTAAAACAGATTTTACCCAATGTTGTTTTAAACTGTAAGAACAGATGCTATGTTATCTTGTTATTAAATTGTAAGTGCAGATGCTACTAAAATGTTTGGTTTAACTAAGTAGTTGAGGTGCATAATTGTTTTTTTTGTAATAAAGATATGTCTTGAGTATTGCATGCTTACATTGAACTTGCATGCTTACATCTGCATGTTTTGTTTGTGGCATTCATGTCTGTTTAGTTGAGTTGCAGTCTTGTTCAAAAGTTTATGCATACTTGTTCTTCATTTAGTCCACTGTATTAAGTTTGGAACATGGTTATTTCATTATGTGTCTGCTATACATATGACTGTCCATCCATGTTGCATCCATGCTGTTGCACCTGGTCATTAGTGCACTGCTGTGTCATTTTGGGTTTTGCTTGTTGCACCTGGTCACTGTGTTGCACTATGCTATGCTGTGTCACTACTTTACTATTGTTTTGTTGACATCTCTGATTTTATTTTGGAAATTTTGATTTTTGAGATTTTTGGAGTAAGCAGAGTAATTTCTGATCTCTCAACAAAATTTGCCATCAACAATAAATGGTTGTCAGACAATCCTACTTGTTGAACCTGCTTTCGACACAATTTTTCTTTCCTTGTTCTTATTCCATTTTCAGCTCCTCTTCCATGTTTTTTTTTTAAAAATATATACTGAAAATGCAGAGACACAAAACTTGAAGTCCAAACCAAAAGGTCTTTGCTATCATGCATGAAGTAATTTTTGTTTCTACAGGCAAATCAGTGTTGCCTCATTTTTTTTATAAGACTTAACAAATAATTGAAAGTTGTAACACAATTTTAGTCAGAACCAATAGTGCAG
Organism: Allium cepa; assembly: GCA_030765085.1. Taxonomy (NCBI): domain Eukaryota; kingdom Viridiplantae; phylum Streptophyta; class Magnoliopsida; order Asparagales; family Amaryllidaceae; genus Allium; species Allium cepa. The sequence continues at coordinate 448,429,684 of CM060944.1, forward strand.
GAGCACTGCTGCCTTGCCATATTAATTTTTATATGTTCATCTCCAATGATTTCATTTTGTGATTTAAGTGGCATTCCATCTGCTAAATTTTGATGTTTCATGACACTGTTAACTCAGCAGCGAAATTTCCAGTTTTAATGCACGTAGTTGCATTTTGTTTTTTTTTTAAAAAGCTGCAAATATTTGTTTTGTGGATATTTGCATTTATTTGCACCAAAAACTGCATATTTTCCGAAAATACTTCTAGATGTGTTTCTAGAAGCCACTTGTTGCCTCTGTTACCTCTGTTGTCTCTATTGCCTGTGTTGTCTCTGTGTTACCCCTGTGTTGCCTCGGCGTTGCCTTTGTGCTACTGTGTCGGCTACATTGTTTCACTGTACTTGTTGTTCTGCACTTTATGTTGCAGCTGGTCCTGCAGTTGTTATTGTTCATGCCTTCGGTTTTTGGGCATTTCTGAGCCTCTGTCTTGTTTCTTGCTTTGACATTGCTGTTTTGCTTTGTCTGATGTCTTCATGATTCCTTTGTCTATGCCTTGGCTTTGTTCGATCTGATAGCTGTGTGTTTTTGTTTGGTGAACGCGTGTCGGCGAGGCAGTGCACATGTGTGCAAAGTACACGTGTGTACTGCAGCCACACGAGATTTACAGATTTTAAAAGTTAAAGTTGTTAACATGAAAATCCATAATAGATTTTGAATTGATTCATGTGATCCATTTTATTCAGTTCATTACAAATTTATTTACTTGAGTTAAGATTAATCCTGACTCGAGTGTTTTTGTGTTTTGCAATTAACGCTCGGGTCAGACCGAGTATTTTTACAGCTTGAAGATTTTCAGGCCGCGAAGTTAGAGAGAGGGGGATTAAAGCTCTACTAAAGTTTTCAGTAAAATTTTTCTTTGTACTCTAAAAAGATATATATTCCGCTGTATAAAAATTTAATGCATTGTGCAAACTCTGATATATGTATGTAAGAAAAAATTCATTTATGAATAATATTATGATTATTCTGTGATTCTGTGGCTGATTCTGTTTAAACTTTATAAACTGACTAACAATTCGTCATTTTGAACGTTTCTAGTTGGTTTAATTACCGACTAGAGGCGGTCAGAGCGGCGGGTCGTTACAGATAATCAATAAAAAGGAAAACTATTGAAGTGGACGTAGGCCGGAGATAGCCGAACCACTATAAATCGTGTCTTCTCATTTATAACTTCTGAATTGCTGCTTGTTGTTTGCTGAGATTTGTGATCTGTGTTTGAATATTGTTGATTTGTATTCATACACTGGTGCTTTCACTATACTTGGGGTTTGTGACCAATTTTGGCACAAACACTATTTATGTCTTAACATACGGTTGCTGTAAAGCATTTTTGACGTTTAGAAAAAGTCACTTAGCTATGGCGTAGCTAAAATTTAGTAATTCCATTGTGATTCATGTTTTGTATCACAAAAAAAGTAGCAATGACGTAAAAATTTTGCAAAGTCATTATGATGTCACTTTGGTGATATCTTAACGACGCCAAAAAATTTAGTGACGTTAACTTTTCCTCGAACGTTTCGATGTCGCTAAAAATTTTAACGATGCCAAAACCTCGTTGTAAAACCATAGCTTTCGATTAGTGAAATGGCCTTTAAATGAAAAGGTAGTCTAATTCTTAAGGTATTATAAAAATGAAATGATTGATTTTATGTATGTGTGTGTATTTACATTAATATATGTATATATGCATATTTGAGAATATGAATCATACTTTATTTAAGTAGATCCTTTATTATGATGTCTCCATTGTTCAAACCGAAGGCCTTCAGAACCATAGTCTAGAACCACGGTCTCAAGGTTCCATCGAATGAAAAAAGAATTTACAATAAAAGAATACTAAAGGAAAGAAACAACATAGAAGAATTTTGTTTAGAGGTTTGGAAAATTTTATGGCATACGTCCACTTATATTCTTTATCAATAGATTTTTCCATTACGACTAAATTACAAGTCAATTTTGAAATTAAGACAACCCGATTTCAAATTCAATAGAGTCTACATGCAAAACTCCAAAAGCCATTAAGATTGCTGAAAATCCCTTGCATATGTTGGAATTTGTTATTTATGGACGAATTTAAAGGCCATATTTGCCAGATTTAGTTTTAAATCGCTCAAATAGTCAGATCCGAGAAGTCGAGAGAAAGAACAAGTCCATAGTGCACAATTTTAAAAATTTGATGAGTTACCGGTCCATGCTTTGACCAAGTCTTCAAATATGATTTAGCCTTCAAACTTTGGGTCTTCAAGGGTAAAATTGTAATTTTGATGGATGGATACAGTTCCATGTTCCTTCTTAAAAACTTATCTTTTTCTTCAAAATAGCGTATAGGTCGATTGTACAAGTCAAAAAGTGGCATCTCCTACATTTTGATAAAGTGGTACCGATTAATCCATGGATTGACACCAATCGAGCCATGGGTCATGGAATTGTTCTAAACCCGTATGTTTTTATTTCCACTTCATTCTTGGTCTTGTACAAGCTCCTTGTCCATTTCTTTATTATTTCATTGTCCAATTCCATTGAAATGTTGTTAGGTACAAATATTGGGTAACACTTTCTCCTTAAAGTATGTTTCTGTAAATACAAAGCAAGCTTCAAACTAAGACAAGCGACCAGATCCAAATCTGCATAAATGCTTCCATTGCTCAAATAATTTTTGCAGAATATCTTCACTAAGAATATCATAGCCTCGTTCCAAATAACAATCGAGTCACGTCTTCTCGGTAGATATAAATGTTGAAGTCTTTTATCCAAAGTCTTCGATCACCATTGAGATCTTTTGGGAGTCACTCCAGTTCATAGTCAAGTAGTGTTCCATCTTTCATTTCTATTTATTTATTTGGAATAAAAATCCTTTGTTCAAATGATCAGTATTGACCCGTATAAATCGACATAAATCCTTTAGATTTGAAAGGGCATATACAATTGGAGATAGAGATTTTCTCCTAACTTTTCTATCCAGCCTTTGTCCTCCATTTTCCTCCAAGAGAAAACCGTCTTGATCAATTCCAAGCTATAATATTGATTCAATGTCGAATTCAGATCCAAACGACCTTTTTCTTAATAGATATATTAAGAACAACAACCTGATCCATTCCTTCTTCAATGCCAATTCAGCCCCATCCATTAATCCGTGGTAGGGTCGAAGTTGAGGATTGCCTTCTACCGACATCATCGCCCTAATCGAGCTCTTGCCGCCTCTTCTCTATCACAACCATCAACTGTTTTCCAACCCATGCTTCCCTCACCATTTCACAATGTCGTGAGATTCAAATCAAGGCAGTGGCAGCCGGTTCCTTAGTTGGTTTTGGTGAAAGATGGGGATGGTTACTTGAACTAACATGGCCATGGATCAGCTTCAACTATCGCCTGTATTTATTGTTGAATTGCTCCAAGAAGTGCACTCTCATTTTTCAATGAATCCAGGCATTGCTATGTCCTGGAACACTAATCCCATCAACACTCGTTGTAATACGCAAAATATACTAGTTGTTATTGGTTGAAGGAGGGTCACCACAGATTGAAAAAGTAGGAGCTACCGAATGGTGGACCTAAAAGCCATCGAAGGATCATATTTATAAGCAATCGGATGGTGAATCTAAGAGCAACGAAAGTTAATATCCTAAAGCTATAGAATGGGGAGTCTAAGAGCCATCGAAAGTTTATATCCATGAGTTATCGATTGGTGAACATGAGAGCCATTGACGATTGATATTCTAAGGCTATCGAGTGGTGAGTCTAAGTGCCATCGAAAATTGATGTTTATGAACTGTCACATGGTGAATCTTAGAGTCATCGAAGGGTGATAATTTGAAGCTAATGAACAATGGTCAAACAAGCTATCGAAAGGTGATAAGTTAAAGCTGTCGCATGATTACTAATCGAGTTGTCGAAGTTTGATAGCTTAAAGCTATCGAATGATGATCAAGCAAATGGAACTTGGCTAGCTCGCAATGGAAGAAATAGGTGAAATTTAAAAAATAAAAAAATCCATTTTGGATTTTTATTGGGACAATGAAGTCTAATTCATTTAGGATACTTCTAAATTTCTTTTAAATGAAAATTTTATTTTATTTAAATTTACAATATAGTTTTATTTAATTTAATTAATAGTCTATAACATATACGTGTATCATATACACACAATGGGTGCGTGCATGTGTAACATAGTAATCCGTATAATGTTTGACATGATAGCGTCGAAGAATTGGGATTTTCGTTGCAATAGACATAATAGCCACTCTAGTATACAAATACGTCATCCAAATGTACGCTTTTGTGCTTCATCTAATATATACAAAATATTATATATATATATATGTGTGTGTGTGTGTGTGTGTGTGTGTGTGTGTGTGTGTGTGTAGATATGTATGTATATATGTATATTTGTGTGTGCATGTATATGTATCTATATTTAATTTGGAATAATACATCTATACACACACATGCATACATAAGGAACTATAATATATATGTGTGTGTGTATGATTGTAAATAAAGGTGTTATCCATAAAATGTTCTTAGAAATAAAGCATGAAAGAAGCAGTTAAGAGGTTGTTTTGACAGAATAAATAGAAAGCCTTCGACAAGGTTGAAGGCCATCATTAGAAGTCGACAAACAAAGAGCTTTCAATATGGTTGGAAGCTACCTTTCGAAGACAATGGATAGGAGACACTTCACCTTTTTGCACCAAACCATTCGAAATGCTATGGTTTTACCTTCATCATTCCTACCAGAGAGTATTCAACCAATTCAACCCTTTCGAAAGCATATATAGCCTTTCGAAATGGTTAGGGGAAATGTTACCCCAAAAAATTCACCTTTCGACTGTGTCGGAAGGTCCTTCAACAGTGATAAGAAAGAGAGGTTTAGATCAAACATGTAGGATCGATTTCACTCTAGAGGGGCGGTGAATATGGTGATACTATTAGTTATAAAAAATTAATGCAGAAGTATATAAAATAATCGCAGCACTAATAATAGATGAATAATAGCAGCACAGATAATAGCAAATTATAAAAAGAAGAAATAGAACAATACAGATTTACCCAGCTTCGGCAAAACACACCTACGTGCTTCCCCTAAGGTTTCTACTAGAAATTAAGTAGTCAGACGCTTACACACATAAACTCGCAACACCCGCTATCGATTAACCTAACTCTACGCTCAAAACCCTACCACAACTCAGCCACTGAGTTGCGAATTCTCGAACTACACTGTTTTGTTTTCACTTGGATCTGGTTTGGATTCTTTAGTTTATCCTTTGAAACTGATTGTATTGTTTGACATGTTTGTGTGTCACTACATATATATGTATTGTCTTCCTGTGTGCATGTGCGCTCGTTCCTCTTGGAGTCTGAGTTGTATCATTTGCTTTGAATCATTTGTGTTCAAAAATGTTTAGGTACTATTTCAATTTGATCTGGTTCACTTTGAATTTCATGTTGATTTTTGAAATTGCACCCGAGTTAAATCCAACTTATAACTCGGTTTTGACCTTGTCCTCGTGACTTTATTTTTATTGTGCTTGAGTTGAACCTAGATTTTGATTGGGTTTCACCTCGTGCTCACCTGTCCCTGTAATTTTATCAAGTGAACATTGTGCACGGCCTTGTGGCAAGTATAGGTTGTTCGTGTATGATGAATTCAAAATTAAATGATAACGAACAACCCAAATAACCAAGGCAAATAATATTTTCAAAAATACACATTTAATTTTTGTTTACACTGCAAAAATTATTTCTTTTTGAATTTTACTGCTTCAGCGTTTATTTTGCAGATAACTCAGATGCTAGATTCAATCTGGAATAGAGTTGAAGAATAAATACGAGTCAATGAGTGATATGTAGTGAGGTGCTAATGTGAACGATAAATTGTGATGTAACCAAGATTGTATTGTAATCAAAGAATGTATATACATAGCGAGAGCTCAAATTTGTACTACTCAAAAATTATGATAAAATATTTGTTGAATATTATATCTGTTTGAATTTAAATTCTGTGTTATTTGTTTTATCCACCAAATATTTATTTAATTATGTGAAAAATAAAGTAGTACAATAACAAATAAATTTAAATGGAAATATATACATATATGTGTTTATTATCATCAAATAAAAATCATATACTTGCATATTCAAAAATCTCTCCCTTTTGATGATAACAAACATATATTTAAGATTTTGAAAATGTATTTGGCCATTCAATTTGCTTCCCCTATTTGAATGCTTCCTCTTTACACAAAGCTCCCCCTTCATGTATGCATGTATATAAAAACATGCAAATGTGCCTAGATACAAAATAAAATATTTGAGCTTTATTTGCCAAAATCTTAATTATTATCTCCCCCTTTTTTTATCAGCAAAAGAGTAATAGTGTTAAAAAAGTAGAGATAAAGTGATGGACATTAATATAATATTAATACCCAATCGAGTACAAATATTAAATTTCAATAAAAAATCAAACAAAAATCATAAATATTCTGTTAGGCGCATATTCCACTTTTAGAATGATAGGGGTGATGTAAAACCATGTAGTTGTGTCTTTTTATGGTATATATTTATATCAGGAATTTGAATATCTACTAACCATGCATAACTATTAGGACTTTTAAATGAGAATAGTGGTATTCCCAATTTTTTTTAAAAATGAATTCAAGTTTCTTCTAATCACGCATAACCACGAGGACTTTAAAATGGGATTAGAATCAACTTGTCTATTTAATTATCAATTTTGATACGTGTTCCATACTTGCATAACCGTAAGGACTTTTAAATGAGCATGTAAGCACATAATCAAAAATTCCAAGTAATTCACCATGCAGGAATGTGAGGAGTTTTAAATGAGAGTGAATACTTTGAATGTTTTTATTGCTCAACATATAATAAAATGAAAAATGAATGATTTCCCATTTAAAAAACCACATATTAACATACTATATTGAGTTTTGATGAGTGATGGTCATTAGAAATATGATAGAAATAGAGATGGCCATGGAATTTTTGCCAACAAAAAGTTTTTATAACTCTTGTTTAAATTTCTAAAGAAATTTATTAAATATACTGTCTCAATTATAATATATGATCAATATCAACACTCATCACTTTTTCAATCACTATTTATCTTTTAGCTAATCAATAGGGAGTCGGATTAGTTAATGTAGTCATTTACCATCAAATCCAAAAATAGTGATAAAATCAAATTTTCTAAAATGAGTAATCTGAAACGAAGTCAATCAAAAACTGTTTTGTGGATGGAGTTTTATAAGAAAAAATGTCTGCTAATTTGAAAATAAGTTGAAATGAAAAAATGCATATTTTTTCTTTGAAAATGATGCAACTACTGAATGTCTCAACATAAATCATGTCCCACTAGTAATTTTTCTATCAACTAGATAACTAGTGTAATCTGCATCCGAATTTTCTTTTGACTCAAGATTATCATTTGTTGGATGTTATAGACTAGATCATGAAGTGTGCAACTAAATATCTTAAATTCAATCTTAACAGCTTTCAAATGAAATTGAATTGAAGCCATGCAAATAAACTGTGAACATAGTGTCACATAAGATAAATAAATTTATCCACTTGTATCATGAGTAATCATCAATCAATAAAACACCATCATAAGTCCAAGCATATCAATATGAGTTAATTCAAATTCCTTAGAAATACTTAAAGTATCCTCGACATAAAAATATAATTGGCAAACAATTTTGAATAAGTCAGAATCATAATCAACATTCATTATCACATAACTGGCTGATTTAATTCAGATTATGGTGTGGATTACCACATTTAATAAATCCTTCAAGATAAATATACTGTTACCTGTTTTACCTTTGTGATAATTTTTCGTTGTTGCCCATTTTGATTCTACCACCTTTCTACTACGCTAAGGAACTTTGATTTGTCACCCATCGTGTCTGGAACAGCCAGAATCCAGATAAGATTGTTGTTATTCCTTAACCTACCACCACACTATACGATAAAAGATTTTTGTGTCCTATTTGTTTTTATAGGTCCATGGTTGTTAGTGGTAACATATTTTGAAAATTAAGTTTATGGAGACCCAAAACTATTTATATTTGTTCCTTTTGGCACACAGATTTGTTTGACTTCAAGGGATTTTACATTCGTGCCTTTGGGAACACAAATTGGTATGGTTTTCACATTTTTTGGGTCTATACCAGCAAATATGTTGATTGTGTCCAGTTTTTCCACATATTTTGCACTTTGAATTGACTTGATTATTTCTAGCATGTTCAGATTGATTATACCCAAGTCCTTGTCTATCAAAATTGACTGTTTGTTTTCCTATTAGCGTATTTAGTGATTTTTCTCCTTTGAAGAATTTTTCCAAAGTCGTTGACAGTTGTTGGACTTGTGTTTTGAGGATTCTTTTTCGTTTAATAATTGAGTGCACCTTTTAATAGAAGTTTCCCTTCTAGTGTTTTCACCCTCTTTCAAAATCAGAATTTCATTTTCAAGTGATTTTATTTAAATTTCTGATTTTTTAATCTCTTCTTCAAATGATGGACACTTATCACACTTAGGGCTCTTGCTTTGATAGTTTTTAACCAATTTATCAAGTTGTTTATTTAAACCTATGAAAGTATCTCTTTGTGATTCAATTTTAGCATATTTCTTCCTGAGTTGTTCGAAATAACAATTTTCTTCGTGAAAATATATAAGTAATTCCAAATGAGTAAGTTTTGATACCTCGCTTGGCTCGTCATCATTATCACTGTTAATTATATCACCTTGAAGGCACATATCTGCTTTTTCACTCTCACTGCCAGTGCTTTTATCATCTTTATCCATTTCATCCCAAGTGGCTACAAAACTTCTCCTTTTCTGTTTCTTTCCATGGCTGAATCGATTTTGTGGACAATTGGGCTTGATATGACCGGGTTCGATGCACATGTGACAAATGATCTCGTGTTCTTCTGAGTTATCTAGTGCTTTGACTATTCTTCTTTTTAGTTTTTGATTTCGAGCTGGATTTCCGTATTTGCAATTTCGCCTTTTGAATTTCTTTATTAATAGTGCCAGCTCAGCTACTTCATCGTCGCCATCGTCATCACTTTCAATTGTTCCTTTGAGAGCTATTGATTTCTTTCGAGTATCACTTCCTTCATGCTTTTCCTTGAACTTCATTTCTAGCTCATAAGTAGTGATATTTCTGATGCGTTCTTCAACTTTGATTTGTTTCAAATCTTTTGATTCTTGAATGGCTGTAACTTTTGCTTCAAAATTCTATGAAGGACTCTAAGGATTTTTGGACTATCTCCAACTCTATGTATGATTTTTCGAGAGCTGATTTGTATACAATATTAAAAAGTCGTCGTTACGTCTCTTTAACATTTTCTTCCTTGGCCATTGTGAAATTCTAGTATTCGCTACTCAGCATGGCAAGGTAAGATTCCTTGACTTGAGATGTTCCTTCGTGAGTCACTTCAAGTGTGTGCCATATTTTTTACGTAGTAAGATAATGTGAGACACGATTAAATTTGATTTGATCCAGTAAACAAATAATAGAATTCATAGCTTTATCATTAGCATTCTGTAGTCTATTTTCAAGATCTGTCCATTGATCGATCGGTTTATCTATTTCTTGATTATCTACAACTATAGTTGGTGCTCTGCAACCTATCTCAACTATATTCCAAGCATCAATGGTTTTTAGAAAGATTTTCATTCTATTTTTCCAGTAAGCATATTAACAATTGAACATTGGTGGTCTAACTACGGACTGATCCTCAACAAAAGCATTATTAAAAGATGCCATTTTAAAAATTAAAAATTAAAAATTTTGAAATAAAAATTGCTTTTTGAAAAATCAAATTTTTTAAACAAAAATTCACTTTTGTTCCTAGCTTTGATACAACTTGTAGGATTGATTAGAGGGGAGTGAATAGGGTGATGCTATTAATTATAAAAATTTAATGCAGAAGTATATAAAATAATCGTAGCAGTGATAATAGAAGAATAGTAGAAGCACAGATAATAGCAGAATATAAAAAGCAGAAATAGAACAACACAAATTTACCTAGCTTCCACAAAACCTTGCCTATGTGCTGCCCCAATATTTCTACTAGGAATTAAGTAGTCGGACGCTTACACACGTAAACTCGCGACACCCGCTATCGACTAACCTAACTCTATGCTCAAAACCCTGCCACAACTCAGCCACTGAGTTGCGAATTCTCGAACTACACCATTGTAGTTCGTAACCTAGTCACACGACTAGAAATTACAAGAGTTTAAAAGCAAATTACAAATAAAAACAATTTAAAACAATAAAAACCATAATTTAAAAATATAAATCTCAAATAAGAATTTAAAGGAGCCGGCCCAAAATGATTTAAGTAATAAGAAAAGATCCACTTTATTCTTTTATTTCTTCGGCCTTGTTGAGAACATGGTTGCATTCTTTTCTTCGCTCCTCTTCATTCCTCTTTAAGAAAATTAGGGCTTCTAAGCACGCCGACTTCGTTGTTGATCGATCTACTGTCGATCTTCATTTAATGCTCTTCGGTCTTGTTCTTTACTCAGCTTCGGCTGCTTTAAAATTTTGCGAGCGTGTATACTTGGTTGAAAAATTGTTACGTGATGTTCCTCTTCAATTTCGATTACGCTGGACTTTTGATTCGAGTTACTGAATTGATTTTGATTTAAGAGTATACACTAAATGTCTGTCCATGATTCGAATGAATCATATTGCAGATGATGACTGGGTTTAAATAGGGAATAAAGCCCTAAATTTTCGTTCGAATTTTTCGTTTGAATTCATCTGCTAATTTTGCTCGGCCACTAATTTTTGAGTACGTGCTTATGATTGATCCTGACCTTTTCAATACGTATATTTTCGTTACATATTTAACTTGGTTATCATGGCTTTGACTTTGGCTTGTTCGATCTTTTCCTTGATCATCACGTCTTTTATTTTGTGGCGTTTGACTTTAGTTCTGATCTTTATGCTGTTGATATCAGGCACTTAGATTTTGTGATAGTATTGTCTTTATTCGAAACTGCTACCTGGACCATTATGTCTTTGAGCTTCTTATAATTTCTTGAGCTCGAATAAGTTGATTTTTTCTACTCTGTTGCAGTTTGATTGCTTGCATTCTGGTTGCATATGAATATTAATACTTGTGTGCTCATGTTTTCTGCACTATGCATCTCCATTTGTATACTTAAATCATGTTGTAGCCGAAATTCTGAGCTGTTACACATATATACACTTAACCACTTCAATAGTTTGGATTTACCAATTCTTTCCTCCTTGACTTGATTTGAAACTTGTAAAACCTGCTTTATTGATGATGCTTTGAGCTCATGTTTTACTGCTTAACTGGATTTAGCTGATATGGTGCATCTTGTTCTTGTTAGTTGCCTGTCTGGTATACATGTGTACTGCCTATATGTTTGTACATGTGTGTTTGCATTGACTTCACTTGAGTTTGCATTATGTTCTAGATGCTTCATTATTTTCATGTGTTTGGTCTTCGAGCCGGTTCATGTAGTGTTTGGAGTTACCTTTGCTCTGACCAGTTCATTGAACATGTTATATCTTCATATGTATATACAGTGTTGTTTCACTATTTTGTTTTCACTTGGATCTGGTTTGGATTCTCTGGTTTATCCTTTAAAACTGATTGTATTGTTTGACTTGTGTCATGACCCAAAATTCAGCGTTCAAAAATCGACATCAAATACCTCACTTGTATTCGACTGCCGGAGATTCGAACGTCGAATTCCAGTTCGGATGGAGCTTATAACAACATTAGATGAATATAAACAGCGGAAACAAAATGAACTGCCATACATCAATATTCCAAATACAACATCATCACAATATCAGAGTATTTTTATACATATAACACAACTTCAAAATAGACCATCACGACAGAACAACAAGTGATTGCATTCCAAGAAAGTCTTCAAAGAAATGAAGCGATAGCGAACTTCCAAACTAAGCATCTTAAGACCCCAAAAGCTTTCAAAATATCTCCAAGTCAAAAAGCCTTCAAAAACCGATAGCCTCCAAACCATAAGACTTCAAAATCCAACTAGCACCAAAACACGGAAAACCTGCTACTAGGCTGCCCATGTGGAAATTATGGGCACCAAGAGTTTAGAAAGGAAACAATAAACTCCTGGTCAGTCATGGGACTGGTATGAGTAAACAAAAATAGTTGCTTTGCATAAAAACAGATTTTCAAAAGAAAAACCCTTCATGCTTTTGAAAAATGAAACTACCATAAGACCTCCCGCCACACACACAATGCAATCGCAGAATCGGAGGAGATTTCTTCTTATGATAGTCAAATATGCTTTATATGAGAAAACTCTTTAATATTATTATTAGTGCATAGTGTAGAAAACATTTTCAAAAGTATAATATTAATCTTAGCCAGCGTAGACATTCTGAACTATGCCTACTATAGCTACCATCTAGATAGTAGGGCGCCGCCATAAGTAAATGGCGGGTAATACAACTAAAACCGTACTGGGTTCGTAGTGGTAATTGGATTTCCAACAAATGGTCAGGCTAAGGAACTTCCTAGGCCACGTTGGTACGCCTCTGGAGGGACGCTTCGAGAACCTAACTGGATCTCTGCCAACACAAGGCCGGGTTACCTCCGTAACTAGGTAACTACTGACACGAGTATGCGATTCCCCGGTTGTAACCAACCTTTATCCGGGGCCCCAACAACAACAATCACAAAGTAATATATGTTTGCGATATCCACATAAGTTAAGTATTTGGGCTCCATACCATGATACCACTTCTATCCAGAAGGAAATGCACATACCCTAAGGGGCGCTACCCCCAATAACCTTGCTGCATCTTTCCTATTTCGACCATTATCGGGTTGTGAGGTTCGACGAAGTCTCATCCACAAAGCTACGCTTCTCACAAAAGCCATGCTTTGATCAACAAATGATCAGCAGCACTCAGCATGCCATATTACCAAGTTGGGAATATATTACTAATAACCTTCAACTACATAACCTCTGAGCTCGTACGTCTCAGAGAAGGGTGTTAAGCTAAGAGAATAAATTCTCCGCCACCAACAGAAATGTATTTGAAAGAAATCTTCTTTATATCTCAAAATGTAATGTCAGACATACAATCCATACAAGCCTGTTCCAGGTTCGAACAGCACCGAAGGCACTTCCGAAGAAGCCCTTGCAATCCGGGCATCCATAATCCTGATCGGACTCCCCATCACATATGGAGAACTCTATACCGGAGCAACTTAGTGCAAAGTCATTCGACAGGTTATCCTATCGTTCTCGAAGACGTCCGGTCTTCACCACCGTCTTTAATTGCTATCCATTTTGTCGTATCACATATTCGGAATGGGTTATAAGACAAAAAGGTCCTCTCTCGGCCAATCCTAATAGTGAGCGTCAATATTAAAAACATGTGGATACGTCATTCATAAAGATTCATAGATTCGATGTGGGTTTCGGATAACCAACTGGAATCTGACTCCCTGTCGCAAGCCGTTTTACGGACCAAATGGGTTTCATATTCACATAGAAAAATACAGAATCACAGCTCACCACAAAGCAATTCATATCACAAAGCATCACAATTACAATCAGAGATATCAGTCAGTACACATCATACAATAGTTATCAATAATCTACAACTAAGATGAATCAATCGTGTGATTCAAACTAATTAATCACATAATTAATTTCACTAATTATCTTTAATCAATGATTAGCTATCCTTAATTAAAATTAATTAAATCTTTAATCATCTTCATTAATTGATCATTCCTTAATTAATTACCCTAATTAATTAATCCTTAATTGTTCATTAATTAAATCTTAATGACTTTTATTAATTAATTATTTCCATAATTAATCATTAAATATTAAGTAATTAATTTAAATAGTTTTTTTTAAGTAAATCATTTTTAATTAAGTAAATCATAAATTACTTATTAAATTCAAAAGATAAACCTTCTTATCTTTGTTAACCATTTTGATTTTCTTGTAAACCTAATTTGAATTCGTGTGAATTGTCTTGAGTGATCAAAATTGTTTTGTTTAACATTTTATCTTAACATCATTCTTAAATACATTTTATAAAGTAATGCGAGAAAATTAAATTAAATTAAATTACTTAAAAAATGTCTTACTTAAACTTAAATTTGTTTTAAATCCAAATCTAAATTATCCTTTAAAAACATGAGTTTAAAATTTTTTTTAAAAGTTTTGAATTTTATTGGTTTTATTTGAGGAAACTGCCCTGTATGCTGACTACCCTGAAGTTACTTCGAGTCTTCTCCGAAACTTCATCCTGTTTGCTTCGAGTTTTGCCCCATTTGACCCGAGTGACATTTTTCTCAAAATTGTGCTAAGTTTTAAAATTAAACCCGATACAATGCTAAATTAACACAAGCTTGTCTTCGAGTTTTTAACCAATTCTCCCGGCGTACTGCTTCGAGCTACCACCTATCTTCCCCCGCCCATCAACCTGTCACACAAACCCAATGCGTGCACCTGCACCGATCAACGTCAACCTTCCGGCCTCCAAGACCACCACCAACAGATCAACTTCGACCCCCTTTTGCTACTCCAACTGTGATGACCCGGAAATTTTAACAATTTAAATTTGAATTGTTAATAGATTTTAAAATATTCAAAAGTTAATTTTAACTTGAATTCAAGATATAGCTATTTACATGGTAATTAAATCATTGAATTATATAGTTTAAATATTGAATTTAATAATTGAAAATTTGGGTAAATGGTTGAATCTGAAATTTCTAAGCTTGTTTAAATAATTTGAAGGCTTATAAAATCTATAATGATGATACTAAAGATAATAGGATGATTGAAATTCAATTTAAAGGTAATTTGTTCAATTTTAAAAACATATCGTTTAAATTGAATTTCAAAATAGCCTTCCGAGGCACAGTCTCGGAATTCGACGAAACCAGTTCCATTGGATCCGTTATAGTTAGTTATTATCGGATTTCTGTTTTCGTAGTAATCGGAGTTGTCGTTTGACCCTGGCAGCTCAAAACGCGTAGAAACTATTTAATCGATTTGATTTAAATTTGATTATTTTCTTTTGTAACTCGCACATACGATCAAATTAGCCTCCAAAACATGTTCCATTGTGTTCGGAATGCGGGTAGAACCTTATAAATGTCTGTCAGCATGTCTGATTTGGGGTTCGGGATTTTGCGTTATGCAAATCGATATATTTGCTATATTTAATTATAATAATCAACAAGCGTACGCGAGAAGCTATTTCCCAAACCAATATTTATTTTCGTCTTCCTCTCTAAGCTTCACCAGAAATCGAACTTATATATATAAAAAAAAATTTCAAGGAGAACGGAAAGAAATGGCCGAAGCCAATTTGAATCAGGCACCCCTTTTTTTAAAACCGAAACTCCTCTCCTACTTCTAATTCAAACCCTAATAAATGGCCCGCCTTCCCTAAAATCGAAAATCATTTTCTGATCGAACTAATCGACCTCGACCCATTCTTGTACGATCGAGTATTGCAATTGAAGCGGTTCATGGGGAAGTTCGATCGCGATCTAGGGTTGTGTTTCTGGGGGGGGGGGGATAGCGACGGTCGAAGTCGCGATTTTTTTCGTTCGAGTCGTTCAAGCTCTAAACAGTTTGGGTTACGAGATTTGCTCGATAGGGGGAAGGCAGCGTGTGAGGCTTGAGCTTAGGGTTTGGTCGCATGGGAGGGTATCGTCGCTGGACGAGGTCAAAGCATCGAGGCTCACGATTTCAAGGGATTGTTCGTTGTTACTGGCAAGGCGATGGGGTCCAAGCATCTCTGGGTGGCGATCGGGTGTGATATGGGTGCATTCAGTGAGTTTTTTCGATCTCTGTTAAGCTTGTTCCAATTTAATTTCTCGAATAATGAAAAAGATAATTGCAGCAAGGTTTATGTTCAATTTTAAAAAAAAACAAAGAAAGATGAAGGTTCATTAGGTTTGAAAACAGAAGAAAGAAAAAAAAAATATATACATATTTATCTATTTTAGATACTAAAGATTTTAAAAAGGGAAATAATCAATGTAAAATCATTAGTTAAGTAATTTATTTAATAAGATTAAATGTCCGATTACCTCGAATATTAATAAACCATATAACTGTTTGTGTAAGGTCAAAATCTGAAACGAAACAAGCCAGATTGGAAACAGATTACATTCAAGTTAAAGGTGAGTAAATCTCACTCTGTTGGATTTTCATTTAAATTTAAATGATTAAATTGAATATTTGGTTGAATGATTGAATTGATTTGATATGCACTATGAATTGTTGATTTGGTGATTGTGATTTTGGATGGTTTTCGAGTTAATTGTTGCTTAACTCGAAGTATTGGGAATTTTAAGTTGTTTTAAACTTAAAACATAAGTAAGAAAATGTTCCCGTTTTAAAGGTTGCTAAAGGCTTAATGATTTGAGATACATTAGATTAGTAGGATAATTAAAATGGATAATTAATTAATCCAATAAATTAATGATTTGGGTTATTTAACTTAGTAAATTAAGTTGTAAGTTAATTAAATAAGTAAAGTAATTCAGAATAATCTTTTGATGGTGTGATAAATAATTACTTAATGTAAGTAATAAAATATAATTACTTGGTGAAATTAATCAAGAGATTAATTAAGATAGTTAAGTAAGAACTAATTAATTTATGAATAAAGTAAAATGAAAGATAGTTAATTACCGTTGGGATTAATCGAAAATGGTTAATACTGTGGTTTCATTAATATAAGTAGATTTGATTTGGATAAATTAAAATATAATTGAAAATCCTTAATTTATATAATTAATGAAGTAATCAAAATTTAAGTGACTTATGAAGTTAATTAATAAGCAATTAAGGTTTAATGTAATAAAAATAGTTAATTAACTCATGAAGAAATTAAGATTACTTATTGATCTTAGTTAAGAATAATTAATATCGTGAATCTAATTAAAAATAATTACATGAATGCAGTTGAAGGATAATTAATTCAGGGTGATTCATTAAGGTGAATAATGATGGGCTGACCAATTAATTGATTTGGAATTAATTAACATTAAATAAAGGAAGCTAGTTGATTGAGGTTTGTGATTCAATTTGAATCAATTAAATTGATTAGTATGTGATTAAGCTTTGCTTATGGATGATGGAATGGTATTGGATGTTTTGAATGAATTGATATCTCTGATATGAAATGTTGTGTATTTCATTTGGATAACTTGGGATAGGATAGCATGAGTTTCGAAGACTCGGGGGTCAGGTATTAGGAAATACCCGAAATCACTTCGGATTAAAAATAATTTGATGTGTGAAATAAATAGGCTGGAATAAAAATGATTTAAGTGAATTGGATTATTTTATCTAGGTTTAGTACTTAGAAATTGATATGTGAAAAAGGGTTGTTTATAACAAATTGTGAAATTGATATATGTTACCCCGAGTTTATACAAATTGTTTGCTTGGTATTCTATGTTAGTTGGGTTTACTCACGCTGGTTTCCATCCTGACCCGGGTGTTACTTTGGTGTAATGCTCGGGTCAGACCGAGTATTACAGATTTTCAAGTAGGGACGTACTGGAGCTCAGGAGGCGAGCTGGATGGCAGGAGCGTATAGTATTTTTCCGCTGTATTTATATTATTTATAAGCCGAGACATGATAATAGTGTATATTCAGTGACTGTATGCATGTGAAACTCTGATGTATATTAAATGTAATCGACAGATATAGTATTCTTTGGTAAGCTATTATTATTTATTATTATATTTTATCCGCTGCGAATGTGAGATGTTTGGTGTTTCTTTTCTTCTTCTTCTATCTCTTTCTTCTTTTTCATAACTATCTGGAATTTTCGGGTTCGAAAATTTCGGGTCGTTACACTAACACAAGGAAACCCAGGTAGAATTCGAAAACAAAATCGAGTTGCCTCGATCAAAGTAACCAAAGCAGCCACCACAAGAATATTGCGTCGAACACCCCACGCCGACCACCGGAATGTCCAATACTCCGGCCACACCTAGCTATCCCTACCCACTACGATTTCCCAAAACCCCAAACGACTCGATCAATCAGAGGCACGGCAGTGGCCATAAATTTCATCGCAACCTATTTTATGGCTTATACCTTTCACCGATCAACCTTCGACGCCACGGTGACTGGAAAAGTCACCTGGTATTTTTCTTGTCCTCGACAACTCCCCTACCATCTTCAAGCAAAATTTCGACCATCCAAATCGCTTCTGTCGCCAGAAAAACCCAAATACGCATTTCCAGTTCAACATCAAAATGCTCACTCCAAACGTAATTTAAAATCATGATTTTAATCTTAAAAATCAACAATTTCAAAGGTGATTTAGGTTATATGATCAAATCGAATAATCAAAGAATTCAAATTCAAATTGTAAATCGAGTTTTACAGTGTTTTCTTGTTCCAGACCCTATATCCAGGATATTGGTCTTTTAAATATTTTTAAAATTCAGTCTTAATGAATTTAAGCACTTCTTGTTTTGATACTTCAATCTAACAAAACTAGAAATGAAGAATTTGAGATTTCTGATAGTTTTTTTTCTTAAAATCTATAACTAGAACAGGATTAGCAACCCTGTACATCAACATGCATAGGAAAGATGCATATACTCATTCACAGCATGCAAACCCATATTCAAACTTTCTTACAACTTGTATTCAAACAATAGATCAAAAATCAAGTTTTTGAAAGATTTACTCACCTGTATAATTTAGCAGAGGCAGTTTTCTTGTTTGGTTTTGAAAATCAAAACCTGGAACTGCCTCTTTTTTTACCTTGATCTTGAGTTTGTTATCTGCAATTAATTTTGTATGAACTTGCTTAATCTTTTGATGTAATTTACTTACTTAATCTTTTAACAACAAATTGAAAACTAAATTTACTTACAGTTTATTTTCAAATGGAACAGAGAGAAGAAAGATCTCTGGCCTGCACTTTAAAGCTTGTGTCTACTAATTTTTTTTTTTTAAGTTGATTCCTGATTCCCCCTTTAATCTTTGAAGTTCTCCTACTTGATTCTGTAGTATTTGTTGAAGAGTTGAAATTATCTTTGAATTCCTTCTTTTGGCTTAAGATATTAAGAGGAAAGTTTGCTACAGATTTTTTTTGGGAAATTTGTTTCTTGATTTTAAAGTTGGGGAAATTATGTTTGTTCTTGATGATTTTTTTTTGTGATGTAAAGATTGCACATAATTTTTCTTTTGAAATGAATAAAAGAGTAAGAAAAGGAAGATGAATTACCCTATATAATTTTATTTCCTTTTCTATAAATTTCCCAAGAAAATGAAAATGATGCAATGACACTTATTTAATTTTTCTTCTCATGAATTACACTTGTCTCTATAGTCATTGCAAGCTTAACACTTGTAATTAATTTTTTTTTAACATAATATTTTACATTATTTAATTTGTATTTAAACTTACATTTCCTATTAAAGATATTTTCTTTGTATTAATACACAATATTAAAAAGAGAATGTTTTGAAATTAAATACATATTAAATAAATTACATAGATATATATTTATAAATCCAAATTATCTTACTAAAACATTTATTTTAAAATTTAAATTCAGATTAAAAATGAAATTCAATATATAAATTCAAATCTACCCATATATGCACACATACATATATATATTCACATTTATGTATAAAATTTAAACTCAAATGATTTTAAAAACTTTTAGTATTTCAAATTTTAAACTCAAAAGAAATTTGAAATTTAAATTATCACTTATTATTTATTTATTTTGAAACTTTTCAAATTATATTACAAAAGTTCACCAATTGCTAAATTTGAATTGATAAATTTTTGCATGTTACAGATTCCCCGCCTTAAGAAAATTTCGTCCCCAAAATTTTGAAAGAGAGAGAAAAGCAAACAAAGAATATACGAATTCAAAAAAGGATAGAGAAATGGCTTACCAGTTTAAGCCGAGATATCCACTCTGCAATTAGGATAAGACTTTTGCATACTGTCTTCTGTCTCCCAAGTACAGTCCTTTGGATCACCGCTCCACTGCACTTTAACTAGTTCCACAATTTTGTTCCTTAATTGCTTTTCATCACGATCCACAATCTTTATTGATTCTCTTTTAACTTTTAAATTTGGCGTGATCTCGAGCCTGTTGAGCCGCCTCTTCGATAATACTGTCTGGATCGTGCACGTACTTTCGAAGATGTGAAACGTGGAATACATCGTGTACGCCGGATAACCAATTAGGTAGCTGCACTCGATGTGCCAGAGGACCAATCTATTCCAAAATAGGAAAAGGACCAATGTATCGCGGTGCTAGCTTATCATTCTTTGTTGAATATGCGCTTTGCGCTTATATGATTTTTGTTTGATGATAATAAACATATATACATTCGTTTAAATGTATTTGTTAGTATACTATTTTATTTTCACAGATTAAATAAATATTTGTTGAATAAATTAAATAACACAGAATTTGAATTCAAACGAATATTTTATTCAAACAAATATTTATTACAATTTTGAACAGTACAATTTCAAGCTCTCACTATAACTATACAAATTCAATTTACATTCAGAACCTCACTACATATCACTCACACTCGTATTTATCTTCAACTTCTTTCCAGTTTGAATCCAGCATCTGAGCAATCTGCAAAAATACAAACTAACGCAGTAAAATTGAAAAAGAAATATTTTTGCAATATAAAATAAAGTATGGTTTTCGAAAATATTGTTTGCCTCAGTTATTTGGGTTTTTCGTCATCGTTTAAATTTGAATTCAACATACACGAACAACTTGTGACATACACAGTGTATCACTGTATATGCCACAAGGCCGTGCACACCGATATATACACTTGATAATGCTACAGGGACAGGTGAGCACAGGTCAAACCCAAATGAAAAGCCGGGTTCAACTCATGTGCAATAACACAAATGTCACAACTCACAGCACAAGGTCAAACCCGAGCCTCAAGCTGGATTCAACACAGGTGAAAAATCAAATGAAATGGTCAAGATACATAACTCATAGGGTCAGCCAAAATTCAAATGTATAAATACACACAACACAGTGGTGCTGCATATAATGTATAGTGAAGTACAATCATGAATGCAAACTACAGATCAGAGCAGTATGCAAAGTCGATGCAACATAAACAAACCCAATACAATATGACTGTGAGCAGTGCCACAAGACCACCAGGCAAATGAACAGAGGCATCAATATGACAACCCAACAGCAACATGCTCTGAACACCACTGGCCAGTCCAATTAACAAAGAACCCAAATGCAAACAGCAGTATGCAAGCACAGCCTCAAACATGAAACAAGGTGCACCAGACCAGGTTACAAGATGATCAAGGCAGACTACAAGTTCAAGTGGATAGTGCAGACAATAATCAAGTGATCAACAGAACATGGACTGCAACAATCAAGCAAATGTAGAGAACAAGCTACATGAAGGCAACATGATGCAATGTCGAGCTCAGTACAACACAGTGTACATAAATACATGCAAATGCATCAAAGCACTGAGAAATGAATGCAACATTTACAACATAGCAGCAGTATGCAAGTGCATACACAAAGAGGCAACAAAGACTTGAATTACCAAGTGCACCACAGACCATGCTACAACTTCAAATGAACCAGCAACACAACAAGCACATGAATGCACATAGCAAGCTACATGAAGACAGAGCTCGAGACTACAACTCAAAGTTCAATGTAGACTGCATAATGAACCAACTACACAATTCGAAGCATAATGCATATATAGAAGTAAAGTACACAAGCCAATCCAAACAACAACAAAGTCGATGCAAACATACATGAACAGGCAGTACACAGTGAATAAAGCAATGTGAACCATGAAATCAACATCATCACGAAATGAATCAAAGCCAAGACCGAAGCCAGCAGTATAGAAAATAAAGAACGAAATTCAACAGTACTGTGTTGACCGTATTAAAAAAAAATTCAAGTACGCATCTTTGAGAAAGTCAAAGCCGTGACTTTATCCAGAAATCAAAACAATTTCAAGGTGAACAAATCATGGCCGAAGTCACAATTGAACAAGTTAGAGACGTGGTGGTAAAGAAACGAACAAGTCAGTGAAATCCCAAGCATCAATACAAGATCAAACGGCCAAAGCAAATTTTTGAGACAATCAGACGAACGAAAAATAAGGAGATCGAATGCATATAAATCCCAATCATCATCGGCAATTTTAGGTATCGAGTTCAAGTACGAATACACAAAAGCACAAAAGCGTAAAATCACATACCGAATCAAGGAGACGAACTCGATCCAAATTGAAGAGCCGAGAGCAAATCAAAGAGCATCGAAGCCTACCATCGAACTGTATCAAGCGGCGAACTTCAATTTGCAAAACCCTAATTTTGAAAGCAAGGAGCAAAAGAGCAGAAGCCCTAATTTCTGAAGAAAGAGGATCGGCCACCATTTCACAAGCCAAAGTGGAACGGGTTAAAGAAAAGAGAATAGGGCCGACCTAGTTTGATTATAAAGGCTTTAGTATATTTTTAAATAAGGGTTTAAGTGTTTGTTTTTGTATTTGTTTTTCAAATCAAATCTTGGTAAATCACCACCTAGGGTTTAGGTAGTGTCATATTGTCTAGTTAGAGTTAGTTCAGTGAGCAAGGTGTGCGAGTTTGCAAAGCTCTATAGGCGAGAGCATAGTTTGCGAGTAAGCAAAGCTCTATAGGCGGGAGCAGAGTTTGCGAGTAAACGAAACTCTATAGGCGGGAGCAGGGTGTGCGAGTCTAGTAGAGTGTTTGTGAGCGGGAGCAAATGTTTGCGAGTCTAGTAGAGTATTTGTGAGCGGGAGCAAAAGGGTCTGCGAGTCTAGTAGAGTGTTTGTAAGCGTGATACTGTTTAATTCTAATAGAAATCTGGGAATGCAGCAGTAGGCAGGGGTTGCTGAAGCTGGGTAAATTTTGTGTGTGATTTACTTTTCAGCATATTTATTTTTGCAGTTTGTTTCTGTGTTTAAATCGAGAAAATTTGCTATAACCCTATTCACCCCCCCCCCTCTAGGGTTAATCTAGATCCTACAGTCTTCCCAAATCTTAGCACACCCCGCATTGGAGAAACTTTCAAGAAAACGGAATCTCCAACTTGAAATTCCAAAGCTCTTCTTCTATGGTCGTAATAACTCTTCTGGCGACTTTGAGCAGTTATTAACTTCTTTCGAATAAAATCAACTTTTTCAGTGGCTTCTTTAATTATATCTGATCCAAGAACGTGTCTATCACTGGATTCAATCCAGCAGGCCGGTGATCGACACGGACGACCATATAAAGCTTCAAAAGGATCCATTTCAATACTAACTTGATAGTTATTGTTATATGAAAATTCGACCAAATGTAAATAGTCCTCCCAAGAACCGCCAAAGTCAAGAATACAAGCTCGTAAAAGATCCTCTAATATTCGGTTTATCATTTTAGTCTGCCCATCAGAATATGGGTGATAAGCAGCACTAAAATTTAGTTTTGTTCCCAATGTGGCTTGAAACGCCTCCCAAAATCTACTAGTGAAGATCGGGTCACGATCACTCACTATACTGCTCGGTATACCGTAGAGATGGACAATCTCTTTGATATATAGCTCAGTTAAACATGCTGTTGTCCGGGTGGATTTCACTGGAATGAAATAGGCTGTTTTAGTCAAACGGTCCACAATAACCCAGATTGCTTCATTCCCTTTTCGAGGGTGGGGCAACCCGTCGATGAAATCCATCGATACCTGTTCCTATTTCCAGTTGGGTACCTCCAAAGGCTGGTGTAAACCCGCCATCTTCTTCTGATCACTTTTAATTTGTTGACAAGTAGCACAACGACTCACATATATAGATATATCTCTTTTCATTGTCTTCCACCAGAAAGTTCTTTTGATATCTCTATACATCTTATTAACTCCTGGATGGATACTGAGTTTCGATTTGTGACATTCATCTAGAACTTCACGCTTCAGATCAGGGAAGTCCGGAACACATATTGTGCCTTTCAACCTTATAACTCCCCTACTATCCATCTCAAAACTAGTGTCTTCTCCCTGGCATATTCTTTTATAAATTCCTCGAAGAAACTCATCTTCATATTGCTTGCTCGCGATCCTCTTAAGAAGAGTAGGAGTGATAACAAGATATGCGAGAACAGCATGTCTTCTGCTTAAAGCATCGGCAACTACATTGGCTTTTCCGGGTGTCTACACAATATCTAGGTCATATGACGCTAGAAATTCTAACCATCGTTGTTGCCATAGATTTAAATCTTTCTGGGTGAAGAGATATTTCAAAGATTTATGGTCGGTGAATAATTCAAATTTTCACCTATAACAAAGAGAGTTTATTAAGTATATTTATTTAGTTATGTTAAATTTCTTATGTCATTAAGAAAGCTGAAAAAAAATTTACCCAGAAGATTTTGTCGCCAAATTTTCAAAGTGAAAATAACAGCTAAAAGCTCCAAATCGTGTGTTGGGTAATTTCTCTCATGCGGGCGCAATTGTCTACTCTCGTAGGTGATTACTTTCCCATTTTACCTTTGTACCGCACCCAAACCATCTCCATAAGCATCAGTATAGACATATAACCCTTAGTTCATGTTAATGATAGCGAGAATAGGAGCGGTAGTTAATCTCCTTTTCAATTCCTGGAAAGCTTCATCACATTTTGGAGTCCAATCGAATTTAGCATTCTTCATTGTTAGCTTAGTAAATGGACCGGCCAACTTAGAAAAATCCTGGACAAACTTTCTATAATATCCCGCCAAACCCAGAGAACTTCGAACTTCTCTAGGAGTAGTGGGTCGCTTCCAGTCCAGAATTGCAGAATTCTTGCTTGGATCAACAGAAATCTCTTCTTCATTAACAATATGACCGAGAAATCTGACTTCTTTGACCCAAAAGTGACATTTAAAAAATTTAGCGAATAGGATATTCCTCCTCAATATCTCCAAAACAATTCTGAGATGTTCAGCATGCTCCTCTTCAGTTTTGGAGTAAATCAAGATATCATCATTAAATACAAGGACAAATTTGTTCAATACTTCTCGAAACACACGGGTCATTAACTCTACGAAGTACACAGGAGCGTTGGGTAGTCCGAAGGGCATGATTAACCATTCGTAGAACATGTTAGGACCCCTAAAGGCAGTCAAATGAACACAATCCTCGGCTATTCGCAGCTAATGGAACCCCAGAGCTAAATCCATCTTAGAAAAGAATCGAGCGCCATGAAGTTGATCGAATAGATCGTCGATTCTAGAAAAGGCAATTTGTTCTTGAGAGTTTGTTTCTTGAGATCATGGTAATCTACACACAATCTCAAAGATCCGTCCGATTTAGTCACAAACACGACAGCTGAACCCCATTCGGAAACACTAGGGCGAATCAATCCTTTCTGTAGCAAATCTCGAGTTTGATTGACTAATTTAATTCTTTCCCTAGGTCCATCCTGCGACTTGCGTGAACGACATGACGGGCATTGGGTACTAAGTCAATTCGGAATTCTATTTCTCTGTGTGGAGGTAAGGATTTTACTTCTTCAAATACGTCGGAAAATTCCCGAACAACAGGTATAGACTCCAGACTGGGTTTAGGATATCCCAAAGTATACACCAATTTGTCTCTCTTTGGACTCGGATCCTCACAAGAGATTTCAATAAAATTTCCATGGTTTGTTTTGACCAAAATTGTCCGATTATTACAATCCAATTTAGCTTCGTATCACGATAACTTGTTCATTCCGAGTAAGATTTCAAATTCATTAAATTCCAGAATGTAAAGGTTGATAGGAAATTGATAGCAAGCATATGAAATAGGAACTTTCCTACAATACAAACAAAGATTTGCGGGGATCTCCAACCGGATTTTTCACGCAAATAGGGTCGTTAACAAATTCAGTTTTAAGTTCTAATTCATTTACGGTTTGTTGGGAGATAAAGCTATGTGAAGCTCCCATGCCAAATAGAACTCTAACAATTTTATCATAAATAGTAAGGTTACCTTCCAGAACACCTTTTCCTTTATCATCTTTCGAAGTTGAAGGGTCTTCCTTTATCGAATAAACATTTGCCACCTGTGCTTGCTTCATGACCGGGCAATTCTTAATAACATGTCTAGGCCTGATACAATTATAGCATTCTCTAAATCCTTAAGCAGCCTCACGGGTTGTTCCTTCTTAACTTGCTTCTTCGGGTTTTTGCAGCTATTTGAATAATGGCCCTTTTCTTGGCAAATTGTAACAAGTTACGTTTTTAGCCGAATTTCCTAGATTGTTCTTCTTATCCTTGCATTGATGTGGCTTATTGCCCCCAAACTTTCTTTTTTTCCAATTCCAATTACTTGAATTTCCTCTTTCCCTTGGAATCTCCTACATATCCAGGGTGGCATACCTATATCCCATATCAATAAGATCAGAAAAAGATTCTTTGACGAGTGCTGTCATCCTTTCGTGATACTTCTTGTTCATCCCACGAATGAATCTTTCATTTTTCTTTAGAGGCGTGTTTACCAACTCTGGACCGAAACGAGATAGTTCTTTGAACTTGTTTAAGTATTCCTTGAATGACAAGCTTCCTAGTTTAAGTATTCCTCAAACGGCATATAACTCTTTTGAAACACCTCCTTAAATCGACTCCTAGTAAACTCTTCTTCTGGTTCCATCTACAGTGATTGTTTCCGACCAGGCTAAGGCTTCATCTTGAAGTTGCCAAGAAGCAATGAGCCGCATCTGATCATCTTGCATCTTAAGCCCCTTAAAGATTTTTTCGCATGATTTGATTCATGCCTGGGCCTCATTAATCGACTCTTTGCCTGTGAACGGCCTACCACTAAGCCTTGAGAAACTCTTATACAAATCAGCCAGATTCAGCTGATGTTGAGTAGGCAAAGTTGCTTCTGCTGTAGGGGAAACTTGACTAGCTGTTGTAGCATTCCCTTGACCCCTAGCTCATCCTCTTCGCCTGCTCATCCTTAATATCTGTAATTAGTAAGAAACTTGATTTAGATATTCAGACGAGATATCTTAAGGGATATCAGCAGTTAAAGGAAATAGACTAAGAAAATTTGAGGTTTCAGTCCGGTTTATACTCATTCTAGGGTATACTTCACCCTATCTCTAATGAGCCACCTACTGTGTTATACTCCGTAGCTAAATTACTCAACCTTTAGCTCTGATACCACTTGTCACGACCCAAAATTCAGCGTTCAAAATCGACATCGAATACCTCACTTGTATTCGACTGCCGGAGATTTGAACGTCGAATTCCAGTTTGAATGGAGCTTATAACAACATTAGATGAATATAAACAGTGGAAATAAAATGAACTGCCATACATCAATATTCCAGATACAACATCATAACAATATCGGAGTATTTTTATACATATAACACAACTTCAAAATAGACCATCACGACAGAACAACAAGTGATTGCATTCCAAGAAAGTCTTCAAAGAAATGAAACGATAACGAACTTCCAAACTAAGCACCTTGAGATCCCAAAAGCTTTCAAAATATCTCCAAGTCAAAAAGCCTTCAAAAACCGATAGCCTCCAAACTGTAAGACTTCAAAATCCAACTAGCACCAAAACACGGAAAACCTGATTCTAGGCTGCCCGTGTGAAAATTATGGGCACCCAGAGTTTAGAAAGGAAATTGTTTTGTATAACATTTTATCTTAACATCATTCTTAATTACATTTTATAATTAATTTTATAAAGTAATGTGACAAAATTAAATTACTTAAAAAAATGTCTTACTTAAACATATATTTGTTTCAAATCCAAATCAAAATTATCCTTTAAAAACAAGAGTTTAAAGTATTTTTAAAAGTTTTTATTGTTTTCATTTGAGCAAACTGCCCTGTATGCTGACTCCCCTGAAGTTACTTCGAGTCATCTCCGAAACTTTATCCTACTTGCTTCAAGTTTTGCCCCATTTGACCCGAGTGACATTTTTCTCAAAATTTTGTTAAGTGTTAAAATCAAATCCGATACAATGCTAAATTAAAACGAGCTCGTCTTGGAGTTTTTCACCAATTCCCCCCGCGTACTACTTCGAGCTACCACCTATCTTCCCCCACCCATCAACCTGACACACAAACCCAATGCGTGCACCTGCACCGATCAACGTCAACCTTCCGGCCTCCAAGACCACCACTAACAGACCAACTTCGACCTCCTCTTGCTACCCCAACACAACGAAACCCAGGTAGAATTTGAAAACAAAATCGAGTTGCCTCGATCAAAGTAACCACATCAGCCATCACCAGAATAACACCTCGAACACCCCACGCCGACCACCGGAATGTACAATACTCCGGCCATACGTAGCTATCCCTACCAACTACGATTTCCCAAAACCCCAAACGACTCGATCAATCATAGGCACAGCAGTGGCCACAAATTTGATCGCAACCCATTTTAGGGCTTATACCTTTCACCGATCAACCTTTGACGCCACGGTGACTGGAAAAATCACCTGATATTTTTCTCGGCCTCCACAACTCCCCAACCACCTTCAAGCAAAATTTCAATCATCCAAATCGCTTCTATCGCCAGAAAAACCCAAATACACATTTCCAGTTCAACATCAAAATGCTCACTCCAAACGTAATCTAAAATCATGATTTCAATCTTAAAAATCAACAATTTCAAAGATGATTTAGGTTATATGATCAAATCGAATAATCAAAGAATTCAAATTCAAATTATAAATCAAGTTTTAAAGTGTTTTCTTGTTCCAGACCCTATATCCTGGATATTAGTCTTTTAAATGTTTTTAAAGTTCAGTCTTAATGAATTTAAGCACTTCTTGTTTTGACACTTCACTCTAACAAAACTAGAAATGAAGAACTTTAGATTTTTGACAGTTTTTGGTCAAAAAACCTGTAACTAGAATAGGATTAGCAACCCTGTACATCAACATGCACAGGAAAGATGCATATACTCGTTCACAGATTCTACATGCAAACCCATATTCAAACTTGCTTACATCATGTATTCAAACAACAGATCAAAAATCAAGTTTTTGAAAGATTTACTCACCTGTATAATTTAGCAGAGACAGTTTTCTTGTTTGGTTTTGAAAATCAAAACCTGGAACTGCCACTTTTTTTAGCCTGATCTTGAGTTTGTTATCTGCAATTAATTTTGTATGAACATGCTTAATCTTTGATGTAATTTACTTACTTAATCTTTTAACAACAAATTGAAAACTAAATTTACTTACATCTTATTTTTAAATGGAACAGCGAGAAGAAAGATCTCTGGCCTGCACTTTAAAGCTTGTGTCTGCTAATTTTTTTTTTAAGTTGATTCTTGATTCCCCCTTTAATCTTTGATGTTCTCCTTATTGATTCTGTAGTATTTGTTGAAGAGTTGAAATTATCTTTGAATTCCTTCTTTTGGCTTAAGATATTGAGAGGAAAGTTTGCTACAGATTTTTTTTCGAGAAATTTGTTTCTTGATTTCAAAGTTGAGGAAATTATGTTTGTTCTTGATGATTTTTTTTTCTTTTTTTTTCTAATGTAAAGATTGCACAGAATTGTTCTTTTGAAATGAATAAAAGGGTAAGATAAGGAAGATGAATTACCCTATATAATTTTATTTCCTTTTCTATAAATTTCCTAAGAAAATGAAAATGATGCAATGACACTTGTTTAATTTTTCTTCTCATGAATTACACTTGTCTCTATAGTCATTGCAATCTTAATACTTGTAATTAATTTTTTTAACATAATATTTTACATTATTTAATTTGTATTTAAACTTACATTTCCCATTAAAGATATTTGCTTTATATTAATACACATTATTAAAAAGAGAATGTTTTGAAATTAAATACATATTAAATAAATTACATAGATATATATTTATAAATCCAAATTATTTTACTAAAATATTTATTTAAAATTTAAATTCAAATTAAAAATCAAATTCAATATATAAATTCAAATCTACCCATATATGCACACATACATATATATTCACATATATGTATAGAATTTAAACTCAAATGATTTTAAAAACTTTTAGTATTTCAAATTTTAAACTCTAAAGAAATTTGAAATTTAAATTATCACTTATTATTTATTTATTTCGAAACTTTTCAAATTATATTACAAAAGTTCAACAATTACTAAATTTACATTGATAAATTTTTGTATGATACAGATGACCCCCGTTAAGAAAATTTCGTCCTCGAAATTTTGAATGAGAGAGAAAAGCAAACAAAAAATATACGAATTCAGAAAAGGATAGAGAAATGGCTTACCAGTTCATGTAGTGTTTGGACTTACCTTTGCTCTGACCAGTTCATTGAACATGTTATATCTTCATATGTATATACAGTGTTGTTTCAATGTTTTGTTTTCACTTGGATCTGGTTTGGATTCTCTGTTTTATCCTTTAAAACTGATTGTATTGTTTGACTTGTGTCACGACCCAAAATTCAGCGTTCAAAAATCGACATCAAATACCTCACTTGTATTCGACTGCCGGAGATTCGAACATCGAATTTCAGTTCGGATGGAGCGTATAACAACATTAGATGAATATAACAGCGGAAACAAAATGAACTGCCATACATCAATATTCCAAATAGAACATAATCACAATATCGGAGTATTTTTATGCATATAACACAACTTCAAAATAGACCATCACGACAGAACAACAAGTGATTGCATTCCAAGAAAGTCTTTAAAGAAATGAAGCGATAACGAACTTCCAAACTAAGCACCTTGAGACCCCAAAAGCTTTCAAAATATCTCCAAGTCAAAAAGCCTTCAAAAATCGATAGCCTCCAAACCATAAGACTTCGAAATCCAGCTAGCACCAAAACACGGAAAACCTGCTACTAGGCTGCCCACGTGGAAATTATGGGCACCTAGAGTTTAGAAAGGAAACAATAAACTCCGGGTCAGTCATGGGACTGGTATGAGTAAACAAAAACAGTTGCTTTGAATAAATACAGATTTTTAAAAGAAAAACCGTTCGTGCTTTTGAAAAATGAAACTACCATAATACCTCCCGCCACACACACAATGCAATCGCAGAATTGGAGGAGATTTCTTCTTATGATAGTCAAATATGCTTTATACGAGAGAACTCTTTAATATTATTAATAGTGCATAGTGTAGAATTTTTTTTCGAAAGTACAATATTAATCTTAGCCAGCATAGACATTCCAAACTATGCCTACTATAGTTACCATCTAAACTGTGGGGCGCCACCATAAGTAAATGGCAGGTAATGCAACTAAAACCGTACTGGGTTCGTATTGGTAATTGGATTTCCAACAAATGGTCAGGCTAAGGAACTTCCTAGGCCACATGGGTACGTCTCTGGAGGGACGCCCCGAGAAAATAACCGGATCTCTGCTAACAAAAGGCCGGGTTACCTCTGTAACTAGGTAACTACTGATACGAGTATTGCATCCTCTGGTTGTAACCAACCTTTATCCAGGGCCCCAAAAACAACAATCGCAAAGAAATATATATTTGCGATATCCACATAAGTTAAGTATCTGGGCTCCATACCATGATACTACTTCTATCTAGAAGGAAATGCACATGCCCTAAGGGGTGCTACACCTAATTACCTTGCTGCATCTTTCCTGTTTTGACCATTACCGGGTTGTAAGGTTCGACGAAGTCTTGTCCACAAAGCAACGCTTTTCACAAAAGCCATGCTTTGATCAACAAATGATCAGTAGCACTCGGCATTCCACATTACCAAGTTGGGAATATATTACTGATAACCTTTAACTACATAACCTCTAAGCTCGTACGTCTCAGAGAAGGGTGTTAAGCTAAGAGAATAAATTCTCTGCCACCAACAGAAATGTATTTGAAAGAAATCAACTTTATATCTCAAAATGTAATGTCAGACATACAATCCATACAAGTCTGTTCCGGGTTCGAACAGAACCGAAGGCACTTCCGAAGAATCCCTTGCAATCTGGGCATCCACAATCCCGATCGGACTCCCCATCACATATGGAGAACTCTATACCGGAGCAACTCAGTGTAGAATTATTCGACAGGTTATCCTGTCGTTCTCAAAGGCATCTGATCTTCACCACCGTCTTCAATTGCTATCCATTTTGTCGTATCACATATTCGGAATGGGTTATATGACACAAAGGTCCTCTCCCGGCTAATCCGAATAGTGAGCGTCAATTTTAAAAACGTGTGGATACGTCATTCACAAAGATTCACAGGTTCAATATGGATTTCGGATAACCAACTGGAATCCGACTCCCTGTCGCATCGAAATTCAAAAGCCATTTTACGGACCAAAGGGGTTTCATATTCACATATAAAAATACAGAATCAAAGCTCAGCACAAAGCAATTCATATCACATACCATCACAATTACAATCAGAGATATCAGTCAGCACACATCATACAATAGTTATCAATCATCTACAACTAAGATGAATCAATCGTTTGATTTAGACTAATTAATTACATAATTTTAATTATCTTTAATCAATGATTTGTTATCCTTAATTAAAATTAATTAAATCTTTAATCATCTTCATTAATTAATCATTCCTTAACTAATTACCCTAATTAATTAACCCTTAATTGTTCATTAATTAAATCTTAATTACTTTTATTAATCAATTATTTCCTTAATTAATTATTAAATATCAAGTAATTAATTTAAATAGTTTTTTTTAAGTAAGTCATTTATTACTTAAGTAAATCATAAATTACTTATTAAATTCAAAAGATAAACCTTCTTATCTTTGTTAACCATTTTGATTTTCTTGTAAACCTAATTTAAATTCATCATGTGAATTGTCTTGAGAGATCAAAATTGTTTTGTATAACATTTTATCTTAACATCATTCTTAATTACATTTTATAATTAATTTTATAAAGTAGTGTGACAAAATTAAATTAAATTAAATTACTTAAAAAAATGTCTTACTTAAACTTAAATTGGTTTTAAATCCAAATTAAAATTATCCTTTAAAAACATGAGTTTAAATTTTTTTTTTTTAGACTTTTGAATTTTGTTGTTTTATTTGAACAAATTGCCCTGTATGCTGACTCCCCTGAAGTTACTTCGAGTCTTCCCCGAAACTTCATCCTGCTTGCTTCGAGTTTTTCCCCTTAGACCCGAGTGACATTTTTCTCAAAATTTTATCATGTGCTAAAATCTAACACGATATAATGCTAAATTAACATGAGCTCGTCTTCGATTTTTTCACCAATTCCCCTCGCGTACTGCTTCGAGCTACCACCTATCTTCCCCCACCCATCAACCTAACACACAAACCCAACGCGTGCACCTGCACCGATCAACATCAACCTTCCGTCCTCCAAGACCACCACCGACAGACCAACTTCGACCCCCTCTTGCTACCCCAACACAAGGAAACCCAGGTAGAATTCGAAAAAAAAATCAAGTTGCATCGATCAAAGTAACCACAGCAGCCATCACCAGAATAACACTTCGAATACCCCACGCAGAGCATCGGAATGTCCAATACTCTGGCCACACCTAGCTATCCCTTCCCACTACGTTTTCCCAAAAACCCAAACGATTCGATCAATCAGAGGCACGGCAATGGCCAAAAATTTGATCGCAACCCATTTTAGGGCTTATACCTTTCACCGATCAACCTTCGACGCCACAGTGACTGGAAAAATCACCTGATATTTTTCCTGGCCTCGACAACTCCCCTACCACCTTCAAGCAAAATTTCGACCATCCAAATCGCTTATGTCGCCAGAAAAACACAAATACGCATTTCCAGTTCAACATCAAAACGCTCACTCCAAATGTAATTTAAAATCATGATTTTAATCTTAAAAATCAACAATTTCAATGATGATTTAGGTTATGTGATCAAATCGAATAATCAAAGAATTCAAATTCAAGTTATAAATCGAGTTTTACAGTGTTTTCTTGTTCCAAACCCTATATCCTGGATATTAGTCTTTTAAATGATTTTAAATTCAATCTTAATGAATTTAAACACTTCATGTTTTGACTATTCAATGTAACAAAACTGGAAGTGAAGAATTTGAGATTTTTGACAGTTTTTTTCTAAAAACCTGTAACTAAAATAGGATTAACAACCCTGTACATCAACATGCACAGGAAAGGTGCATATACTCATTCACAGAATCTGCATGCAAGCCGATATTCAAACTTGCTTACATCATGTATTCAAACCACAGATCAAAAATCAAGTTTTAGAAAGATTTGCTCTCCTGGATAATTTAGCAAAGACAGTTTTCTTGTTTGGTTTTGAAAATCAAAACCTGGAACTGCCTCTTTTTTTAGCTTGATCTTGAGTTTGTTATCTGCAATTAATTTTGTATGAACTTGCTTAATCTTTGATGTAATTTACTTACTTAATCTTTTAACAACAAATTGAAAATTAAAATTTACTTACAGTTTATTTTTAAATGGAACGGAGAGAAGAAATATCTCCCGCCTGCATTTTAAAGCTTGTTTCTGTTAAATTATTTTTTAAGTTGATTCCTGATTCCCCCTTTAATATTTGAAGTTCTCCTGCTTGATTATGTAGTATTTGTTGAAGAGTTGAAATTATCTTTGAATTCCTTCTTTTGGCATAAGATATTAAGAGGAAAGTTTGCTACAGATTTTTTCTGGAAATTTGTTTCTTGATTTCAAAGTTGAGGAATTATGTTTGTTCTGGATGATTTTTTTTTCTTTTTTTTCTGATGTAAAAATTGCACAGAATTTTTATTTCGAAATGAATAAAAGAGTAAGAAAAGGAAGATGAATTACCCTATATAATTTTATTTCCTTTTCTATAAATTTCCTAAGAAAATGAAAATGATGCAATGACACTTTTTAATTTTTTCTACTCATGAATTACACTTGTCTCTATAGTCATTGCAAGCTTAACACTAGTGATTAATATTTTTTTTAACATAATATTTTACATTTTTAAATTATATTTAAACATACATTTCCCATTAAAGATATTTGCTTTATATTAATACACATTGTTAAAAAGAGAATGTTTTGAAATTAAATACATATTAAATAAATTACATAGATATATATTTATAAATCCAAATTATTTTACTAAAACATTTATTTTAAAATGTAAATTCAAACTAAAAATCAAATTCAATATATAAATTCAAATCTTCCCATATATGCACACGTATATATGCATAAAATTTAAAATCAAATGATTTTAAAAACTTTTAGTATTTCAAATTTTAAACTCAAAAGAAATTTGAAATTTAAATTATCACTTATTATTTATTTATTTTGAAACTTTTCAAATTATATTACAAAAGTTCAACAATTACTAAATTTAAATTGATAAATTTTTGTATGTTACAACTTGTTTGTGTGTCAGTGCATATATATGTGTTGTCTCGCTATTTGCATGTGTGCTGGTTCCTCTTGGAGTCTGTGTTTTTGTATCATATGCTTTGAATCATTAGTGTTCAAAAATATTTTGGTATTGTTTCAATTTGGTCTGGTTTACTTTGAACTTCATGTTGATTTTTGAAATCACACCTGAGCTGAATCCAGCTTATAGCTCGGTCTTGACCATGTGCTCATGACTTTATTTTTATTGTGCTTGAGTTGAACCTAGCTTTTGATTGGGTTTGACCTTGTGCTTACCTTTCCTTGTAATTTTATCAAGTGTGCGTTGGTGTGCACGGTCTTGTGGCATGTACAGTGATATACTATGCATGTCACAGGTTGTTCGTGTATGATGAATTCAAAATTAAATGATGACGAACAACCCAAATAAATGAGGAAAATAATATTTTCAAAAATACACATTTAATTTTTGTTTACACTGCAAATATTATTTCTTTTCTAATGTTACTACTTTAGTTTTTATTTTGCAGATAACTCAGATGCTGGATTCAATCTGGAATAGAGTTGAAGATTAAATACAAGTGAATGAGTGATATGTAGTGAGGTGCTAATGTAAATGATAAATTGTGATGTAATCAAATTTGTATTGTAATCAAAGATTGTGTATATATAGCAAGAGCTCAAATTTGTACTATTTAAAAATTGTAATAAAATATTTGTTTGAATAAAATATCTGTTTGAATTTAAATTCTGTGTTATTTATTTTATCCAGCAAATATATATTTAATTATGTGAAAAATGAAATAGTACATAAAAAATACATTTAAATGAATATATATATATATATATATATATATATATATATATGTTTATTATCATCAAACAAAAATCATAGACTTGCATATTCAACAAAGCCTTTTGAAGAAGTCAAAGGGACGCTTCTTGAAAAGTCAAGAAGGATTCCAAAACTATGGTTACACATGAGATGGTTCCGCCCACAAGAGGTTTTCGCGTATGATAAAGACTTTCACCTTTGGTTCTGCATGAGAGGGTTCCGAAGAAGGTAACTCACTACTGACGGAAGACATTTCGTAAGTATTGCATTCGTGGAAGAGCCTTCCACAAGTGATGGTTCCTCATTGAAGGCCTTCTACAAGAGACATCAATGTCATGTAGAAATATTATCTTCCGCAAATCCAACTTGCCACCTTATTCAAAAGAACCGTTCAATGGGATCGAAAGGATGCTTCTACAATAGAAGATTAGATCATTGGATGTAGGGCAACGTCGGACAAGCACTTTAGAAGTGCCGCTTACCTTCAGAAGACCTTTTGTTGGAGTCGAAAGGTTCCCTTCCACATCAAATCAACTGCCCTTCCATCATTAGATTAAAGTTGTAGATGCTGCATTCTCACCTTCCGATGGAGACAAGGGCATCCTGATATGTTCAAAAGAGCTATAAGCCAACCTTCCGACAAAGCCGAAAGGCCTTCCTTTTGTACAAGGCATGAAGGATGCGAGCGAAACCAACCTTCTGACACGGTGGCCATGACCCCTCCGGAAGGTGCCAACCCGCACCTATAAATAAGACCAAAGGGGTCCATTTATGTGATCCGAATTTTAATCTTCAAAATCACTATTGTTTTGAAAGTTAATAACCCTAATTTCTAAATGAAGTTGGGGGCTTTTTCCAACAAGTATTACTATGTATACTTCAGTTCACAATAAAGAATTTCATGTTTGAAATCTATGTTTTCATGTTTTTTATGTACTTTTTGTCGATATAATCAAATATCGATCCTCTTTTAAATTTCATCAGTTCAAAAGGATCAAGGGCATCTTTTTTACTTGATTTAGTCCCCCTCTAAAATCCCTTCAGATAGGGAATCCTATTAAGATACAATCTACGGAAATATCTTTCGATAAGGAGTTCGTTTAAGATCCAAACTATATCATCATCTAGTCTCAAGGGGTATCATTTGGGATAAACTCCTTACTCCTAAACCATTCGATGGGGTCGAAACCCCATGGACAATATTAAGGTCACACTACTGGATTTAAACCTACCTTTCTTCAGCCTTTTGATAAAGCCAAATCATTCTTGATCTACTGAATTAACCTATCATTTGGTTCGAAACCTTCGTTCCACCAACCTTTTGACAGGATCGAAACCTATTTTTCTGGTTAAGAATTCCTATAAGGAATCAGTCTCCTCTACCTTTCGGTAGGGTTGGAACCCTTCCTTTATAAGGTTTTACGACAAAAATAATTCATTTTCCCTTCCTCGGATCCTATCGACGGGATCGAAACCTAACATTTCTACATTCTAACCTTTCGACTAGGTCATATTCTATGGAATCAAGATTCTTATACCCATTTTTGAGGGCTCTACCACCCGCCTTAAAGGGTCTGCATACAACTATTTCGCCTCAAGTCCACCTACTCGGACACTTTGGGGTGTTGACCATAAATTTGTTTAACATTTTGGCGCTGGAGGGAGGGGCTGAACCTCCCATCTTGTTAAATTTTCATCACAGATTAATAGAATTCTTCATTCAAAAGAAGAAGATGGAAGGAAAAAAGAATAACAACAATGAAAAAGCTATTGTAACGACCCGGAATTTCTATCATTTGAAATTCGTATATTTAATTGATTTTAAATATTATCAAGTAAAATTTGTAAGTCGAATAAATTTTATTTCGAATATCCAGATTTAATTGGAAAATTAAATCGATAATTTAGTATTTGAAATTACAAATAATTGGAAATTGGGTTTAATGTGATTAAATTTGATTTGTAAAGTTGTATTAAATCATATTTGAGTTAGAATGATGTTATAGAACTTTTAAAATTGAATTAAAAGTTAATTTGTGGAAATTAAATATTTAAATTTATTTGACGAGCAAAAATAGTCATTTTTCAAACAGTCTTGGAATTCGACGAAACCAGTTTCATTAGATCCGTAATGTTAAATTATTGTAAGATTTCAAATTTCGTGTCAATCGGATTTACGGTTTGTCTAGGGCAAGCCAAAACGCATAGAAATTAGTTTAACCGATTTAATTTAAATTCGATCGTTTATTTCCGTAACTCGTACATATGATCAAATTAGTTTCCGAAACATATTCCATTGTGTCCGTAACGTGGGTAAAACCCTAGAAACATCAGTCGGCATGCTTCGTTTGGAGTTTGAAAAATTTGAAGATGAATCGTGTTTTGCAATTTTCTGGACTTGCCTTCTTCATTTTGCAACAAACCTAGGTCAGAAATAAACCCAAGCCGTCACCTTATAATCAATGGCCGAGAATTTCAATTCTTTCTCTTCTATTTTCTTCAAATCTGTTAATCGATTCACAAAACTTCCGACTACAAAAATATAGAGCGAGTCGAGATCTTCGATATGAGCGGCAGTGATTGAATATAGGCGAGTGGATCGATGGCAATTGGCATTCGAAGTTGAGCACTCTTTCACGTATTTCGAGAAGCAGATGGGTCGAGCTCCCTGATGTTGTAGCCGTGGGTAGTACTCGTGATGAGCTTCACGATGGTGGTTCCTGATCGACGTCTAGTCGAGAGATGGAGTCGTGAAAATTCGAAGTAGGGGGCGGCCATATGGGTTTGAACACATTCGTTCATACCTAGGGAGGAAGAAGGAAAAGATCTCGGCCTGTTACGTTCAAAAAAAAATCGACGGCTCTGATTGAATGTAGGGTTTTAAAATTAAATAGGAATTGTAAATTTATATAATATAAATTCGTACATTGCTTAAAAGGCTATAACTTTTTAATACGAGGTCGGAAATTCACGAAACGAATTGCGTTGGGTTCGTACGGACGAGCACTACGCGATGGAGCTGGATTGGACTTGATTGGAGCTAGTGTGAATTTTGGGGTAAAATTAAACACGCGTTTAATTTTATTCGAAATAAAACACTGAAACTGCTATTGGAAGCAAGGTGAGAACTTATCACTTAATCGAATTTGTTTCGATTAAAATTTTAAATAGTTAGATTTAAAATTGCTTGATTGTGTTGATTATATGCTTGGATGATACATTGCTATCTATTGTATTGAAATAGACCCTATACGCCGCATATTAAGCGGAGGTTATTATATTGAACACATGTACCGCAATATTCCACCTTGAAGTGGAATTGGTATTATATATGTACTTGGAGTTGATTCCCCGCAATATATAGCAGATAAGACCCTATTGCATCGCATAATGGCGGATGATATTTTATATAAACCCATGTACCGCGATATCCCGTCCTGAAACGGGATTGGTATTGTGCTAACATCTGTGGATGCAGGGAAACAGGTTGGAGGGATCCAACTGAATTCCTCAAATAATTAAATTTGTTTCAATGTTGTGTGTTGATTATTTATAACCTCTATGTGATTATTTTTTTGATTGAAGTCATTGAAGGCTAAAATTTAGTCGAATATAATTTTGGTATCGTTAGATACCGGAAATAAATAAAAATTTGATTTTTGAAAATTCAGGTTGAAAGTTTATGTTAAAATTTATTTTTGAGAATTGGATAAATTTAAAAGAAGGAATTCTAGAATAATAAAGTTTTATTTTTAATCTTATTGAATAAAATTTCATAATATGGAAAAAGCTTTAATAAATGGATTTCGGGTAATATTATTTAAAAGTTGAAGAATTTATTCAAAATATGGATTTTAAAAAGTTTGAAAAATAAAAGAATTTATTTTCTTTAAAAGGAATTTATTTTTAAAAGGAAATAAAATTTGAAACACATTTGGGAATTGATTTTTGGTGATTGGATTTAAATCTTTTGTAAATCCATTAGGAAATTTATTAGGTGTTTTGAAAAGAATTTGGAATCAATTTGAAAAATTGATTTGGGGTTTAGTAGAAATAGATTTCAATTTGAGATTTGAATGAAATTCACTTAGTGTTTAATTTCTTGGAAAATCAACATGGAATTTGATTTGGTTGTTTTTGAAATCAATTGAAAAATTGAATTGTTGTTGAAAGTGAATATTTGAAATCGATTTGAAAATCATACATCAGTGGATATTTAGAAATTTAAATTCACCATGGAATTTATAATGGAAAGGGGAAATTTGTTTAAAAATGAACATTGATTTATTTTTGAAGTGTGGAAATAAATTTACGGATTTGGAACGAAAACTTAAAATAAATCGGTAAGGATTTATTTAATTGGTTTAAATGAACCATTTTGAAATGAAAGTGTATTCTCCCTGGAAAGCCGAATAAAATTTTCGAATAGCTTTGAAAAATATTTATACATATATATGTATAAAATTCTAGAATTTCTTGTGAAAAGGATACTTTGGAGAAATTAATTTCTTAAATTTTTTTTAATCCTTTAAGTGAAGATTTATTAAGTTGATATAGAAATGATTATTTCTAAGATTTAATCAATAATTGTTTTAGAAAATAGTTATATAAAAAGTTATACTCTATCTACTAATTTTATTTTGAAAATTAGTTTGGACTTAAGTTATATGTAATATTGGTATAATATTTTTATAACTAATATTTTAAGTAAAGTGTTTAAAGAAAAATAGTTTTATTTCAAAGTGTTTTCCCGATATACTATGGATAAGTGTTATATATTATTTTAAAATATTTGAACTCGGTAGATTTCCAGTGAAAATGAATAAATATTTAGAAGTGTTTCCGTGTAAGGAAAATGATTTGAAATTTGTTTTTAAAAGTTGTAAAGGTGAAAAGTGATTTGAAAATTGTTTTCAAATGGTTGAAGTGTGGCAAAAAAATATCTTGCAAAGATATTTTTGGAAAATAAATAATTTGGGAAATTGTTTGGAATCTGGTGATATTGTACATATCTATTGATAGTTAAATAACGGACTATCAATATTTACCTTTAAATGGGTATTTGTTGTGATTTGCTTGAATTTAAATGCTACACTTATTTTAAAATAAGCGCTCGTTATTCGGTTTAGCCGGGAGAGGACCTTTGGGTCATAAATCCCATTCTGAATAGTGATACATCGTAATGGATAGCATTTGAAGACCGGTGTTGAAGACCGGATATTTTCGAAAACGTAAGAATTACCGTCGAATGTCTCTGCATTGGTTGATCCCTAGTATAGAGATTTTATCACCCCTTTTGTGGGGGGAAGTCCGGACGTGATTAGTGAATATCCGGATTGCAAGGGCTTCTTTGGAAGTGCCTTCGGTTCCGTTCGATCCCGGAACGGACTTTTATGGATGTGCGTATGACGTTACAATTTGAGATGTAAAGCTGGTTTCTATCAAATACATTCCTGTTGGTGGCGGAGAATTTATTCTCTTAGCTTAACACCCTTCTCTAAGACGTACGAGCTCAGAGGTTATGTAGATGATGGTTACTAGTGATACATTCCCAATTTGGTAATGTGACATACGAAGTGCTGCTGATCATTTGTTGATCGAAGCATGGCATTTGTAAAAAGCATAGCTTTGCGGACGAGAATTCGTCGGACCTCACACCCCGGAATGGTCGAAACAGGAAGAATGCAGCAAGGTTTTAGGAGGTAGCGCCCCATAAGGTATGTTCATTTCCTTCTGGATAGAGGTGGTATCATGGTATGGAGCCTAGATACTTAACCTATGTTGTTGCTGCAAATTTATTACTTTGTGGTTGTTGGTATTGAGGGTCTTCGGATAAAGGTTGTTTACAACCGAGGGATGACATACTCGTGTCAGCAGTTACCTATTTTTGCAGAGGTAACCCGTCCTTGTGTTGGCAGAGATCCGGTTAGGTTAATGGGGCGTCCCGCCAGAGGCGTTCCCATGTGGCAATATAAAGTTCCTTAGCCTGGCCATTTGTTGGAAAATCCAAAGAAACAATACGAGCCCTGTACAGTTTTAGTTGTATAACCTACCATTTACTTATGGTGGCGCCCCACTGTTTAGATGGTAGCTATAGTAGGCATACGATAATGGTCGTATGTTGGTTAAGATTTATATTATACTTTCGAAATGTTTTCCTGCACTTTGCACTTATAGTAATAATATCAAAGAAATTTTTCTTCATATAAAGCATGTTTGACTATCATAAGGAGAAATCTCCTCCAATTCTGCGTTTGCACTGTGTGTGTGGCGAGAGGCCTTATGGTAGTTACATTTTCTAAAAGCATTGCGGATCTATTTTAAAATATTTTTTTGTTTGTTTTTTAAAGATAAACTATTTTAAGTTCTCACACCAGTCCCATGACTGACCTGGAGTTTATTGTTCCCTTCCTAAACTCTGGGTGCCCATCATTTTCCACACGGGCAGCCTAGAGTCGGGTTATCAGGATGTTCTGGAATTCAGGAGGTGCTGTGGAGCTCAAGAGTTAAGCTGGATAGCGAGACGTATCACTTGTATATGATATTATCTTTTCCGCCGTGTATTCAGTTGTGAGGACAGGTTTATATAACTGTCCATTATTGTGCTGTGTTGTATATTGACTCTGATGATGTAATGTATAAAATGTACAGTTCTTTTGATTTAAAGATATTCATTTATCTATTATATGTTGTTCTGTTGCGATTGTGAGATTCTAATATTGTTCTGTTGCTTCTTTTTTCTTACTTCTTCTATCTTTTCTTCTTCATAAACCCTAAGGGTTCGGTTTTTCGGCATTCGATTGTTCGGCAGTTGATACAATGGACGTATTAATGTCGATTTTCAAAAGTCGAAGAATCGGGTCTTTACAAAGTGACACCAAATGTAACGTCTTCGAGATTTTCGACTTCCGAAAATCGACATTAATACATCCACTGTATGAACTGCCGAGTAATCGAAGGCCGGAAAACCGAATTATTAGGGTTAAAGAAGAAGAGGTAGAAGAAGTAAGAAAAAAAGAAGCAACAGAACAATATCAGAATCTCACAATCGCAGCGGAACAACATATAATAGATAAACGAATATCGTTAAATCAAAAGAACTGTACATTTTATACATTACATCATCAGAGTCAATATACAACACAACATAATAATGGACAGTTATATAAACCTGTCCCCACAACTGAATACACAGCGGGAAAGATAATATCATATACAAGTGATATGTTTCGCCATCTAGCTCGCCTCTTTGGCTCTACAGCACCTCCTGAATTCCAGAATATCCTGATAACCCGACTCTAGGCTGCCCGTGTGGAAAATGATGGGCACCCAGAGTTTAGGAAGGTAACAATAAACTCCAGGTCAGTCATGGGACTGGTGTGAGAACTTAAAATAGTTTATCTTTAAAAGAACAACCAAAGAAATATTTTAAAATAGATCCGCAATGCTTTTAGAAACTGTAACTACAATAAGGCCTCCCGCCACACGCACCATGCAAACACAGAATTGGAGGAGATTTCTCCTTATGATAGTCAAACATGCTTGATACGCAAATTTCTTTGACATTATTATTATAAGTGCGTAGTCGAAAACCTTTCGACGGTATAATATAAATCTTAGCCAACATACGACCATTATCTTATGCATGCTATAGCTACCATCTAAACAGTAGGACGCCACCATAAGTAGATGGCAGGTTCTACAACTAAAACCGTACAGGGCGCGTTTTGTTTCTTCGGATTTTCCAACAATTTGTCAGACTAAGGAACTTCCTACTACCACATAGGAACGCCTCTGGCGGGACGCCCCGTTAACCTAACCGGATCTCTGCCAAAACAAGGACGGGTTACCTCTGCAAAAATAGGTAACTGCTGACACGAGTATGTCATCCCTCGGTTGTAAACAACCTTTATCCGAAGACCCTCAATACCAACAACCACAAAGTAATAAATTTGCAGCAACAACATAGGTTATGTATCTAGGCTCCGTACCATGATACCACCTCTATCCAGAAGGAAATGAACATACCCTAAGGGGCGCTACCCCCTAAAACCTTGCTGCATTCTTCCTGTTTCGACCGTTCGGGGGGTGTGAGGTCCGACGAAGTCTCGTCCACAAAGCTACGCTTTTCACAAAAGTCATGCTTCGATCAACAAATGATCAGCAGCACTTCGTATGCCACATTACCAAATTGGGAATGTATCACTAGTAACCATCAACTACATAACCTCTGAACTCGTACGTCTCAGAGAAGGGTGTTAAACTAAGAGAATAAATTCTCCACCACCAACAAAAATGTATTTGATAGAAACCAGCTTTACATCTCAAATTGTAACGTCAGACACACATCCATACAAGTCCGTTCCGAGATCGAACGGAACCGAAGGCACTTCCCAAGAAGCCCTTGCAATCTGGATATTCACTAATCACGTCCGAACTTCCCATCACCAAGGGTGATAAAATATCTATATTGGGGATCAGCCGATGCAAA
The DNA here is from genome assembly GCA_030765085.1 of Allium cepa. Lineage (NCBI taxonomy): Eukaryota > Viridiplantae > Streptophyta > Magnoliopsida > Asparagales > Amaryllidaceae > Allium > Allium cepa. Next base: position 448,474,455 of record CM060944.1, read on the forward strand.
GACATTCGACGACAATCCTTCCGTTTTCGAAAATATCCGGTCTTCAACACCAGTCTTCAAATGCTATCCATTACGACGTATCACTATTCGGAATGGGATTTATGACCCAAAGGTCCTCTTCCGGCTAAACCGAATGATTAGCGCTTATTTTAAAATAAGTGTAGCATTCAAATTCAAGCAAATCACAACAAATACCCATTTAAAGGTAAATATCGATAATCGGTTATTTAACTATCAATAGATATGCACAATATCACCAGATTCCAAATAATTGCCCAAATGATTTATTTTCCAAAAATATCTTTACAAGATATATCTTTCCACACTTCAACCATTTGAAAACAAATTTCAAATCACCTTTCACCTTTACAACTTTTGGAAACAAATTTCAAATCATTTTCCTTACGCGGAAACACTTCCAAATATTTATTCATTTTTACTGGAAATCTACCGAGTTCAAATACTTTAAAATAATTTATAACACTTGTCCAAAATATGTCGGGAAAACACTTTGAAATAAAACTATTTTTCTTTAAACACATTACTTAAAATATTAGTTATAACAATATTATACCAATATTACATATAATTTATGTCCAAACTAATTTTCAAAATAAAATTAGTAGATAGAGTATAACTATTTAAATAACTATTTTCTAAAACAATTATTAATTAAGTCTTAGAAATAATCATTTCTATATCAACTTAATAAATCTTTACTTAAAGGATTTAAAACAATTTAAGAAGTTAATTTCTCCAAAGTATCCTTTTCAAAACCAATTCTAGAATTATATATATATATATATATATATATATATTTCGAAGTTATTCAGAAATTTTTTCGGCCTTTCAGGGAGAATACACTTTCATTTCAAAATGGTTCATTTAAACCAATTAAATAAATCCTTACCGATTTACTTTAAATTTAAGTTCCAAATCCGTAAATTTATTTTCACACTTCAAAAATAAATCGATGTTTATTTTTAAACAAATTTCCCTTTCCTTTATAAATTCCATGGTCAATTTAAATTTCCAAATATCCATTGATATACGATTTTCAAATCGATTTCAAATATTCACTTTCAACAACAATTAATTTTTTTCAATTGATTTCAAAAACAACCAAATCAAATTCCATATTGAATTTCCAAGAAATTAAACACCAAGTGAATTTCGTTCAAATCTCAAATTGAAATCAATTTCTACTAAACCCCAAATAAATTTTCAAATTGATTCCAAATTCTTTTCGAAGCACCAAATAAATTTCCAATTGGATTTACAAAAGATTTAAATTCAATCACCAAAAATCAATTCCCAAATGGGTTTCAAATTTTATTTCCTTTTAAAAATAAATTCCTTTCAAAGAAAACCAATTCTTTTATTTTTCAAACACTTTAAAATCCATATTTTGAATAAATTCTTCAACCTTTGAATAATATTACCCGAAATCTATTTATTAAAGCTTTTCCCATATTTTGAAATTTTATTCAATAAGATTAAAAATAAAACTTTATTATTTTAGAATTCCTTCTTTTAAATTTCTCCAATTCTCAAAAATAAATTTTAATATAAACTTTCAACCTAAATTTTCAAAAATCAAATTTTATTTATTTATTTTCGGTATCCAACGATACCAAAATTATATTTGGCTAAATGTTAGCCTTCAACGATTTCAATCACAAAGAAAATCACACAGAGATTATAAAAAATCAACACACATCATTGAAACAAATTCGATTATTTGAGGAATCCAGTTGGATCCCTCCAACCTGTTTCCCTGCATCCACAGATGTTAGCACAATACCAATCCTGTTTCAAGACGAGATATCGCGGTACATGGGTTTATATAAAATATCATCCGCTATTATGCGGCGCAATAGGGTCTCGTCCGCTATATAATGCGGGAAATCAACTCCAAGTACATATATAATTCCAATTCCACTTCAAGGCGGAATATCGCGGTATATGTGTTTAACAAAATAACCTCCGATTAATATGCAGCGTATAGGGTCTATTTCAATACAACAAATAGCATCCATCGTTCAATCACACAATCAAGCCATTTTAAATTTATCCATTTAAAATTTGACTCGAAAAAAATTCGATTGAGTGAGAAGTTCTCACCTTACTTTCAATAGCGGTTTCAGCGTTTTATTCCGAATAAGATTAAACGCGCGTTTAATTTTACCCAAAATTCACACTAGCTCCAATCAAGTCCAATCCAACTCCATCGTGTAGTGTTCGCCCATATGAACCCAACATAACTCGTTTCGTGCGAAACGGACCTCGTATGAAAAAGTTACAGCTTTTTTAAAGATTGTACAAATTTAAATAAATCAATTTCAGTTTATATTTTATTTTTATTTTTAACCTAGATTTCAATCACTATCGTTCGATCTCAGCAAGCAAATCCAGGCCGCGAATATCATCTTCTCCATTCACATTTGAAGCCAGGTCGAGCAACGCATAGCCGCCCCGATTGAATGAATTTTCGCGGTAACCACGTTCATCTCTGCATCGATCAACGACCACTAAATGACGCGCCATCTCAACGTCCACCACCAGCATGAAAGGCAGCAAGCTCAGTCGCCCATTTTCCTCGATAACCGTGCACCAACAATGAACGAACGCAGGAATTTTTCTTGCCCCATGGTCGACGATTCGACGAAGTACCCGTATGGATTGAAAGTACTCGTGATCCGCTTCAAGTTTGTAGTTGATCATTTTTTTTGAAAGTGAGTGGATTAGAAGAGATTAAGGGAAGAAGAAATGAGAAAATATCGGCCATTGAAGCGTTTGTTGGCGGCTAGGGCATTGAAATGAAACCCTAGGTTTTTATTTTGCAAATGTGAATGTTGAGGTCCTTATATAGAAAATTCCAAAACACTATTCATCCGAAATTTTCCGAACTCGAAACGAAGCGTGCCGCCTGGAGTTTATAATGTTTTACCCCCATTTCGAACGTAATGGAATATGTATCGGGACCCAATTCGATCGTATTTGGAAGATAGGTTTCCGAATCGACTATTTTAAATTCAAAATTCACTTAAATCGATTTCTACGCATTTAGCTTGCCCCGATCAAACCGTAAATCCGATTGACACGAAATTTGAAATCTTAAAATAATTTAACATTACGGATCCAATGAAACTATTTTCGTCAAAATCCGAGACTGTTTGAAAAATGACTATTTTTACGCGCCAATTATATATTAAAATATTCAATTTCTACAATTTAACTTTTAATTCAATTTTAAAAGTTCTATAACATCATTCTAACTCTAATATGAATTAATAAAACTTTATAAATAAAATTTTGATCACATTAAACCCAATTTCCAATTATTTTTGTAATTTCAAATATTAAATTATCGATTTAATTATCCAATTAAATCTAGATATTTGAAATAAAATTTATTCGACTTACAAATTTTACTTGTTAATATTTAAAATCAATTAAATATACAAATTTCAAATGACAAAAATTCTGGGTCGTTACAAACTTCCCCCTTAAAAGAATTTCGTCCTCGAAATTGCCAAGTCAGAAAAAGTCTTGAAATCCATTAACTTTTTTTTTTCAAAAACAAACTGTTCCAACTTGATTTCAGATTCATTTTAATTTCTTAACTTTTCCAAAGTCCAATGGTTACACTTTTTTAGTTTAATTCCTACATTTTCATTCCAATTTAGAAATTGACTTTTCGTTAACAAAAAATTTCTACAAATTTTTTAAAAATTTCTAACTCCCAAAATTTGCGGAAAATTTTGGCAGAGTCTCCCTTGTACGGGGGAGCTTTTGCAGTATCACAACAATATATATATATATATATATATATATATATATATATATATATATATCGACCCACACGTTCGGAAAACAGAAAAACAGTTCATATTTCCTATTTTTATTGCGTAGGCGTATCTTTTTAGCATTTTTAAGCAAAGCAGTTATTTATTTGCATTTTAGCGTGACCAAATCCAGCCAACTACAACCCTTGTACCTTTACTTACTCAATTTAAACATGTAAGTGACATATATAGGAAATTCATTTACATTTCACTAATTATTAAGTTGGAAAATAAATTGTGAATGAATAAATAAAATTTGCAATTGCAAGTGCAAGAAAATGAAATTGAATGTTGAAATTCATTTCGAATTTGTAAGTAAATAGAACTGGAAATCCAGTGTAATATATCTAAGTGAAACCAAATGATAAAATGGTTAAACAATTTTGTTAAGCACAACGAGATATGAATTTGAATAAGTGACGAAATTTGACTTTGGTAAAAGTAAATAGAATTTACTTTAGAACTGGAATCTGAATTGGATTTATAAGTGGAAATTTAAGTTAAGTTAAACAAATGATGTTTGAAATGGAGTACAACTTAAGAAACTTGAATGAAGTTGATTTTGGTATCGAAGTAAAATAATAAAGTAAATTAAATGGATGTGGACTTGAGTTATATAAATGAAATTCAACCTTATTTGTTAAATGAGTTAGCAATTGAATTAAACTAATGAATTGAACATTAATCAATCGAATGTAAAATAATTGACATAGAATAATGAATGTAAGTGTTAATTCATTAGAAGCTAATGAAGTTGAAAAAAAAAATTGAAAGAAAAGTCAATTAGATATGAAACCAATTGGAAATTAAAAGTGTTAAACCAAATTGAATGTAAATTTAATAATTTGGTTATGTTGGTTATGATTTGGTTGTTATATGATTGTTAGTTGATTGTATATAATTCATTAAGTGTTCATGAAATTGAATCGATAAATGGAAAGCTTTGTAATTGAATTTGAATTGAAAGTGAACTAATGTGAATTGGTTGTAAGCAATTGAAACCTTAAAAATTGCTTATGGGAATTACTTGATTGCATTGCTTATGAAAACTATGTGTTTTCTATTGAAAATTAGTGAAATGTAAATGAATTTCCTATATATGCCTCTTACATGTTTAACTTGAGTAAGTACAGGTACCGGGGCTGTAGTTGGCTGGATTTGGTCATGCTAAAATGCTAATAAATAACTGCTTTGCTTAAAAGTGCTAAAAAGGTACGCCTACGCAATAAAAATAGGAAATATGAACTGTTTTTCTCTTTTCTGACCGTGTGGGTCGATGTATATATATTTATATCTATTGTGATATTGCAAAAGCTCCTCCGTACAAGGGAGACTCTGCCAAAATTTTCCGTAAATTTTGGGAGTTAGAAAAAAATTTGAAAATTTTTAGAAATTTTTTGTTAACGAAAAGTCAATTTCTAAATAGAAATGAAAATGTAGGATTTGAAAACTAAGTAAAGTTATTGTAAGAAGTTTAACTATGAACTTTGGAAAAGTTAAAATGTTTAAATGAATCTGAAATCGAGTTGGAACGGTTTGTTTCTGGAAAAAAAAGTTAATGGATTTCAAGACTTTTTCTAACTTGGCAATTTCGAGGACGAAATTCTTTTAAGGGGGGAAGTTTGTAACGACCCAGAATTCTTGCCATTTGAAATTCGTATATTTAATTGATTTTAAATATTAACAAGCAAAATTTGTAAGTCGAGTAAATTTTATTTCGAATATCTAGATTTAATTGGATAATTAAATCGATAATTTAATATTTGAAATTACAGAAATAATTGGAAATTGGGTTTAATGTGATTAAATTTGATTTGTAAAGTTGTATTAAATCATATTGGAGTTAGAATGATGTTATAAAACTTTTAAAATTGAATAAAAAGTTAATTTGTGGAAATTGAATATTTTAATATTTAATTGACGAGTAAAAATAGTCATTTTTCAAACAGTCTCAGAATTCAACGAAACCAGTTTCATTAGATCTGTAATGTTAAATTATTGTAAGATTTCAAATTTCGTGTCAATCGGATTTACGGTTTGTCCGGGGCAAGCCAAAACACATAGAAATTAGTTTAACCGATTTAATTTAAATTTGATCGTTTATTTCCGTAACGTGCACATATGATCAAATTAGCTTCCGAAACATGACCCATTGTGTCCGGAATGCGGGTAAAACTCTAGAAACATCAGTTGGCACGCTTCGTTTGGAGTTCGAAAAATTTGGAGATGAATAGTGTTTTGCAATTTTCTATATAAGGACTTGCTTTCTTCATTTTGCAACAAACCTAGGTCAGAAATAAACCCAAGCCACCACCTCATTATCAATGGTCGAGAATTTCAATTCTTTCTCTTTTATTTTCTTCAAATCCGTTAATCGATTCGTAAAACTTCCAAATACAAAAATATAGAGCGAGTCGAGATCTTCGATATGAGCGGCAGTGATTGAACATAGGCGAGTGGATCAATGGCAATTGGCCTTCGAAGTTGTGCGTTCTTTGACGTATTCAAAGAAGCACAGGTGTCCGAGCTCCCTAATGTTGTAGCCGTGGGTAGCACTCGTGATGAGCTTCACGATAGTGGTTACTGATCGACGTCTAGTCGAGAGATGGAGTCGTGAAAATTCGAAGTAGGGGGCGGCCATATGGGTTTGAATGCGTTCGTTCATGCTTGGGGAGGAAGAAGGAAAAGATCTCGGCCTGTTACGTTCAAAACAAAATCGAGGCTCTGATTGAATGTAGGGTTTTAAAATTAAATAGGAATTGTAAATTTATATAATATAAATTCGTACATTGCTTAAAAGGCTATAACTTTTTGATACGAGGTCGGAAATTCACGAAACGAATTGCGTTGGGTTCGTATGGACGAGCACTAGGCGATGGAGCTGGATAGACTTGATTGGAGCTAGTGTGAATTTTGGACAAAATTAAACGCGCGTTTAATTTTATACGAAATAAAACACTGAAACTGCTATTGGAAGCAAGGTGAGAACTTCACACCCAATCGAATTTATTTCGATTTATATTTTAAATAGTTAGATTTAAAATTTCTTGATTGTGTTGATTGTATGCTTGGATGATAAATTTCTATCTGTAGTATTGAAATAGACCCTATACGCCGCATATTAATCGGAGGTTATTATATTAAACACATATACCACGATATTCCACCTTAAAGTGGAATTGGTAATATATATGTACTTGGAGTTGATTTCCCGCATTATATAACGGATGAGACCCTATTGCGCCACATAATAGCGGATGATATTTTATATAAACCCATGTATCGCGGTATCCAGTCCTGAAACGAGATTGGCATTGTGCTAACATCTGTGGATGCAGGGAAACAGGTTGGAGGGATCCAACTAGATTCCTCAAATAATTGAATTTGTTTCAATGTTGTGTGTCAATTATATATAATCTCTATGTGATTATTTTTGTGATTGAAGTTGTTGAAGGCTAAAATTTAGCCGAATATAATTTTGGTATCGTTAGATACCGGAAATAAATAAAAATTTGATTTTTGAAAATTCAGGTTGAAAGTTTATATTAAAATTTATTTTTGAGAATTGGATAAATTTAAAAGAAGGAATTCTAAAATAATAATGTTTTATTTTTCATCTTATTGAATAAAATTTCAAAATATAGGAAAAGCTTTAATAAATGGATTTTGGGTAATATTATTTAAAAGTTGAAGAATTTATTCAAAATACGGATTATAAAGAGTTTGAAAAATAAAAGAATTTGTTTTCTTAAAGAGGAATTTATTTTAAAAGGAAATAAAATTTGAAACCCATTTGGGAATTGATTTTTGGTGATTGAATTTAAATCTTTTGTAAATCCATTAGGAAATTTATTAGGTGTTTTGAAAAGAATTTGGAATCAATTTGAAAAATTGATTTGGGGTTTAGTAGAAATTGATTTCAATTTGAGATTTGAATGAAATTCACTTGGTGTTTAATTTCTTGGAAAATCAATATGGAATTTGATTTGGTTGCTTTTGAAATCAATTGAAAAATTGAATTGTTGTTGAAAGTGAATATTCGAAATCGATTTGAAAATCATATATCGGTGAATATTTGGAAATTTAAATTCACCATGGAATTTATAAAGAAAGTGGAAATTTGTTTAAAAATAAACATTGATTTATTTTTGAAGTGTGGAAATAAATTTACGGATTTGGAACGTGAACATAAAATAAACCGGTAAGGATTTATTTAATTGGTTTAAATGAACCATTTTGAAATGAAAATGTATTCTCCTTGGAAAGCCGAATAAAATTTCTGAATAGCTTTGAAAAATATATATACATATATATGTATAAAATTCTAGAATTTGTTTTGAAAAGGATACTTTGGAGAAATTAACTTCCTAAATTGTTTTAAATCCTTTAAGTAAAGATTTATTAAGTTGATATAGAAATGATTATTTCTAAGATTTAATCAATAATTGTTTTAGAAAATAAATATTTAAATAGTTATACTCTATCTACTAATTTTATTTTGAAAATTAGTTTGGACCTAAGTTATATGTAATATTGGTATAATATTTTTATAATTAATATTTTAAGTAAAGTGTTTAAAGAAAAATAGTTTTATTTCAAAGTGTTTTCCCGATATATTTTGGATAAGTGTTATAAATTATTTTAAAGTATTTGAACTCGGCAGATTTCCAGTGAAAATGAATAAATATTTGGAAGTGTTTCACCATAAGGAAAATGATTTGAAATTTGTTTTCAAAAGTTGTAAAGGTGAAATGTGATTTGAAAATTGTTTTCAAATGGTTGAAGTGTGGAAAAAAATATCTTGTAAAGATATTTTTGAAAAATATATAATTTGGGAAATTATTTGGAATCTGGTGATGTTGTGCGTATCTATTGATAGTTAAAACCGACTATCAATATTTACCTTTAAATGGGTATTTGTTGTGATTTGCTTGAATTTGAATGCTACACTTATTTTAAAATAAGTGCTCATTATTCGGTTTAGCCGGGAGAGGACCTTTGGGTCATTAATCCCATTCCGAATAGTGATACATCGTAATGGATAGCATTTGAAGACCGGTGTTGAAGACCGGATATTTTCGATAACGGAAGGATTACCGTCGAATGTCTCTGCACCGTCTGATCTCCGATATAGAGATTTTATCACCCTTTTGTGATGGAAAGTCCGGACGTGATTAGTGAATATCTGGATTGCAAGGGATTCTTTGGAAGTGCCTTCGGTTCCGTTCGATCCCGGAATGTACTTTTATGGATGTGTATCTGACGTTACAATTTGAGATGTAAAGCTGGTTTCTATCAATTACATTCCTGTTGGTGGCGGAGAATTTATTCTCTTAGCTTAACTCCCTTCTCTGAGATGTACGAGCTCAGAGGTTATACAGTTGGTGGTTACTAGTGATACATTCCCAATTTGGTAATGTGACATACGAAGTGCTGTTGATCATTTGTTGATCGAAGCATGGCTTTTGTGAAAAGCATAGCTTTGTGGATGATACTTCATCGGACCTCACACCCCGGAATGGTCGAAACAGGAAGAATGCAGCAAGGTTTTAGGGGTAGAGCCCCTTAGGGTATGTTCATTTCCTTCTGGATAGAGGTGGTATCATGGTATGGACCCCAGATACTTAACCTATGTTGTTGCAGCAAATTTTTTACTCTGTGGTTGTTGGTATTGAGGATCCTCGGATAATGGTTGTTTACAACCGAGGGATGACATACTTGTGTCAGTAGTTATCTATTTTTGCAGAGGTAACCCGGCCTTGTTTTGGCAGAGATCTAGTTAGGTTCTCAGGGCGTCCCGCCAAAGGCGTTCCCATGTGGCAATAGGTAGTTCCTTAGCCTGACCATTTGTTGGAAAATCCAATGAAACAATACGAGCCCTGTACAGTTTTAGTAGTATAACCTGCCATTTATGTAACAACCCTATATTTTTTGCATATAATTTAAATTTGATTTTATTTTATTTTGAAATTATTTTAAACTTGCTTATTTCAAACATTTGATTTTTAAATATAAATTTTGATTATTATTTTAATTATAATTTCAAACTGGTATAAATTGAATATTTCCCTGAAAAATGGATTTGTGGTCAAAACTGGTCAAACTTTGACTTTTAAATTTTAAATTTAAATATTTTAATTCTTTAATTTTGTCTTTTATTATGAAAATAGATTTAATATATCATGAATATTGCTTTTTGTTTCGTCGAAATTGAATTTAAATTGTGAAAGTTATACCCTTTACAATATTGTGTGTATATAAGGTTATTTAACAATATTCTTTGTTTTAATTTATATAAATGATATTTTTACTTGATAAATCTTATTCTAGTTTGTATATTTATGTTATATTATGTATATTTTGACTTTTATATATTTTTAAAGTGATGTTTGAATTTTTCCAAAGCTTATTGAATTTATTTTCTATTTTTAAAGCCTAGTTTCTATTTTCTTTGCTATTTTCTTCATTTAAATTATATTTAAATTAAAATTTATATATTTATTTGTGAATGTATTTTATTTTATGTTATTATCTTTGTTATAAATATTTTTACAAGTACATAAATTTTTTCCAAAGTTCATTGCATTTATTTTTCATATTTTCAAGACTAGTTTGCAATTTTTGTTGTTTTATTAATTAAATTATATGTAATTAATATTTATTTATTTTGTTTACTTGTTTAATTTATTTCAGAGTTTATTTTATCTTTATTTATCAGTATTTTAAATGTATTTAAAATTACAAAAAGAATTAGAGAAATATGAAGAGTTTAAAACCTTTCATTTACCTTTGACTTTTCACCTCCCTGCCTTTTCATTTTTCAACCTCCACTTACATTCAATTGTGGCCGTTCCTTATACTATCTTCATCCGTATCTTTTTTCTTCATTTTTCATGAAAATTCTTCCTTCTCATCTCTGAAAATTTCAGCCTCCATCATCTCCAAGAGTTTGGTAAAATTCCTTTTCTTTTCCATTGCTGTTCTACTTGTTTATGTTGTTTTCACTTGCTTTCTCACCTTTGTAGCTCAGCCCCTTGCTCCTCCTTCACCATGGCTGCCACCACCACCACCTGAGCCAGCCTCCACCACCTCCTCTACAGCCCCAAGCCACTGGCCATGCACCCATGTGACCAAATCCAACAATATCTACACAGACTTCACCTATATGCACCATAGCCAATCACCTATGCCTTCATCACTTTCAACCACCCGTTGGCCGCCACCTACTCCACCTCCACCATCCATGTATGACCTGGAACCCGCTGCCACACCATCCTACAGCCCACTACAGTGATGGCCGCACCATGCTAGCTTGTGGCCGAACCCATATGTTGCATAGGATCCATGGTAGTTGCATTGTAGTGTTAGTTCCATGCACCTATCTCTCTACCATACTTTGCTCCATCATTTTCCCATGCTAGGCCGACCTTTAGGAACCCATACCAGATCCAAACCATGCCTTTGGCCGTGCCATTTCAGATCTAGAGCTGAAGCATAGGTTGTAGAAAGCAAGTGCAAACACTTTGGATTTGTTTATGCATCCAATTCTATCATTGTTTAATGGTATTTTGTGTTGAAACTTATGTGTTATTATACTTGTTTTGTTGAACGTATCCAAGGGAATTGATACTTTGGCTCTCCCACTCATCTTTGTGTCGTGTTATCATTCTTGTTGGGATCTCATTCGTGCATTCGTTGTTGTGTCTCCAGCTCAAACATGTGAGTTATCCTCACCAGACAATATGTACATATATAACAAGTAAATTGACCCCTTTTGAATCTGTAAAATGCATTATCATGTTACATATGCTATATTATGATTATATGATGTTCACCCATGCTTAAACACCTATTATAACATCTGTTACTTTTATATTATGTTGTTCTGTTATTTTTACAGTTTATCACACTGCAAGTTCCCTTTAGATTAGAATCACTATGGGTTGAAATGATACATACCCGAACGGACTTTAGAATAGGGGAAAATCGTTATGGGCTGAAATGATAGGCCTGAGCAATTTTCATTTTATTTCATTTACTTGGGACTGCGGGTTTGAAATGATAAAACCCGGATTTTCTTTGTAAATTACGGGTTGAAATGATACATTACCCGTATCACTTTACCTAGGCTAGAAAATTATATACAAACCCGTAGTTAAAATATATTTTTCTAAATTTTTTAAAAATATGTTTGAAATGTAAATATTATAATATTTTGATTTAAAACATAATTAAAAATGATTTTTGTAAAGTATTATTGATTTTTTGGAAATTTATAGGATAAATAAATTATGGAAAAGTTAGAAAATTTAAATGTAAGTTATTTTGGAAATTTTGATTTAATTATAATTGGAAATTAAATTAAATATGAAATTATGATAAATTTATGATAATTTCAATTTAAAATGAATTTAAAATGATTTTATAATATATTAATGATTTTTGAGTAAGGTTAAAAAAATGAAAGGGATGATTATTTAACTTGAAATTTTGAAATATAACCAAATGGGAATTTGTGAATTTGGCTTAAAAGTGAATTTTAAGTTAAGTGAATAAAATTGAAATTAAGTTATATTTTGAAATTTAAACTTAAGTGTTAAGTTGAAATTTAATTTAATGAATTTAAATTTGAATGTTGAAATTTAATAAGTGAATTGTTATTAAATCTTGATTTTTGAATGGAAATTTAACTTTATAAAATCATGAACTTAAGGAAAGTTAAATGTTGTTTATAAATGTGAAAATGTATGATTTTATAAGTTAAAAATGTTTTAAATAAAAATATAATAGGTTGTGAAATTATATTGAATATTTGAAGTTAATTAACTGCATTTTTGAAATGCTATTAATTGCAATTTAAATGATATTACAGCATTGTAAATGATGTAGTTGATGATAATGAACTAAAAAGCTAAATTAATTAAAGGCTATTATAGCAATCTTTTTAAGTGCTATAATTGTTGAATTTAACTAAGTTTATTTGAAATATTAAGTAAACCCTATTACAACATTTTTAAAAATGCTGTCTTTTGTTAAATTGAACTGTTTTGAATGTAACTTTCCGTAGCGTTTTCTAAATGCTGCGAAAAGTGAATTTTCACTGTTTTGATAAACTTAAGTGAATAAATGAACTTTGAAAGTTGAAATTTTTGGAAATTTAATAATTTAATTATTAAATATAATAACTTCATTTTAATGATTTAAAATGATTTTTGAAATATAAACTGTTTGGAAATGTAAATTGAAATGGTATTTTAAATTGAATAAAATGAATAATGATTTGAAATGAATGTGGTTTTGAAAAGATATGATATTTTGGTTTATTAAAATGATTTGAAATGTGGTTTTGGAAAGTTATGATATTTTGATATATTAAAATGATTTGAAATGATGTTTTGGAAAGATATGATATTTTTGATATATTAAAATGATTGAAATGACTTGAAATGGATATGATATTTTTGATATATTAAAATGATTGAAATGAGGTTTTGAAATGATATGATATTTTGATATATGAAAATGATTTGAAATGTGGTTTTGAAATGATATGATATTTTGATATATTAAAATGATTTGAAATGTGGTTTTGAAATGATATGATATTTTGATATATTAAAATGATTTGAAATGTGGTTTTGAAAAGATATGATATTTTGATATATTAAAATGATTTGACAAGAATTTCTGGAAAGATATGATGTTTTAAAATGGTTTGGAATTAATTTAATCATTATTTTGATAAAGATTTGGATTTGAAATGATATCCTATTTTGAAGTATAAACATTATTTTAAAAGTTATAACTACGGGTTATAATAACGATTGGTTGGCAAAGAGACCGGGATCGGATATCTGGCATACTCTCTGTCGATACCGAAAACCACTTTGACAACCGTGTACGCGGTGGAGATTCCAGAATGAAGTAGGATGGTGGCGACGTTCTTGAGGTATATTACGTGGACCCAACTCCCGTGAGTTGGCATAAGGTGGCTAAAACAGGAGCGATCTCGGACCAAGTGAGGTCATTCCTCCGATCGGACACATTCCTTCGATACTATACTCTTACTTGTGATTGATTAGATGGCCATCCTCCGATTTTGATTGGGAGTGTGTTCCGAGGTGGGCGTATGTGGCTGCTGCGTTACCACCAGCCCGTGTGCGTAATTGATATATCTACCCTGGCATTGCCTTGTGTGCCGTGTCACCTACCATACCGAGCCTTTACTACGAGTTTGTTTTTCTCCCGTAGCCCGTGTGGTATCCTCTGACAGTCACCCGGAATGGAGATGGCATGATATTGGATGGACTACTGGGACTATTATGTGTGAAGGGTGATATGGGTAGCCTGGAACGCTATTTAAAAGTATGTTTATTTTACTGTAGACATTATTATAATAGCGAAATATTACTACATATTAAATAGTTTGACGGATCCTTAGAGGATGGGCGGTCCCAGACATCCTTTAAGTTACTTGTACCTTATTACAGTTCACTTGAGTTGGTTTACATTAGATAAGTATATATTGTCCTGACTCGAGTGTTTGTATTTTTATTTACGCTCGGGTCAGCCTGAGTTATTCACAGATTTGGATTCCACTTTCTGGAGATTGGAATCGCTGGAGATTATCTGCTTATCTAGTTTTATCTATTCCAGTTCTGTTGTTCTATTCAGCTTGTACTTGGTTATCATCTTAAGAGTTCTGTTGTACTTTATTTAGTCTGTTGTATTTTATTTAACTCTGATATATTTACATAGTAGCTTCATGAACTGCTATCTCTTTACTTCCGCTGCATTTCTTACTCTGTGTCTGTGTTCTGTGATTTTTATTTACTGTATATTCCGAGATTTGCCAAATTTTATTTACAACGCGGTATTTTAAGCAATTCAAGTCCGACATGTGTGGATGCAAATGGTTGAAAATATCGGGTTGTTACAGTTGGTATCAGAGCTTTGGTAGCTCTAGGCAAAACTCAGTATATAGGGTAAATGTATTTACAGAATCACTTTCGTTCGAGTTTAAACCTCTTCCTTTTTGTTCGTTTTCTTTTGAATTTTGGAACGTTCCCTACGGTTCCAAAATCCATTCTTGTCCCTCACTATTCATCTTCTTTTGATTCTGGAGTATCCCATAACTCCATTTCGAGTGATCTTTATAGTGAATTGGCGGTCTCGCCAATATTCTAATTTTCATGTAAAGGGGTGAAACTCCTTTACAATTAGCATCGATTCACCAGAGATTTTATCCTTAGTTTAGATGCTAATTTCTTTATTATTTCAAACTCTATCTCTTGAGATTGAAGGTAGATTTACCCCAGAAAATCCACATTGATCTTATTCTTTAAGTCACGGCTAACCCGGTTAAGGTTGCCCGCGATTTATTTAAGCTTATCCATCTCCCTACTCTGTTTGACCATCTTGTCTTTTGTTTCTAAACCATCTCCAAACATTTTGAAATATACTTGTAAATCTATGTTTTATATATTGTGTTGTTTGAGTTGTTGATGTTGATTTGGGTTTCCGATCGATTCGTCTGATCAACGCTATCGATAGGATTTCTAAAACACTTTGACAGAACAAACTGACACAATATTATTTTAAAAATAATGTTAATGAAATAAATTTTGATATAAGTAAATTTATGGAACTTAATAAATTGATTTAAACTAATCATTTGAAATGATAATACTTGATTACCATTTATTGTTCTACAAATGAATTTATAAATAGTTGTTTATAAATTGATTTGGGAACTGAAATGAATTTAAATCAATAATTTGAGAATTTAATTTCCGATGGTTTCAAACCTTGTGTTTTCAAGTTTTAAAAGGATATCTTATTTAAAGTATTTTCGAATAGAAATTTGTTTCCGAAGAATTTTAAAGTTTAAAATTAGTGCTCTTCTCTTTGTCACTGGAAAATAACTTCGATGATGACTGCAGCATCATCGACATTCATTTTCGAGTTTCGAAGTGAAGAGACTATTCTGTAGTCCTGCTACAGCTTTGTTTTGGGAATTTAATTGATTTGAATTTCTAAAATATGACTTGGTTTATATAGATATATGATTTAAAATTTTATTTGACATATTATGTATATATAATTACTTATCTTCAAATGGTTTGAAGGTAATCGGAAATTTAGTTCTTAAATTTTAGCTTGAAGAATAATTTCAATTATAAAAAGAAAATCAAAAATTTGGATAAATGATTCAAACTTGAGATAATTGAATTTAGAAAGTTTTATTTGTATAATACACAAATTCATTCCAATATAACTTACCTTACTTTTCAGAAGTTAACAATGTAATTGGATAATATATAATATAAAAAGTATTTATAAATGAAATTTGAGTGGTTATAATAAATGTTATACACTTAAATTTTAGTTATAAAAAGATTAACTGAGGTAAGTAGAATAAAAAGGTAATTGAATAATTTACAATATAAATGATGTTAAAGGAAATAAGAATAAGTTAAAATAATTATAATAATGTAAGTATATTTAGCATAGGTGATAAAATATATTGAGGGGAAAAAACTTAATTTTAATTAGGTATAAAGAGGAATTAAATTTATTGTGTACATTTTGAGTATAATAATGATTTTCAAATCCATGATTTTTGGAAAATGGTCAGTTTATGAAAATTAGATGATAAGATAATGAAATTATAGATAATTAAGATTTATTTAACTGGTGTAAAATTAATTATCAATTTAAGTTGAAAATTCCATTGTTTCAAACTTATTATCTTATTTTGTTCTCAAAATTGTCCTTAGTTGTCCTTATTTTTTTCCTCATCTTGCTATAGACTGGTATAGACATCTATTTATAATCTTTCTGTTTAGAAATCTTTCTATAATCTTTCCGATTAGAAATAATCTGTGATAAAATTTGCTACTCATTTTGAATCTGAGCACTGCTGTCCATCCACAGACCGTGGGTCAAGCGGGAAGAGTGAATCAGATTCTAAAGGATCTTTTCGCGCTTGTGTTCTTGATTTTGGAAGATCTTGGAAAGATCATCTCCACATTGTTAAACTTACCTATAGCAACAGATATCAGGTATAATTTTAATCTTCTTGTCATCTTATCTTAATACTATTTCATTTTATCCTTTTCTGTGCTTTCCCGTACCTCATTCCTTTTCGGGGACGAAATGTTTTGAGTGGGGGAGAGTGTAACAACCCTATATTTTTTGCATATAATTTAAATTTGATTTGATTTTATTTTGAAATTATTTTAAACTTGCTTATTTCAAACATTTCATTTTTAAATATAAATTTTGATTATTATTTTAATTATAATTTCAAACTGGTATAAATTGAATATTTCCCTGAAAAATGGATTTGTGGTCAAAACTGGTCAAACTTTGGCTTTTAAATTTTAAATTTAAATATTTTAATTCTTTAATTTTGTCTTTTATTATGAAAATAGATTTAATATCATGAATATTGCTTTTTGTTTCGTCGAAATTGAATTTAAATTGTGAAAGTTATACCCTTTACAATATTGTGTGTATATAAGGTTATTTAACAATATTCTTTGTTTTAATTTATATAAATGATATTTTTACTTGATAAATCTTATTCTAATTTGTATATTTATGTTATATTATGTATATTTTGACTTTTATATATTTTTAAAGTGATGTTTGAATTTTTCCAAAGCTTGTTGAATTTATTTTCTATTTTTAAAGCCTAGTTTCTATTTTCTTTGCTATTTTCTTCATTTAAATTATATTTAAATTAAAATTTATATATTTATTTGTGAATGCATTTTAGTTTATGTTATTATCTTTGTTATAAATATTTTTACAAGTACATAAATTTTTTACAAAGTTCATTGCATTTATTTTTCATATTTTCAAGACTAGTTTGCAATTTTTGCTGTTTTATTAATTAAATTATATGTAATTAATATTTATTTATTTTGTTTACTTGTTTAATTTATTTCAGAGTTTATTTTATCTTTATTTATCAGTATTTTAAATGTATTTAAAATTACAAAATGAATTAGAGAAATATGAAGAGTTTAAAACCTTTCATTTACCTTTGACTTTTCACCTCCCTGCCTTTTCATTTTTCAACCTCCACTTACATTCAATTGTGGCCGTTCCTTATACTATCTTCATCCGTATCTTTTTTCTTCATTTTTCACGAAAATTCTTCCTTCTCATCTCTGAAAATTTCAGCCTCCATCATCTCCAAGAGTTTGGTAAAATTCCTTTTCTTTTCCATTGCTTTTCTACTTGTTTATGGTGTTTTCACTTGCTTTCTCACCTTTGTAGCTCAGCCCCTTGCTCCTCCTTCACCATGGCTGCCACCACCACCACCTGAGCCAGCCTCCACCACCTCCTCTACAGCCCCAAGCCACTGGCCATGCACCCATGTGACCAAATCCAACAATATCTACACAAACTTCACCTATATGCACCATAGCCAATCACCTATGCCTTCATCACTTTCAACCACCCGTTGGCCGCCACCTACTCCACCTCCACCATCCATGGATGACCTGGAACCCGCTGCCACACCATCCTACAGCCCACTACAGTGATGGCCGCACCATGCTAGCTTGTGGCCGAACCCATATGTTGCATAGGATCCATGGTAGTTGCATTGTAGTGTAAGTTCCATGCACCTATCTCTCTACCATACTTTGCTCCATCATTTTCCCATGCTAGGCCGACCTTTAGGAACCCAGACCAGATCCAAACCATGCCTTTAGCCGTGCCATTTCAGATCTGGAGCTGAAGCATAGGTGGTAGAAAGCAAGTGCAAACACTTTGGATTTGTTTATGCATCCAATTCTATCATTGTTTAATGGTATTTTGTGTTGAAACTTATGTGTTATTATACTTGTTTTGTTGAATGTATCCAAGGGAATTGATACTTTGGCTCTCCCACTCATCTTTGTGTCGTGTTATCGTTCTTGTTGGGAACTCATTCGTGCATTCGTTGTTGTGTCTGCAGCTCAAAAATGTGAGTTATCCTCACCAGACAATATGTACATATATAACTAGTAAATTGACCCCTTTTGAATCTGTAAAAT
Source organism: Allium cepa (assembly GCA_030765085.1). Lineage (NCBI taxonomy): Eukaryota > Viridiplantae > Streptophyta > Magnoliopsida > Asparagales > Amaryllidaceae > Allium > Allium cepa. The sequence goes on from CM060944.1 coordinate 448,493,356, forward strand.
GCATTATCATGTTACATATGCTATATTATGATTATATGATGTTAACCCATGCTTAAACACCTATTATAACATCTGTTACTGTTATATTATGTTGTTCTGTTATTTTTATCAGTTTATCACACTGCAAGTTCCCTTTAGATTAGAATCACTATGGGTTGAAATGATACATACCCGAACGGACTTTAGAATAGGGGAAAACCGTTATGGGCTGAAATGATAGGCCTGAGCAATTTTCATTTTATTTCATTTACTTGGGACTGCAGGTTTGAAATGATAAAACCCGGATTTTCTTTGTAAATTACGGGTTGAAATGATACATTACCCGTATCACTTTACCTAGGCTAGAAAATTATATACAGACCCGTAGTTAAAATATATTTTTCTAAAATTTTTAAAAATATGTTTGAAATGTAAATATTATAATATTTTGATTTAAAACATAATTAAAATTGATTTTTGTAAAGTATTATTGATTTTTTGGAAATTTATAGGTTAAATAAATTGTGGAAAAGTTAGAAAATTTGAATGTAAGTTATTTTGGAAATTTTGATTCAATTATAATTGGAAATTAAATTAAATATGAAATTATGATAAATTTATGATAATTTGAATTTAAAATGAATTTAAAATGATTTTATAATATATTAATGATTTTTGAGTAAGGTTAAAAAAATGAAAGGGATGATTATTTAAGTTGAAATTTTGAAATATAACCAAATGGGAATTTGTGAATTTGGCTTAAAAGTGAATTTTAAGTTAAGTGAATAAAATTGAAATTAAGTTATATTTTGAAATTTAAACTTAAGTGTTAAGTTGAAATTTAATTTAATGAATTTAAATTTGATTGTTGAAATTTAATAAGTGAATTGTTATTAAATCTTGATTTTTGAATGGAAATTTAACTTTATAAAATCATGAACTTAAGGAAAATTAAATGTTGTTTATAAATGTGAAAATGTATGATTTTATAAGTTAAAAATGTTTTAAATAAAAATATAATTGGTTGTGAAATTATATTGAATATTTGAAGTTAATTAACTGCATTTTTGAAATGCTATTAATTGCAATTTAATTGATATTACAGCATTTGTAAATGATGTAGTTGATGATAATGAACTAAAAAGCTAAATTGAATTAAAGGCTATTATAGCAATCTTTTTAAGTGCTATAATTGTTGAATTTAACTAAGTTTATTTGAAATATTAAGTAAACCCTATTACAACATTTTTAAAAATGCTGTCTTTTGTTAAATTGAACTGTTTTGAATGTAACTTTCCGTAGCGTTTTCTAAATGCCGCGAAAAGTGAATTTTCACTGTTTTGATAAACTTAAGTGAATAAATGAACTTTGGAAGTTGAAATTTTTGGAAATTTAATAATTTAATTATTAAATATAATAACTTCATTTTAATGATTTAAAATAATTTTTGAAATATAAACTGTTTGGAAACGTAAATTGAAATGGTATTTTAAATTGAATAAAATGAATAATGATTTGAAATGATTGTGGTTTTGAAAAGATATGATATTTTGGTTTATTAAAATGATTTGAAATGTGGTTTTGGAAAGATATGATATTTTGATATATTAAAATGATTTGAAATGAAGTTTTGGAAAGATATGATATTTTTAATATATTAAAATGATTGAAATGACTTGAAATGGATATGATATTTTTAATATATTAAAATGATTGAAATGAGGTTTTGAAATGATATGATATTTTGATATATTAAAATGATTTGAAATGTGGTTTTCAAATTATATGATATTTTGATATATTAAAATGATTTGAAATGTGGTTTTGAAATGATATGATATTTTGATATATTAAAATGATTTGAAATGTGGTTTTGAAAAGATATGATATTTTGATATATTAAAGTGATTTGACAAGAATTTCTGGAAAGATATGATGTTTTAAAATGGTTTGGAATTAATTTAATCATTATTTTGATAAAGATTTGGATTTGAAATGATATCCTATTTTGAAGTATAAACATTATTTTAAAAGTTATAACTACGGGTTATAATAATGATTGGTTGGCAAAGAGACCGGGATCAGATATCTGGCATAATCTCTGTCGATACCGAAAACCACTTTGACAACCGTGTACGCGGTGGAGATTCCAGAATGAAGTAGGATGGTGGCGACGTTCTTGAGGTATATTACGTGGACCCAACTCCCGTGAGTTGGCATAAGGTGGCTAAAACAGGAGCGATCTCGGGCCAAGTGAGGTCATTCCTCCGAACGGACACATTCCTTCGACACTATACTCTTACTTGTGATTGATTAGATGGCCATCCTCCGATTTTGATTGGGAGTGTGTTCCGAGGTGGGCGTATGTGGCTGTTGCATTACCACCAGCCCGTGTGCATAATTGGTATATCTACCCTGGCATTGCCTTGTGTGCTGTGTCACCTACCATACCGAGCCTTTACTACGAGTTTGTTTTTCTCCTGTAGCCCGTGTGGTATCCTCTGACAGTCACCCGGAGTGGAGATGGCATGATATTGGATGGACAACTGGGACTATTATGTGTGAAGGGTGATATGGGTAGCCTGGAACGCTGTTTAAAAGTATGTTTATTTTACTGTAGACATTATTATAATAGCGAAATATTACTACATAGTAAATAGTTCGACGGATCCTTAGAGGATGGGTGGTCCCAGACATCCTTTAAGTTACTTGTACCTTATTACAGTTCACTTGAGTTGGTTTACATTAGATAAGTATATATTGTCCTGACTCGAGTGTTTGTATTTTTATTTACGCTCGGGTCAGCCTGAGTTATTCACAGATTTGGATTCCACTTTCTGGAGATTGGAATCGCTGGAGATTATCTGCTTATCTAGTTTTATCTATTCCAGTTCTGTTGTTCTATTCAGCTTGTACTTGGTTATCATCTTAAGAGTTCTGTTGTACTTTATATAGTCTGTTGTATTTTATTTAACTCTGATATATTTACATAGTAGCTTCATGAACTGCTATCTCTTTACTTCCGCTGCATTTCTTACTCTGTGTCTGTGTTCTGTGATTTTTATTTACTGTATATTCCGAGATTTGCCAAATTTTATTTACAACGCGGTATTTTAAGCAATTCAAGTTCGACATGTGTGGATGCGAATGGTTGAAAATATCGGGTTGTTACAATTTACTTATGGTGGTGCCCCACTGTTTAGATGGTAGCTATAGTAGGCATATGATAATGGTCGTATGTTGGCTAAGATTTATATTATACTTTCGAAATGTTTTCCTGCACTTTGCACTTATAGTAATAATATCAAAGAAATTTTTCTACATATCAAGCATGTTTGACTATCATAAGGAGAAATCTCCTCCAATTTTGTGTTTGCATTATGTGTGTGGCGGGAGGCCTCATGGTAGTTACATTTTCTAAAAGCATTGCGGATCTATTTTAAAATATTTCTTTGTTTGTTTTTTTAAAGATAAACTGTTTTAAGTTCTCACACCAGTCCCATGACTGACCTAGAGTTCATTGTTCCCTTTCTAAACTCTTAGTGCCCATCATTTTCCATACGGACAGCCTAGAGTCAGGTTTTCAAGATGTTCTGGAATTCAGGAGGTGCTGTGGAGCTCAAGAGGTGAGCTGGATGGTGAGACGTATCACTTGTATATGATATTATCTTTTCCGCTGTGTATTCAGTTGTGAGGACAAGTTTATATAACTGTCCATTATTGTGTTGTGTTGTATATTTACTATGATGATGTAATGTATAAAATGTATTGTTCTTTTGATTTAAAGATATTCATTTATCTACTATATGTTGTTCCGCTGCGATTGTGAGATTCTGATATTGTTCTATTGCTTCTTCTTTCTTACTTCTTTTATCTTTTTCTTCTTCTTGAACCCTAAGTGTTCGGTTTTTCGGCATTCGATTGTTCGCCAGTTGATACAGTGGATGTATTAATGTCGATTTTTGAAAGTAGAAGAATCGGGTCTTTACAGCTATAATACAATCAGCTCAGGAAAATTATATAGTACTGAACTTCAACTTAGAAAATATGAAGATTGGACAGCTTCAACTTCGATAAACAACGAGATTTGAGTTCGGAATTTACAACAACAAATGATAGCAATACGAGAATTGCTTGGAAGGGTTCCATCTCAAGAATCATTAAGGGTTATGGAATAAGAAGATAAAGCACCATCTCCAAATGAAGACCAACATGAGAATCAAGAAAGTCGGGCTAAGAGAACCATTGAGCAATCAAACAGTTTAGCCATAGAAGACAGTGGTCGTAAACGTAAAAACATTCGCAACCAAATCACGGAGGATACAATAAAAAATATACTCAATGAATTAGGAAACATGTTATCCTACAAAAGGCTCATTTGGCAAAAGAAAAGATGGCGGTTAGCGTTCTCCCTCACATGCAAATTCCTCCACCAAAGTATGATAGAACTACTAATCCAGATGATCACTTTGCGGTTTTTGAAAATTGGATGAACGTATATAATGTTGTGGGGCCAGTTCGATGCAAACTTTTCCCATAACTTTTCAAGGAGCGGCTCTCAAATGGCATAGGAGTTATCAATAGAAGACCATCTGTTCTTTGGAACAATTTTCTCATGACTTCGTGATGAAATTTTATGTGTTCAAGGACACAACTACGAGCTTTTGCCTATTAGCTACAATCAAACAAAAATAGGAGAATCATTAGTCGGATATTTAAAGAGATTTAATAAAGAAGCTTAAAAGTAAAAAAAGCAACCGATAGAGACAAGTTGATAGCAATTCGGTGAGGGCTAATCGAATATACCCCTTTTTGGGAAGACTTTTATATTAACGGATTCAAAGATCCACGATACTTCTATTCCCATGCAGACAAATTTATCCGATTAGACGAAATGAGCCATGACAAGAAAAGATCGCAACAAGGCATTAAAAAAGAACGATTTGACTCCGATCGCAGCCAACGATGTAGCCTTAAATCAACACCTTTTTCACATACTTGCTGCGACAAAAGATAACAGAAATATTTCAATTACACATAAAATGCGAAAGCAGCCAGAATTCAAAAAAGGATAAAGTTACTGCGAGTATCAAAAAACAAATGGCCATGAAACCGATGAATGTCGTGTCCTTGTAGGGAAAATTTAAGGGATGATCAAATCGGGTTTCTTACAATTGTTCATTAAAGAAACCAAAAGGACATCTTATTCAAACTGAGAGAAAAGAGACTCGGCAACATACAAATGCAGATCTCTATCAAATCATGAGGACTTGTGGTATTAGTTCAACTATGAACTTTTTCTCTCTCTTTTCATATCTTTTTAAATTAATTTGTATTTTCATTCATACCAAATTTGTGTTGTGCATTGACCATGTACTGATTAAAAATCAAGTGCTATTATAGGTAGAAACAAAACCAATCCATGATGTTCAATGTATTCTCCTAGCATAGCAAATTTCTAGGTACTTGAGAATGATGGCTTAGATGCCTGATACAAAATGACAACCAGTGTCAGAACCAATGCAGTACAAAAATTTGTCCTCATGAGACCTCGGATTATTATTAGTCCTTCCCTAATTTTGGAGAAAGAGCTTATAAACAAACTATCCTGTTGAAGAACAATGCTTACAAAGATACGAAAATCTATCTAAAGGAGAAAGCAATATACTCTGATTCAATCTTTGATCAATTACTTTGCTAAGAAAAGTTTTTCAAACATGTCTTCAAAGACAAATTATTTTCGATTACCCTGCAACTGAAATAAATAAATAAATAAATATAGATCCATTCCAAGAACTGATTTACACAATCTTTCAAAGGTATTTGTTACCCGGTTGCTTAACCCAGCTATGAGATGCTAATGACATAGGTTATGATTGAATCTAAGTGAAATTCGAGCCAATGAAAGATTCACCCAATTGAGGAGTTCGACATATATACATCGTTCGGCATGTAAGCACGGTTCGGCTTACTTATATGGTTCGGCCTATATACATAGGTCGGCCTACATGCATGGTTCGGTCTGGTGCGGTGGCATATGTCGCTCGGTAAAATGAAAAGTGTGTTGAGTCACAAGCTTTATGAAAATTTTGATTTCTGATAAATAAGGCGATTGATTTCTGACAAACAAGGCGATCGACAAAAACAAGGTCATTAGAGCTATATATGGCACTCTAGATTATAGGTTGATTATTTGTTGTTGTAATAGTAATAAATTTGTTAAAATCTATCCTCAAATAATCATGCATATCAATGGAATCAATATATACACGAATAATTTATAAGTTGCATGCAGTTGCACAATTCAATGTGCAATTTAACAGGCACCGGTCGACCTGTCAATATAGGTGCGGTCGACCGTTCCTGTGTAAATTGCACAGTAAACGTGCACACATGCACATAACGTATATATATTTTGAATTCCTGTCTACCGGTCACTTTTTAGCCTGTCGACCGTTTTTGAACAGAAAGCAATTTTTTCAAAAGACACTTCTCTTCTCCAAAGGTTGCATATCTTAATCTTTCACCAAAGATCATATCTCTTAATGGCAAAGAGTTACAACCATTCTTGTCTATATAAACTAATCCAATTCGTTGATTAAGAATAACGATTTCATATATTCTTTTAATCTAATCTCTGATCTCAATTCTATATTATAAAAGCTCTAAATTATTTATTGAATCTTTGAAACTATTTCATATCCTTTGATTCAATAATATACTTTCCTTAATCTTTTCAAAACATCATATCGCATACTTTGAGGATAAGATTATAGGAAGGGTGTACTGCTAGTGACAAATCCGTGTTTTCAAGAACACAAGTTGTCAACAACAATTGTATTTGTTCTTTTGTTGAAGTCCTCTGTGTTGTAAGAGGCAAGTGTTGAAGTCCTCAGTATATTAGAGGCGTGAAATCCCGTTCGGTTGTTCGGGTGTTGTAAACCTGTTCCTCCGGGTGAAGCGAGGTAGTTAATAGTGAAAATCCAGATAGAAGTCTGGGACTGGACGTAGGACGGTGCTCCGAACCAGTATAAAAATCTCTGGTGTGATTTTTCTATTTTCTATTTACAATGCTATTATCATCTATTTCCGCATTTGTATTGTAATCCATATTAAACGATCCGTATATACTATATTAGCACATATAATTGTATACACACCGCACTTTCATTTGGTATCAGAGCACGGTCATCATATAACCGTAACACAGTTATTTGATATATTCTTGTAATATGGCAAATAACGCAAGTACTAGCACTCAAAACACCACTTACACAGAAGGGCAATCGACACAAAGACCTCCATTTTTCAATGGTCTTAACTATAGTTATTGGGCAACACGTATGTCATTCTTTATGCAATCAAGTAGCTATGATGCTTGGAATGCTACTCAAAGAGAAATAGTGAATCCAACAACTGATTATTCAGAATGGACTGTGGCTGAGAAAACGGCAGCAGCCGTAAATGCAAGAGCAATAAATATGTTGTTCTGTGCATTAGACCAAAATGAATATAACCGTGTTAGTATTTGCACTACTGCATATCAAATTTGGCAAACGCTAAAAATTACTCATGAAGGTACTAACAAGGTTAAACAAGCCAAAATAGCCATGCTGAAAAGTCAATTTCAAAATTTCAAAATAAAACCAAATGAAACAATCAATGACATGTATTCACGGTTTCAAACTATTCACCATGCACTTATTGGGTTAGGACAAAAGTATTCTGATTTTGATGTTGTTTCAACAGTCCTACATTCTCTAACTAATGAATGGGAAGGAAAAGTATTAGCAATTGAAGAAGCTAATGATCTTTCCGTCATGAAGCCAGATGAATTGATAGGAAATTTAATGTCCTATGAAGCAAATTTGCAGGCTAGAAAAGAACAGAAAGAAGAAAAGAAAATTGTAGCATTTCATGTTGAGAAAGATGAAAATGAATCAGATTCTGAAGATGAAGATTTGGCGTTCATTGCTAAAGGTTTCAAAAAATTCCTAAAATATCGAAAAGCCAGTCGCTACAATAAAAGGAAACCTGGATCAAATAAACCATCTTCATCTGCTATAGAATGTTTCAACTGCCATAAAAAGGGACACATGCAGAAGGATTGTCCAGAACAAAAGAAAAAGTCAGAAAATGACAAATTCAAATATAAGAAGGACAAATCAAAGAAACGAGCCTTCTCAGTAACATGGGATGATTCAGAGTCATCTTCATCAAAAAGTGAAAGTGATTCGGAGAATGAACAAGCTAATGTTTGCTTTATGGCAACAAAAGATGAGGTACAAATTCCTACATTTGATGAATTACTTGATATTAATGCTGAATTGATAGTCAAATATAAAGACTTAAAACGTCAATTAAAAGTAGTCAAAGCAGATTTAAGTAGAGCAGAGTTTGAACGAGATATGTTAAAAGATGAGAAGAAAATATTAGAAGAAGAACTTGAAAATATTCAAGAATCATCATCTAATGTTGACTCTCAAATATCTCTTTTGAGTCAAGAAATAGAAGCTCAAAAAGAGAAAAATAATGCTCTCACTACTGAAAATCATGAACTTAAAGCAAAAGTCAAAATTCTAGACCTAGAAAAAGCTAGTTTACAAACAAAGTTTGATGACATTACTCAAAATGTTTCTAACTTTAACAAAGGTCGAGAAAATTTGACTAAAATCATTGAAAGTTCACAATCTATTTCAGATAAACAAGGTTTGGGATATAACAAACATGAAACTAAGAAACATCTTAGAAATAAAAGGAAGAAGAAAGTACAAAAAACTGAAGCTAAGAAAAATCTTAGTTTATTATATTTCAAACCAAAACCAGTTGTGAAATTTCAAAAGAGAAATGTCAAGACTATCAAAATATGGGTTCCTAAAACAAATAATAATTTGATTAGGAACAAATACATTCAGCAATTCATGAATAATGTACATTTTAATAACAATTATATATATAAAGGGGATACCGGACCCAAATGGGTTTGGACTCCTAAGACCTAACTCTTAGGACCCTATAAAAAGTGGGTACCATGAACTTAATTCTATTTTTTGCAGGTCCCACTGAAGAAAAGAGGAAAGTGGATATTGGACAGTGGTTGCTCAAAGCATATGACGGGAGACAAGATCTTATTAACAAATATTAAATACTCAGATGGTGGCTCAGTCACTTTTGGAGACAATTCAAAAGGTTATATCATCGGCAAAGGCGATGTGAGCAATTGCGGTACATCTAACTTACCTCTTATTACTAATGTCATGCTAGTTAGAAATTTAAAACACAATTTACTTAGTATTAGTCAGTTATGTGACAAGGGTTTTATAATTTCCTTTTCAAATAATAAGTGTAGTATTTTAGATAAAGACCATAATTTGGTTTTTGAAGGTTATAGAGACAGAAATATATATATTCTAAATATGAATATTAATCATAATTCAGATATGTGTCTTGTGGCTAATGACAATGATCCATGGCTATGGCACAAACGTTTCTGTCATATAAACTTCAGAACTATTGACAAGCTAGCCAAAAACAATCTAGTTAGAGGACTACCCAAAACGAGTTTTAAAGTTAACAACATTTGTGATGCATGTCAATTAGGAAAATTGACCAAATCATCTTTTAAATCCAAGAAAGTCATATCAACATTACAACCACTTGAGTTACTGCACATGGATTTATTTGGACCTACTAGAGTTCAATCAATAAATCACAGTCAATATGTGCTTGTAATTGTTGATGATTTCTCTCGTTATACATGGACAATTTTCTTAAAAAATAAAAGTGACACTTTCGATCATTTCAAATCTTTCGTCAAAAGAATTCAAAAATCAAAAGGGATTAAAGTTAAAAATATAAGAAGTGATCATGGCGGAGAGTTCGAAAATAATGAATTTGAACATTTTTGTACAAAGAAAGGTATATATCATAATTTTTCGTTTCCCAGAACTCCACAACAGAACGGAGTAGTAGAACGAAAGAACCGAACTTTACAAGAATGTGCAAGAACATTATTGAATGGAACCACCTTACCAAAACATTTCTGGGCAGAAGCTGTCGCAACTGCCTGTTATGCTTTAAATCGTGTGTCCATAAGACCTCTTACCAAGAATACTCCTTATGAATTGTTTAACAAAAGAAAGCCCAAAATCTCATACTTCAAAGTTTTTGGTTCCAAGTGCTTTATTTTAAATACGAAAGACCAGCTTGGAAAATTCGATCCAAAAGCCGATGAAGGAATATTTGTCGGTTATTCGGAACGAAGTAAGGCCTATCGGATATTTAATAAACGAACCAAAACTATTGAAGAATCACTTCATGTCTCTTTTGATGAAATTTATCAGCATCCTCACACAATATCAGATGATGACGAATCAATAGTCATTGATAATCCAATCATCTCAAATACTGATTCTGACTCAGAAGTAATTATTGAGAATACTCCTCAAATATGTGAATTACAATCACCACCAAGAATATTAAGAGACCATCCGGCCCGAAATATAATAGGTGAAATAACATCACATGTCAGAACAAGGAGTCAACTCAATCAAATGGGTCATGTCGCTTTTCTCTCAAATATCGAACCCAAGAATCCAAAAGAAGCTGCTACAGATGATTACTGGATCATTGCTATGCAGGAAGAACTAAATCAGTTTGAGCGCAATGACGTTTGGGAACTTGTTCCGAGACCAACTGATCAGTCAGTAATTGGTACTAAATGGGTCTATAAAAATAAGGCTGACGAACAAGGAAATATCACCAAAAATAAAGCAAGATTAGTAGCACAAGGATACAATCAGGAAGAAGGTATCGATTATGAAGAAACTTTTGCACCAGTTGCTCGACTAGAAGCTATTAGAATTCTATTATCTTTTCCTTGTCATCATAATTTCAAACTTTATCAGATGGATGTCAAAAGTGCTTTTCTCAATGGATTTATCAAAGAGAATGTCTATGTCGAACAACCTCCTTTGTTCGTACATGAAAAATATCCTGACCATGTGTTCAAACTTAAGAAAGCTCTGTATGGTTTAAAACAAGCACCTCGTGCTTGGTATGAACGATTACGTAGCTATCTTATTAATTCAGGATTTGAAATAGGCAAAGTCGATCAAACTTTGTTTATTAAACATTCTCGAAAAGATATTCTGGTTATCCAAATATATGTAGACGATATCATCTTTGGTTCAACAAACGATAAACTCTGCAAGGAATTTGCAAGTATTATGACCAAAGAATTCGAAATGTCTCATATGGGAGAACTATCTTATTTTCTTGGACTTCAAATCAAACAACTTTCAAACGGTATTTTTATCAATCAAGAAAAATACTGTGAAAATCTTATCAAACGCTTCGGATTACAAAATACATCTGGTAAACCAACTCCTATGAGTACAACTACACATCTTGAAAAAGATGAAAGTGGTAAGAATGTTGACCAGAAATTATATCGAAGCATGATTGGTTCTCTTCTTTATCTTACAGCTAGTCGTCCAGATATATTAATGAGTGTTTGTTTATGTGCTCGTTTTCAAGCCGATCCAAAGGAATCACATTTACGAGTAGTGAAACGTATAATTCGTTATCTTAATAATACCAAAGATTTTGGTCTTTTCTATCCAAAAGAATGTCCATTTGAATTAGTATCATATAGTGATGCTGATTTCGGTGGCTCACGAACAGATAGAAAAAGTACAAGTGGTACATGCCATTTTATTGGAAAATCACTTGTCTCTTGGTTTAGTAAGAAACAGAATTGTGTTTCACTATCAACATGTGAAGCTGAATATATATCAGCGGCTCTCGCTTGTACTCAAGTACTATATATGCAACAAACACTTCAAGATTTTGATATTCATTTATCAAATTCTATTATATACTGTGATAACACAAGTGCTATAAATCTTTCTAAAAATCCAGTGAATCACTCTCGAACTAAACACATTGATATCCGTCATCATTTTCTTCGAGATAATATTGAAAAAAGAAATATATGTCTTGAATATGTCCATACTAAAAATCAATTAGCAGACATTTTTACTAAGCCGCTGCTCGAATCTAATTTTATTAGATTACGAAGAGAGCTTGGTTTAATTTCAAGAAAAAATCTTGACTAAGCAAATTACTAATGTACACCTTCTCTTTTGGTTATTCTCTTTAATTATAATTTTTTTGTTTAAACTAAACTAATGTCTTTTCTCCTAGTAACCGTATCTTTTACTTAACCTATTTTTTATATTAAATATTAGCCATTTCTTTATTTAATGGTTAAATTCCATTTACTCATTTTATAAATTCAGCTTTAAAAACAAAGCTATTTTTAGATTTACAATAAAATTTCTGCTTATATTTTCGTGGTTAAAAGTTATCATTAACTCACATCCATAAGAGTATATATAAGAAACTTATATATATAAGCTTGCAAATTTTTTTTTTTATTTTGTTCATCTTTACTTCTTATCTAACTATAATACTATATTCAACTTACACTATGGCTCATATTTGTGACAAATGTGCGCAAGAATCTCACATTTCTATTACAAGCTCTGAGTCGGACGAATATTACTCTCCTACTACTCCAAAACAAAAATCAAGCTGTCATCATCAATGCTCTTATATGTCTGATAAAACTCCAAATTCAAAACGAGTTAAAAGGACACTATTCTATTCTCCTCGAACCAAAGCTCAAATCGATGAGATACACTACCAAAAACATCAGATAGACCTTCAAAGACAACTCCATTACGGGCAAAGTCAACTTTATCACGAGCAACAACGGACATCGGCACGATTGTCTGTTTTAGAAAAGTTGGCAACATTTTTCTGCGGTTCCAACAAACATGACGTGCATGAACCAATGCCATCTAGGCCATCAACATCTAAAAGTCCTAACTCATGGGATCGGAACTATGAAAAGAATGAAGGAGCTCAGAAACAATGGAGTCCATGGTCGAATCGTATTGAAGGAAACAACGATAATTCTAATGACGAACTTTCTCATTAGATTTATATATAGTTGTTATATATTTATCTATCTCTTGTATAATGATGGTTATATTTTGTATTATGTATAAAATATAATATATATATATATATATATAGGTTGATATATAATAAAAAAACTTGAAAAAGAATCCTATATGCACAACAGACCAGGACCGGTCGACCGCCCATAATATTGCCGGTCGACCGTTTGCTCTCTGGTTGAAAACGGTCGACCGGCCAAAATTTGTAGGTCGACCGGTTACGCATTTTTCAGTTTTTTTATATATAACCCTATACGTTACTTTACCCTCTACCCTCATTCACTCTCTACTCAAACTATTCTCTTACCCCAAATCACAAACCCTAGTTCCCATTCTTCAATTCCCAAATCACAAATCCTCCAACAATGGCTCCTCCTCAAAAGAAATCAAAGAAAGGAGCAACCTCTGAAACTTCATCTCTTACCATCTCCGTCAAAAAATGGCTTCAAACTCCAATTGCTGTAACACGATGGAACCAAATGACAAATTACAAGTTTCATCCAGGATCTTTCATCAAATTTGATGATTTCACGGCTTACGGAGTTCGGAGGTTAGCCGATAATGCCAACATTACTCCATTGATAGATTTTTCGGTAAATAGTGTGGAGATAAATCATTTAATGATTAAATTATTTTACGCCAACATGAATCTTGATGAATATCAACCTGATAATCCAAACGGCGTCATCTGGTCTATGGTCTGTGGAAAACAAATTTTTCTTACTCATGTAAGAATTGCCTCTATACTTGGTATACCAAATCGAGGCGAAGAATTTTCATCTACCTTCTGCGAAGTTTTCACTCGAAATAGTACAAGTCATCAGTTTATAGAAGACAATAGTGATGGCACTAAGTCTATTGGACTTCGACCGACAGCAAGGTTACTTCATCGGGTCTTGATGCATTCTCTTTTTCCTAGACTTGGAAATTATGATGCAGTGTACAAAGAAAACTTCAAGGCACTCTATGCTATCTATGGTGAAATCCAAATCAATTGGGTTCACATGCTTTTTGATGAAATTCTCAAGGTAAATAATTCAACCCGGCCTCATTTCTTCTATAATGAATATATCATGAGACTTTTGTTAGCTTGTGGGGTCAATCCTCCTGATTCTGCAACTTCAACACCAAAATGCATTGATTCCATAACCATCAAAAGAATGAAGCTTCCTCCACCTTATCTTGAGATTATGCCTTTTGAAGAATGGCAACAACGAGGACCGAGAAAACAAAGAGCAACTTCCTCTCGACCTCGTCCCGATGAGGTGAAACTTTTAAGATCAAAGTCATCAACAAAAGAATCTCTTGAAACCATTGCGCGTAATCAATTTCTGCTTTGATAAGCGCTTCAATAAGGTCAAGTCGTTCTTCGGTATGCTATGGGACGCTATATCATGTTCCTCATCCACCTCTGTTCAAGCACAAGATCCAGGAAAACGTCCTGCTGCTCCAGTTTTCACATGGACATCATCTGACGAGGGCGAATCGTCTAGAGGGAACAATGATGAGGAAGAAGAAGAAGAAGATGATGATGATGATGACGACGATGATGAAGAGGAGATTCGATCTGCTTCATCCTAGATTCTATTATGTTTTAGCTCTTTAAAAACATTCTTCGACACTTGTACTAAATAGTGTCGTTATTTATGCTTTTCATTTAACATTATGTTCTGTAGTAAACTCTGTTATGTCTTTGATGTGTTAATGATTTATTTTTCTATGCTTATCATATTCATTCTACGCATATCATATTCTAGTAATCTGTTACTCCTTTTTGTCGATGACAAAGGGGGAGAAAGGGCTAACAATTGCTTGCAGGAAAGAAATCACATACTCAGGGGGAGATTCTTATTTGCAGATATATATATTGTCATCAATCAAAAAGGGGGAGAATGTTGAGTCACAAGCTTTATGAAAATTTTGATTTCTGACAAATAAGGCGATTGATTTCTGACAAACAAGGCGATCGACAAAAACAAGGTCATTAGAGCTATATATGGCACTCTAGATTATAGGTTGATTATTTGTTGTTGTAATAGTAATAAATTTGTTAAAATCTATCCTCAAATAATCATGCATATCAATGGAATCAATATATATACGAATAATTTATAAGTTGCATGCAGTTGCACAATTCAATGTGCAATTTAACAGGCACCGGTCGACCGGTCAATATAGGTGCGGTCGACCGTTCCTGTGTAAATTGCACAGTAAACGTGCACACATGCACATAACGTATATATATTTTGAATTCCTGTCTACCGGTCACTTTTTAGCCTGTCGACCGTTTTTGAACAGAAAGCAATTATTTCAAAAGACACTTCTCTTCTCCAAAGGTTGCATCTCTTAATCTTTCACCAAAGATCATATCTCTTAATGGCAAAGAGTTACAACCATTCTTGTCTATATAAACTAATCCAATTCGTTGATTAAGAATAACGATTTCATATATTCTTTTAATCTAATCTCTGATCTCAATTCTATATTATAAAAGCTCTAAATTATTTATTGAATCTTTGAAACTATTTCATATCCTTTGATTCAATAATATACTTTCCTTAATCTTTTCAAAACATCATATCGCATACTTTGAGGATAAGATTATAGGAAGGGTGTACTGCTAGTGACAAATCCGTGTTTTCAAGAACACAAGTTGTCAACAACAATTGTATTTGTTCTTTTGTTGAAGTCCTCTGTGTTGTAAGAGGCAAGTGTTGAAGTCCTCAGTATATTAGAGGCGTGAAATCCCGTTCGGTTGTTCGGGTGTTGTAAACCTGTTCCTCCGGGTGAAGCGAGGTAGTTAATAGTGAAAATCCAGATAGAAGTCTGGGACTGGACGTAGGACGGTGCTCCGAACCAGTATAAAAATCTCTGGTGTGATTTTTCTATTTTCTATTTACAATGCTATTATCATCTATTTCCGCATTTGTATTGTAATCCATATTAAACGATCCGTATATACTATATTAGCACATATAATTGTATACACACCGCACTTTCAAAGTGATGGTAAGAACTCAACGTACATCGTTCGGCTAACGTCGCTCGGCTACCTTCTTTCGACCAATACCGCTCGGTAACCACCGTTCTGCTAACGTAGCTCAGCTACCTTCGTTCAACCAATACCTCTCAGCAACCATCGTTTGACGACCATCGCTCGGCTACCTACATTCGACTGATGTCGCTCGGCAACCACCTTT
This sequence comes from Allium cepa, assembly GCA_030765085.1. Taxonomy (NCBI): domain Eukaryota; kingdom Viridiplantae; phylum Streptophyta; class Magnoliopsida; order Asparagales; family Amaryllidaceae; genus Allium; species Allium cepa. The sequence goes on from CM060944.1 coordinate 448,509,563, forward strand.
TGATACGCCTGGTTCGGTATACTGAAGTTGTCTATCATGGGCCATGGTATCTAATCCTTAGGCCCGTGCAAGGAGTCCAGCATATCTTCGTCTATTAATAGAGGGGCAGGGTTACAGTTGAAGGGACCTTTTTTCGAGAACTCCGAGGATACTTTTCCATTTTTTACACTAGCTCTCTCTCAGTTCAAACTTATATTTGAGTTAGAAGTTTACGATTGTATCTGTATTTAAGTCTTTGAGAAAAGCAATAAAGATTACATTAACAGTGGACGTAGGGAGTTACGCCGAACCACTATAATTTTGGTGTTCTCGTTTTTTAATGTTCTAATTACATTCTATTGTGATAGCAGAATATAAAAAGCAGAAATAGAACAACACAAATTTACCTAGCTTCCACAAAACCTTGCCTATGTGCTGCCCCAATATTTCTACCAGGAATTAAGTAGTCGGACGCTTACACACGTAAACTCGCGACACCCGCTATCGACTAACCTAACTCTATGCTCAAAACCCTGCCACAACTCAGCCACTGAGTTGCGAATTCTCGAACTACACCATTGTAGTTCGTAACCTAGTCACACGACTAGAAATTACAAGAGTTTAAAAGCAAATTACAAATAAAAATAATTTAAAACAATAAAAACTATAATTTAAAAATATAAATCTCAAATAAGAATTTAAAGGAGCCGGCCCAAAATGATTTAAGTAATAAAAAAACGATCCACTTTATTCTTTTATTTCTTCGGCCTTGTTGAGAACATGGTTGCATTCTTTTCTTCGCTCCTCTTCATTCCTCTTTAAGAAAATTAGGGCTTCTAAGCACGCCGACTTCGTTGTTGATCGATCTACTGTCGATCTTCATTTAATGCTCTTCGGTCTTGTTCTTTGCTCAGCTTCGGCTGCTTTAAAATTTTGCGAGCGTGTATACTTGGTTGAAAAATTGTTACGTGATGTTCCTCTTCAATTTCGATTACGCTGGACTTTTGATTCGAGTTACTGAATTGATTTTGATTTAAGAGTATACACTAAATGTTTGTCCATGATTCGAATGAATCATATTGCAGATGATGACTAGGTTTAAATAGGGAATAAAGCCCTAAATTTTCGTTCGAATTTTTCGTTTGAATTCATCTGCTAATTTTGCTCGGCCACTAATTTTTGAGTACGTGCTTATGATTGATCCTGACCTTTTCAATACGTATATTTTCGTTACATATTTAACTTGGTTATCATGGCTTTGACTTTGGCTTGTTCGATCTTTTCCTTGATCATCACGGCTTTTATTTTGTGGCGTTTGACTTTAGTTCTGATCTTTATGCTGTTGATATCAGGCACTTAGATTTTGTGATAGTATTGTCTTTATTCGAAACTGCTACCTGGACCATTATGTCTTTGAGCTTCTTATAATTTCTTGAGCTCGAATAACTTGATTTTTTCTACTCTGTTGCAGTTTGATTGCTTGCATTCTGGTTGCATATGAATATTAATACTTGTGTGCTCATGTTTTCTGCACTATGCATCTCCATTTGTATACTTAAATCATGTTGTAGCCGAAATTCTGAACTGTTACACATATATACACTTAACCACTTCAATAGTTTGGATTTACCAATTCTTTCCTCCTTGACTTGATTTGAAACTTGTAAAACCTGCTTTATTGATGATGCTTTGAGCTCATGTTTTACTGCTTAACTGGATTTAGCTGATATGGTGCATCTTGTTCTTGTTAGTTGCCTGTCTGGTATACATGTGTACTGCCTATATGTTTGTACATGTGTGTTTGCATTGACTTCACTTGAGTTTGCATTATGTTCTAGATGCTTCATTATTTTCATGTGTTTGGTCTTCGAGCCGGTTCATGTAGTGTTTGGAGTTACCTTTGCTCTGACCAGTTCATTGAACATGTTATATCTTCATATGTATATACAGTGTTGTTTCACTATTTTGTTTTCACTTGGATCTGGTTTGGATTCTCTGGTTTATCCTTTAAAACTGATTGTATTGTTTGACTTGTGTCATGACCCAAAATTCAGCGTTCAAAAATCGACATCAAATATCTCACTTGTATTCGACTGCCGGAGATTCGTACGTCGAATTCCAGTTCGGATGGAGCTTATAACAACATTAGATGAATATAAACAGCGGAAACAAAATGAACTGCCATACATCAATATTCCAAATACAACATCATCACAATATCAGAGTATTTTATACATATAACACAACTTCAAAATAGACCATCACGACAGAACAACAAGTGATTGCATTCCAAGAAAGTCTTCAAAGAAATGAAGCGATAGCGAACTTCCAAACTAAGCATCTTAAGACCCCAAAAGCTTTCAAAATATCTCCAAGTCAAAAAGCCTTCAAAAACCGATAGCCTCCAAACCATAAGACTTCAAAATCCAACTAGCACCAAAACACGGAAAACCTGCTACTAGGCTGCCCATGTGGAAATTATGGGCACCCAGAGTTTAGAAAGGAAACAATAAACTCCTGGTCAGTCATGGGACTGGTATGAGTAAACAAAAACAGTTGCTTTGCATAAAAACAGATTTTCAAAAGAAAAACCCTTCATGCTTTTGAAAAATGAAACTACCATAAGACCTTCCGCCACACACACAATGCAATCGCAGAATCGGAGGAGATTTCTTCTTATGATAGTCAAATATGCTTTATATGAGAAAACTCTTTAATATTATTATTAGTGCATAGTGTAGAAAACATTTTCAAAAGTATAATATTAATCTTAGCCAGCGTAGACATTCTGAACTATGCCTACTATAGCTACCATCTAGATAGTAGGGCGCCGCCATAAGTAAATGGCGGGTAATACAACTAAAACCATACTGGGTTCGTATTGGTAATTGGATTTCCAACAAATGGTCAGGCTAAGGAACTTCCTTGGCCACATTGGTACGCCTCTGGAGGGAGGCTTCGAGAACCTAACTGGATCTCTGCCAACACAAGGCCGGGTTACCTCCGTAACTAGGTAACTACTGACACGAGTATGCGATTCCCCGGTTGTAACCAACCTTTATCCGGGGCCCCAACAACAATAATCATAAAGTAATATATGTTTGCGATATCCACATAAGTTAAGTATTTGGGCTCCATACCATGATACCACTTCTATCCAGAAGGAAATGCACATACCCTAAGGGGCGCTACCCCCAATAACCTTGCTGCATCTTTCCTATTTCGACCATTATCGGGTTGTGAGGTTCGACGAAGTCTCATCCACAAAGCTACGCTTCTCACAAAAGCCATGCTTTGATCAACAAATGATCAGCAGCACTCAGCATGCCATATTACCAAGTTGGGAATATATTACTAATAACCTTCAACTACATAACCTCTGAGCTCGTACGTCTCAGAGAAGGGTGTTAAGCTAAGAGAATAAATTCTCCGCCACCAACAGAAATGTATTTGAAAGAAATCTGCTTTATATCTCAAAATGTAATGTCAGACATACAATCCATACAAGCCTGTTCCAGGTTCGAACAGCACCGAAGGCACTTCCGAAGAAGCCCTTGCAATCCGGGCATCCATAATCCTGATCGGACTCCCCATCACATATGGAGAACTCTATACCGGAGCAACTTAGTGCAAAGTCATTCGACAGGTTATCCTATCGTTCTCGAAGACGTCCGGTCTTCACCACCGTCTTTAATTGCTATCCATTTTGTCGTATCACATATTCGGAATGGGTTATAAGACAAAAAGGTCCTCTCTCGGCTAATCCTAATAGTGAGCGTCAATATTAAAAACATGTGGATACGTCATTCATAAAGATTCATAGGTTCGATGTGGGTTTCGGATAACCAACTGGAATCTGACTCCCTGTCGCATCGAAATTCAAAAGCCGTTTTACGGACCAAATGGGTTTCATATTCATATAGAAAAATACAGAATCACAGCTCACCACAAAGCAATTCATATCACATAGCATCACAATTACAATCAGAGATATCAGTCAGTACACATCATACAATAGTTATCAATAATCTACAACTAAGATGAATCAATCGTGTGATTCAAACTAATTAATCACATAATTAATTTCATTAATTATCTTTAATCAACGATTAGCTATCCTTAATTAAAATTAATTAAATCTTTAATCATCTTCATTAATTGATCATTCCTTAATTAATTACCCTAATTAATTAATCCTTAATTGTTCATTAATTAAATCTTAATGACTTTTATTAATTAATTATTTCCTTAATTAATCATTAAATATTAAGTAATTAATTTAAATAGTTTTTTTTTAAGTAAATCATTTTTAATTAAGTAAATCATAAATTACTTATTAAATTCAGAAGATAAACCTTCTTATCTTTGTTAACCATTTTGATTTTCTTGTAAACCTAATTTGAATTCGTGTGAATTGTCTTGAGTGATCAAAATTGTTTTGTTTAACATTTTATCTTAACATCATTCTTAATTACATTTTATAATTAATTTTATAAAGTAATGCGAGAAAATTAAATTAAATTAAATTACTTAAAAAATGTCTTACTTAAACTTAAATTTGTTTTAAATCCAAATCAAAATTATCCTTTAAAAACATGAGTTTAATTTTTTTTTAAAAGTTTTGAATTTTATTGGTTTTATTTGAGGAAACTGCCCTGTATGCTGACTACCCTGAAGTTACTTCGAGTCTTCTCCGAAACTTCATCCTGCTTGCTTCGAGTTTTGCCCCATTTGACCCGAGTGACATTTTTCTCAAAATTTTGTTAAGTTTTAAAATTAAACCCGATACAATGCTAAATTAACACGAGCTCGTCTTCGAGTTTTTAACCAATTCTCCCGGCGTACTGCTTCGAGCTACCACCTATCTTCCCCCGCCCATCAACCTGTCACACAAACCCAATGCGTGCACCTGCACCGATCAACGTCAACCTTCCGGCCTCCAAGACCACCACCAACAGATCAACTTCGACCCCCTTTTGCTACTCCAACTGTGATGACCCGGAAATTTTAACAATTTAAATTTGAATTGTTAATAGATTTTAAAATATTCAAAAGTTAATTTTAACTTGAATTCGAGATATAGCTATTTACATGGTAATTAAATCATTGAATTATATGGTTTAAATATTGAATTTAATAATTGAAAATTTTGGGTAAATGGTTGAATCTGAAATTTCTAAGCTTGTTTAAATAATTTGAAGGCTTATAAAATCTATAATGATGATACTAAAGATAATAGGATGATTGAAATTCAATTTAAAGGTAATTTGTTCAATTTTAAAAACATATCGTTTAAATTGAATTTCAAAATAGCCTTCCGAGGCACAGTCTCGGAATTCGACGAGACCAGTTCAATTGGATCCGTTATAGTTAGTTATTATCGGATTTCTGTTTTCGTAGTAATCGGAGTTGTCGTTTGACCCTGGCAGCTCAAAACGCGTAGAAACTATTTAATCGATTTGATTTAAATTTGATTATTTTCTTTTGTAACTCGCACATACGATCAAATTAGCCTCCAAAACATGTTCCATTGTGTTCGGAATGCGGGTAGAACCTTATAAATGTCTGTCAGCATGTCTGATTTGGGGTTCAGGATTTTGCGTTATGCAAATCGATATATTTGCTATATTTAATTATAATAATCAACAAGCGTACGCGAGAAGCTATTTCCCAAACCAATATTTATTTTCGTCTTCCTCTCTAAGCTTCACCAGAAATCGAACTTATATATATAAAAAAAAATTCAAGGAGAACGGAGAGAAATGGCCGAAGCCAATTTGAATCAGGCACCCCTTTTTTTAAAACCGAAACTCCTCTCCTACTTCTAATTCAAACCCTAATAAATGGCCCGCCTTCCCTAAAATCGAAAATCATTTTCTGATCGAACTAATCGACCTCGACCCATTCTTGTACGATCGAGTATTGCAATTGAAGCGGTTCATGGGGAAGTTCGATCGCGATCTAGGGTTGTGTTTCTGGGGGGGGGGGGGAATAGCGACGGTCGAAGTTGCGATTTTTTTCGTTCGAGTCATTCAAGCTCGAAACAGTTTGGGTTACGAGATTTGCTCGATAGGGGGAAGGCAGCGTGTGAGGCTTGAGCTTAGGGTTTGGTCGCATGGGAGGGTATCGTCGCTGGACGAGGTCGAAGCATCGAGGCTCACGATTTCAAGGGATTGTTCGTTGTTACTGGCAAGGCGATGGGGTCCAAGCATCTCTGGGTGGCGACCGGGTGTGATATGGGTGCATTCAGTGAGTTTTTTCGATCTCTGTTAAGCTTGTTCCAATTTAATTTCTCGAATAATGGAAAAGATAATTGCAGCAAGGTTTATGTTCAATTTTAAAAAAAAAAACAAAGAAAGATGAAGGTTCATTAGGTTTGAAAACAGAAGAAAGAAAAAAAAATATATACATATTTATCTATTTTAGATACTAAAGATTTTAAAAAGGGAAATAATCAAAGTAAAATCATTAGTTAAGTAATTTATTTAATAAGATTAAATGTCCGATTACCTCGAATATTAATAAACCATATAACTGTTTGTGTAAGGTCAAAATCTGAAAGGAAGCAAGCCAGAATGGAAACAGATTACATTCAAGTTAAAGGTGAGTAAATCTCACTCTGTTGGGTTTTCATTTAAATTTAAATGATTAAATTGAATATTTGGTTGAATGATTGAATTGATTTGATATGCACTGTGAATTGTTGATTTGGTGATTGTGATTTTGGATGGTTTTCGAGTTAATTGTTACTTAACTCGAAGTATTGGGAATTTTAAGTTGTTTTAAACTTAAAACATAAGTAAGAAAATGTTCCCGTTTTAAAGGTTGCTAAAGGCTTAATGATTTGAGATACATTAGATTAGTAGGATAATTAAAATGGATAATTAATTAATCCAATAAATTAATGATTTGGGTTATTTAACTTAGTAAATTAAGTTGTAAGTTAATTAAATAAGTAAAGTAATTCAGAATAATCTTTTGATGGTGTGATAAATAATTACTTAATGTAAGTAATAAAATATAATTACTTGGTGAAATTAATCAAGAGATTAATTAAGATAGTTAAGTAAGAACTAATTAATTTATGAATAAAGTAAAATGAAAGATAGTTAATTACCGTTGGGATTAATCGAAAATGGTTAATACTGTGGTTTCATTTATATAATTAGATTTGATTTGGATAAATTAAAATATAATTGAAAATCCTTAATTTATATAATTAATGAAGTAATCAAAATTTAAGTGACTTATGAAGTTAATTAATAAGCAATTAAGGTTTAATGTAATAAAAATAGTTAATTAACTCATGAAGAAATTAAGATTACTTATTGATCTTAGTTAAGAATAATTAATATCGTGAATCTAATTAAAGATAATTACTTGAATGCAGTTGAAGGATAATTAATTCAGGGTGATTCATTAAGGTGAATAATGATGGGCTGACCAATTAATTGATTTGGAATTAATTAACATTAAATAAAGGAAGCTAGTTGATTGAGGTTTGTGATTCAATTTGAATCAATTAAATTGATTAGTATGTGATTAAGCTTTGCTTATGGATGATGGAATGGTATTGGATGTTTTGAATGAATTGATGTCTCTGATATGAAATGTTGTGTATTTCATTTGGATAACTTGGGATAGGATAGCATGAGTTTCGAAGAGTCCGGGGTCAGGTATTAGGAAATACCCGAAATCACTTCGGATTAAAAATAATTTGATGTGTGAAATAAATAGGCTGGAATAAAAATGATTTAAGTGAATTGGATTATTTTATCTAGGTTTAGTACTTAGAAATTGATATGTGAAAAAGGGTTGTCTATAACAAATTGTGAAATTGATATATGTTACCCCGAGTTTATACAAATTGTTTGCTTGGTATTCTATGTTAGTTGGGTTTACTCACGCTGGTTTCCATCCTGACCCGGGTGTTACTTTGGTGTAATGCTCGGGTCAAACCGAGTATTACAGATTTTCAAGTAGGGACGTACTGGAGCTCAGGAGGCGAGCTGGATGGCAGGAGCGTATAGTATTTTTCCGCTGTATTTATATTATTGTTAAGCCGAGACATGATAATAGTGTATATTCAGTGACTGTATGTATGTGAAACTCTGATGTATATTAAATGTAATCGACAGATATAGTATTCTTTGGTAAGCTATTATTATTTATTATTATATTTTATCCGCTGCGAATGTGAGATGTTTGGTGTTTCTTTTCTTCTTCTTCTATCTCTTTCTTCTTTTTCATAACTATCTGGAATTTTCGGGTTCGAAAATTTCGGGTCGTTACACTAACACAAGGAAACCCAGGTAGAATTCGAAAACAAAATCGAGTTGCCTCGATCAAAGTAACCAAAGCAGCCACCACAAGAATATTGCCTCGAACACCCCACGCCGACCACCGGAATGTCCAATACTCCGGCCACACCTAGCTATCCCTACCCACTACGATTTCCCAAAACCCCAAACGACTCGATCAATCAGAGGCACGGCAGTGGCCATAAATTTCATCGTAACCTATTTTATGGCTTATACCTTTCACCGATCAACCTTCGACGCCACAGTGACTGGAAAAATCACCTGGTATTTTTCTTGTCCTTGACAACTCCCCTACCATCTTCAAGCAAAATTTCGACCATCCAAATCGCTTCTGTCGCCAGAAAAACCCAAATACGCATTTCCAGTTCAACATCAAAATGCTCACTCCAAACGTAATTTAAAATCATGATTCTAATCTTAAAAATCAACAATTTCAAAGGTGATTTAGGTTATACGATCAAATCGAATAATCAAAGAATTCAAATTCAAATTGTAAATCGAGTTTTACAGTGTTTTCTTGTTCCAGACCCTATATCCAGGATATTGGTCTTTTAAATATTTTTAAAATTCAGTCTTAATGAATTTAAGCACTTCTTGTTTTGATACTTCAATCTAACAAAACTGGAAATGAAGAATTTGAGATTTTTGATAGTTTTTTTTCTTAAAATCTATAACTAGAACAGGATTAGCAACCCTGTACATCAACATGCACAAGAAAGATGCATATACTCATTCACAGCATGCAAACCCATATTCAAACTTTCTTACAACTTGTATTCAAACAATAGATCAAAAATCAAGTTTTTGAAAGATTTACTCACCTGTATAATTTAGCAGAGGCAGTTTTCTTGTTTGGTTTTGAAAATCAAAACCTGGAACTGCCTCTTTTTTTACCTTGATCTTGATTTTGTTATCTGCAATTAATTTTGTATGAACTTGCTTAATATTTTGATGTAATTTACTTACTTAATCTTTTAACAACAAATTGAAAACTAAATTTACTTACAGTTTATTTTCAAATGGAACAGAGAGAAGAAAGATCTCTGGCCTGCACTTTAAAGCTTGTGTCTGCTAATTTTTTTTTAAGTTGATTCCTGATTCCCCCTTTAATCTTTGAAGTTCTCCTACTTGATTCTGTAGTATTTGTTGAAGAGTTGAAATTATCTTTGAATTCCTTCTTTTGGCTTAAGATATTAAGAGGAAAGTTTGCTACAGATTTTTTTTCGGGAAATTTGTTTCTTGATTTTAAAGTTGGGGAAATTATGTTTGTTCTTGATGATTTTTTTTTCTGATGTAAAGATTGCACAGAATTTTTCTTTTGAAATGAATAAAAGAGTAAGAAAAGGAAGATGAATTACCCTATATAATTTTATTTCCTTTTCTATAAATTTCCCAAGAAAATGAAAATGATGCAATGACACTTATTTAATTTTTCTTCTCATGAATTACACTTGTCTCTATAGTCATTGCAAGCTCAACACTTGTAATTAATTTTTTTTTTAACATAATATTTTACATTATTTAATTTGTATTTAAACTTACATTTCCTATTAAAGATATTTTCTTTGTATTAATACACAATATTAAAAAGAGAATGTTTTGAAATTAAATACATATTAAATAAATTACATAGATATATATTTATAAATCCAAATTATCTTACTAAAACATTTATTTTAAAATTTAAATTCAGATTAAAAATGAAATTCAATATATAAATTCAAATCTACCCATATATGCACACATACATATATATGTGTTCACATTTATGTATAAAATTTAAACTCAAATGATTTTAAAAACTTTTAGTATTTCAAATTTTAAACTCAAAAGAAATTTGAAATTTAAATTATCACTTATTATTTATTTATTTTGAAACTTTTCAAATTATATTACAAAAGTTCACCAATTGCTAAATTTGAATTGATAAATTTTTGCATGTTACAGATTCCCCGCCTTAAGAAAATTTCGTCCCCAAAATTTTGAAAGAGAGAGAAAAGCAAACAAAGAATATACAAATTCAAAAAAGGATAGAGAAATGGCTTACCAGTTTAAGCCGAGATATCCACTCTGCAATTAGGATAAGACTTTTGCATACTGTCTTCTGTCTCCCAAGTACAGTCCTTTGGATCACCGCTCCACTGCACTTTAACTAATTCCACAATTTTGTTCCTTAATTGCTTTTCATCACGATCCACAATCTTTATTGATTCTTTTTTAACTGTTAAATTTGGCGTGATCTCGAGCCTGTTGAGCCGCCTCTTCGATAATACTGTCTAGATCGTGCACGTACTTTCGAAGATGTGAAACGTGGAATACATCGTGTACGCCGGATAACCAATTAGGTAGCTGCACTCGATGTGCCAGAGGACCAATCTATTCCAAAATAGGAAAAGGACCAATGTATCGCGGTGCTAGCTTATCAGTCTTTGTTGAATATGCGCTTTGCGCTTATAGGATTTTTGTTTGATGATAATAAACATATATACATTCGTTTAAATGTATTTGTTAGTATACTATTTTATTTTCACAGATTAAATAAATATTTGTTGAATAAATTAAATAACACAGAATTTGAATTCAAATGAATATTTTATTCAAACAAATATTTATTACAATTTTGAACAGTACAATTTCAAGCTCTCACTATAACTATACAAATTCAATTTACATTCAGAACCTCACTACATATCACTCACACTCGTATTTATCTTCAACTTCTTTCCAGTTTGAATCCAGCATCTGAGCAATCTGCAAAAATACAAACTAACGCAGTAAAATTGAAAAAGAAATATTTTTGCAATATAAAATAAAGTATGGTTTTCGAAAATATTGTTTGCCTCAGTTATTTGGGTTTTTCGTCATCGTTTAAATTTGAATTCAACATACACGAACAACTTGTGACATACACAGTGTATCACTGTATATGCCACAAGGCCGTGCACACCGATATATACACTTGATAATGCTACAGGGACAGGTGAGCACAGGTCAAACCCAAATGAAAAGCCGGGTTCAACTCACGTGCAATAACACAAATGTCACAACTCACAGCACAAGGTCAAACCCGAGCCTCAAGCTGGATTCAACACAGGTGAAAAATCAAATGAAATGGTCAAGATACATAACTCATAGGGTCAGCCAAAATTCAAATGTATAAATACACACAACACAGTGGTGCTGCATATAATGTATAGTGAAGTACAATCATGAATGCAAACTACAGATCAGAGCAGTATGCAAAGTCGATGCAACATAAACAAACCCAATACAATATGACTGTGAGCAGTGCCACAAGACCACCAGGCAAATGAACAGAGGCATCAATATGACAACCCAACAGCAACATGCTCTGAACACCACTGGCTAGTCCAATTTACAAAGAACCCAAATGCAAACAGCAGTATGCAAGCACAGCCTCAAACATGAAACAAGGTGCACCAGACCAGGTTACAAGATGATCAAGGCAGACTACAAGTTCAAGTGGACAGTGCAGACAATAATCAAGTGATCAACAGAACATGGACTGCAACAATCAAGCAAATGTAGAGAACAAGCTACATGAAGGCAACATGATGCAATGTCGAGCTCAGTACAACACAGTGTACATAAATACATGCAAATGCATCAAAGCACTGAGAAATGAATGCAACATTTACAACATTGCAGCAGTATGCAAGTGCATACACAAAGAGGCAACAAAGACTTGAATTACCAAGTGCACCACAGACCATGCTACAACTTCAAATGAACCAGCAACACAACAAGCACATGAATGCACATAGCAAGCTACATGAAGACAGAGCTCGAGACTACAACTCAAAGTTCAATGTAGACTGCATAATGAACCAACTACACAATTCGAAGCATAATGCATATATAGCAGTAAAGTACACAAGCCAATCCAAACAACAACAAAGTCGATGCAAACATACATGAACAGGCAGTACACAGTGAATAAAGCAATGTGAACCATGAAATCAACATCATCACGAAATGAATCAAAGCCAAGACCGAAGCCAGCAGTATAGAAAATAAAGAACGAAATTCAACAGTACTGTGTTGACCGTATTAAAAAAAAAAATTCAAGTACGCATCTTTGAGAAAGTCAAAGCCGTGACTTATCCAGAAATCAAAACAATTTCAAGGTGAACAAATCATGGCCGAAGTCACAATTGAACAAGTCAGAGACGTGGTGGTAAAGAAACGAACAAGTCAGTGAAATCCCAAGCATCAATACAAGATCAAACGGCCAAAGCAAATTTTTGAAACAATCAGACGAACGAAAAATAAGGAGATCGAACGCATATAAATCCCAATCATCATCGGCAATTTTAGGTATCGAGTTCAAGTACGAATACACAAAAGCACAAAAGCGTAAAATCACATACCGAATCAAGGAGACGAACTCGATCCAAATTGAAGAGCCGAGAGCAAATCAAAGAGCATCGAAGCCTACCATCGAACTGTATCAAGCGGCGAACTTCAATTTGCAAAACCCTAATTTTGAAAGCAAGGAGCAAAAGAGCAGAAGCCCTAATTTCTGAAGAAAGAGGATCGGCCACCATTTCACAAGCCAAAGTGGAACGGGTTAAAGAAAAGGGAATAGGGCCGACCTAGTTTAATTATAAAGGCTTTAGTATATTTTTAAATAAGGGTTTAAGTTTTTGTTTTTGTTTTTGTTTTTCAAATCAAATCTTGGTAAATCACCACCTAGGGTTTAGGTAGTGTCATATTGTCTAGTTAGAGTTAGTTCAGTGAGCAAGGTGTGCGAGTTTGCAAAGCTCTATAGGCGAGAGCAGAGTTTGTGAGTAAGCAAAGCTCTATAGGCGGGAGCAGAGTTTGCGAGTAAACGAAACTCTATAGGCGGGAGCAGGGTGTGCGAGTCTAGTAGAGTGTTTGTGAGCGGGAGCAAATGTTTGCGAGTCTAGTAGAGTATTTGTGAGCGGGAGCAAAAGGGTCTGCAAGTCTAGTAGAGTGTTTGTAAGCGTGATACTGTTTAATTCTAATAGAAATCTGGGAATGCAGCAGTAGGCAGGGGTTGCTGAAGCTGGGTAAATATTGTGTGTGATTTACTTTTCAGCATATTTATTTTTGCAGTTTGTTTCTGTGTTTAAATCGAGAAAATTTGCTATAACCCTATTCACCCCCCTCTAGGGTTAATCTAGATCCTACAGTCTTCCCAAATCTTAGCACACCCCGCATTGGAGAAACTTTCAAGAAAACGGAATCTCCAACTTGAAATTCCAAAGCTCTTCTTCTATGGTCGTAATAACTCTTCTGGCGACTTTGAGCAGTTATTAACTTCTTTCGAATAAAATCAACTTTTTCAGTGGCTTCTTTAATTATATCTGATCCAAGAACGTGTCTATCACCGGATTCAATCCAGCAGGCCGGTGATCGACACGGACGACCATATAAAGCTTCAAAAGGATCCATTTCAATACTAGCTTGATAATTATTGTTATATGAAAATTCGACCAAATGTAAATAGTCCTCCCAAGAACCGCCAAAGTCAAGAATACAAGCTCGCAAAAGATCCTCTAATATTCGGTTTATCATTTTAGTCTGCCCATCAGAATATGGGTGATAAGCAGCACTGAAATTTAGTTTTGTTCCCAATGTGGCTTGAAACGCCTCCCAAAATCTACTAGTGAAGATCGGGTCACGATCACTCACTATAGTGCTCGGTATACCGTAGAGATGAACAATCTCTTTGATATATAGCTCAGTTAAACATGCTGTTGTCCGGGTGGATTTCACTGGAATGAAATAGGCTATTTTAGTCAAACGGTCCATAATAACCCAGATTGCTTCATTCCCCTTTCGAGGGTGGGGCAACCCGTCGATGAAATCCATCGATACCTGTTCCCATTTCCAGTTGGGTACCTCCAAAGGCTGGTGTAAACCCGCCATCTTCTTCTGATCACTTTTAATTTGTTGACAAGTAGCACAACGACTCACATATATAGATATATCTCTTTTCATTGTCTTCCACCAGAAAGTTCTTTTGATATCTCTATACATCTTATTAACTCCTGGATGGATACTGAGTTTCGATTTGTGACATTCATCTAGAACTTCACGCTTCAGATCAGGGAAGTCCGGAACACATATTGTGCCTTTCAACCTTATAACTCCCCTACTATCCATCTCAAAACTAGTGTCTTCTCCCTGGCATATTCTTTTATAAATTCCTCGAAGAAACTCATCTTCATATTGCTTGCTCGCGATCCTCTTAAGAAGAGTAGGAGTGATAACAAGATATGCGAGAACAACATGTCTTCTGCTTAAAGCATCGGCAACCACATTGGCTTTTCCGGGTGTCTACACAATATCTAGGTCATATGACGCTAGAAATTCTAACCATCGTTGTTGCCATAGATTTAAATCTTTCTGGGTGAAGAGATATTTCAAAGATTTATGGTCGGTGAATAATTCAAATTTTTCACCTATAACAAAGAGAGTTTATTAAGTATATTTATTTAGTTAAGTTAAATTTCTTATGTCATTAAGAAAGCTGGAAAAAAAAATTACCCAGAAGATTTTGTCGCCAAATTTTCAAAGTGAAAATAACAGCTAAAAGCTCCAAATCGTGTGTTGGGTAATTTCTCTCATGCGGGCGCAATTGTCTACTCTCGTAGGTGATTACTTTCCCATTTTACCTTAGTACCGCACCCAAACCATCTCCATAAGCATCAGTATAGACATATAACCCTTAGTTCACGTTAATGATAGCGAGAATAGGAGCGGTAGTTAATCTCCTTTTCAATTCCTGGAAAGCTTCATCACATTTTGGAGTCCAATCGAATTTAGCATTCTTCATTGTTAGCTTAGTCAATGGACTGGCCAACTTAGAAAAATCCTGGACAAACTTTCTATAATATCCCGCCAAAACCAGAGAACTTCGAACTTCTCTAGGAGTAGTGGGTCGCTTCCAGTCCAGAATTGCAGAATTCTTGCTTGGATCAAAAGAAATCCCTTCTTCATTAACAATATGACCGAGAAATCTGACTTCTTTGACCCAAAAGTGACATTTAAAAAATTTAGCGAATAGGATATTCCTCCTCAATATCTCCAAAACAATTCTGAGATGTTCAGCATGCTCCTCTTCAGTTTTGGAGTAAATCAAGATATCATCATTAAATACAAGGACAAATTTGTTCAATACTTCTCGAAACACACGGGTCATTAACTCTACGAAGTACACAGGAGCGTTGGGTAGTCCGAAGGGCATGACTAACCATTCGTAGAACATGTTAGGACCCCTAAAGGCAGTCAAATGAACATAATCCTCGGCTATTCGCAGCTGATGGAACCCCAGAGCTAAATCCATCTTAGAAAAGAATCGAGCGCCATGAAGTTGATCGAATAGATCGTCGATTCTAGGTAAAGGCAATTTGTTCTTGAGAGTTTGTTTATTGAGATCACGGTAATCTACACACAATCTCAAAGATCCGTCCGATTTAGTCACAAACACGACAGCTGAACCCCATTCGGAAACACTAGGGCGAATCAATCCTTTCTGTAGCAAATCTCAAGTTTAATTGACTAATTTAATTCTTTCCCTAGGTGCCATCCTGCGACTTGCGTGAACGACATGACGGGCATTGGGTACTAAGTCAATTCGGAATTCTATTTCTCTGTGTGGAGGTAAGGATTTTACTTCTTCAAATACGTCGGAAAATTCCCGAACAACAGGTATAGACTCCAGACTGGGTTTAGGATATCCCAAAGTATACATCAATTTGTCTCTCTTTGGACTCGGATCCTCACAAGAGATTTCAATAAAATTTCCATGGTTTTTTTTGACCAAAATTGTCCGATTATTACAATCCAATTTAGCTTCGTATCACGATAACTTGTTCATTCCGAGTAAGATTTCAAATTCATTAAATTCCAGAATGTAAAGGTTGATAGGAAATTGATAGCAAGCATATGAAATAGGAACTTTCCTACAATACAAACAAAGATTTGCGGGACCTCCAACCGGATTTTTCACGCAAATAGGGTCGTTAACAAATTCAGTTTTAAGTTCTAATTCATTTACGGTTTGTTGGGAGATAAAGCTATGTGAAGCTCCCATGCCAAATAGAACTCTAACAATTTTATCATAAATAGTAAGGTTACCTTCCAGAACACCTTTTCCTTTATCAGCTTTCGAAGTTGAAGGGTCTTCCTTTATCGAATAAACATTTGCCACCTGTGCTTGCTTCATGACCGGGCAATTCTTAACAACATGTCTAGGCCTGTGACAATTACAGCATTCTCTAAATCCTTAAGCAGCCTTCACGGGTTGTTCCTTCTTAACTTGCTTCTTCGGGTTTTTGCAGCTATTTGAACAATGGTGTAACGTCCCGGAATTTTGACAATATCAATTTAATAATCTGTGGTTAAAATTAAATTGATATTGATAATCTGATAATAATTATTCAAATAAATTTAATAATCTTCTTTAATAAATATTTAAATTGGCTATTGTGTCTTTTAAATGATATAAATTGATTTATGTTTACAATCAATAATTGATTTATATATTAGCATTTGTTTCAATTTTAAGTAAAACATATTTTCTAATTTTATTATTTTTAGTAATTTGGAAATTTGTTTTATTTAATATCTAAGCATTTCAAAATTTAATAAATGACTTTGGTTGAAATTTGTAAATATATCATGTTTTAAAATTGTAATGTATATATTTCAATTTGGAAATTTTATTTTAAATTGATACTAAGTTTTAAAATTTACTTCATAAATAAAAATGTGATTTTAAAATTTATAAGAAAATATTGAAATGTTTTTAAAATTTAATTGGATTTAGTTTTAATTTTAGAATAATCAAACAAAATGATTTTTAATTAAATAAAAAGAGATTCATAAAAACAATATTGACTTAATCTTGAATATGTATAAGTTAATTTGTATATCATTATTGTTCTTAGTTCTTTTGTAAATTCATAAACATGTTTTTAAATAAACTAACAAACTAAATTAGATTAACACATGCATTACTTGTTAATTTAAATACTAATTACTTTTAAAAGAGAAAAACAAGTGTTAGATTCATATGCATTCATGTAACATGTGTTTTAAAATTAGCATCACAATTTGACAAGTGTTAAATTTGGTTTTAATTTTCTTTCAGTTCATTTAAAACTGAAAATACATTAGTTTTGTTTGCATCTTCATTTCATATTGAATTTTCATTTTTTTTCCTTAATCAAATACATCACCTCTAAAATCAGTAATCCCTTCATATTCAACACCAAATCTAGATCACCTGCATACCTCAAATTCAAGCAAATCTGCATATACTCCTCAAACAAAAATCTGGAAAACCTCTATGCTTAAACCCTTTCTATGATCAATACCTGAAACAATCTGATATTCCTCAAATCCTTCATCTGCATATTACTCAAAGATTAAATCTGCATTCACAAATTATCAAGAATTGGATCTGCATTTCCTCAAAATCCAACAAAACTGCATAATCTAAACCATGTTCAAAACATCTGCATATCTACACTTCATTTCAAACTAAGTGAAGCCTGCATTTTTCTACACTTGGTTTGGAACCTGGGAAGGAAAGGCATTTGCATGCATATGGAATTGGGCTACTGCATTTGTATTCTGTCTGCATGAAAGCAATCAGGCTATGAGCATGAGCAACAGAGAGGAAGCACTTGCATTTTTTCTTTAAGCCTGCATTTTTTTGGTGTCTCTGCAAATCTCAAAAGAACACAGATGGTCTGCATTCATAATAAGGTGAGTAACATTTAAACTCTTTAGTTTTAAAAATAAGTTGCATGTTTTACTAAATGCAAATAATATTTTTGTGCTATCTATGGTTGTTGATGTGGAAATGACTTATATCACCTGTTCTGTTTTTGAATTTATTTCCAGGTAAAACTTTATTAACTACTCTTGCCTTTAAGTCAGTTATCTGTTAAAAGAAAATGCAAAGTAAAGTTGTATTAGTTTCATAAGTTAATGTTTAAAAAAAAAAATTGTCAAGAAGTTTAAATATGAGTTGCCTCTGTAAAACAGAAAAAAACATCATTGCATGTTCAATTTTAATCAAACCAAACCTAATTAATAATAATTCAGTAATGCCAATCAAAAGTATAAAATGAATCTTGATTTTTAAATCAAGTATTGGTATTTTTTTTTTTTAGTGTTTATTCTATATGCAGTTTGACCTGGAACAAAAATATGAATATGAGCAAATTCTTGCAATTTGTGATTTTAAATGACTCAGGATCTTTTTGAATTATTTAGAAAGGATCATAGATCCTGGTAAAAATCTGAGAGTTAGTTAAAGTTTGATAGATTGATTGCAGTTTTGGGTTTTTAGAACTGCACTCTAGTTTGAAATGGGGTTGAACAGGGGATCAGTGGGAAGTCTTGGATGGATTGAGTGTTCTGGGTTTTGGGGTATGGGTAGTGGATGTGTAATGGAGTTCATGGCCAAAGGGGGCGGGAGTCCGATGGTCGGAGCAGCTTGAAGTGAAGGATGACAGGTTTGAGTAAAACCTGTAAGTTGTTTTCAGGTTTTGTATATTGGGGTTTTCAGAGCTAAATTGTTGAATTCCTGTTATTTGGTAGATCTTGTGTTGGTGTTGCAGTATTCTTGGGTTTATGGGGGTTGTTGGATCCTCACTGGAGGTCGCCAGAGGTGGTGCGACCTGATTTTCTGGTGATCTGTTTTGGTTGGGGGTTGTTTCAGAGAAGGGTTTGAGTTTATTCGAAGTGAATGGAATAATGACCCGAAGCAAGTTGATAGATAACTCGAAGTAAGTATGGCAGAAACCCGAAGCAAAAGCTTGTAGAACTCGAAGTAAAAGTTTGTATGGGGTTAATCTGTAGTTTCCAGAAAACACAGTATACTGTGTTTTGTTTTAAAAACTGGGTTTTAAACTTTTTAAAAGTATGGGTTTTAAAATATTAAAATCTGTAGATTTAGATTTAAATAGGGTTTAGGTTTAAAAATCAAATTCATGTTGTATCTTTGATCTGAATTCAAATTTGTATTTTGATTTGAATTCAAATTTCAGGTTTGAAAACCCTGTTTCTGTTTCTTTTAAAAAAAAAAACCTGGGTTTAAAAAACTTTTAAAACCTATAGATTTAGTTAAAGTAAGAATTTAGTACAAATTCAAATGTAAGTTTGAAATTTTAGATTCAAATTTAAATCTAGGTTTTGAAATAGAGTTTTAATTCTTAACTTAACTAACTATTTCAGTTTTAGTAAATAGTTCAAATTTTAAGTAATGAAGTTTTTAAAATATGAAGCAAGGTTTAAAAATAGATTTTAAAATCTGGAAATCTGAGTTTTTAAAGTGAAGCTCAGTTTCAAATTTAAAGGAAAATTCAAAGTTGAAAGTTTTTAAACCAAAATTGAATTTAAACTTCTAAAATTTTGAAATGAACTTAACTTCAAGTTTATATGATTTGATTTTTTTTTAAGACAAACCTTTGAATTGTCCTGAAATTTAAATAAGTTTTAAATTTATTAAGTTTGAAATTATTTTATTTTAAATTTGAATTTAAATTGAAATTTAAAGTTAATTTCAAAAGTACTTTGTTTTGAATTAAATTGTTTAAAACATAATTAAGTTATGTTTATTTTGAAATTTAAATTTAGATTTATGTTTTAGAATTAATTAACAAGGTAATTAAGATTTGTTAATTAATTTAATAAATTAATTAAATTTGGAATTAATAATTGATTAAGGATTAATCAATTTGGAATTAAGATCATTAATTAAATTATTAATTAATGATAAATGAATAATAATTATGTAATTAAGTTTTTAATTAAGGTTAATTAATTTAATAATTAACTTTAATTAATAAATGATTAAAAAATAATTTAATTGGTAATTAATTTAAGTTAATTACTTTTTAAAATAATTAGAGGATGGTTAATGAAGGTCATTAACCATGATTAATTAATAATTAATTAATGTAGTTAATTTTTATAATTAATTAGATTAATTAATTTAATAATAATCAATTATAAATGGCTTAAGTATAATTACTTGATGAAGTAATTAAGAAATTAATTACTTGATGTAATTAATTTAATTGAATGAGATTGTTTAATTTAATTAATTAAGTTTAATTAATTTTAAACACTTGGGTTAAGGATAATTGCTTTATGTAATTAATGTTTTGGAAACTACTTAGTTAAGTAATTATTTGATAATTACAGATTGTAATTAAGGGATGTTAAGTATGAAGAAATTTGGATTAATTATTTAGTAATTAATCAAATAATTAATTAAGAAATTAAATTAAGGATAATTAATTTGGATTATTATAGTAATTGAGTTAGTTAATTACTGTGAGTAATTAATTTAAGAAATAATTAAGATCATTAATTATTTAATTAGTGATGTAATTAAGGATGATTAATTAGGATTAATTAATCAATAATAGGTAATTAATTAATATAATTAATTAAGGATTAAGATAATTAATTATGATTAATTAATTTAATTAAAGTAATTAAGGGTTAATTACTGTTTAGTTGAGGATAATTACATGGATGTAATTAAGTATAATTAATCAAGGGTGATTAATTAAAGTAATTTATGATTGATTAATTGATTGTAATCAATTGAGTAAGCAAAATAATTTGGTGAGGTAATTAATTTAATTTATTTTAAATTAATTATAGATGAAGGAATTAATTTAATTCATTTTAAATTAATTTGAGATATAGATAATTAATTTAATTCATTTTAAATTAATTATATGGTGATGAGTAAATCTTTACTTATGGATGAATGGTTGAACTTGATTGTCTTGGATGCTTTGTGATCTCAGTATTGAGATAAATAATATTGTGTGGTATGGATGTTGATTGTATGGTGATGATAATATAGGTTATCTATTGTGATGTTGATATGTGGTATATCTATTTGATATTGATGATGTGGATCACCTGTTATGTGATAATGTTGATTATCAGTTATGTTTTAAGTTATCTATCTGTGTGTATATAGATACTGTAATTGAATTGTTTTAAACCTTTAAAACAACTTGGACCTTAAAAGACACGCTTTGGTTTTCGATGAGACCGGGATCGGGTTTCCATATTTGGATATCCGAAAACCACATCGTTTCCAAATAACGTTAGGTCGTGAATCTAAGTGGAGCTTTGTGAAGACTCGAGGTGTAAGGACTATGAGTCATTATAACTCTGTGGGTGATTCCGTAATGAGTTGACGGAATTAGTCCTTATAGATTCGAGATGGTGAATCAGAGTGCAAGGGTTATTGTCGTTAACTCTGAGGGTGATTCCAAAATGAGTGTAACGAAATAATGCCTTCGGTTTCGTTCGAACCCGGAACGAACTTGTATGGATTGAATGCTTTCAGAACATCGTCAGGTGGACGATGAGCATTCTAAGTGATGTGTCCTATAAAGGTAATCGTAACCTCAAGCCTCATCAACCGGGAATGGCTAAAACAGGGGAGGTGCAGCAAAGCTTCGTGGGTAGCCCCCACTTGAGAGTAAGATTTACCCCTGTCTAGAGGTCCCTTTTTATTTCGGCTGTGTGTGGACGGTTTAGTAGCTACAACCGTCGGGGTTGTCTTATTTGGAACTGTTCAGTAAGGAACGGGTCCGGCTTTGTGTTGCAGGGGATGAAGGGAGTAATCCTCGGTACGGTGATCTAGGCCACGTACTGTGACGGGCGGTACCCCAGTAGCCCTGCCATTGTATGGAATCCAAAATCCAATAAGTGCCAACGGTTTTGATTGTATTACCCACTTTTGTGGCTAGTAGCTGGAATTTAATGAATGTAACAATTTCGGCTATTTCATATTTATTTGAAAACCCTAGACACTATTATAATATCATCGGATTTCCTATCAAACGTTTTGGTTAGCGTAAGGTAAAAACTTTTCCATGTTTATGTGTGGGAAGTCTTACGTGATACCTTTCTTTCCAAAAGGTTTTTAAAGTTAAGCAACTTTAACCTGTTACTCACACCAGACCCATGTCTGACCCGGAGTTTATTTTTGTTTTTCATAAACTCTTGGGTACTCAAATTTTTATGAGTAGTCAAGGGATTCAGGTTAGAATTCTGGATTAGCTTTGACGATTTGTGGAGGAGCAATGGAGCAGGAGGCTTCTGCGTATAGCTATTGATTATTCCGCTGTGTTTTCTTTGAGTTGTTGTATTATGTTGTATAACTAGACAGGTGTCTATAACTGTCTAGTATGAGTTGATTGTGCTGTGTATCTCTGATGTAAATGATACTATGTAATATTTATGTTATTAATATAATTTATTCGTTCCGCTGTGTTAGATTCTGATGTTGTTTCTTCTTTTCTTCTTTCTTTTCTTCTTCTATCCCTTTCTTTCTTAATTCATGACGCGATTTTCTGGGAGTGGAAAGTCGGGTCGCTACATTTGGTATCAGAGCTTTAGGTTGAGTGAATACCTAGGCTCTGTAGTGGTATCTTTCTTGAGAGAGCGTATTTGTAGTTTTATTATATATATATTTATATAATTATTTCTACCTATCTGTTGGGTTACCTGTTCAGGTTTTCCAATATAAGTTATAAAGGTAGATGGGGTAGTAGTGTGTGTAACACGACTACCATTGGTTGGAGTTTGAATGTTTGAAGTTGGAAGTGTATCTGTTGAGACTGTAGACCTAATACCGTCTCGATTGAGTTCTGAAGTGATGAAAAACTTCATTAATCTCTGAAGGAAACCTGTTAGGGTTCGGAGTTTATTTTTGAGATTGGATGAGTATTGTTTGGATCTGTTGACTTGGCAGAAGTAAGTGATGGTATTTTGAATACCTCAGGAGTAGTAGCTGCGTGATGAGATGCAGTGACTATGGATGTTCCCGAAGATGTTTTCTTTGGAACAAGTTAAGAAGTGAGTTTGCTTCGGTGTTGTGGCTGTGGTCGGCTTGAAGCTTCTGTTTGCTTTGAAGTCCGAGTTTCTCGGAGAGCTTTGTTTTGGAATTCTTTGGCACCCGTGGAAGCAGTGCAGTTTGGAGTATTCTCGGTGTTGGCAAGAGATCTTCTGGCTTAGCAGTTTTTATGAAGTGGAGTTCAGAAGCAGTTTTGTGGACCTGTTTCTTCAATGGGTTAGCCAGTTAAGTTTAAGCTGTTCTATTTGGTTAAGGATGAACAGTATTCTTTGGATTTGGTTTGGGTGGATCGCAAAAGTGACTTGCGATTGTTGAGTGTTCTCTTGGGTTATCTGAGTTTTCTAAATGTCCTCAGGAAGTCGGAGTTCTGTCCGCATCTGGAGATTGAGCTTTCTTATCGACTGGGATTCCGTAGTGGTACCGGTGGTTCAGCTTTTTAGTAAAATGGTTCTAAGTGATTGAGTTGGTGTAGCAGCTCGGAGTTTTGGAGGAACTCCTGAATGATTCTTATGGATTTGTTGAACCATATTTCTGGGGTGTGTTGTCCTGTTTGTGCTTGTGTTCTTCTTCAGCATTCTCCTTTATGTCGGATCAGAGTTGAGCAGCGGAAGCAGTTTGGAAGTGTATCTGCTTTTCTTTTCCCGCTCAGGAGAAGTGAGTTGTTGTCTTCTGATGTTGAGGAGTTGAGTTTGAGTTCTTGGTTTGGTTGATCTTGAGGAGAACATTTTGTTGGTTGATTGGTCTAGTTGTTTCTAGAAGCATCAGCGAAGGTTTAGCTGATCAGGAAGGCTGTAGGTAGCCCATGATCGTTTGGAGAGTTTTATGGATAAGAGTCAAAGAGATTTGGACTCTGAAGACGGAGATTTATTTTGGATAAGTTTTCTCCGATCAAAGGTGAGCTATAAGATTGGATAAGTCTGAGAAGCTAGCTCTGAAGTATTTTGGATCTTTTCTGTGATTTTGGAGATAAGTGATTGATCTTCAGGATTGGATTGCCAGTTTGGATAACTGGGATCGATGAGTTTCACGTATCTCTGAGGGAGTACGTGTATGATCTATCTTTGGTTGAGGAACCAGCAGTTCTGGATTTTTGGTTGTTGAGTCAGACTCGTTTGTAGTCTGATATCTTGTCTAGTGTTATAGATATAGTTGTATAGGAGCTTTGTAGCTTCATAGTATTGTTTGTTTGGATTTTCTAGGGCGAGTATCCCGGTGTGTATATATACACACTGGGAAACTCGATGTGATTTTATCCAGATTTTGTCTGCATAATTAGATATGTTTGATTGGTTGAATTGGTGTTTGGTTGTTAGCATATGTTTGGTGTATGCTTGTGTTTAAAATTAAAATTTAATGAGATTATTAAATTACCTTTGTTTTAAATTTCGAGGACGAAATTCTTTTAAGGGGGAAGGATTGTAACGTCCCGGAATTTTGACAATATCAATTTAATAATCTGTGGTTAAAATTAAATTGATATTGATAATCTGATAATAATTATTCAAATAAATTTAATAATCTTCTTTAATAAATATTTAAATTGGCTATTGTGTCTTTTAAATGATATAAATTGATTTATGTTTACAATCAATAATTGATTTATATATTAGCATTTGTTTCAATTTTAAGTAAAACATATTTTCTAATTTTATTATTTTTAGTAATTTGGAAATTTGTTTTATTTAATATCTAAGCATTTCAAAATTTAATAAATGACTTTGGTTGAAATTTGTAAATATATCATGTTTTAAAATTGTAATGTATATATTTCAATTTGGAAATTTTATTTTAAATTGATACTAAGTTTTAAAATTTACTTCATAAATAAAAATGTGATTTTAAAATTTATAAGAAAATATTGAAATGTTTTTAAAATTTAATTGGATTTAGTTTTAATTTTAGAATAATCAAACAAAATGATTTTTAATTAAATAAAAAGAGATTCATAAAAACAATATTGACTTAATCTTGAATATGTATAAGTTAATTTGTATATCATTATTGTTCTTAGTTCTTTTGTAAATTCATAAACATGTTTTTAAATAAACTAACAAACTAAATTAGATTAACACATGCATTACTTGTTAATTTAAATACTAATTACTTTTAAAAGAGAAAAACAAGTGTTAGATTCATATGCATTCATGTAACATGTGTTTTAAAATTAGCATCACAATTTGACAAGTGTTAAATTTGGTTTTAATTTTCTTTCAGTTCATTTAAAACTGAAAATACATTAGTTTTGTTTGCATCTTCATTTCATATTGAATTTTCATTTTTTTTCCTTAATCAAATACATCACCTCTAAAATCAGTAATCCCTTCATATTCAACACCAAATCTAGATCACCTGCATACCTCAAATTCAAGCAAATCTGCATATACTCCTCAAACAAAAATCTGGAAAACCTCTATGCTTAAACCCTTTCTATGATCAATACCTGAAACAATCTGATATTCCTCAAATCCTTCATCTGCATATTACTCAAAGATTAAATCTGCATTCACAAATTATCAAGAATTGGATCTGCATTTCCTCAAAATCCAACAAAACTGCATAATCTAAACCATGTTCAAAACATCTGCATATCTACACTTCATTTCAAACTAAGTGAAGCCTGCATTTTTCTACACTTGGTTTGGAACCTGGGAAGGAAAGGCATTTGCATGCATATGGAATTGGGCTACTGCATTTGTATTCTGTCTGCATGAAAGCAATCAGGCTATGAGCATGAGCAACAGAGAGGAAGCACTTGCATTTTTTCTTTAAGCCTGCATTTTTTTGGTGTCTCTGCAAATCTCAAAAGAACACAGATGGTCTGCATTCATAATAAGGTGAGTAACATTTAAACTCTTTAGTTTTAAAAATAAGTTGCATGTTTTACTAAATGCAAATAATATTTTTGTGCTATCTATGGTTGTTGATGTGGAAATGACTTATATCACCTGTTCTGTTTTTGAATTTATTTCCAGGTAAAACTTTATTAACTACTCTTGCCTTTAAGTCAGTTATCTGTTAAAAGAAAATGCAAAGTAAAGTTGTATTAGTTTCATAAGTTAATGTTTAAAAAAAAAAAATGTCAAGAAGTTTAAATATGAGTTGCCTCTGTAAAACAGAAAAAAACATCATTGCATGTTCAATTTTAATCAAACCAAACCTAATTAATAATAATTCAGTAATGCCAATCAAAAGTATAAAATGAATCTTGATTTTTAAATCAAGTATTGGTATTTTTTTTTTTTAGTGTTTATTCTATATGCAGTTTGACCTGGAACAAAAATATGAATATGAGCAAATTCTTGCAATTTGTGATTTTAAATGACTCAGGATCTTTTTGAATTATTTAGAAAGGATCATAGATCCTGGTAAAAATCTGAGAGTTAGTTAAAGTTTGATAGATTGATTGCAGTTTTGGGTTTTTAGAACTGCACTCTAGTTTGAAATGGGGTTGAACAGGGGATCAGTGGGAAGTCTTGGATGGATTGAGTGTTCTGGGTTTTGGGGTATGGGTAGTGGATGTGTAATGGAGTTCATGGCCAAAGGGGGCGGGAGTCCGATGGTCGGAGCAGCTTGAAGTGAAGGATGACAGGTTTGAGTAAAACCTGTAAGTTGTTTTCAGGTTTTGTATATTGGGGTTTTCAGAGCTAAATTGTTGAATTCCTGTTATTTGGTAGATCTTGTGTTGGTGTTGCAGTATTCTTGGGTTTATGGGGGTTGTTGGATCCTCACTGGAGGTCGCCAGAGGTGGTGCGACCTGATTTTCTGGTGATCTGTTTTGGTTGGGGGTTGTTTCAGAGAAGGGTTTGAGTTTATTCGAAGTGAATGGAATAATGACCCGAAGCAAGTTGATAGATAACTCGAAGTAAGTATGGCAGAAACCCGAAGCAAAAGCTTGTAGAACTCGAAGTAAAAGTTTGTATGGGGTTAATCTGTAGTTTCCAGAAAACACAGTATACTGTGTTTTGTTTTAAAAACTGGGTTTTAAACTTTTTAAAAGTATGGGTTTTAAAATATTAAAATCTGTAGATTTAGATTTAAATAGGGTTTAGGTTTAAAAATCAAATTCATGTTGTATCTTTGATCTGAATTCAAATTTGTATTTTGATTTGAATTCAAATTTCAGGTTTGAAAACCCTGTTTCTGTTTCTTTTAAAAAAAAAACCTGGGTTTAAAAAACTTTTAAAACCTATAGATTTAGTTAAAGTAAGAATTTAGTACAAATTCAAATGTAAGTTTGAAATTTTAGATTCAAATTTAAATCTAGGTTTTGAAATAGAGTTTTAATTCTTAACTTAACTAACTATTTCAGTTTTAGTAAATAGTTCAAATTTTAAGTAATGAAGTTTTTAAAATATGAAGCAAGGTTTAAAAATAGATTTTAAAATCTGGAAATCTGAGTTTTTAAAGTGAAGCTCAGTTTCAAATTTAAAGGAAAATTCAAAGTTGAAAGTTTTTAAACCAAAATTGAATTTAAACTTCTAAAATTTTGAAATGAACTTAACTTCAAGTTTATATGATTTGATTTTTTTTTAAGACAAACCTTTGAATTGTCCTGAAATTTAAATAAGTTTTAAATTTATTAAGTTTGAAATTATTTTATTTTAAATTTGAATTTAAATTGAAATTTAAAGTTAATTTCAAAAGTACTTTGTTTTGAATTAAATTGTTTAAAACATAATTAAGTTATGTTTATTTTGAAATTTAAATTTAGATTTATGTTTTAGAATTAATTAACAAGGTAATTAAGATTTGTTAATTAATTTAATAAATTAATTAAATTTGGAATTAATAATTGATTAAGGATTAATCAATTTGGAATTAAGATCATTAATTAAATTATTAATTAATGATAAATGAATAATAATTATGTAATTAAGTTTTTAATTAAGGTTAATTAATTTAATAATTAACTTTAATTAATAAATGATTAAAAAATAATTTAATTGGTAATTAATTTAAGTTAATTACTTTTTAAAATAATTAGAGGATGGTTAATGAAGGTCATTAACCATGATTAATTAATAATTAATTAATGTAGTTAATTTTTATAATTAATTAGATTAATTAATTTAATAATAATCAATTATAAATGGCTTAAGTATAATTACTTGATGAAGTAATTAAGAAATTAATTACTTGATGTAATTAATTTAATTGAATGAGATTGTTTAATTTAATTAATTAAGTTTAATTAATTTTAAACACTTGGGTTAAGGATAATTGCTTTATGTAATTAATGTTTTGGAAACTACTTAGTTAAGTAATTATTTGATAATTACAGATTGTAATTAAGGGATGTTAAGTATGAAGAAATTTGGATTAATTATTTAGTAATTAATCAAATAATTAATTAAGAAATTAAATTAAGGATAATTAATTTGGATTATTATAGTAATTGAGTTAGTTAATTACTGTGAGTAATTAATTTAAGAAATAATTAAGATCATTAATTATTTAATTAGTGATGTAATTAAGGATGATTAATTAGGATTAATTAATCAATAATAGGTAATTAATTAATATAATTAATTAAGGATTAAGATAATTAATTATGATTAATTAATTTAATTAAAGTAATTAAGGGTTAATTACTGTTTAGTTGAGGATAATTACATGGATGTAATTAAGTATAATTAATCAAGGGTGATTAATTAAAGTAATTTATGATTGATTAATTGATTGTAATCAATTGAGTAAGCAAGATAATTTGGTGAGGTAATTAATTTAATTTATTTTAAATTAATTATAGATGAAGGAATTAATTTAATTCATTTTAAATTAATTTGAGATATAGATAATTAATTTAATTCATTTTAAATTAATTATATGGTGATGAGTAAATCTTTACTTATGGATGAATGGTTGAACTTGATTGTCTTGGATGCTTTGTGATCTCAGTATTGAGATAAATAATATTGTGTGGTATGGATGTTGATTGTATGGTGATGATAGTATAGGTTATCTATTGTGATGTTGATATGTGGTATATCTATTTGATATTGATGATGTGGATCACCTGTTATGTGATAATGTTGATTATCAGTTATGTTTTAAGTTATCTATCTGTGTGTATATAGATACTGTAATTGAATTGTTTTAAACCTTTAAAACAACTTGGACCTTAAAAGACACGCTTTGGTTTTCGATGAGACCGGGATCGGGTTTCCATATTTGGATATCCGAAAACCACATCGTTTCCAAATAACGTTAGGTCGTGAATCTAAGTGGAGCTTTGTGAAGACTCGAGGTGTAAGGACTATGAGTCATTATAACTCTGTGGGTGATTCCGTAATGAGTTGACGGAATTAGTCCTTATAGATTCGAGATGGTGAATCAGAGTGCAAGGGTTATTGTCGTTAACTCTGAGGGTGATTCCAAAATGAGTGTAACGAAATAATGCCTTCGGTTTCGTTCGAACCCGGAACGAACTTGTATGGATTGAATGCTTTCAGAACATCGTCAGGTGGACGATGAGCATTCTAAGTGATGTGTCCTATAAAGGTAATCGTAACCTCAAGCCTCATCAACCGGGAATGGCTAAAACAGGGGAGGTGCAGCAAAGCTTCGTGGGTAGCCCCCACTTGAGAGTAAGATTTACCCCTGTCTAGAGGTCCCTTTTTATTTCGGCTGTGTGTGGACGGTTTAGTAGCTACAACCGTCGGGGTTGTCTTATTTGGAACTGTTCAGTAAGGAACGGGTCCGGCTTTGTGTTGCAGGGGATGAAGGGAGTAATCCTCGGTACGGTGATCTAGGCCACGTACTGTGACGGGCGGTACCCCAGTAGCCCTGCCATTGTATGGAATCCAAAATCCAATAAGTGCCAACGGTTTTGATTGTATTACCCACTTTTGTGGCTAGTAGCTGGAATTTAATGAATGTAACAATTTCGGCTATTTCATATTTATTTGAAAACCCTAGACACTATTATAATATCATCGGATTTCCTATCAAACGTTTTGGTTAGCGTAAGGTAAAAACTTTTCCATGTTTATGTGTGGGAAGTCTTACGTGATACCTTTCTTTCCAAAAGGTTTTTAAAGTTAAGCAACTTTAACCTGTTACTCACACCAGACCCATGTCTGACCCGGAGTTTATTTTTGTTTTTCATAAACTCTTGGGTACTCAAATTTTTATGAGTAGTCAAGGGATTCAGGTTAGAATTCTGGATTAGCTTTGACGATTTGTGGAGGAGCAATGGAGCAGGAGGCTTCTGCGTATAGCTATTGATTATTCCGCTGTGTTTTCTTTGAGTTGTTGTATTATGTTGTATAACTAGACAGGTGTCTATAACTGTCTAGTATGAGTTGATTGTGCTGTGTATCTCTGATGTAAATGATACTATGTAATATTTATGTTATTAATATAATTTATTCGTTCCGCTGTGTTAGATTCTGATGTTGTTTCTTCTTTTCTTCTTTCTTTTCTTCTTCTATCCCTTTCTTTCTTAATTCATGACGCGATTTTCTGGGAGTGGAAAGTCGGGTCGCTACAAATGGCCCTTTTCTTGGAAAATTGTAACAAGTTACGTTTTTAGCCGAATTTCCTAGATTGTTCTTCTTATCCTTGCATTGATGTGGCTTATTGCCCCCAAACTTTCTTTTTTTCCAATTCCAATTACTTGAATTTCCTCTTTCCCTTGGAATCTCCTACATATCCAGGGTGGCATACCTATATCCCATATCAATAAGATCAGAAAAAGATTCTTTGACGTGTGCTGTCATCCTTTCGTGATACTTCTTGTTCATCCCACGAATGAATCTTTCATTTTTCTTTAGAGGCGTGTTTACCAACTCTGGACCGAAACGAGATAGTTCTTTGAACTTGTTTAAGTATTCCTTGAATGACAAGCTTCCTAGTTTAAGTATTCCTCAAACGGCATATAACTCTTTTGAAACACCTCCTTAAATCGACTCCTAGTAAACTCTTCTTCTGGTTCCATCTACAGTGATTGTTTCCGACCAGGCTAAGGCTTCATCTTGAAGTTGCCAAGAAGCAATGAGCCGCATCTGATCATCTTGCATCTTAAGCCCCTTAAAGATTTTTTCGCATGATCTGATTCATGCCTGGGCCTCATTAATCGACTCTTTGCCTGTGAACGGCCTACCACTAAGCCTTGAGAAACTCTTATACAAATCAGCCAGATTCAGCTGATGCTGAGTAGGCAAAGTTGCTTCTGCTGTAGGGGAAACTTGACTAGCTGTTGTAGCATTCCCTTGACCCCTAGCTCATCCTCTTCGCCTGCTCATCCTTAATATCTGTAATTAGTAAGAAACTTGATTTAGATATTCAGACGAGATATCTTAAGGGATATCAGCAGTTAAAGGAAATAGGCTAAGAAAATTTGAGGTTTCAGTCCGGTTTATACTCATTCTAGGGTATACTTCACCCGATCTCTAATGAGCCACCTACTGTGTTATACTCCGTAGCTAAAGTTCTTACTCAACCTTTAGCTCTGATACCACTTGTCACGACCCAAAATTCAGCGTTCAAAATCGACATCAAATACCTCACTTGTATTCGACTGCCGGAGATTTGAACGTCGAATTCCAGTTTGAATGGAGCTTATAACAACATTAGATGAATATAAACAGTGGAAATAAAATGAACTGCCATACATCAATATTCCAGATACAACATCATAACAATATCGGAGTATTTTTATACATATAACACAACTTCAAAATAGACCATCACGACAGAACAAGTGATTGCATTCCAAGAAAGTCTTCAAAGAAATGAAACGATAACGAACTTCCAAACTAAGCACCTTGAGACCCCAAAAGCTTTCAAAATATCTCCAAGTCAAAAAGCCTTCAAAAACCGATAGCCTCCAAACTGTAAGACTTCAAAATCCAACTAGCACCAAAACACGGAAAACCTGATTCTAGGCTGCCCGTGAGAAAATTATGGGCACCCAGAGTTTAGAAAGGAAATTGTTTTGTATAACATTTTATCTTAACATCATTCTTAATTACATTTTATAATTAATTTTATAAAGTAATGTGACAAAATTAAATTACTTAAAAAAAATGTCTTACTTAAACTTATATTTGTTTCAAATCCAAATCAAAATTATCCTTTAAAAACAAGAGTTTAAAGTATTTTTAAAAGTTTTTATTGTTTTCATTTGAGCAAACTGCCCTGTATGCTGACTCCCCTGAAGTTACTTCGAGTCTTCTCCGAAACTTTATCCTACTTGCTTCAAGTTTTGCCCCATTTGACCCGAGTGACATTTTTCTCAAAATTTTGTTAAGTGTTAAAATCAAATCCGATACAATGCTAAATTAAAACGAGCTCGTCTTGGAGTTTTTCACCAATTCCCCCCGCGTACTGCTTCGAGCTACCACCTATCTTCGCCCACCCATCAACCTGACACACAAACCCAATGCGTGCACCTGCACCGATCAACGTCAACCTTCCGGCCTCCAAGACCACCACTAACAGACCAACTTCGACCTCCACTTGCTACCCCAACACAACGAAACCCAAGTAGAATTTGAAAACAAAATCGAGTTGCCTCGATCAAAGTAACCACATCAGCCATCACCAGAATAACACCTCGAACACCCCACGCCGACCACCGGAATGTACAATACTCCGGCCATACGTAGCTATCCCTACCAACTACGATTTCCCAAAACCCCAAACGACTCGATCAATCATAGGCACGGCAGTGGCCACAAATTTGATCGCAACCCATTTTAGGGCTTATACCTTTCACCGATCAACCTTTGACGCCACGGTGACTGGAAAAATCACCTGATATTTTTCTCGGCCTCCACAACTCCCCAACCACCTTCAAGCAAAATTTCAATCATCCAAATCGCTTCTATCGCCAGAAAAACCCAAATACACATTTCCAGTTCAACATCAAAATGCTCACTCCAAACGTAATCTAAAATCATGATTTCAATCTTAAAAATCAACAATTTCAAAGATGATTTAGGTTATATGATCAAATCGAATAATCAAAGAATTCAAATTCAAATTATAAATCAAGTTTTAAAGTGTTTTCTTGTTCCAGACCCTATATCCTGGATATTAGTCTTTTAAATGTTTTTAAAGTTCAGTCTTAATGAATTTAAGCACTTCTTGTTTTGACACTTCAATCTAACAAAACTAGAAATGAAGAACTTTAGATTTTCGACAGTTTTTTGTCAAAAAACCTGTAACTAGAATAGGATTAGCAACCCTGTACATCAACATGCACAGGAAAGATGCATATACTCGTTCACAGATTCTACATGCAAACCCATATTCAAACTTGCTTACATCATGTATTCAAACAACAGATCAAAAATCAAGTTTTTGAAAGATTTACTCACCTGTATAATTTAGCAGAGACAGTTTTCTTGTTTGGTTTTGAAAATCAAAACCTGGAACTGCCCCATTTTTAGCCTGATCTTGAGTTTGTTATCTGCAATTAATTTTGTATGAACATGCTTAATCTTTGATGTAATTTACTTACTTAATCTTTTAACAACAAATTGAAAACTAAATTTACTTACATCTTATTTTCAAATGGAACAGCGAGAAGAAAGATCTCTGGCCTGCACTTTAAAGCTTGTGTCTGCTAATTTTTTTTTAAGTTGATTCTTGATTCCCCCTTTAATCTTTGAAGTTATCCTTCTTGATTCTGTAGTATTTGTTGAAGAGTTGAAATTATCTTTGAATTCCTTCTTTTGGCTTAAGATATTGAGAGGAAAGTTTGCTATAGATTTTTTTCGAGAAATTTGTTTCTTGATTTCAAAGTTGAGGAAATTATGTTTGTTCTTGATGATTTTTTTTACTTTTTTTTTTCTAATGTAAAGATTGCACAGAATTGTTCTTTTGAAATGAATAAAAGGGTAAGATAAGGAAGATGAATTACCCTATATAATTTTATTTCCTTTTCTATAAATTTCCTAAGAAAATGAAAATGATGCAATGACACTTGTTTAATTTTTCTTCTCACGAATTACACTTGTCTCTATAGTCATTGCAATCTTAATACTTGTAATTAATTTTTTTAACATAATATTTTACATTATTTAATTTGTATTTAAACTTACATTTCCCATTAAAGATATTTGCTTTATATTAATACACATTATTAAAAAGAGAATGTTTTGAAATTAAATACATATTAAATAAATTACATAGATATATATTTATAAATCCAAATTATTTTACTAAAATATTTATTTAAAATTTAAATTCAAATTAAAAATCAAATTCAATATATAAATTCAAATCTACCCATATATGCACACATACATATATATTCACATATATGTATAGAATTTAAACTCAAATGATTTTAAAAACTTTTAGTATTTCAAATTTTAAACTCAAAAGAAATTTGAAATTTAAATTATCACTTATTATTTATTTATTTCGAAACTTTTCAAATTATATTACAAAAGTTCAACAATTACTAAATTTACATTGATAAATTTTTGTATGATACAGATGACCCCCGTTAAGAAAATTTCGTCCTCGAAATTTTGAATGAGAGAGAAAAGCAAACAAAAAATGTACGAATTCAGAAAAGGATAGAGAAATGGCTTACCAGTTCATGTAGTGTTTGGACTTACCTTTGCTCTGACCAGTTCATTGAACATGTTATATCTTCATATGTATATACAGTGTTGTTTCAATGTTTTGTTTTCACTTGGATCTGGTTTGGATTCTCTGTTTTATCCTTTAAAACTGATTGTATTGTTTGACTTGTGTCACGACCCAAAATTCAGCGTTCAAAAATCGACATCAAATACCTCACTTGTATTCGACTGCCGGAGATTCGAACATCGAATTTCAGTTCGGATGGAGCGTATAACAACATTAGATGAATATAACAGCGGAAACAAAATGAACTGCCATACATCAATATTCCAAATAGAACATAATCACAATATCGGAGTATTTTTATGCATATAACACAACTTCAAAATAGACCATCACGACAGAACAACAAGTGATTGCATTCCAAGAAAGTCTTTAAAGAAATGAAGCGATAACGAACTTCCAAACTAAGCACCTTGAGACCCCAAAAGCTTTCAAAATATCTCCAAGTCAAAAAGCCTTCAAAAATCGATAGCCTCCAAACCATAAGACTTCGAAATCCAGCTAGCACCAAAACACGGAAAACCTGCTACTAGGCTGCCCACGTGGAAATTATGGGCACCCAGAGTTTAGAAAGGAAACAATAAACTCCGGGTCAGTCATGGGACTGGTATGAGTAAACAAAAACAGTTGCTTTGAATAAATACAGATTTTTAAAAGAAAAACCGTTCGTGCTTTTGAAAAATGAAACTACCATAATACCTCCCGCCACACACACAATGCAATCGCAGAATTGGAGGAGATTTCTTCTTATGATAGTCAAATATGCTTTATACGAGAGAACTCTTTAATATTATTAATAGTGCATAGTGTAGAATTTTTTTTCGAAAGTATAATATTAATCTTAGCCAGCACAGACATTCCAAACTATGCCCACTATAGTTACCATCTAAACTGTGGGGCGCCACCATAAGTAAATGGCAGGTAATGCAACTAAAACCGTACTGGGTTCGTATTGGTAATTGGATTTCCAACAAATGGTCAGGCTAAGGAACTTCCTAGGCCACATGGGTACGCCTCTGGAGGGACGCCCCGAGAAAATAACCGGATCTCCGCTAACAAAAGGCCGGGTTACCTCTGTAACTAGGTAACTACTGACACGAGTATGCCATCCTCTGGTTGTAACCAACCTTTATCCAGGGCCCCAAAAACAACAATCGCAAAGAAATATATATTTACGGTATCCACATAAGTTAAGTATCTGGGCTCCATACCATGATACTACTTCTATCTAGAAGGAAATGCACATGCCCTAAGGGGTGCTACACCTAATTACCTTGCTGCATCTTTCCTGTTTTGACCATTACCGGGTTGTAAGGTTCGACGAAGTCTTGTCCACAAAGCAACGCTTTTCACAAAAGCCATGCTTTGATCAACAAATGATCAGTAGCACTCGGCATTCCACATTACCAAGTTGGGAATATATTACTGATAACCTTTAACTACATAACCTCTAAGCTCGTACGTCTCAGAGAAGGGTGTTAAGCTAAGAGAATAAATTCTCCGCCACCAACAGAAATGTATTTGAAAGAAATCAACTTTATATCTCAAAATGTAATGTCAGACATACAATCCATACAAGTCTGTTCCGGGTTCGAACAGAACCGAAGGCACTTCCGAAGAATCCCTTGAAATCCGGGCATCCACAATCCCGATCGGACTCCCCATCACATATGGAGAACTCTATACCGGAGCAACTCAGTGTAGAATTATTCGACAGGTTATCCTGTCGTTCTCAAAGGCATCTGATCTTCACCACCGTCTTCAATTGCTATCCATTTTGTCGTATCACATATTCGGAATGGGTTATATGACACAAAGGTCCTCTCTCGGCTAATCCGAATAGTGAGCGTCAATTTTAAAAACGTGTGGATACGTCATTCACAAAGATTCACAGGTTCAATGTGGATTTCGGATAACCAACTGGAATCCGACTCCCTGTCGCATCGAAATTCAAAAGCCGTTTTACGGACCAAAGGGGTTTCATATTCACATATAAAAATACAGAATCAAAGCTCAACACAAAGCAATTCATATCACATAGCATCACAATTACAATCAGAGATATCAGTCAGCACACATCATACAATTGTTATCAATCATCGACAACTAAGATGAATCAATCATGTGATTTAGACTAATTAATTACATAATTTTAATTATCTTTAATCAATGATTTGTTATCCTTAATTAAAATTAATTAAATCTTTAATCATCTTCATTAATTAATCATTCCTTAACTAATTACCCTAATTAATTAACCCTTAATTGTTCATTAATTAAATCTTAATTACTTTTATTAATCAATTATTTCCTTAATTAATTATTAAATATCAAGTAATTAATTTAAATAGTTTTTTTTAAGTAAGTCATTTATTACTTAAGTAAATCATAAATTACTTATTAAATTCAAAAGATAAACCTTCTTATCTTTGTTAACCATTTTGATTTTCTTGTAAACATAATTTAAATTCATCATGTGAATTGTCTTGAGAGATCAAAATTGTTTTGTATAACATTTTATCTTAACATCATTCTTAATTACATTTTATAATTAATTTTATAAAGTTGTGTGACAAAATTAAATTAAATTAAATTACTTAAAAAAATGTCTTACTTAAACTTAAATTGGTTTTAAATCCAAATTAAAATTATCCTTTAAAAACATGAGTTTAATTATTTTTTTTAAACTTTTGAATTTTGTTGTTTTATTTGAACAAATTGCCCTGTATGCTGACTCCCCTGAAGTTACTTCGAGTCTTCCCCGAAACTTCATCCTGCTTGCTTCGAGTTTTTCCCCTTAGACCCGAGTGACATTTTTCTCAAAATTTTGTCATGTGCTAAAATCTAACCCGATATAATGCTAAATTAACATGAGCTCGTCTTCGATTTTTTCACCAATTCCCCTCGCGTACTGCTTCGAGCTACCACCTATCTTCCCCCACCCATCAACCTGACACACAAACCCAACGCGTGCACCTGCACCGATCAACGTCAACCTTCCGTCCTCCAAGACCACCACCGACAGACCAACTTCGAGCCCCTCTTACTACCCCAACACAAGGAAGCCCAGGTAGAATTCGAAAACAAAATCGAGTTGCATCGATCAAAGTAACCACAGCAGCCATCACCAGAATAACACTTCGAATACCCCACGCAGAGCATCGGAATGTCAAATACTCTGGCCACACCTAGCTATCCCTTCCCACTACGTTTTCCCAAAAACCCAAACGACTCGATCAATCAGAGGCACGGCAATGCCCAAAAATTTGATCGCAACCCATTTTAGGGCTTATACCTTTCACCGATCAACCTTCGACGCCACAGTGACTGGAAAAATCACATGATATTTTTCCTGGCCTCGACAACTCCCCTACCACCTTCAAGCAAAATTTCGACCATCCAAATCGCTTATGTCGCCAGAAAAACACAAATACGCATTTCCAGTTCAACATCAAAACGCTCACTCCAAACGTAATTTAAAATCATGATTTTAATCTTAAAAATCAACAATTTCAATGATGATTTAGGTTATGTGATCAAATCGAATAATCAAAGAATTCAAATTCAAGTTATAAATCGAGTTTTACAGTGTTTTCTTGTTCCAAACCCTATATCCTGGATATTAGTCTTTTAAATGATTTTAAATTCAATCTTAATGAATTTAAACACTTCATGTTTCGACTATTCAATGTAACAAAATTGGAAGTGAAGAATTTGATATTTTTGACAGTTTTTTTCTAAAACCCTATAACTAAAATAGGATTAACAACCCTGTACATCAACATGCACAGGAAAGATGCATATACTCATTCACAGATTCTGCATGCAAGCCCATATTCAAACTTTCTTACATCATGTATTCACACCACAGATCAAAAATCAAGTTTTAGAAAGATTTGCTCTCCTGGATAATTTAGCAAAGACAGTTTTCTTGTTTGGTTTTGAAAATCAAAACATGGAACTGCCTCTTTTTTTAGCTTGATCTTGAGTTTGTTATCTGCAATTAATTTTGTATGAACTTGCTTAATCTTTGATGTAATTTACTTACTTAATCTTTTAACAACAAATTGAAAATTAAAATTTACTTACAGTTTATTTTTAAATGGAACGGAGAGAAGAAATATCTCCGGCCTGCATTTTAAAGCTTGTTTCTGTTAAAATTTTTTTAAGTTGATTCCTGATTCCCCCTTTAATATTTGAAGTTCTCCTGCTTGATTCTGTAGTATTTGTTGAAGAGTTGAAATTATCTTTGAATTCCTTCTTTTGGCATAAGATATTAAGAGGAAAGTTTGCTACAGATTTTTTCTGGAAATTTGTTTCTTGATTTCAAAGTTGAGGAATTATGTTTGTTCTGGATGATTTTTTTTTCTTTTTTTTCTGATGTAAAAATTGCACAGAATTTTTATTTCGAAATGAATAAAAGAGTAAGAAAAGGAAGATGAATTACCCTATATAATTTTATTTCCTTTTCTATAAATTTCCTAAGAAAATGAAAATGATGCAATGACACTTTTTAATTTTTTCTTCTCATGAATTACACTTGTCTCTATAGTCATTGCAAGCTTAACACTAGTGATTAATATTTTTTTAACATAATATTTTACATTTTTAATTTATATTTAAACATACATTTCCCATTAAAGATATTTGCTTTATATCAATACACATTGTTAAAAAGAGAATGTTTTGAAATTAAATACATATTAAATAAATTACATAGATATATATTTATAAATCCAAATTATTTTACTAAAACATTTATTTTAAAATGTAAATTCAAACTAAAAATCAAATTCAATATATAAATTCAAATCTTCCCATATATGCACACGTATATATGTATAAAATTTAAAATCAAATGATTTTAAAAACTTTTAGTATTTCAAATTTTAAACTCAAAAGAAATTTGAAATTTAAATTATCACTTATTATTTATTTATTTTGAAACTTTTCAAATTATATGACAAAAGTTCAACAATTACTAAATTTAAATTGATAAATTTTTGTATGTTACAACTTGTTTGTGTGTCAGTGCATATATATGTGTTGTCTCGCTATTTGCATGTGTGCTGGTTCCTCTTGGAGTCTGTGTTTTTGTATCATATGCTTTGAATCATTAGTGTTCAAAAATATTTTGGTATTGTTTCAATTTGGTCTGGTTTACTTTGAACTTCATGTTGATTTTTGAAATCACACCTGAGCTGAATCCAGCTTATAGCTCGGTCTTGACCATGTGCTCATGACTTTATTTTTATTGTGCTTGAGTTGAACCTAGCTTTTGATTGGGTTTGACCTTGTGCTCACCTTTCCTTGTAATTTTATCAAGTGTGCGTTGGTGTGCACGGTCTTGTGGCATGTACAGTGATATACTATGCATGTCACAGGTTGTTCGTGTATGATGAATTCAAAATTAAATGATGACGAACAACCCAAATAAATGAGGAAAATAATATTTTCAAAAATACACATTTAATTTTTGTTTACACTGCAAATATTATTTCTTTTCTAATGTTACTACTTTAGTTTTTATTTTGCAGATAATTCGGATGCTGGATTCAATCTGGAATAGAGTTGAAGATTAAATACAAGTGAATGAGTGATATGTAGTGAGGTGCTAATGTAAATGATAAATTGTGATGTAATCAAATTTGTATTGTAATCAAAGATTGTGTATATATAGCAAGAGCTCAAATTTGTACTATTTAAAAATTGTAATAAAATATTTGTTTGAATAAAATATCTGTTTGAATTTAAATTCTGTGTTATTTATTTTATCCAGCAAATATATATTTAATTATGTGAAAAATGAAATAGTACATAAAAAATACATTTAAATGAATATATATATATATGTTTATTATCATCAAACAAAAATCATAGACTTGCATATTCAACAAAGCCTTTTGAAGAAGTCAAAGGGACGCTTCTTGAAAAGTCAAGAAGGATTCCAAAACTATGGTTACACATGAGATGGTTCCGCCCACAAGAGGTTTTCGCGTATGATAAAGACTTTCACCTTTGGTTCTGCATGAGAGGGTTCCGAAGAAGGTAACTTACTACTGACGGAAGACATTTCGTAAGTATTGCATTCGTGGAAGAGCCTTCCACAAGTGATGGTTCCTCATTGAAGGCCTTCTACAAGAGACATCAATGTCATGTAGAAATATTATCTTCCGCAAATCCAACTTGCCACCTTATTCAAAAGAACCGTTCAATGGGATCGAAAGGATGCTTCTACAATAGAAGATTAGATCATTGGATGTAGGGCAATGTCGGACAAGCACTTTAGAAGTGTCGCTTACCTTCAGAAGACCTTTCGTTGGAGTCGAAAGGTTCCCTTCCACATCGAATCAACTGCCCTTCCATCATTAGATTAAAGTTGTAGATGCTGCATTCTCACCTTCCGATGGAGACAAGGGCATCCTGATATGTTCAAAAGAGCTATAAGCCAACCTTCCGACAAAGCCGAAAGGCCTTCCTTTTGTACAAGGCATGAAGGATGCGAGCGAAACCAACCTTCTGACACGGTGGCCATGACCCCTCCGGAAGGTGCCAACCCGCACCTATAAATAAGACCAAAGGGGTCCATTTATGTGATCCGAATTTTAATCTTCAAAATCACTATTGTTTTGAAAGTTAATAACCCTAATTTCTAAATGAAGTTGGGGGCTTTTTCCAACAAGTATTACTATGTATACTTCAGTTCACAATAAAGAATTTCATGTTTGAAATCTATGTTTTCATGTTTTTTATGTACTTTTTGTTGATATAATCAAATATCGATCCTCTTTTAAATTTCATCGGTTCAAAAGGATCAAGGGCATCTTTTTTACTTGATTTAGTCCCCCTCTAAAATCCCTTCAGATAGGGAATCCTATTAAGATACAATCTACAGAAATATCTTTCGATAAGGAGTTCGTTTAAGATCCAAACTATATCATCATCTAGTCTCAAGGGGTATCATTTGGGATAAACTCCTTACTCCTAAATCATTCGATGGGGTCGAAACCCCATGGACAATATTAAGGTCACACTACTGGATTTAAACCTACCTTTCTTCATCCTTTTGATAAAGCCGAATCATTCTTGATCTACTGAATTAACCTATCATTTGGTTTGAAACCTTCGTTCCACCAACCTTTTGACAGGATCGAAACCTATTTTTCTGGTTAAGAATTCCTATAAGGAATCAGGCTCCTCTACCTTTCGGTAGGGTTGGAACCCTTCCTTTATAAGGTTTTACGACAAAAATAATTCATTTTCCCTTCCTCGGATCCTATCGACAGGATCGAAACCTAACATTTCTACATTCTAACCTTTCGACTAGGTCATATTCTATGGAATCAAGATTCTTATACCCATTTTTGAGGGCTCTACCACCCGCCTTAAAGGGTCTGCATACAACTATTTCGCCTCAAGTCCACCTACTTGGACACTTTGGGGTGTTGACCATAAATTTGGTTAACTTTTTGGCGCTGGAGGGAGGGGCTGAACCTCCCATCTTGTTAAATTTTCATCACAGATTAATAGAATTCTTCATTCAAAAGAAGAAGATGGAAGGAAAAAAGAATAACAACAATGAAAAAGCTATTGTAACGACCCGGAATTTCTATCATTTGAAATTCGTATATTAATTGATTTTAAATATTATCAAGTAAAATTTGTAAGTCGAATAAATTTTATTTCGAATATCCAGATTTAATTGGAAAATTAAATCGATAATTTAGTATTTGAAATTACAGAAATAATTGGAAATTGGGTTTAATGTGATTAAATTTGATTTGTAAAGTTGTATTAAATCATATTT
The DNA here is from genome assembly GCA_030765085.1 of Allium cepa. NCBI lineage: Eukaryota > Viridiplantae > Streptophyta > Magnoliopsida > Asparagales > Amaryllidaceae > Allium > Allium cepa. The sequence goes on from CM060944.1 coordinate 448,552,176, forward strand.
GAGTTAGAATGATGTTATAGAACTTTTAAAATTGAATTAAAAGTTAATTTGTGGAAATTAAATATTTAAATTTATTTGACGAGTAAAAATAGTCATTTTTCAAACAGTCTTGGAATTCGACGAAACCAGTTTCATTAGATCCGTAATGTTAAATTATTGTAAGATTTCAAATTTCGTGTCAATCGAATTTACGGTTTGTCTGGGGCAAGCCAAAACGCATAGAAATTAGTTTAACCGATTTAATTTAAATTTGATCGTTTATTTCCGTAACTCGTACATATGATCAAATTAGCTTCCGAAACATATTCCATTGTGTCCGTAACGTGGGTAAAACCCTAGAAACATCAGTCGGCACGCTTCGTTTGGAGTTTGAAAAATTTGAAGATGAATTGTGTTTTGCAATTTTCTATACAAGGACTTGCCTTCTTCATTTTGCAACAAACCTAGGTCAGAAATAAACCCAAGCCGTCACCTTATAATCAATGGCCGAGAATTTCAATTCTTTCTCTTCTATTTTCTTCAAATCTGTTAATCGATTCGCAAAACTTCCGACTACAAAAATATAGAGCGAGTCGAGATCTTCGATATGAGCGGCAGTGATTGAATATAGGCGAGTGGATCGATGGCAATTGGCGTTCGAAGTTGAGCACTCTTTCACGTATTTCGAGAAGCAGAGGGGGTCGAGCTCCCTGATGTTGTAGCCGTGGGTAGTACTCGTGATGAGCTTCACGATGGTGGTTCCTGATCGACGTCTAGTCGAGAGATGGAGTCGTGAAAATTCGAAGTAGGGGGCAGCCATATGGGTTTGAACACGTTCGTTCATACCTAGGGAGGAAGAAGGAAAAGATCTCGGCCTGTTACGTTCAAAAAAAAATAGACGGCTCTGATTGAATGTAGGGTTTTAAAATTAAATAGGAATTGTAAATTTATATAATATAAATTCGTACATTGCTTAAAAGGCTATAACTTTTTAATACGAGGTCGGAAATTCAAGAAACGAATTGCGTTGGGTTCGTACGGACGAGCACTACGCGATGGAGCTGGATTGGACTTGATTGGAGCTAGTGTGAATTTTGGGGTAAAATTAAACACGCGTTTAATTTTATTCGAAATAAAACACTGAAACTGCTATTGGAAGCAAGGTGAGAACTTCTCACTTAATCGAATTTGTGTCGATTAAAATTTTAAATAGTTAGATTTAAAATTGCTTGATTGTGTTGATTATATGCTTGGATGATACATTGCTATCTATTGTATTTAAATAGACCCTATATGTGACGACCCGGAATTTTTAAGCAATTTAAATCGGAATATTAAATCGATTTTAAATATTCAATATAATAATTTTAACTTGAATTCAAATATCACCAATTATTTGATAATTAAATTATTTAATTAAATAAGTTGAAGTTGAGTAAAAGGTTGGATCTAGGGTTTTAAAGCCTGTTAAAAATAATTCCAAGCTTATAAAATTTATATTGATGGTACTGAAGATAATAGAAGAGTTCAAATTGAATTTAACCGTGATTGTTCAGTTTTGAAATTTCATCGTTAATTTAAGAATAGCCTTCCGAGGCACCGTCTCGGAATTCGACGAAACTAGTTCCATTGGATCCGTAATATTGAATTATTATCGGATTTCGAATTTCGTGTTGATCGGGGTTAGTGTCTGAGCGTACGACAAGTAAACGCGTAGAAATCTATATCGAATTAAATTTAAATTTATAATTATATTGGTCAACATTAGTCGACTCCTTTCTTATCCGTGTCCCCTCTTTTAACATCATCATGCTACCGTTTCATCAGTCCTCTAATCACGATGTCCACTTCCCCTTTTTCTTTTCAAGCTGAATCTCGTACTTGAAATAAAAGAAAACCCAAATCTAACATCAACAATGGCTTCCAACGCAATCTTCTTCCCCCTCTCTTCATATTTATTTTCACTTAAATAATTGGCCAAGCCTTATCCTCCAAGATTGAACCCGCAGTCAATAAAAAAAAAAAAAATCAAAATTGAATAAAAGTTCAGGAAATAAAATGGCCGCACCCTCTCCTTTTCAAAGCCCCAATCCAGTTCGCAAATAAAAAAAATGGCAGAACGAATTGTCTGAGTTTTTTTAAATCGCAAGGACGTTCCCTTCTTCCTTTATAAATCAATCGTTCGTATGAAAATAAAAATGGCCGCGACATTCGAGAAAAAGCCCTAACCGAATTTGCAATCGCGAGTTTCGACTCGAGATTCGTCAAGCACGACTTCGTTAGGGGCCGGCTGGTAGTCGCAATTGAATTCGCGATGGGCTAGGATTATGGAGAGTCGTGCGAACGCGTGGGTGCGACTGGAAGGGGTGTCGGCCTCGTGTATGCGATTGAGTTGGAGACGTTGGAGGCGAGTGTGGGATAGCGTGTGGTGTTGCACGACGTACGTGGAGTTTTGGGCATGGCGAGTTGCCTGGAGGAAGGGAACTGTGCTGTCGATAAGGGGTGTGGGTTCGATTTGAAGAGGGGTCGAAGCTGTGGGCAGTTGCGATGTTCGACTGAAGGGAGAGGGACGCTCGGCAGTAACAGTGAGGTATTTGCAATTCCTTCTCTTTCAATTTACCGTGTATGCGTATGTATACATATTTGTTCAGGCAAAAAAGAAAAGAAAAAAAAGAAATCAGCTTAAAATTTAAATTACCAGTCTGGATAAAAGCATTGGATAATTAAATTCATATACGAAAATTTTATGGTCGACTTATTCGAATGTTAATAAAAAGCATCCAATGTTTATTCAAGGTTAAAATTGGGAGATAATGATCGAGATGGACTTGGATTGCAAAGTAAAATTCAAAGGTGAGTTAATCTCACTCAGTTTATTTAAATTTAAATTTAAATGATTAAATTTAAATAATTGTTGAATGGTTGAAATTGATTGATTGATGTGCTATAGTATGACATATTCTGGAATTGGTATATTATGTTGTGCTAACATCTGTGGATGCAGGGAAAACAGGTTGGAGGGATCCAACTGGACCCCTCAATATTTATTTAAATTATTTAATACCCTCTATTGTGATTTATTTGATATTCTATGATGATCTTTATTGGAATATTGAATGCTATGGTTCGATTGCATATATTTGGGTATGGTGAATTTCCAAAAATATATAAATTGGATTTTTGTAAGATAATAAAAGAAGTGAAATTGTAAGTAGAATGATTATAGAAATTTGAATAAATTTTTAAATGAATTGGAAAGAAATAAAGTGACTTTAAAATTCTAATAAATCAATCTTGAGTATAGAATGGAAATTTGAAGAAACAAAGAGTTAATGAATTTTAATCTTCAGTGATATTAATTAAAAAGAATAAAACATTTATTTAAAATTTAAGATTTAAATTATTAAAAGGAATAAAGAAGAAGTTGGGAAAAACTGAAATTCAGATATTTCACTTAAAAAGGTTTAAAAACAAACGGAAAATAATAACATTAATAATAAGTCTTAATTAATGAATTTTAAAATGAATTAAGGAAGTAAAGAAATTTATTTCAATAAAATAAATTGGAAATCAATGTGGGAAAATTGATTTAAGTGATTGAAGTTGGAATTTTCTCTGGATAGCCAAGTACATGTTTTTAAAAGGTAAATTTTTAAATATAAATTAAATGTTTTAAAGTTGTTTTTTTTAAAGAAAGCAAGTTTTGTAAAATTTATTATTTCTAATATTTAATCTCTAAGTAAGTATTTCCTTTTAATATATTATATCATTAATTATTTAAAGTGACTAGTATTTGTTTTAAAGATGAAAACCTGGTTTTATATTTTATAAAGTGACCTTATTTTCTTAAAATCATATAGTATGTATTTTTAACAAATTATTTAAGTATTTTTATCCTAAATGTTTTAAAGTATATATTTCTAAGTAAAGTGTTTTTAATTATTTTAAAAATCTAGTTTGTGCTTGGTAATTTCAGAGGAGATAGAAAATATTTGGGAGAGTTGATTCTGAAAAGAAAGATGGTTTTGAAAACTGTTTTCAAAGGGTTGAAAATAGAAATATATCTTGTGAAGATATTTTTGGAGATTAATAAATAATTTGGAAATTATTTATTGGTTGATGGTTGCTTTGTGAATATAATTGATAGTTAAATAACCGACTATCAATATTGGACAATGCGCTGATCGTATCGAAGAGACCGGGATCGAGATTAATTGCTCGAAAACCACTTCGATTCGGTTTGTACGTTTCGTGCGAAAAACGAGTTCGGATTCGAAGATGGAGCAGTGAAGTGCAAGGGCTAGTCGCTGCTAATCCTGAGGATATTTCCAAAATGGATGTAGTAGGAATAGTGCCTTCGGTTCCGTTCGAACCCAGGACGGACTTGTATGGATGAATGCTTGCGAAACATCGTCAGGTGGGCGATGGGCATTCTAAGTGAAACGTTCTAAAGGTAACGCTTAGCCTCAAGCCTCATCAAATGGGAATGACTGAAAATCAGGGGATATGCAGCAAGGTTAGGTGGGTCATGCCCAAGCAGGACAAGATAATTCCCCTGTCTAGATGTCCCTTATATATCTTTCGGCTTAGTGGGTGGTTGGTCGCGCCAACCACGGGGTTTATCTTGTTCGAGACTGTTCAGTAAGGAATGGTCCCGGCCTTGTGTTGCAGGGGATGAAGGGAGTAGTCCTCGGTACGGTGATCTAGGCCCCGTACTGTGACAGGTGGTACCCCAGTGCCTAGTCATTGTTGGAAATCCATTCTCCCTACGAGCCTTGTACGAGTTTTGTTTGTATTACCCACTTTTGTGGCTAGTAGCTGGAATTTAATAGATGTAACAATTTCGGCTATTTTATAAGTATTTGTATATAGACCCTAGTATAATATCAGAGGATTTCTATAAAAATTTGTTTTAGCTATCGTAAGGTAAAAACCCGACATGTTTATTTGTGGCGTGGTCTTACGAGATGCTTTTGGTTTTCAAAGGATTTTTGAAACTTTAATAATCAATTGGGTGTGATTTTCTCACTCTGGTATTCCAGACTGACTCGGGTATTATTTAACTGTAATGCTCGGGTCAGACCGAGTATTATAGGATACAGGATATGATGCTGTGGAGCTCAGGAGACGAGCTGGATGACGATACGTATTTTCGTACTTGTATATACATATATTTCCGCTGTTGAGTTGTTGTGTACCCATTGGATGTTATTGATGTGAGTTGTGACTGATGTACTCTGATGATGTAATATATGTAAACAGATATATTTGATTTTGAGTAAAGATTATTAATTCTCTATTATATTTTATTCCGCTGCGATGGTTAGATTCTGATATTGATTTTGTTTTCTCTTCTTCTACCTCTTCTTCTTCAACCCAATGGTTCGTATTTCTGTACAACTTGAGTTGATTTAGGTAGAATAGTGTTGACTCAAGGGGTACGGATTTGCGGGCCGTTACACTTGGTATCAGAGCATAGGTTAGAGATAACCTTGGCTCTGGTGGGAATTACTCATTTAAAATAGAGTATATGGTACTCTATAATGAGTTTGAGCGTATTAATAGATATGAGCGCGTATTTGTTAGTGAGTATAAAAAATTGTTTTAATATTGTGTTGATTGGTTTATTAAGTGGCATATGAACCTTCGTCGACACAGCCTGCGCAACTGTATTGAAGGGGTTTCTAAAAACTTGAATAGAACAATCGACACGGTATTGTTTTAAATGTGGGTAAATGAAATAATTTTACCCAAAAACATATTTTGATATAAAGAAAGTTTTTGAAAACTATTTAGCTAATATATGGTTGCTTGGATGCTGTAAATGATAATATTAAAATATTATCATTGTTAAGTGAAAATTTACCTAGAAATTGAAATATAATTAAAAATTTAAGGGATAAATTCATTATAGAATGAAATTTATAAATACGAATTATAAATGGAATTTATAAATTGAAATATAATCAAATAAGAATTTGTATGAGCATAAGCTATGCAAATGGAGTATATTTAAAATTTATTTAAGCAGGCTTTTGAACTTTAAAACCCGGAGATTTTGGAAGTATTTTGAGGATAAATTGTAGCATTGTTGTTCGGGAGTATTTCTGAAAAGAAATTGTTTTAAATAAATTTTGAGAAGAGATTTAGCATTGAATTCACTTCAGTCACTGGAAAATAACTTCGTTGATGACTGCAGCATCATCGATGTTCATTTTCGAGTTTCTAAGTGATGGATTGCTACCAAAAATTGATTTGCTCAGAAAAGTTAGTTGTTTTTGAAAATCTCAAAGGAAATTTGTTGGAATTAAATTCTTACTTGAATAAATGGAAAATAAGTGGGATAAGAATTGGAATTGGAATAAATAAATCAAAATAATTTATAAAAGAATTAAAATGCATGGAATAAAATATGTTTGGGTTGTAAATAAGCATAAGGCTTGAGTTAAAAAAAAATAAAAATAAATAAAAGAAGAATATATTCAAGCCTAGAATGAATGGGATTGTGTAAACAATAAGTTGTGACTTATAAAATTTGAAAAGTGGGATAGAAAACCCAAAATAAATATTTTAATGGATCAAACTTGAATTATAAAATAAATTTGAACTTAAGAAAATTTAAATGAAGAGATTTTGAGATTAAAATCAAGTTTTGGATTATAAGTTGGGGAAAGACTATTTAGATAATAATTAGCTAATGGAATATGTAATGAGAACCCAATGCAGTTAAATAAAAGCTGAATTGTGATATAATACTGAAGTTTGGAAATAAAACTCACGTTATACATTAAATTCGGCTTAGATTGTTGATGAAGCAAATAGAATTGAACTGCGAGTTCAGAAATTTGGGTGGTAAATTGAGAATGGATTGAGAATTCAGAACTTGAGTTATAAATTAAAATTTGATTTAAATTGTTGATAAAGTGAAAGTAATTTAGAATGAAGTTGAATTGTGAGTTAATAAATTGCATGGTAAATTAAAAGTGAATAATAGAATTCAGAACTTGAGTTATTAATTAAAATTAGACTGGAAGTGTTAACAAAGTAAATATAATTTGTGATGTATAAAATAAAAATGAAATGGATTAAAATAATAATGGTTTGTTTTGTGAATGAAATCCAAATATATAGAAATAAATTGAAATGACCTTGTAAATTTATTTAAGTGAACTGAGAATGGATCGATCTTGGAAATTTGAAATTTATAATAATAAATCAAATAAATTTGTAGTTGAAAGGAGATTGGATTGAAATAAAATCAAGTTAAATTGAAAAGAGAAATTTAATTGTAAAAAGGAATTGAGCTTAAGAATAGAAAGAAAAAAAAAGGGGAGATTTACTGGAAAATAAATGGGCTTAAGTACAAAATTGGAGTGAATAAACTTAAGCTAAAATAAAGAAAAAAAAATGGAAATGAGTTGAATTGCATTCAACTTAAAATTAATTTTAATAATAGTAAATTGGATTTAAATCAAGTAAGAATAAATTTTAATTGAAATAAAATTCGGTGTGATGCCGATGATATTTAATGGAGTGAAAATGCTTAAATAAATAATTGTAAACCATTTAAATTATTAAGGAATTGAAATAACTTGAAACAATAAGGAAAATAGAATGTTTTGAGTTTATTAGAATGGTTTAAATGAATGTGGGTAAACTAATTTTATTGAATAAATGAATGGATGAGATAAATAAGAATCAAATGAAGTATGGTTTAAATAAGTTGAGAAGTGGTTATTGAATGATATAGCTTGGGTTGTTTTCGAGCTAAATAAAATAGTTTGGAATAAACAATTACGGAATGGTTTTAAATGTAAATGAATGGATGTGAATGAATTAAAATAAGAAGGAAAATTTAATTAGTAATGGAGATGTACCTAAATTGTTAATGGTTTTGAATGAACTAATTTTGGTTAATAAAATTGAAATGCAATGAAACTGAGAATATATGGATTGTGAATAAATCTGAAATGGAATAGAATTAAGAATAAATTGAGTGAAATCTATTTAAATTGGTTATAAAGCATAAATACTAATTTATTCACATAAATCTCGTCAAATTGCATGGAATAAATTGTTGTTTGTTGTAAATGGGGTAATTAAACATTCTATGAGTGAGAGTAGTAAAATAAATTGATTTTGAAGCAATTGAATTAAATATGAGCTCAGTTTCCTTAAAAATAAATTAAATGTAAGTGATTGAGATTAAAACCATTTAAAATTGATGAGGTTGTATACAAATGTATTGAAAAACATTCACATTAGATGAGAATGGTTTATAAATTAATTGAAACAGTTGAATTAGCATGAAACTATATTAATTGCTTACGGAAAAAAAAATGTTGGTATGAGATTCTTTTAGAATTCATATGTTTTAAATAGTGTGAATAAGTGATATACTGTTAAACTGCATATATTTGACACTTACATGTTTAAATTGAGTAAGTACAGGTACCTGGAAGCCGTGTGGCTGGATTTGGTTGTGCTTTTTGCTAAAAATAATAAGCCGCTTGCTTAAAATGCTAAATAAGGTACGCCTACGAAATTTAAAATAGGAAATATGAACTGTTTTTGGTTTTTCCGACCGTGTGGGTCGATGTATATGTATTTATCTCTTTTGTCAAATTGCAAAAGCTCCTCCGTACAAAGGGGACTCTGCCAAAAATTTTCAGAAATTTTGGGAGTTAGAAATTTTTTGAAAATTCTGGAAAATTTTGTTAATGACAAAACTATTTAGAATTGGAAACTAAAATAAGTTAGTAAATGAAACTAATTAAAGTAATGACTTGAATTAGTTATAAATGAAGGATAAAATTTAAAAATTCAAAGTTGGAAATAAATGAAATACATATGTAATGTGGAAATCGATTTGAATAGAAGTAAGTATAAACTAAAAGAGGTAAAGAGAAATAAAGATAAGAAACATATAAAATGTTTATATTAACTTAAGAAGGGAATGGTGAATTCTTGATTGGAAATTGATGCTACAAATGTATCCTAAGATAATATTAGAATGAATAGATATTGGCGTTTTGTGAGAAAAGTCGATGAATTGTTTTGGGATGTTGTGATTGGATATTAGTGCTAAGCAGGATATGCAGGTATTATAAAAGGGAAAAGGAAATTTGATTTGGTTCCAAGAGATAAATTTGAATTGCCCGACAAAAAGGTACGTATTTAAATTTGGTATGAAATTTGATTGGGATTTGGATTTGGATTGAGCCACTTGGCTTTTTGTTTTCTTTTTGGATTTGGGAGGCCGTAGAGCCATATTGTAGTTGTGTACCGAGTCAGCCGCGCAAAGGAGACGCTGGCGAAATTTTTCGGGAATTTAGGGTGTTAGAAAAATTTTGAGAAAATTTTGATAATTCAAATTTTGGTTTTAAATTTAAAACTAGAAGGGTTGAGCAAATAAATTGTTGCAAATTAGGGAAAGGTTTGGAAAGCTAATAAGAATAATAATGGTCTTTTATAAAAGATACTTGGTAAGTTGTTGTATTGTTAGAAGCTGTTTGGTTTGGAAAAGTAACGGGTTTTGGGACCATTCTTCCTGATTAGTAATTTCGGGGACGAAATTCTTTTAAGGGGGGAGGAATGTGACGACCCGGAATTTTTAAGCAATTTAAATCGGAATATTAAATCGATTTTAAATATTCAATATAATAATTTTAACTTGAATTCAAATATCACCAATTATTTGATAATTAAATTATTTAATTAAATAAGTTGAAGTTGAGTAAAAGGTTGGATCTAGGGTTTTAAAGCCTGTTAAAAATAATTCCAAGCTTATAAAATTTATATTGATGGTACTGAAGATAATAGAAGAGTTCAAATTGAATTTAACCGTGATTGTTCAGTTTTGAAATTTCATCGTTAATTTAAGAATAGCCTTCCGAGGCACCGTCTCGGAATTCGACGAAACTAGTTCCATTGGATCCGTAATATTGAATTATTATCGGATTTCGAATTTCGTGTTGATCGGGGTTAGTGTCTGAGCGTACGACAAGTAAACGCGTAGAAATCTATATCGAATTAAATTTAAATTTATAATTATATTGGTCAACATTAGTCGACTCCTTTCTTATCCGTGTCCCCTCTTTTAACATCATCACGCTACCGTTTCATCAGTCCTCTAATCACGATGTCCACTTCCCCTTTTTCTTTTCAAGCTGAATCTCGTACTTGAAATAAAAGAAAACCCAAATCTAACATCAACAATGGCTTCCAACGCAATCTTCTTCCCCCTCTCTTCATATTTATTTTCACTTAAATAATTGGCCAAGCCTTATCCTCCAAGATTGAACCCGCAGTCAATAAAAAAAAAAAAAAAAAAAAATCAAAATCGAATAAAAGTTCAGGAAATAAAATGGCCGCACCCTCTCCTTTTCAAAGCCCCAATCCAGTTCGCAAATAAAAAAAATGGCAGAACGAATTGTCTGAGTTTTTTTAAATCGCAAGGATGTTCCCTTCTTCCTTTATAAATCAATCGTTCGTATGTAAATAAAAATGGCCGCGACATTCGAGAAAAAGCCCTAATCGAATTTGCAATCGCGAGTTTCGACTCGGGATTCGTCAAGCACGACTTCGTTAGGAGCCGGCTGGTAGTCGCAATTGAATTCGCGATGGGCTAGGATTATGGAGAGTCGTGCGAACGCATGGGTGCGACTGGAAGGGGTGTCGGCCTCGTGTATGCGATTGAGTTGGAGACGTTGGAGGCGAGTGTGGGATAGCGTGTGGTGTTGCACGACGTACGTGGAGTTTTGGGCATGGCGAGTTGCCTGGAGGAAGGGAACTGTGCTGTCGATAAGGGGTGTGGGTTCGATTTGAAGAGGGGTCGAAGCTGTTGGCAGTTGCGATGTTCGACTGAAGGGAGAGGGACGCTCGGCAGTAACAGTGAGGTATTTGCAATTCCTTCTCTTTCAATTTACCGTGTATGCGTATGTATACATATTTGTTCAGGCAAAAAAGAAAAGAAAAAAAAGAAATCAGCTTAAAATTTAAATTACCAGTCTGGATAAAAGCATTGGATAATTAAATTCATATACGAAAATTTTATGGTCGACTTATTCGAATGTTAATAAAAAGCATCCAATGTTTATTCAAGGTTAAAATTGGGAGATAATGATCGAGATGGACTTGGATTGCAAAGTAAAATTCAAAGGTGAGTTAATCTCACTCAGTTTATTTAAATTTAAATTTAAATGATTAAATTTAAATAATTGTTGAATGGTTGAAATTGATTGATTGATGTGCTATAGTATGACATATTCTGGAATTGGTATATTATGTTGTGCTAACATCTGTGGATGCAGGGAAAACAGGTTGGAGGGATCCAACTGGACCCCTCAATATTTATTTAAATTATTTAATACCCTCTATTGTGATTTATTTGATATTCTATGATTATCTTTATTGGAATATTGAATGCTATGGTTCGATTGCATATATTTGGGTATGGTGAATTTCCAAAAATATATAAATTGGATTTTTGTAAGATAATAAAAGAAGTGAAATTGTAAGTAGAATGATTATAGAAATTTGAATAAATTTTTAAATGAATTGGAAAGAAATAAAGTGACTTTAAAATTCTAATAAATCAAACTTGAGTATAGAATGGAAATTTGAAGAAACAAAGAGTTAATGAATTTTAATCTTCAGTGATATTAATTAAAAAGAATAAAACATTTATTTAAAATTTAAGATTTAAATTATTAAAAGGAATAAAGAAGAAGTTGGGAAAAACTGAAATTCAGATATTTCACTTAAAAAGGTTTAAAAACAAACGGAAAATAATAACATTAATAATAAGTCTTAATTAATGAATTTTAAAATGAATTAAGGAAGTAAAGAAATTTATTTCAATAAAATAAATTGGAAATCAATGTGGGAAAATTGATTTAAGTGATTGAAGTTGGAATTTTCTCTGGATAGCCAAGTACATGTTTTTAAAAGGTACATTTTTAAATATAAATTAAATGTTTTAAAGTTGTTTTTTTTAAAGAAAGCAAGTTTTGTAAAATTTATTATTTCTAATATTTAATCTCTAAGTAAGTATTTCCTTTTAATATATTATATCATTAATTATTTAAAGTGACTAGTATTTGTTTTAAAGATGAAAACCTGGTTTTATATTTTATAAAGTGACCTTATTTTCTTAAAATCATATAGTATGTATTTTTAACAAATTATTTAAGTATTTTTATCCTAAATGTTTTAAAGTATATATTTCTAAGTAAAGTGTTTTTAATTATTTTAAAAATCTAGTTTGTGCTTGGTAATTTCAGAGGAGATAGAAAATATTTGGGAGAGTTGATTCTGAAAAGAAAGATGGTTTTGAAAACTGTTTTCAAAGGGTTGAAAATAGAAATATATCTTGTGAAGATATTTTTGGAGATTAATAAATAATTTGGAAATTATTTATTGGTTGATGGTTTCTTTGTGAATATAATTGATAGTTAAATAACCGACTATCAATATTGGACAATGCGCTGATCGTATCGAAGAGACCGGGATCGAGATTAATTGCTCGAAAACCACTTCGATTCGGTTTGTACGTTTCGTGCGAAAAACGAGTTCGGATTCGAAGATGGAGCAGTGAAGTGCAAGGGCTAGTCGCTGCTAATCCTGAGGATATTTCCAAAATGGATGTAGTAGGAATAGTGCCTTCGGTTCCGTTCGAACCCAGGACGGACTTGTATGGATGAATGCTTGCGAAACATCGTCAGGTGGGCGATGGGCATTCTAAGTGAAACGTTCTAAAGGTAACGCTTAGCCTCAAGCCTCATCAAATGGGAATGACTGAAAATCAGGGGATATGCAGCAAGGTTAGGTGGGTCATGCCCAAGCAGGACAAGATAATTCCCCTGTCTAGATGTCCCTTATATATCTTTTGGCTTAGTGGGTGGTTGGTCGCGCCAACCACGGGGTTTATCTTGTTCGTGACTGTTCAGTAAGGAATGGTCCCGGCCTTGTGTTGCAGGGGATGAAGGGAGTAGTCCTCGGTACGGTGATCTAGGCCCCGTACTGTGACAGGTGGTACCCCAGTGCCTAGTCATTGTTGGAAATCCATTCTCCCTACGAGCCTTGTACGAGTTTTGTTTGTATTACCCACTTTTATGGCTAGTAGCTGGAATTTAATAGATGTAACAATTTCGGCTATTTTATAAGTATTTGTATATAGACCCTAGTATAATATAAGAGGATTTCTATAAAAATTTGTTTTAGCTATCGTAAGGTAAAAACCCGACATGTTTATTTGTGGCGTGGTCTTACGAGATGCTTTTGGTTTTCAAAGGATTTTTGAAACTTTAATAATCAATTGGGTGTGATTTTCTCACTCTGGTATTCCAGACTGACTCGGGTATTATTTAACTGTAATGCTCGGGTCAGACCGAGTATTATAGGATACAGGATATGATGCTGTGGAGCTCAGGAGACGAGCTGGATGACGATACGTATTTTCGTACTTGTATATACATATATTTCCGCTGTTGAGTTGTTGTGTACCCATTGGATGTTATTGATGTGAGCTGTGACTGATGTACTTTGATGATGTAATATATGTAAACTGATATATTTGATTTTGAGTAAAGATTATTAATTCTCTATTATATTTTATTCCGCTGCGATGGTTAGATTCTGATATTGATTTTGTTTTCTCTTCTTCTACCTCTTCTTCTTCAACCCAATGGTTCGTATTTCTGTACAACTTGAGTTGATTTAGGTAGAATAGTGTTGACTCAAGGGGTACGGATTTGCGGGCCGTTACACTATACGCCGCATATTAAGCGGAGGTTATTATATTGAACACATGTACCGCAATATTCCACCTTGAAGTGGAATTGGTATTATATATGTACTTGGAGTTGATTCCCCGCAATATATAGCAGATAAGACCCTATTGCACCGCATAATGGCGGATGATATTTTATATAAACCTATGTACCGCGATATCCCGTCCTGAAACGGGATTGGTATTGTGCTAACATCTGTGGATGCAGGGAAACAGGTTGGAGGGATCCAACTGAATTCCTCAAATAATTAAATTTGTTTTAATGTTGTGTGTTGATTATTTATAACCTCTATGTGATTATTTTTGTGATTGAAGTCATTGAAGGCTAAAATTTAGCCAAATATAATTTTGGTATCGTTAGATACCGGAAATAAATAAAAATTTGATTTTTGAAAATTCAGGTTGAAAGTTTATATTAAAATTTATTTTTGAGAATTGGATAAATTTAAAAGAAGGAATTCTAAAATAATAAAGTTTTATTTTTAATCTTATTGAATAAAATTTCATAATATGGAAAAAGCTTTAATAAATGGATTTCGGGTAATATTATTTAAAAGTTGAAGAATTTATTCAAAATACGGATTTAAAAAGTTTGAAAAATAAAAGAATTTATTTTCTTTAAAAGGAATTTATTTTTAAAAGGAAATAAAATTTGAAACCCATTTGCGAATTGATTTTTGGTGATTGGATTTAAATCTTTTGTAAATCCATTAGGAAATTTATTAGGTGTTTTGAAAAGAATTTGGAATCAATTTGAAAAATTGATTTGGGGTTTAGTAGAAATAGATTTCAATTTGAGATTTGAATGAAATTCACTTAGTGTTTAATTTCTTGGAAAATCAACATGGAATTTGATTTGGTTGTTTTTGAAATCAATTGAAAAATTGAATTGTTGTTGAAAGTGGATATTTGAAATCGATTTGAAAATCATACATCAGTGGATATTTAGAAATTTAAATTCACCATGGAATTTATAAAGGAAAGGGAAAATTTGTTTAAAAATGAACATTGATTTATTTTTGAAGTGTGGAAATAAATTTACGGATTTGGAACGAAAACTTAAAATAAGTCGGTAAGGATTTATTTAATTGGTTTAAATGAACCATTTTGAAATGAAAGTGTATTCTCCCTGGAAAGCCGAATAAAATTTTCGAATAGCTTTGAAAAATATTTATACATATATATGTATAAAATTCTAGAATTTCTTGTGAAAAGGATACTTTGGAGAAATTAATTTCTTAAATTTTTTTTAATCCTTTAAGTGAAGATTTATTAAGTTGATATAGAAATGATTATTTCTAAGATTTAATCAATAATTGTTTTAGAAAATAGTTATATAAAAAGTTATACTCTATCTACTAATTTTATTTTGAAAATTAGTTTGGACTTAAGTTATATGTAATATTGGTATAATATTTTTTTAACTAATATTTTAAGTAAAGTGTTTAAAGAAAAATAGTTTTATTTCAAAGTGTTTTCCCGATATACTATGGATAAGTGTTATATATTATTTTAAAATATTTGAACTCGGTAGATTTCCAGTGAAAATGAATAAATATTTAGAAGTGTTTCCGTGTAAGGAAAATGATTTGAAATTTGTTTTTAAAAGTTGTAAAGGTGAAAAGTGATTTGAAAATTGTTTTCAAATGGTTGAAGTGTGGCAAAAAAAATATCTTGCAAAGATATTTTTGGAAAATAAATAATTTGGGAAATTGTTTGGAATCTGGTGATATTGTACATATCTATTGATAGTTAAATAACCGACTATCAATATTTACCTTTAAATGGGTATTTGTTGTGATTTGCTTGAATTTGAATGCTACACTTATTTTAAAATAAGTGCTCATTATTCGGTTTAGCCGGGAGAGGACCTTTGGGTCATAAATCCCATTCTGAATAGTGATACATCGTAATGGATAGCATTTGAAGACCGGTGTTGAAGACCGGATATTTTCGAAAACGTAAGAATTACCGTCGAATGTCTCTGCATTGGTTGATCCCTAGTATAGAGATTTTATCACCCCTTTTGTGGGGGGAAGTCCGGACGTGATTAGTGAATATCCGGATTGCAAGGTCTTCTTTGGAAGTGCCTTCGGTTCCGTTCGATCCCGGAACGGACTTTTATGGATGTGCGCCTGACGTTACAATTTGAGATGTAAAGCTGGTTTCTATCAAATACATTCCTGTTGGTGGCGGAGAATTTATTCTCTTAGCTTAACACCCTTCTCTAAGACGTACGAGCTCAGAGGTTATGTAGATGATGGTTACTAGTGATACATTCCCAATTTGGTAATGTGACATACGAAGTGTTGCTGATCATTTGTTGATCGAAGCATGGCATTTGTAAAAAGCATAGCTTTGCGGACGAGACTTCGTCGGACCTCACACCCCGGAATGGTCGAAACAGGAAGAATGCAGCAAGGTTTTAGGAGGTAGCGCCCCATAAGGTATGTTCATTTCCTTCTGGATAGAGGTGGTATCATGGTATGGAGCCTGGATACTTAACCTATGTTGTTGCTGCAAATTTATTACTTTGTGGTTGTTGGTATTGAGGGTCTTCGGATAAAGGTTGTTTACAACCGAGGGATGGCATACTCGTGTCAGCAGTTACCTATTTTTGCAGAGGTAACCTGTCCTTGTGTTGTCAGAGATCCGGTTAGGTTAACGGGGCGTCCCGCCAGAGGCGTTCCTATGTGGCAATATAAAGTTCCTTAGCCTGGCCATTTGTTGGAAAATCCAAAGAAACAATACGAGCCCTGTACAGTTTTAGTTGTATAACCTGCCATTTACTTATGGTGGCGCCCCACTGTTTAGATGGTAGCTATAGTAGGCATACGATAATGGTCGTATGTTGGTTAAGACTTATATTATACTTTCGAAATGTTTTCCTGCACTTTGCACTTATAGTAATAATATCAAAGAAATTTTTCTTCATATAAAGCATGTTTGACTATCATAAGGAGAAATCTCCTCCAATTCTGCGTTTGCACTGTGTGTGTGGCGAGAGGCCTTATGGTAGTCACATTTTCTAAAAGCATTGCGGATCTATTTTAAAATATTTTTTTGTTTGTTTTTTAAAGATAAACTATTTTAAGTTCTCACACCAGTCCCATGACTGACCTGGAGTTTATTGTTCCCTTCCTAAACTCTGGGTGCCCATCATTTTCCACACGGGCAGCCTAGAGTCGGGTTATCAGGATGTTCTGGAATTCAGGAGGTGCTGTGGAGCTCAAGAGTTGAGCTGGATAGCGAGACGTATCACTTGTATATGATATTATCTTTTCCGCCGTGTATTCAGTTGTGAGGACAGGTTTATATAACTGTCCATTATTGTGTTGTGTTGTATATTGACTCTGATGATGTAATGTATAAAATGTACAGTTCTTTTGATTTAAAGATATTCATTTATCTATTATATGTTGTTCTGTTGCGATTGTGAGATTCTAATATTGTTCTGTTGCTTCTTTTTTCTTACTTCTTCTATCTTTTCTTCTTCATAAACCCTAAGGGTTCGGTTTTCCGGCATTCGATTGTTCGGCAGTTGATACAATGGACGTATTAATGTCGATTTTCAAAAGTCGAAGAATCGGGTCTTTACAAAGTGACACCAAATGTAACGTCTTTGAGATTTTCGACTTTAGAAAATCGACATTAATACGTCCACTGTATGAACTGCCGAGTAATCGAAGGCCGGAAAACCGAATTATTAGGGTTAAAGAAGAAGAGGTAGAAGAAGTAAGAAAAAAAGAAGCAACAGAACAATATCAGAATCTCACAATCGCAGCGGAACAACATATAATAGATAAATGAATATCGTTAAATCAAAAGAACTGTACATTTTATACATTACATCATCAGAGTCAATATACAACACAACATAATAATGGACAGTTATATAAACCTGTCCCCACAACTGAATACACAGCGGAAAAGATAATATCATATACAAGTGATATGTTTCGCCATCTAGCTCGCCTCTTTGGCTCTACGGCACCTCCTGAATTCCAGAATATCCTGATAACCCGACTCTAGGCTGCCCGTGTGGAAAATGATGGGCACCCAGAGTTTAGGAAGGTAACAATAAACTCCAGGTCAGTCATGGGACTGGTGTGAGAACTTAAAATAGTTTATCTTTAAAAGAACAACCAAAGAAATATTTTAAAATAGATCCGCAATGCTTTTAGAAACTGTAACTACAATAAGGCCTCCCGCCACACGCACCATGCAAACGCAGAATTGGAGGAGATTTCTCCTTATGATAGTCAAACATGCTTGATACGCAAATTTCTTTGACATTATTATTATAAGTGCGTAGTGGAAAACCTTTCGACGGTATAATATAAATCTTAGCCAACATACGACCATTATCTTATGCATGCTATTGCTACCATCTAAACAGTGGGACGCCACCATAAGTAGATGGCAGGTTCTACAACTAAAACCGTACAGGGCGCGTTTTGTTTCTTCGGATTTTCCAACAATTTGTCAGACTAAGGAACTTCCTACTGCCACATGGGAACGCCTCTGGCGGGACGCCCCGTTAACCTAACCGGATCTCTGGCAACACAAGGACGGGTTACCTCTGCAAAAATAGATAACTACTGACACAAGTATGTCATCCCTCGGTTGTAAACAACCTTTATCCGAAGACCCTCAATACCAACAACCACAAAGTAATAAATTTCAACAACATAGGTTATGTATCTAGGCTCCGTACCATGATACCACCTCTATCCAGAAGGAAATGAACATACCCTAAGGGGCGCTACCCCCTAAAACCTTGCTGCATTCTTCCTGTTTCGACCGTTCGGGGGGTGTGAGGTCCGACGAAGTCTCGTCCACAAAGCTACGCTTTTCACAAAAGTCATGCTTCGATCAACAAATGATCAGCAGCACTTCGTATGCCACATTACCAAATTGGGAATGTATCACTAGTAACCATCAACTACATAACCTCTGAACTCGTACGTCTCAGAGAAGGGTGTTAAACTAAGAGAATAAATTCTCCGCCACCAACAAAAATGTATTTGATAGAAACCAGCTTTACATCTCAAATTGTAACGTCAGACACACATCCATACAAGTCCGTTCCGGGATCGAACGGAACCGAAGGCACTTCCCAAGAAGCCCTTGCAATCTGGATATTCACTAATCACGTCCGAACTTCCCATCACCAAGGGTGATAAAATATCTATATCGGGGATCAGCCGATGCAAAGACATTCGACGGCAATCCTTCCGTTTTCGAAAATATCTGGTCTTCAACACCAGTCTTCAAATGCTATCCATTACGACGTATCACTATTCGGAATGGGATTTATGACCCAAAGGTCCTCTTCCGGCTAAACCGAATGATTAGCGCTTATTTTAAAATAAGTGTAGCATTCAAATTCAAGCAAATCACAACAAATACCCATTTAAAGGTAAATATCGATAATCGGTTATTTAACTATCAATAGATATGCACAATATCACCAGATTCCAAATAATTGCCCAAATGATTTATTTTCCAAAAATATCTTTACAAGATATATCTTTCCACACTTCAACCATTTGAAAACAAATTTCAAATCAACTTTCACCTTTACAACTTTTGGAAACAAATTTCAAATCATTTTCCTTACGCGGAAACACTTCCAAATATTTATTCATTTTTACTGGAAATCTACCGAGTTCAAATACTTTAAAATAATTCATAACACTTGTCCAAAATATGTCGGGAAAACACTTTGAAATAAAACTATTTTTTTTAAACACATTACTTAAAATATTAGTTATAACAATATTATACCAATATTACATATAATTTATGTCCAAACTAATTTTCAAAATAAAATTAGTAGATAGAGTATAACTATTTAAATAACTATTTTCTAAAACAATTATTAATTAAGTCTTAGAAATAATCATTTCTATATCAACTTAATAAATCTTTACTTAAAGGATTTAAAACAATTTAAGAAGTTAATTTCTCCAAAGTATCCTTTTCAAAACCAATTCTAGAATTATATATATATATATATATATATATATTTCAAAGTTATTCAGAAATTTTTTCGGCCTTTCAGGGAGAATACACTTTCATTTCAAAATGGTTCATTTAAACCAATTAAATAAATCCTTACCGATTTACTTTAAATTTAAGTTCCAAATCCGTAAATTTATTTTCACACTTCAAAAATAAATCAATGTTTATTTTTAAACAAATTTCCCTTTCCTTTATAAATTCCATGGTCAATTTAAATTTCCAAATATCCATTGATATACGATTTTCAAATCGATTTCAAATATTCACTTTCAACAACAATTAATTTTTTTCAATTGATTTCAAAAACAACCAAATCAAATTCCATATTGAATTTCCAAGAAATTAAACACCAAGTGAATTTCATTCAAATCTCAAATTGAAATCAATTTCTACTAAACCCCAAATAAATTTTCAAATTGATTCCAAATTCTTTTCGAAGCACCAAATAAATTTCCAATTGGATTTACAAAAGATTTAAATTCAATCACCAAAAATCAATTCCCAAATGGGTTTCAAATTTTATTTCCTTTTAAAAATAAATTCCTTTCAAAGAAAACCAATTCTTTTATTTTTCAAACACTTTAAAATCCATATTTTGAATAAATTCTTCAACCTTTGAATAATATTACCCGAAATCCATTTATTAAAGCTTTTCCCATATTTTGAAATTTTATTCAATAAGATTAAAAATAAAACTTTATTATTTTAGAATTCCTTCTTTTAAATTTGTCCAATTCTCAAAAATAAATTTTAATATAAACTTTCAACCTAAATTTTCAAAAATCAAATTTTATTTATTTATTTTCGGTATCCAACGATACCAAAATTATATTCGGCTAAATGTTAGCCTTCAACGATTTCAATCACAAAGAAAATCACACAGAGATTATAAAAAATCAACACACAGCATTGAAACAAATTCGATTATTTGAGGAATCCAGTTGGATCCCTCCAACCTGTTTCCCTGCATCCACAGATGTTAGCACAATACCAATCCTGTTTCAAGACGAGATATCGCGGTACATGGGTTTATATAAAATATCATCCGCTATTATGCGGCGCAATAAGGTCTCGTCCGCTATATAATGCGGGAAATCAACTCCAAGTACATATATAATACCAATTCCACTTCAAGGCGGAATATCGCGGTATATGTGTTTAACAAAATAACCTCCGATTAATATGCAGCGTATAGGGTCTATTTCAATACAACAAATAGCATCCATCGTTCAATCACACAATCAAGCCATTTTAAATTTATCCATTTAAAATTTGACTCGAAAAAAATTCGATTGAGTGAGAAGTTCTCACCTTACTTTCAATAGCGGTTTCAGCGTTTTATTCCGAATAAGATTAAACGCGCGTTTAATTTTACCCAAAATTCACACTAGCTCCAATCAAGTCCAATCCAACTCCATCGTGTAGTGTTCGCCCATATGAACCCAACATAACTCGTTTCGTGCGAAACGGACCTCGTATGAAAAAGTTACAGCTTTTTTAAAGATTGTACGAATTTAAATAAATCAATTTCAGTTTATATTTTATTTTTATTTTTAACCTAGATTTCAATCACTATCGTTCGATCTCAGCAAGCAAATCCAGGCCGCGAATATCATCTTCTCCATTCACATTTGGAGCCAGGTCGAGCAACGCATAGCCGCCCCGATTGAATGAATTTTCGCGGTAACCACGTTCATCTCTGCATCGATCAACGACCACTAAACGACGCGCCATCTCAACGTCCACCACCAGCATGAAAGGCAGCAAGCTCAGTCGCCCATTTTCCTCGATAACCGTGCACCAACAATGAACGAACGTAGGAATTTTTCTTGCCCCATGGTCGACGATTCGACGAAGTACCCGTATGGATTGAAAGTACACGTGATCCGCTTCAAGTTTGTAGTTGATCATTTTTTTTGAAAGTGAGTGGATTAGAAGAGATTAAGGGAAGAAGAAATGAGAAAATATCGGCCATTGAAGCGTTTGTTGGCGGCTAGGGCATTGAAATGAAACCCTAGGTTTTTATTTTGCAAATGTGAATGTTGAGGTCCTTATATAGAAAATTCCAAAACACTATTCATCCGAAATTTTCCGAACTCGAAACGAAGCGTGCCGCTTGGCGTTTATAATGTTTTACCCCCATTTCGAACGTAATGGAATATGTATCGAGACCCAATTCGATCGTATTTGGAAGATAGGTTTTCAAATCGACTATTTTAAATTCAAAATTCACTTAAATCGATTTCTACGCGTTTAGCTTGCCCCGATCAAACCGTAAATCCGATTGACACGAAATTTGAAATCTTAAAATAATTTAACATTACGGATCCAATGAAACTATTTTCGTCAAAATCCGAGACTGTTTGAAAAATGACTATTTTTACTCGCCAATTATATATTAAAATATTCAATTTCTACAATTTAACTTTTAATTCAATTTTAAAAGTTCTATAACATCATTCTAACTCTAATATGATTTAATAAAACTTTATAAATAAAATTTTGATCACATTAAACCCAATTTTCAATTATTTTTGTAATTTCAAATATTAAATTATCGATTTAATTATCCAATTAAATCTAGATATTTGAAATAAAATTTATTCGACTTACAAATTTTACTTGTTAATATTTAAAATCAATTAAATATACAAATTTCAAATGACAGAAATTCTAGGTCATTACAAACTTCCCCCTTAAAAGAATTTCGTCCTCGAAATTGCCAAGTCAGAAAAAGTCTTGAAATCCATTAACTTTTTTTTTTCAAAAACAAACTGTTCCAACTTGATTTCAGATTCATTTTAATTTCTTAACTTTTCCAAAGTCCGATGGTTACACTTTTCTAGTTTAATTCCTACATTTTGATTTCAATTTAGAAATTGACTTTTCGTTAACAAAAAATTTCTACAAATTTTTTAAAAATTTCTAACTCCCAAAATTTGCGGAAAATTTTGGCAGAGTCTCCCTTGTACGGGGGAGCTTTTGCAGTATCACAACAAATATATATATATATATATATATATATATATATATATATATATATATATATCGACCCACACGTTCGAAAAACAGTTCATATTTCCTATTTTTATTGCGTAGGCGTACCTTTTTAGCATTTTTAAGCAAAGCAGTTATTTATTTGCATTTTAGCGTGACCAAATCCAGCCAACTACAACCCTTGTACCTTTACTTACTCAATTTAAACATGTAAGTGACATATATAGGAAATTCATTTACATTTCACTAATTATTAAGTTGGAAAATAAATTGTGAATGAATAAATAAAATTTGCAATTGCAAATGCAAGAAAATGAAATTGAATGTTGAAATTCATTTCGAATTTGTAAGTAAATAGAACTGGAAATCCAGTGTAATATATCTAAGTGAAACCAAATGATAAAATGGTTAAACAATTTTGTTAAGCACAACGAGATATGAATTTGAATAAGTGACGAAATTTGACTTTGGTAAAAGTAAATAGAATTTACTTTAGAATTGGAATCTGAATTGGATTTATAAGTGGAAATTTAAGTTAAGTTAAACAAATGATGTTTGAAATGGAGTATAACTTAAGAAACTTGAATGAAGTTGATTTTGGTATCGAAGTAAAATAATAAAGTAAATTAAATGGATGTGGACTTGAGTTATATAAATGAAATTCAACCTTATTTGTTAAATGAATTAGCAATTGAATTGAACTAATGAATTGAACATTAATCAATCGAATGTAAAAGAATTGACATAGAATAATGAATGTAAGTGTTAATTCATTAGAAGCTAATGAAGTTGAAAAAAAAATTAAATAATTGAAAGAAAAGTCAATTAGATATGAAACCAATTGGAAATTAAAAGTGTTAAACCAAATTGAATGTAAATTTAATAATTTGGTTATGTTGGTTATGATTTGGTTGTTATACGATTGTTAGTTGATTGTATATAATTCATTAAGTGTTCATGAAATTGAATCGATAAATGGAAAGCTTTGTAATTGAATTTGAATTGAAAGTGAACTAATGTGAATTGGTTGTAAGCAATTGAAACCTTAAAAATTGCTTATGGGAATTACTTGATTGCATTGCTTATGAAAACTATGTGTTTTCTATTGAAAATTAGTGAAATGTAAATGAATTTCCTATATATGCCTCTTACATGTTTAACTTGAGTAAGTACAGGTACCGGGGCTGTAGTTGGCTGGATTTGGTCATGCTAAAATGCTAATAAATAACTGCTTTGCTTAAAAGTGCTAAAAAGGTACGCCTACGCAATAAAAATAGGAAATATGAACTGTTTTTCTCTTTTCTGACCATGTGGGTCGATGTATATATATTTATATCTATTGTGATATTGCAAAAGCTCCTCCGTACAAGGGAGACTCTGCCAAAATTTTCCGTAAATTTTGGGAGTTAGAAAAAAATTTGAAAATTTTTAGAAAATTTTTGTTAACGAAAAGTCAATTTCTAAATAGAAATGAAAATGTAGGATTTGAAAACTAAGTAAAGTTATTGTAAGAAGTTTAACTATGAATTTTGGAAAAGTTAAAATGTTTAAATGAATCTGAAATCGAGTTGGAACGGTTTGTTTCTGGAAAAAAAAGTTAATGGATTTCAAGACTTTTTCTAACTTGGCAATTTCGAGGACGAAATTCTTTTAAGGGGGAAGTTTGTAACGACCCAGAATTCTTGCCATTTGAAATTCGTATATTTAATTGATTTTAAATATTAACAAGCAAAATTTGTAAGTCGAGTAAATTTTATTTCGAATATCTAGATTTAATTGGATAATTAAATCGATAATTCAATATTTGAAATTACAGAAATAATTGGAAATTGGGTTTAATGTGATTAAATTTGATTTGTAAAGTTGTATTAAATCATATTGGAGTTAGAATGATGTTATAAAACTTTTAAAATTGAATAAAAAGTTAATTTGTGGAAATTGAATATTTTAATATTTAATTGACGAGTAAAAATAGTCATTTTTCAAACAGTCTCAGAATTTAACGAAACCAGTTTCATTAGATCTGTAATGTTAAATTATTGTAAGATTTCAAATTTCGTGTCAATCGGATTTACGGTTTGTCCGGGGCAAGCCAAAACACATAGAAATTAGTTTAACCGATTTAATTTAAATTTGATCGTTTATTTCCGTAACGTGCACATATGATCAAATTAGCTTCCGAAACATGACCCATTGTGTCCGGAATGCGGGTAAAACTCAAGAAACATCAGTTGGAACGCTTCGTTTGGAGTTCGAAAAATTTGGAGATGAATAGTGTTTTGCAATTTTCTATATAAGGACTTGCTTCCTTCATTTTGCAACAAACCTAGGTCAGAAATAAACCCAAGCCACCACCTCATTATCAATGGCCGAGAATTTCAATTCTTTCTCTTTTATTTTCTTCAAATCCGTTAATCGATTCGTAAAACTTCCAAATACAAAAATATAGAGCGAGTCGAGATCTTCGATATGAGCGGCAGTGATTGAATATAGGCGAGTGGATCAATGGTAATTGGCCTTCGAAGTTGTGCGTTCTTTCACGTATTCAAAGAAGCACAGGTGGCCGAGCTCCCTGATGTTGTAGCCGTGGGTAGCACTCGTGATGAGCTTCACGATAGTGGTTACTGATCGACGTCTAGTCGAGAGATGGAGTCGTGAAAATTCGAAGTAGGGGGCGGCCATATGGGTTTGAATGCGTTCGTTCATGCTTGGGGAGGAAGAAGGAAAAGATCTCGGCCTGTTACGTTCAAAAAAAAATCGAGGCTCTGATTGAATGTAGGGTTTTAAAATTAAATAGGAATTGTAAATTTATATAATATAAATTCATACATTGCTTAAAAGGCTATAACTTTTTGATACGAGGTCGGAAATTCACGAAACGAATTGCGTTGGGTTCGTATGGACGAGCACTAGGCGATGGAGCTGGATGGACTTGATTGGAGCTAGTGTGAATTTTGGATAAAATTAAACGCGCGTTTAATTTTATACGAAATAAAACACTGAAACTGCTATTGGAAGCAAGGTGAGAACTTCACACCCAATCGAATTTATTTTGATTTATATTTTAAATAGTTAGATTTAAAATTGCTTGATTGTGTTGATTGTATGCTTGGATGATAAATTTCTATCTGTAGTATTGAAATAGACCCTATACGCCGCATATTAATCGGAGGTTATTATATTAAACACATATACCACGATATTCCACCTTGAAGTGGAATTGGTAATATATATGTACTTGGAGTTGATTTCCCGCATTATATAACGGATGAGACCCTATTGCGCCACATAATAGCGGATGATATTTTATATAAACCCATGTATCGCGATATCCAGTCCTGAAACGAGATTGGCATTGTGCTAACATCTGTGGATGCAGGGAAACAGGTTGGAGGGATCCAACTGGATTCCTCAAATAATTGAATTTGTTTCAATGTTGTGTGTCAATTATATATAATCTCTATGTGATTATTTTTGTGATTGAAGTCGTTGAAGGCTAAAATTTAGCCGAATATAATTTTGGTATCGTTAGATACCGGAAATAAATAAAAATTTGATTTTTGAAAATTCAGGTTGAAAGTTTATATTAAAATTTATTTTTGAGAATTGGATAAATTTAAAAGAAGGAATTCTAAAATAATAATGTTTTATTTTTCATCTTATTGAATAAAATTTCAAAATATGGGAAAAGCTTTAATAAATGGATTTTGGGTAATATTATTTAAAAGTTGAAGAATTTATTCAAAATACGGATTATAAAGAGTTTGAAAAATAAAAGAATTTGTTTTCTTTAAGAGGAATTTATTTTAAAAGGAAATAAAATTTGAAACCCATTTGGGAATTGATTTTTGGTGATTGAATTTAAATCTTTTGTAAATCCATTAGGAAATTTATTAGGTGTTTTGAAAAGAATTTGGAATCAATTTGAAAATTTGATTTGGGGTTTAGTAGAAATTGATTTCAATTTGAGATTTGAATGAAATTCACTTGGTGTTTAATTTCTTGGAAAATCAATATGGAATTTGATTTGGTTGCTTTTGAAATCAATTGAAAAATTGAATTGTTGTTGAAAGTGAATATTCGAAATCGATTTGAAAATCATATATCAGTGAATATTTGGAAATTTAAATTCACCATGGAATTTATAAAGAAAGTGGAAATTTGTTTAAAAATAAACATTGATTTATTTTTGAAGTGTGGAAATAAATTTACGGATTTGGAACGTGAACATAAAATAAACCGGTAAGGATTTATTTAATTAGTTTAAATGAACCATTTTGAAATGAAAATGTATTCTCCTTGGAAAGCCGAATAAAATTTCTGAATAGCTTTGAAAAATATATATACATATATATGTATAAAATTCTAGAATTTGTTTTGAAAAGGATACTTTGGAGAAATTAACTTCTTAAATTGTTTTAAATCCTTTAAGTAAAGATTTATTAAGTTGATATAGAAATGATTATTTCTAAGATTTAATCAATAATTGTTTTAGAAAATAAATATTTAAATAGTTATACTCTATCTACTAATTTTATTTTGAAAATTAGTTTGGACTTAAGTTATATGTAATATTGGTATAATATTTTTATAATTAATATTTTAAGTAAAGTGTTTAAAGAAAAATAGTTTTATTTCAAAGTGTTTTCCCGATATATTTTGGATAAGTGTTATAAATTATTTTAAAGTATTTGAACTCGGTAGATTTCCAGTGAAAATGAATAAATATTTGGAAGTGTTTCACCATAAGGAAAATGATTTGAAATTTGTTTTCAAAAGTTGTAAAGGTGAAATGTGATTTGAAAATTGTTTTCAAATGGTTGAAGTGTGGAAAAAAATATCTTGTAAAGATATTTTTGGAAAATATATAATTTGGGAAATTATTTGGAATCTGGTGATTTATTGATAGTTAAAACCGACTATCAATATTTACCTTTAAATGGGTATTTGTTGTGATTTGTTTGAATTTGAATGCTACACTTATTTTAAAATAAGTGCTCATTATTCGGTTTAGCCGGGAGAGGACCTTTGGGTCATTAATCCCATTCTGAATAGTGATACATCGTAATGGATAGCATTTGAAGACCGGTGTTGAAGACCGGATATTTTCGATAACGGAAGGATTACCGTCGAATGTCTCTGCACCGTCTGATCTCCGATATAGAGATTTTATCACCCTTTTGTGATGGGAAGTCCGGACGTGATTAGTGAATATCTGGATTGCAAGGGATTCTTTGGATGTGCCTTCGGTTCCGTTCGATCCCGGAATGTACTTTTATGGATGTGTATCTGACGTTACAATTTGAGATGTAAAGCTGGTTTCTATCAAATACATTCCTGTTGGTGGCGGAGAATTTATTCTCTTAGCTTAACTCCCTTCTCTGAGATGTACGAGCTCAGAGGTTATACAGTTGGTGGTTACTAGTGATACATTCCCAATTTGGTAATGTGACATACGAAGTGCTGCTGATCATTTGTTGATCAAAGCATGGCTTTTGTGAAAAGCATAGCTTTGTGGATGATACTTCATCGGACCTCACACCCCGGAATGGTCGAAACAGGAAGAATGCAGCAAGGTTTTAGGGGGTAGCGCCCCTTAGGGTATGTTCATTTCCTTCTGGATAGAGGTGGTATCATGGTATGGACCCCAGATACTTAACCTATGTTGTTGCAGCAAATTTTTTACTTTGTGGTTGTTGGTATTGAGGATCCTCGGATAAAGGTTGTTTACAACCGAGAGATGACATACTTGTGTCAGTAGTTATCTATTTTTGCAGAGGTAACCCGGCCTTGTTTTGGCAGAGATCTAGTTAGGTTCTTAGGGCGTCCCGCCAAAGGCGTTCCCATGTGGCAATAGGTAGTTCCTTAGCCTGACCATTTGTTGGAAAATCCAATGAAACAATACGAGCCCTGTACAGTTTTAGTAGTATAACCTGCCATTTATGTAACAACCCTATATTTTTTGCATATAATTTAAATTTGATTTTATTTGATTTTGAAATTATTTTAAACTTGCTTATTTCAAACATTTCATTTTTAAATATAAATTTTGATTATTATTTTAATTATAATTTCAAACTGGTATAAATTGAATATTTCCCTGAAAAATGGATTTGTGGTCAAAACTGGTCAAACTTTGACTTTTAAATTTTAAATTTAAATATTTTAATTCTTTAATTTTGTATTTTATTATGAAAATAGATTTAATATCATGAATATTGCTTTTTGTTTCGTCGAAATTGAATTTAAATTGTGAAAGTTATACCCTTTACAATATTGTGTATATATAAGGTTATTTAACAATATTCTTTGTTTTAATTTATATAAATGATATTTTTACTTGATAAATCTTATTCTAATTTGTATATTTATGTTATATTATGTATATTTTTACTTTTATATATTTTTAAAGTGATGTTTGAATTTTTCCAGAGCTTATTGAATTTATTTTCTATTTTTAAAGCCTAGTTTCTATTTTCTTTGCTATTTTCTTCATTTAAATTATATTTAAATTAAAATTTATATATTTATTTGTGAATGCATTTTAGTTTATGTTATTGTCTTTGTTATAAATATTTTTACAAGTACATAAATTTTTTCCAAAGTTCATTGCATTTATTTTTCATATTTTCAAGACTAGTTTGCAATTTTTGTTGTTTTATTAATTAAATTATATGTAATTAATATTTATTTATTTTGTTTACTTGTTTAATTTATTTCAGAGTTTATTTTATCTTTATTTATCAGTATTTTAAATGTATTTAAAATTACAAAAAGAATTAGAGAAATATGAAGAGTTTAAAACCTTTCATTTACCTTTGACTTTTCACCTCCCTGCCTTTTCATTTTTCAACCTCCACTTACATTCAATTGTGGCCGTTCCTTATACTATCTTCATCCGTATCTTTTTTCTTCATTTTTCACGAAAATTCTTCCTTCTCATCTCTGAAAATTTCAGCCTCCATCATCTCCAAGAGTTTGGTAAAATTCCTTTTCTTTTCCATTGCTTTTCTACTTGTTTATGTTGTTTTCACTTGCTTTCTCACCTTTGTAGCTCAGCCCCTTGCTCCTCCTTCACCATGGCTGCCACCACCACCACCTGAGCCAGCCTCCACCACCTCCTCTACAGCCCCAAGCCACTGGCCATGCACCCATGTGACCAAATCCAACAATATCTACACAAACTTCACCTATATGCACCATAGCCAATCACCTATGCCTTCATCACTTTCAACCACCCGTTGGCCGCCACCTACTCCACCTCCACCATCCATGGATGACCTGGAACCCGCTGCCACACCATCCTACAGCCCACTACAGTGATGGCCGCACCATGCTAGCTTGTGGCCGAACCCATATGTTGCATAGGATCCATGGTAGTTGCATTGTAGTGTTAGTTCCATGCACCTATCTCTCTACCATACTTTGCTCCATCATTTTCCCATGCTAGGCCGACCTTTAGGAACCCAGAATAGATCCAAACCATGCCTTTGGCCGTGACATTTCAGATCTGGAGCTGAAGCATAGGTGGTAGAAAGCAAGTGCAAACATTTTGGATTTGTTTATGCATCCAATTCTATCATTGTTTAATGGTATTTTGTGTTGAAACTTATGTGTTAGTATACTTGTTTTGTTGAACGTATCCAAGGGAATTGATACTTTGGCTCTCCCACTCATCTTTGTGTCGTGTTATCGTTCTTGTTGGGATCTCATTCGTGCATTCGTTGTTGTGTCTCCAGCTCAAACATGTGAGTTATCCTCACCAGACAATATGTACATATATAACTAGTAAATTGACCCCTTTTGAATCTGTAAAATGCATTATCATGTTACATATGCTATATTATGATTATATGATGTTCACCCATGCTTAAACACCTATTATAACATCTGTTACTGTTATATTATGTTGTTCTGTTAGTTTTATCAGTTTATCACACTGCAAGTTCCCTTTAGATTAGAATCACTATGGGTTGAAATGATACATACCCGAACGGACTTCAGAATAGGGGAAAATCGTTATGTGCTGAAATGATAGGCCTGAGCAATTTTCATTTTATTTCATTTACTTGGGACTGCGGGTTTGAAATGATAAAACCCGGATTTTCTTTGTAAATTACGGGTTGAAATGATACATTACCCGTATCACTTTACCTAGGCTAGAAAATTATATACAAACCGGTAGTTAAAATATTTTTCTAAAATTTTTAAAAATATGTTTGAAATGTAAATATTATAATATTTTGATTTAAAACATAATTAAAAATGATTTTTGTAAAGTATTTTTGATTTTTTGGAAATTTATAGGATGAATAAATTATGGAAAAGTTAGAAAATTTAAATGTAAGTTATTTTGGAAATTTTGATTTAATTATAATTGGAAATTAAATTAAATATGAAATTATGATAAATTTATGATAATTACAATTTAAAATGAATTTAAAATGATTTTATAATATATTAATGATTTTTGAGTAAGGTTAAAAAAATGAAAGGGATGATTATTTAAGTTGAAATTTTGAAATATAACCAAATGGGAATTTGTGAATTTGGCTTAAAAGTGAATTTTAAGTTAAGTGAATAAAATTGAAATTAAGTTATATTTTGAAATTTAAACTTAAGTGTTAAGTTGAAATTTAATTTAATGAATTTAAATTTGAATGTTGAAATTTAATAAGTGAATTGTTATTAAATCTTGAATTTTGAATGGAAATTTAACTTTATAAAATCATGAACTTAAGGAAAATTAAATGTTGTTTATAAATGTGAAAATGTATGATTTTATAAGTTAAAAATGTTTTAAATAAAAATATAATAGGTTGTGAAATTATATTGAATATTTGAAGTTAATTAACTGCATTTTTGAAATGCTATTAATTGCAATTTAAATGATATTACAGCATTTGTAAATGATGTAGTTGATGATAATGAACTAAAAAGCTAAATTAATTAAAGGCTATTATAGCAATCTTTTTAAGTGTTATAATTGTTGAATTTAACTAAGTTTATTTGAAATATTAAGTAAACCCTATTACAACATTTTTAAAAATGCTGTCTTTTGTTAAATTGAACTGTTTTGAATGTAACTTTCCGTAGCGTTTTCTAAATGCTGCGAAAAGTGAATTTTCACTGTTTTGATAAACTTAAGTGAATAAATGAACTTTGGAAGTTGAAATTTTTGGAAATTTAATAATTTAATTATTAAATATAATAACTTCATTTTAATGATTTAAAATGATTTTTGAAATATAAACTGTTTGGAAATGTAAATTGAAATGGTATTTTAAACTGAATAAAATGAATAATGATTTGAAATGAATGTGGTTTTGAAAAGATATGATATTTTGGTTTATTAAAATGATTTGAAATGTGGTTTTGGAAAGATATGATATTTTGATATATTAAAATGATTTGAAATGAAGTTTTGGAAAGATATGATATTTTTGATATATTAAAATGATTGAAATGACTTGAAATGATATGATATTTTTGATATATTAAAATGATTGAAATGAGGTTTTGAAATGATATGATATTTTGATATATGAAAATGATTTGAAATGTGGTTTTGAAATGATATGATATTTTGATATATTAAAATGATTTGAAATGTGGTTTTGAAATGATATGATATTCTGATATATTAAAATGATTTGAAATGTGGTTTTGAAAAGATATGATATTTTGATATATTAAAATGATTTGACAAGAATTTCTGGAAAGATATGATGTTTTAAAATGGTTTGGAATTAATTTAATCATTATTTTGATAAAATTTGGATTTGAAATGATATCCTATTTTGAAGTATAAACATTATTTTAAAAGTTATAACTACGGGTTATAATAACGATTGGTTGGCAAAGAGACCGGGATCGGATATCTGGCATACTCTCTGTCGATACCGAAAACCACTTTGACAACCGTGTACGCGGTGGAGATTCCAGAATGAAGTAGGATGGTGGCGACGTTCTTGAGGTATATTACGTGGACCCAACTCCCGTGAGTTGGCATAAGGTGGCTAAAACAGGAGCGATCTCGGGCCAAGTGAGGTCATTCCTCCGATCGGACACATTCCTTCGATACTATACTCTTACTTGTGATTGATTAGATGGCCATCCTCCGATTTTGATTGGGAGTGTGTTCCGAGGTGGGCGTATGTGGCTGCTGCGTTACCACCAGCCCGTGTGCGTAATTGGTATATCTACCCTGGCATTGCCTTGTGTGCCGTGTCACCTACCATACCGAGCCTTTACTACGAGTTTGTTTTTCTCCCGTAGCCCGTGTGGTATCCTCTGACAGTCACCCGGAGTGGAGATGACATGATATTGGATGGACTACTGGGACTATTATGTGTGAAGGGTGATATGGGTAGCCTGGAACGCTATTTAAAAGTATGTTTATTTTACTGTAGACATTATTATAATAGCGAAATATTACTACATATTAAATATTTTGACGGATCCTTAGAGGATGGGCGGTCCCGGACATCCTTTAAGTTACTTGTACCTTATTACAGTTCACTTGAGTTGTTTTACATTAGATAAGTATATATTGTCCTGACTCGAGTGTTTGTATTTTTATTTACGCTCGGGTCAGCCTGAGTTATTCACAGATTTGGATTTCACTTTCTGGAGATTGGAATCGCTGGAGATTATCTGCTTATCTAGTTTTATCTATTCCAGTTCTGTTGTTCTATTCAGCTTGTACTTGGTTATCATCTTAAGAGTTCTGTTGTACTTTATTTAGTCTGTTGTATTTTATTTAACTCTGATATATTTACATAGTAGCTTCATGAACTGCTATCTCTTTACTTCCGCTGCATTTCTTACTCTGTGTCTGTGTTCTGTGATTTTTATTTACTGTATATTCCGAGATTTGCCAAATTTTATTTACAACGCGGTATTTTAAGCAATTCAAGTCCGACATGCGCGGATGCAAATGGTTGAAAATATCGGGTTGTTATAGTTGGTATCAGAGCTTTGGTAGCTCTAGGCAAAACTCAGTATATAGGGTAAATGTATTTACAGAATCACTTTCATTCGAGTTTAAACCTCTTCCTTTTTGTTCGTTTTCTTTTGAATTTTGGAACGTTCCCTGCGGGTCCAAAATCCATTCTTGTCCCTCACTATTCATCTTCTTTTGATTCTGGAGTATCCCATAACTCCATTTCGAGTGATCTTTATAGTGAATTGGCGGTCTCGCCAATATTCTAATTTTCATGTAAAGGGGTGAAACTCCTTTACAATTAGCATCGATTCACCAGAGATTTTATCCTTAGTTTAGATGCTAATTTCTTTATTATTTCAAACTCTATCTCTTGAGATTGAAGGTAGATTTACCCCAGAAAATCCACATTGATCTTATTCTTTAAGTCACGGTTAACCCGGTTAAGGTTGCCCGCGATTTATTTAAGCTTATCCATCTCCCTACTCTGTTTGACCATCTTGTCTTTTGTTTCTAAACCATCTCCAAACATTTTGAAATATACTTGTAAATCTATGTTTTATATATTGTGTTGTTTGAGTTGTTGATGTTGATTTGGGTTTCCGATCGATTCGTCTGATCAACGCTATCGATAGGATTTCTAAAACACTTTGACAGAACAAACTGACACAATATTATTTTAAAAATAATGTTAATGAAATAAATTTTGATATAAGTAAATTTATGGAACTTAATAAATTGATTTAAACTAATCATTTGAAATGATAATACTTGATTTACCATTTATTGTTCTACAAATGAATTTATAAATAGTTGTTTATAAATTGGTTTGGGAATTGAAATGAATTTAAATCAATAATTTGAGAATTTAATTTCCGATGGTTTCAAACCTTGTGTTTTCAAGTTTTAAAAGGATATCTTATTTAAAGTATTTTCGAATAGAAATTTGTTTCCGAAGAATTTAAAGTTTAAAATTAGTGCTCTTCTCTTTGTCACTGGAAAATAACTTCAATGATGACTGCAGCATCATCGACATTCATTTTTGAGTTTCGAAGTGAAGAGGCTATTCCGTAGTCCTGCTACAGCTTTGTTTTGGGAATTTAATTGATTTGAATTTCTAAAATATGACTTGGTTTATATAGATATATGATTTAAAATTTTATTTGACATATTATGTATATATAATTACTTATCTTCAAATGGTTTGAAGGTAATCAGAAATTTAGTTCTTAAATTTTAGCTTGAAGAATAATTTCAATTATAAAAAGAAAATCAAAAATTTGGATAAATGATTCAAACTTGAGATAATTGAATTTAGAAAGTTTTATTTGTATAATACACAAATTCATTCCAATATAACTTACCTTACTTTTCAGAAGTTAACAATGTAATTGGATAATATATAATATAAAAAGTATTTATAAATGAAATTTGAGTGGTTATAATAAATGTTATACACTTAAATTTTAGTTATAAAAAGATTAACTGAGGTAAGTAGAATAAAAAGGTAATTGAATAATTTACAATATAAATGATGTTAAAGGAAATAAGAATAAGTTCAAATAATTATAATAATGTAAGTATATTTAGCATAGGTGATAAAATATATTGAGGGGAAAAAACTTAATTTTAATTAGGTATAAAGAGGAATTAAATTTATTGTGCACATTTTGAGTATAATAATGATTTTCAAATCCATGATTTTTGGAAAATGGTCAGTTTATGAAAATTAGATGATAAGATAATGAAATTATAGATAATTAAGATTTATTTAACTGGTGTAAAATTAATTATCAATTTAAGTTGAAAATTCCATTGTTTCAAACTTATTATCTTATTTTTTTCTCAAAATTGTCCTTAGTTGTCCTTATTTTTTTCCTCATCTTGCTATAGACCGGTATAGACATCTATTTATAATCTTTCTGTTTAGAAATCTTTCTATAATCTTTCCGATTAGAAATAATCTGTGATAAAATTTGCTACTCATTTTGAATCTGAGCACTGCTGTCCATCCACAGACAGTCGGTCAAGCGGGAAGAGTGAATCAGATTCTAAAGGATCTTTTCGCGCTTGTGTTCTTGATTTTGGAAGATCTTGGAAAGATCATCTCCACATTGTTAAACTTACCTATAGCAACAGATATCAGGTATAATTTTAATCTTCTTGTCATCTTATCTTAATACTATTTCATTTTATCTTTTTCTGTGCTTTCCCGTACCTCATTCCTTTTCGGGGACGAAAAGTTTTGAGTGGGGGAGAGTGTAACAACCCTATATTTTTTGCATATAATTTAAATTTGATTTGATTTGATTTTGAAATTATTTTAACTTGCTTATTTCAAACATTTCATTTTTAAATATAAATTTTGATTATTATTTTAATTATAATTTCAAACTGGTATAAATTGAATATTTCCCTGAAAAATGGATTTGTGGTCAAAACTGGTCAAACTTTGACTTTTAAATTTTAAATTTAAATATTTTAATTCTTTAATTTTGTCTTTTATTATGAAAATAAATTTAATATCATGAATATTGCTTTTTGTTTCGTCGAAATTGAATTTAAATTGTGAAAGTTATACCCTTTACAATATTGTGTGTATATAAGGTTATTTAACAATATTCTTTGTTTTAATTTATATAAATGATATTTTTACTTGATAAATCTTATTCTAATTTGTATATTTATGTTATATTATGTATATTTTTACTTTTATATATTTTTAAAGTGATGTTTGAATTTTTCCAAAGCTTATTGAATTTATTTTCTATTTTTAAAGCCTAGTTTCTATTTTCTTTGCTATTTTCTTCATTTAAATTATATTTAAATTAAAATTTATATATTTATTTGTGAATGCATTTTATTTTATGTTATTATCTTTGTTATAAATATTTTTACAAGTACATAAATTTTTTCCAAAGTTCATTGCATTTATTTTTCATATTTTCAAGACTAGTTTGCAATTTTTGCTGTTTTATTAATTAAATTATATGTAATTAATATTTATTTATTTTTTTTACTTGTTTAATTTATTTCAGAGTTTATTTTATCTTTATTTATCAGTATTTTAAATTTATTTAAAATTACAAAAAGAATTAGAGAAATATGAAGAGTTTAAAACCTTTCATTTACCTTTGACTTTTCACCTCCCTGCCTTTTCATTTTTCAACCTCCACTTACATTCAATTGTGGCCGTTCCTTATACTATCTTCATCCGTATCTTTTTCTTCATTTTTCACGAAAATTCTTCCTTCTCATCTCTGAAAATTTCAGCCTCCATCATCTCCAAGAGTTTGGTAAAATTCCTTTTCTTTTCCATTGCTTTTCTACTTGTTTATGTTGTTTTCACTTGCTTTCTCACCTTTGTAGCTCAGCCCCTTGCTCCTCCTTCACCATGGCTGCCACCACCACCACCTGAGCCAGCCTCCACCACCTCCTCTACAGCCCCAAGCCACTGGCCATGCACCCATGTGAACAAATCCAACAATATCTACACAAACTTCACCTATATGCACCATAGCCAATCACCTATGCCTTCATCACTTTCAACCACCCGTTGGCCGCCACCTACTCCACCTCCACCATCCATGGATGACCTGGAACCCGCTGCCACACCATCGTACAGCCCACTACAGTGATGGCCGCACCATGCTAGCTTGTGGCCGAACCCATATGTTGCATAGGATCCATGGTAGTTGCATTGTAGTGTAAGGTCCATGCACCTATCTCTCTACCATACTTTGCTCCATCATTTTCCCATGCTAGGCCGACCTTTAGGAACCCAGACCAGATCCAAACCATGCCTTTAGCCGTGCCATTTCAGATCTGGAGCTGAAGTATAGGTGGTAGAAAGCAAGTGCAAACACTTTGGATTAGTTTATGCATCCAATTCTATCATTGTTTAATGGTATTTTGTGTTGAAACTTATGTGTTATTATACTTGTTTTGTTGAATGTATCCAAGGGAATTGATACTTTGGCTCTCCCACTCATCTTTGTGTCGTGTTATCGTTCTTTTTGGGATCTCATTCGTGCATTCGTTGTTGTGTCTCCAGCTCAAAAATGTGAGTTATCCTCACCAGACAATATGTACATATATAACTAGTAAATTGACCCCTTTTGAATCTGTAAAATGCATTATCATGTTACATATGCTATATTATGATTATATGATGTTAACCCATGCTTAAACACCTATTATAACATCTGTTACTGTTATATTATGTTGTTCTGTTATTTTTATCAGTTTATCACACTGCAAGTTCCCTTTAGATTAGAATCACTATGGGTTGAAATAATACATACCCGAACGGACTTTAGAATAGGGGAAAATCGTTATGGGCTAAAATGATAGGCCTGAGCAATTTTCATTTTATTTCATTTACTTGGGACTGCAGGTTTGAAATGATAAAACCCGGATTTTCTTTGTAAATTACGGGTTGAAATGATACATTACCCGTATCACTTTACCTAGGCTAGAAAATTATATACAGACCCGTAGTTAAAATATATTTTTCTAAAATTTTTAAAAATATGTTTGAAATGTAAATATTATAATATTTTGATTTAAAACATAATTAAAATTGATTTTTGTAAAGTATTATTGATTTTTTGGAAATTTATAGGTTAAATAAATTATGGAAAAGTTAGAAAATTTAAATGTAAGTTATTTTGGAAATTTTGATTTAATTATAATTGGAAATTAAATTAAATATGAAATTATGATAAATTTATGATAATTTGAATTTAAAATGAATTTAAAATGATTTTATAATATATTAATGATTTTTGAGTAAGGTTAAAAAAATGAAAGGGATGATTATTTAAGTTGAAATTTTGAAATATAACCAAATGGGAATTTGTGAATTTGGCTTAAAAGTGAATTTTAAGTTAAGTGAATAAAATTGAAATTAAGTTATATTTTGAAATTTAAACTTAAGTGTTAAGTTGAAATTTAATTTAATGAATTTAAATTTGATTGTTGAAATTTAATAAGTGAATTGTTATTAAATCTTGATTTTTGAATGGAAATTTAACTTTATAAAATCATGAACTTAAGGAAAATTAAATGTTGTTTATAAATGTGAAAATGTATGATTTTATAAGTTAAAAATGTTCTAAATAAAAATATAATTGGTTGTGAAATTATATTGAATATTTGAAGTTAATTAACTACATTTTTGAAATGCTATTAATTGCAATTTAAATGATATTACAACATTTGTAAATGATGTAGTTGATGATAATGAACTAAAAAGCTAAATTGAATTAAAGGCTATTATAGCAATCTTTTTAAGTGCTATAATTGTTGAATTTAACAAAGTTTATTTGAAATATTAAGTAAACCCTATTACAACATTTTTAAAAATGCTGTCTTTTGTTAAATTGAACTGTTTTGAATGTAACTTTCCGTAGCGTTTTCTAAATGCTGCGAAAAGTGAATTTTCACTGTTTTGATAAACTTAAGTGAATAAATGAACTTTGGAAGTTGAAATTTTTGGAAATTTAATAATTTAATTATTAAATATAATAACTTCATTTTAATGATTTAATATGATTTTTGAAATATAAACTGTTTGGAAATGTAAATTGAAATGGTATTTTAAATTGAATAAAATGAATAATGATTTGAAATGATTGTGGTTTTGAAAAGATATGATATTTTGGTTTATTAAAATGATTTGAAATGTGGTTTTGGAAAGATATGATATTTTGATATATTAAAATGATTTGAAATGAAGTTTTGGAAAGATATGATATTTTTAATATATTAAAATGATTGAAATGACTTGAAATGGATATGATATTTTTGATATATTAAAATGATTGAAATGAGGTTTTGAAATGATATGATATTTTGATATATTAAAATGATTTGAAATCTGGTTTTCAAATGATATGATATTTTGATATATTAAAATGATTTGAAATGTGGTTTTGAAATGATATGATATTTTTATATATTAAAATGATTTGAAATGTGGTTTTGAAAAGATATGATATTTTGATATATTAAAATGATTTGACAAGAATTTCTGGAAAGATATGATGTTTTAAAATGGTTTGGAATTAATTTAATCATTATTTTGATAAAGATTTGGATTTGAAATGATATCCTATTTTGAAGTATAAACATTATTTTAAAAGTTATAACTACGGGTTATAATAACGATTGGTTGGCAAAGAGACCGGGATCAAATATCTGGCATACTCTCCGTCGATACCGAAAACCACTTTGACAACCGTGTACGCGGTGGAGATTCCAGAATGAAGTAGGATGGTGGCGACGTTCTTGAGGTATATTACGTGGACCCAACTCCCGTGAGTTGGCATAAGGTGGCTAAAACAGGAGCGATCTCGGGCCAAGTGAGGTCATTCCTCCGAACGGACACATTCCTTCGATACTATACTCTTACTTGTGATTGATTAGATGGCCATCCTCCGATTTTGATTGGGAGTGTGTTCCGAGGTGGGCGTATGTGGCTGTTGCATTACCACCAGCCCGTGTGCGTAATTGGTATATCTACCCTGGCATTGCCTTGTGTGCCGTGTCACCCACCATACCGAGCCTTTACTACGAGTTTGTTTTTCTCCCGTAGCCCATGTGGTATCCTCTGACAGTCACCCGGAGTGGAGATGGCATGATATTGGATGGACAACTGGGACTATTATGTGTGAAGGGTGATATGGGTAGCCTGGAACGCTATTTAAAAGTATGTTTATTTACTGTAGACATTATTATAATAGCGAAATATTACTACATAGTAAATAGTTCGACGGATCCTTAGAGGATGGGCGGTCCCAGACATCCTTTAAGTTACTTGTACCTTATTACAGTTCACTTGAGTTGGTTTACATTAAATAAGTATATATTGTCCTGACTCGAGTGTTTGTATTTTTATTTACGCTCGGGTCAGCCTGAGTTATTCACAGATTTGGATTCCACTTTCTGGAGATTGGAATCGCTGGAGATTATCTGCTTATCTAGTTTTATCTATTCCAATTCTGTTGTTCTATTCAGCTTGTACTTGGTTATCATCTTAAGAGTTCTGTTGTACTTTATTTAGTCTGTTGTATTTTATTTAACTCTGATATATTTACATAGTAGCTTCATGAACTGCTATCTCTTTACTTCCGCTGCATTTCTTACTCTGTGTCTGTGTTCTGTGATTTTTATTTACTGTATATTCCGAGATTTGCCAAATTTTATTTACAACGCGGTATTTTAAGCAATTCAAGTCCGACATGTGTGGATGCGAATGGTTGAAAATATCGGGTTGTTACAATTTACTTATGGTGGTTCCCTACTGTTTAGATGGTAGTTATAGTAGGCATATGATAATGGTCGTATGTTGGCTAAGATTTATATTATACTTTCAAAATGTTTTCCTGCACTTTGCACTTATAGTAATAATATCAAAGAAATTTTTCTACGTATCAAACATGTTTGACTATCATAAGGAGAAATCTCCTCCAATTTTGTGTTTGCATTGTGTGTGTGGCGGGAGGCCTCATGGTAGTTACATTTTCTAAAAGCATTGCGGATCTATTTTAAAATATTTCTTTGTTTGTTTTTTTAAAGATAAACTGTTTTAAGTTCTCACACCAGTCCCATGACTGACCTAGAGTTTATTGTTCCCTTCCTAAACTCTGAGTGCCCATCATTTTCCATACGGACAGCCTAGAGTCAGGTTTTCAAGATGTTCTGGAATTCAGGAGGTGCTGTGGAGCTCAAGAGGTGAGCTGGATGGTGAGACGTATCACTTGTATATGATATTATCTTTTCCGCTGTGTATTCAGTTGTGAGGACAAGTTTATATAACTGTCCATTATTGTGTTGTGTTGTATATTTACTATGATGATGTAATGTATAAAATGTATTGTTCTTTTGATTTAAAAATATTCATTTATCTACTATATGTTGTTCCACTGCGATTGTGAGATTCTGATATTGTTCTATTGCTTCTTCTTTCTTACTTCTTTTATCCTTTTCTTCTTCTTGAACCCTAAGTGTTCGGTTTTTCGGCATTCTATTGTTCGCCAGTTGATACAGTGGATGTATTAATGTCGATTTTTGAAAGTATAAGAATCGGGTCTTTACAGCTATAATACAATCAGCTCAGGAAAATTATATAGTACTGAACTTCAACTTAGAAAATATGAAGATTGGACAGCTTCAACTTCGATAAACAACGAGATTTGAGTTTGGAATTTACAACAACAAATGATAGCAATACGGGAATTGCTTGGAAGGGTTCCATCTCAAGAATCATTAAGGGTTGTGGAATAAGAAGATAAAGCACCATCTCCAAATGAAGACCAACATGAGAATCAAGAAAGTCGGGCTAAGAGAACCATTGAGCAATCAAACAGTTTAGCCATAGAAGACAGTGGTCGTAAACGTAAAAACATTCGCAACCAAATCACGGAGGATACAATAAAAAATATACTCAATGAATTAGGAAACATGTTATCCTACAAAAGGCTCATTTGGCAAAAGAAAAGATGGCGGTTAGCGTTCTCCCTCACATGCAAATTCCTCCACCAAAGTATGATAGAACTACTAATCCAGATGATCACTTTGCGGTTTTTGAAAATTGGATGAACGTATATAATGTTGTGGGGCCAGTTCGATGCAAACTTTTCCCATAACTTTTCAAGGAGCGGCTCTCAAATGGCATAGGAGTTATCAATAGAAGACCATCTGTTCTTTGGAACAATTTTCTCATGACTTCGTGATGAAATTTTATGTGTTCAAGGACACAACTACGAGCTTTTTCCTATTAGCTACAATCAAACAAAAATAGGAGAATCAGTAGTCGGATATTTAAAGAGATTTAATAAAGAAGCTTAAAAGCAAAAAAAGCGACCGATAGAGACAAGTTGATAGCAATTCGGTGAGGGCTAATCGAATATACCCTTTTTTGGGAAGACTTTTATATTAACGGATTCAATGATCCACGATACTTCTATTCCCATGCAGACAAATTTATCCGATTAGATGAAATGAGCCATGACAAGAAAAGATCGCAACAAGGCATTAAAGAAGAACGATTTGACTCCGATCGCAGCCAACGATGTAGCCTTAAATCAACACCTTTTTCACATACTTGCTGCGACAAAAGATAACAGAAATATTTCAATTACACATAAAATGCGAAAGCAGCCAGAATTCAAAAAAGGATAAAGTTACTGCGAGTGTCAAAAAACAAATGGCCATGAAACCGATGAATGTCGTGTCCTTGTAGGGAAAAGTTAAGGGATGATCAAATCGGGTTTCTTACAATAGTTCGTTAAAGAAACCAAAAGGACATCTTATTCAAACTGAGAGAAAAGAGACTCGGCAACATACAAATGCAGATCTCTATCAAATCATGAGGACTTGTGGTATTAGTTCAGCTATGAACTTTTTCTCTCTCTTTTCATATCTTTTTAAATTAATTTGTATTTTCATTCATACCTAGATTTGTGTTGTGCATTGACCATGTATTGATTAAAAATCGAGTGCTATTATAGGTAGAAACAAAACCAATCCATGATGTTCAATGTATTCTCATAGCATAGCAAATTTCTAGGTACTTGAGAATGATGGCTTAGATGCCTGATACAAAATGACAACCAGTGTCAGAACCAATGCAGTACAAAAATTTGTCCTCATGAGACCTCGGATTATTATTAGCCCTTCCCCAATTTTGGAGAAAGAGCTTATAAACAAACTATCCTGTTGAAGAACAATGCTTACAAAGATACGAAAATCTATCTAAAGGAGAAAGCAATATACTCTGATTCAATCTTTGATCAATTACTTTGCTAAGAAAAGTTTTTCAAACATGTCTTCAAAGACAAATTATTTTCGATTACCCTGCAACTGAAATAAATAAATAAATAAATATAGATCCATTCCAAGAACTGATTTACACAATCTTTCAAAGGTATTTGTTACCCGGTTGCTTAACCCAGCTATGAGATGCTAATGACATAGGTTATGATTGAATCTAAGTGAAATTCGAGCCAATGAAAGATTGACCCAATTGAGGAGTTCGACATATATACATCGTTCGGCATGTAAGCACGGTTCGGCTTACTTATATGGTTCGGCCTATATACATAGGTCGGCCTACATGCATGGTTCGGTCTGGTGCGGTGGCATATGCCGCTCGGTAAAATGAAAAGTGATGGTAAGAACTCAACGTACATCGTTCGGCTAACGTCGCTCGGCTACCTTCTTTCGACCAATACCGCTCGGTAACCACCGTTCTGCTAACGTAGCTCAGCTACCTTCGTTCAACCAATACCTCTCAGCAACCATCGTTTGACGACCATCGCTCGGCTACCTACATTCGACTGATGTCGCTCGGCAACCACCGTTTGAT
Organism: Allium cepa; assembly: GCA_030765085.1. Taxonomy (NCBI): domain Eukaryota; kingdom Viridiplantae; phylum Streptophyta; class Magnoliopsida; order Asparagales; family Amaryllidaceae; genus Allium; species Allium cepa. The sequence goes on from CM060944.1 coordinate 448,596,288, forward strand.
ACGCCTGGTTCGGTATACTGAAGTTGTCTATCATGGGCCATGGTATCTAATCCTTAGGCCCGTGCAAGGAGTCCAGCATATCTTCGTCTATTAATAGAGGGGCAGGGTTACAGTTGAAGGGACCTTTTTTCGAGAACTCCGAGGATACTTTTCCATTTTTTACACTAGCTCTCTCTCAGTTCAAACTTATATTTGAGTTAGAAGTTTACGATTGTATCTGTATTTAAGTCTTTGAGAAAAGCAATAAAGATTACATTAACAGTGGACGTAGGGAGTTACGCCGAACCACTATAATTTTGGTGTTCTCGTTTTTTAATGTTCTAATTGCATTCTATTGTGATATTCCTCTGTTTTAGTTTACCGTCTTCATTAACCTATCTATGCAATATTACTCAAGGGTGTTAGTGACCAATTTTGTTGCTAACATTTTGGTGCTTTCGCTGGGAATAACATTCTCAGGCTGTTATGATCTACGTTGTCGCTACTGGATTGAAGAAATCCCTAAGAAAGATCCAAGTTCGTTCACAAGAAGTACAAGGATTCTACTCAGAGTTCCTACTGATTACTCTCCAATGGGATCACCACGTACCAGATTAGCCTTTCACAATGCGGATGTTAATGAGATCGCTAGCGTCCAACAAGTAGGACCCAACAATCAACCAACTAATCCAGGTGCAGGGACTGCTACTGCCCTAAGCCAAACAGAAGTTGCCACAAGAACGGAGTTCAATGAGCTGATGAGAGAAATCATGGAAAGTAGGAGACAGCTTAATAAGCAGATATAAGCTAACGCCAACCTCATGACTCAACTTACTCAACAACATCATCAGAATGCTGGAGGAAGTCCCACTGCCTACTCCTCGTCCGACAGCTCCGCTTCGTTTGATTAACCACCCAGGCATAGACGCCGTAGAGCTGAAATAACACAAACAGGTGCAGCTGAACAATCCATCAGGGATGGTCTAGGCTCCCTACTTGGAGCTATGGCCCTCATTTACACCAGGATAATCGCATTCAAGTTGGAACAGGAAACTTAGGATCTGGGGCACGAGTGGAAGCTAGACGACCGGTTCACCAAGGTCACAATGAAGCAGGTCCCTAGGACGCGCATTTGGTAGATCGCCAAACGAGGGGACACCAACTGGAGCGGTCCCGTAGGATAGATTCCATCTTACCACCTTCCATACATACCCTAGGCCTATCAGCTACGGTCAAACAGCTGATGAGGGAAAATCAAGGCTTATCTACTCATGATCAGAATGTATCTAGGAGCCATACTTCATTCACAGATTCCATCCTACAGGCTGAGTACCCCAGGAAGTTTATCGACTATTCCAGCCTACGAATTGAAGACTGATCCCCTACAGAATGTAATGAAATATGAGTGGATGATGGATTCAGCTAGGGTAAACGATGCAACTAAATGTAGATGCTTCCCAATAAATTTATTTGGAATCGCTACCATATGGTTCACCCGACTTCCCCCGCGGTCTATATCCAACTCTAATGAGTTAGCGACGAAATTTATGGAACAGTTCAGGATTCGTGCCACTCATCTCAAGGACATGATGTCCTTGTGCAGTGTGATTCAGACTCTAGAGGAGTTATTAAAGGAGTACTTACAAAGATTTCACGTTGCTACTACTGAAGTTAGCAACCCAAATAACCATGCTATTCTAATGGCCGTGATGCGAGGAGTAGATCCATATTCAGAGTTTGGTGATTGGCTGGCTGGAAAATATCTGGCTACACAAGAACTTTTTTATTCAAAGGCACATCAATTTATAAGTAGAGAGGAAGCTAGGTTGACGAGGTGAGACGATGCACTAGGGCATGGCAAGGAGAGTGCAAAACAACATTGCTGTAAAACAATCCGGTGATAATCTTGAAAGCTCCAGGTCAATGTTCAAAACAAGCCAGAGCAATCTAAAGGATTTGGAGGAGGAAATCCCAGAAAGAGAAGGGAAGCAAGAAAGTGGAAACCAAGGATCCCAACTTACAACAAATACACTCCTCTGAATGCATCTCTGGAAAATATTTACCTATCGGCTTCTAATACTTTTCAATATTGAAAGCTACGCCTAAAAGCGTCCACTGAGAAACAAAAGCAGACTGGGAAGTATCGCCACTTCCATGAGACATACGTGCACAACATCGAGGGTTATAGGCATCACCATGATGCTATAGAAAAGATGATTCGACAGAAAAAGTTACAAGTTTGTCAAGAATCCGCATGAAGGCGGACAAGGAACATCAAACCCCGGTCATGGGCAAGCTCCGCGCCATCCTGAGGAACCTGCTCAGACTGTAGGTAGACTAGTTACAAACACGATAGTTGGTGGGCCCTATGCTATAGGCAAGAGTTGGCAAGAAATGGAATGCTATGCTAGTTCCTTGAGACACACGAATTTTGAATGCTGCTCGAACTCGGAAGATGGGATTCCAGCGAAAAAGTAGCAAATGAAGACCGATGTTATAGTGTTCAGAAGCAGAGAAGCCGATCAGGAAGAGGCACCTACCATTGACCCGATGGTCATCTCGGCAAAGATTGGGCCAGCATTTGTGAGAAGGATATTGATTGATTGTGGAAGTTCTCTTAACATCATCTTCAAAAAAGCAAATGACCAGATGAAGATGGAGACAAAGGATCTAAAACCATCTAAAGCCTGTATTCATGGCTTTGATGGTGCGGCCACTAATGCAGTGGGTTTTGTTGAATTGCCAATTGAACTTGGAGAAGGTGATCCTACCTTCATCGTTTTGGATGTGGATTCTCCGTATAATGTGTTTCTGGGTCGACCGACCCTGGCAGAGTTTAGGGTAGCTTTGGCCCCGTTGTGTTTAACCTTGAAATTTCCGACAGATAAAGGAGTTGGTGTTGCGCATGGCGATCAGGCGACTGGTCGTGCATGTTATGTGGCTGAGGTGAGAGAGGCCCAGCGAATCGAGAAAGGAAAGGTTATGAACAACTCCATCCGCATCCGAGTCACTGAAGATTGACAAGTAATGCCCGAGCCTTGGCTTGGGCAACATTATCGGGCTATAGAGACATAGATCCAAGAGACGATGATGAGGAACCCAAGGAGGCAAAAGCAGCACCGGCTGAGCTAACGATTGACATTTCAGTCAGCCACGATGACCCATTACAGGTGCTTAATATTGTATCACAACTCACTCCCTCGATGACTGAGGATCTAATTGATTTCCTCTAAGCGAACCTAGATGTTTTCGCTTGGAGCCACTCTGATATGTGTGGGATTTCTCCCGCCATCGCGAGTCATATGTTGAACAATGACCCAAAGTATGTACCAGTGAAACTGAAAAGAAGAGGTATGGACCTGGACAGGTCTACCGCTCTCAGAGAGGAGGTGGATAAGCCTAAAGACAATGGGTTTGTCCGCTAGGCCCTCTACCCTAAATGGGTGTCTAACCCCGTGCTTGTGAGAAAAGAGAATGGGAAATGGAGAACCTGTGTTGACTACTTAGACCAGAGTGAGGCATGCCCTAAGGATAGCTTCCCTTTGCCCGGAATTGATCAGCTGGTCGACCCAACGGCAGGACACAAGCTATTGTCATTTATGGATGTGTATTTAGGATACAATCAAATCCAGATGCACATTCCAGATCAGCAACATAGTAGTTTTGTCACAGACATTGGACTATATTGTTATGTGGTGATGCCCTTTGGGATGAAGAATGCAGGAGTGACTTATCAGCGCTTGGTAAATCGGATGTCTGAAGACCAAATTGGTAGAACAATAGAAGTCTTTATAGATGACATGCTCGTGAAGTCACGGCAGTCAAATGACCACATTCAAGACATGGCGGAAATGTTTGATATACTAAGATACTACGAGATGAAAATCAATCCTCTGAAGTGTTCCTTTGGCATTGCGTCGGGGAAGTTTTTGGGATCGTCAATGCACGAGGAATTGAAGCTAACCCAGAAAAGATTCGGACTATTCGAAACATAAAGTGCCCAAAACTATAAAACAAGTACAAAGCCTGGACGGAAAAGTGTCTACGTTGATTCGATTCATATCCAGAGCGATAGACAAGTGTATTCCCTTCTTCGATGTGATAAAGAAAGGGAAGAGAAATTTTGAACGGACTCCCAACTGCGATGATTCATTCCGAGCTCTAGTAAGACATTTGGAAGGTCCCTCGGTGCTGTCAAAGCCTATAGGCCATGAAGTGTTGTATGTACACTTGGTCGTATCTCAACATGCCATCAGTACGGCTTTGGTTTGCGAGAAGGACCTAGTTCAAAAGCCGATGTACTATGTCAGTAAACGTTTAACCGGGGCAGAAAGAAAATATCCTAAAATTGAGAAATTAGCCTACTACTTGGTGATTGGATCAAGCAAGCTTCATCCGTACTTTTAGGCACACCAGATCGGTATTTATACAGATCAACCATTGAAACAGGTAATCCAACGACCAGAAACCTCTGGAAGGCTGTTAAAATGGAATATTAAGTTGAGTCAGTTCGATGTCACCTACCTGCCACGAAAGGCCATTCAAGGGCAAGCTCTAGCGGACTTCATTGTAGAATTTACCATATCAGACGAACCAAATAGTGATGATGTTATTCCCTCCATTCGATGGAAACTATACACCGATGGGGCATCCAACGACGGTTGTTCTAGGGCTGGTGTAATTCTTGTAACACCCAAAAACTGATCAATTTGTTATGCTTTGGAGCTTTATTTCCTAGCTACAAATAATGAAGCCGAGTATGAAGCATTGATTGCTGGCTTGAAATTTATCTGGGAACCTGGAGTGAAATCGGTTGAAATCTTTTGTGATTCACAATTGGTGGTGTACCCGTTGCGGGGAGATTATCACGTAAAGGGGTAGAGACTTGCCCCATACCTTGCTCAGGTTCAAGAGTTGTTGGAAGACCTTGAATATTATGATATTTCGCATGTCCAGTGTCAACAAAACAGGGAAGCCAATTCATTGGTGAAATTTGTAAGTACTGGTGATGCACAACAAATGGGATTGGTTCCCGTCGAAATCTTACATGCTATGAGTATAAATGAGATGGAAGTAGATTTTGTGTTAGAAACAGAAGTCGAAAAGGAATCATGGATAACCCCTTTCAAGCAATATCTACTACACAGGGTTTTTCCCGAAAGAAAGAATGAGAAACGACAAGTCATTCGCAAAGTTTTACGATATATAATGCAGGACATAATAATGTATCGGAAGGGATTCTCGGTTCCCTTACTTGGTGCATTGCTCATGGTGAGATAAAATGGGTCTTAGGAGAAATTCAAGAAGGCAAACGTAGCGACCATATTGGGGGTAGACACTAGTGAAAAAGATCCCCTACTGTGGATACTATTGGCCAACCATGAACGGGATGTCGTGGACTATGTGCGAAGACGCGACAAATGTCAAAAATATGCAAAAATTCTAATAGCTCCGCCAATAGAACTCACACAAATGGTGAGTCCCTGGCCATTTGCAATATAGGGGATCAATATAATCGGCTCTTTGCAAATTTCTAGAGGTGGTACAAAATATGCAATTTTTACGGTCGATCATTTTACCAAGTGGGCGGAAGCAGAACCCTTAGCTACAATCACCACCAAAAAGGTCATTAATTTCGTTGTACGAAATGTCATATGCCATTTTGTTCCTCCATGAACTATCGTCACAGAAAACGGAACCCAATTTGAGAGTAAGGAGTTCAAAGAATTCTGCCAAAAATGTCGCATCTAGAAAAGATTTACGGTAGTCGCTCACCCTAAAGCGAATGAACAAGTGGAAGCCATAAATAAAATAATCAAGTCAATATTAAAGAAACATTTGGAGAAGGCTAGAGGCAAGTGGGAGGATGAGCTTTCGACGGCGCTCTGGGCTTACAGATTCAACCACAAGTCCGCGACTGGCCGCACTCCATTCACATTGGCATACGACATTGAAGCTGTGATACCCATGGAACATGAAGTTCCTTCTCATCAGGTTACTCATTATGATCCTAGGACGAATCGTAATCTCCTATTGGAATCACTGGATTTTGTTGATGAAATACGTGAAGAAGGTTATTTAAGGGCGGCTGCAATAGTTACCGGGTTATTATAATGAAAAAGTTCGACCGAGAATTTTCGATGTGGGTGATCTCGTTTTGAAGTGAGTTTTCCCTACCCCATCACATCTGAATCCCACATGGGAAATTCTGTATGTCATCGAACGGAAGCTTAGAAAAGGAACTTTTAAGCTAGCGACCATGGACGGCGTGACACTTCCCCATGCATGGAATAACAAGCATTTTCGTCGTTATTACACTTAGTATATTTCTTTTGTATTTTAGTTGCAATTATTTCCAGTTTATTTTGTTGTTCTTAGTTTTCGGCATGCAATAAGACAATTTAGTTTATTTCCATTTGTTATGATCCACAAAGGCTTGAAGCCATCTTTTCCATGAACTGTTGATGTTTCTGTATGTTACAATTCAGTGACAAAAATTAAATTACATTATTCTGTCTGGTGTATGAACGTGCACATAAACTTAAAAATCTCTAAGTCCCCAGAGTGCAGACTAGAGTACTCTGAGTCCCCAGAGTGCGGACTAAAGTATAAACGACTTCAAAATCTCTAAGTCCCCAGAATACACACTGGAGTACTCTAAGTCCCCAGAGTGTGGACTAGGGTATAAATGAGTTAAAACTATTTAAGTTCCCAAAGTGCGGACTAGAGTACTCTGAGTCCCCTAGGTGCGGACTAGAGTATAAACGACTTAAAAATCTCTAAGTCCTCAGAGTGCAAGCTAGAGTGCTCTGAGTCCGCAGAGTGCGGACTAGAGTATAAACGAATTAAAAATTTCTAATTCTTTAGAGTGAAGATTAGAGTACTCTGAGTCCCCAGAGTGCGGACTAGAGTATAAACGACTTCAAAATCCCTAAGTCCCCAGAGTGCGGACTAGAGTACTCTGAGTCCCCAGAGTGCGGATTGGAGTATAAATGAATTAGAAATCTCTAAGTCCCCAAAGTGCGGATTAGGGTATAAATGACTCAAAAATCTTTAAGTCCCCAAAGTGCGGAATGGAGTACTCTAAGTCCCCAAAGTGCAGATTAGAGTATAAAAGACTTAAAATCTCTAAGCCTCAGAGTGCGGACTAGAGTAATCTAAGCCCGCAGAGTGTGGACTAGAGTATAAACAATTTAAAAGTCTCTAAGTCCCTAGAGTGCGGATAAGAGTACTCCGAGTCCCCAGAGTGAGGACTAGAGTATAAACGACGTAAAAATCTCTAAGTCCCCAGATTGCGGACTAGAGTACTCAGAGTCACCAGAGTGCGGACTAGAGTACTCTCTAAGTTCCCAAAGTGCGGACTAGAGTACTCTGAGTCCCCAGAATGTGGAGGAGAGTATAAATGACTTAAAAATCTCTAAGTCCCCAAAGTGCAGACTGGAGTACTCTAAGTCCCGGGAGTGCAGACTAGAATGTAAACGACTTAAAAATTTCTAAGTCCCCAGAGTGCGGAATAAAAGTATTCAATGTTCCCAGAGCGTGGACTAAAGGATCTTCGATTCCAAAAAAATTCGAGTCATATTGAAGTGAACTTGAGCTTGTGTAACTCACAAGATTTTGAATTTCAGCTACAAGTTATACAATAAAATGAACAATGAAAATCATCGAAAGCTAAGAAACAAATTTTTTTAATTAATCCAAAATAAAGTTCCACTAGAACTTCTCCTAAACTCGAAGCAAAAGGTCTATTTACAACGACTATGGAAATAAACAGAAATAATTACATGATCTAGGCATGTTCGCGTTGAACGAGGCATGATAGCTAATTTTTCGACTTCGTTTTCTTCCTTGATTTCTCTGAAGACTCCTCCCCGAGTCATTTTCTCTTGGACGCTGTGTTTGCTAGGAAATTGGTGCCTGAGGAAGGGAGAGGAATTTCCAGTGGGGAGGTCCCATAGAGGAGAATAAACTTAAGGGCTTTTTCAGTGGATCGTCAAGTTCCACCACCTGAGAATCAACCTTAATATCAGCCTTCTTCTTCCCCTCTTCCATAATTTGCTATCCCATGCTCAGTTTTGAAGTGTGTTCGAAGGCGCCTGTAATTTCAACTTCATCATGTTCTTCTACGGGCGATAGATTTTCAGATTTGTCTTCGTCAAGTGCCTCGATCACTTGAGCGTCGGGTCCGGGAGTCTCCCCAGTCTGAATTGCCTCTCCCGTTTTCTCCTCCTTCTCCGTGGCGGCATTTCTCCTTGGAGTTGGCTCGTGATCAGAATGGCCTGCATAAAATCATAAGAGACAAATGTTAGAACACATTTACTACTTGCCAAAAACGATGGCCCACTGAACTCTAGGAAGAAAAGTTATGCATCAGTTTCTGGCTGACTCTCAACTGTTCGTGGCGTTTCACCTTCTAGAATAGGAGATAGAGCGTGAATATCAAGTTCGGGCTCCACTGGTTCATAGCCGATATGATGCTCGAAGGGATCGGGTAATGGGCGACTAGTCGGCTGAATAGGAGGAGGAACTGAGAACTTGGTTCCGGATGGACCGATAATGTCATTTTTTCCTTTTTACGAGGAAGAGTCCCTTTAGTAAAGATCCTTTGTCGTAGATAGGTCAGTGCGCTCATTTTCGTAAAGCACTTCCTTCACAAGAGACTCCTCATCAACTTCTTTAGTTCCCAACTTAACCTTTTTAATTTTTATTAAAGTGTCACATGTTTTGGCCAAAGATTCGAGGTAACCCTCGCCAAGAAATATTAGGTCGTAATGCATGAAAACTCGAGCATTGTACTCGGCTATGAGCGGATCAAACATGCACTTAATTTCCTCCCTACCAGCCTCAGTAGCCACCTAGATGCTAGAATAGATTTTCACAAGCGCCAGTCTTTTGCCCTCCTCACGGGCTTCGTCCTTTAGCGCTTCAGCCTTGGAGAGCTCCTCACCGAGCTTTTTTTTAGGAGTCGTGCAGCAACAATCTCGTCACTATATCGTTGTGACACCTCTTGAGTGGTAGTCTTATCTCCCTTTTCTTTGGGGTGTATCTCCTCCAATTCTTTGACTCGTTGAGTGAGGACATCTTTCTCCTTTTGAACGGAGTCTTTTTCTAAAGCTAAGGCACCATAACGTTAAACCGCTTCATCAATTTCTTTTTTGTAGGTAGGCTCCAGGCGATTGATTGCCTCAGCGGTATCTGTAGAATTCTTTTGAGCGGCCTTAAGTTGAGATTTATATGAAGAAAGCTCTTCATCCGGGGCTTTAATAATGTCTTTATCTTGAATGGCTTCGAGTTTCAGGCGATCGATCTCATATTGACGTTCCATGGAAACTTCTGAATCTTTTTCAGCCAAGTGAACAAACATGTCGTGTTGGACGTAGACATCATTATTGAAGTAATAGCACTTTGTTTAACATGCCTTGGAATAGGATGGATCGCAGGAAGAAATTTTAATCCATCAAAGCATATTTTTGGAAATGGGGCTTTAAGCTCAGCTAGCTTTTCTGCTACCAATGGATCGTGTGCAGGGGCTGAGAAAGTTTGTTTAGCCAAAACCGCGGACTTCTTGTAAGGCTCACAAGATTGCCTAGTGCTTGAGGAACCAGATTATTAGTCGCGAGGAGCTTTAGATTGATATCCCCTTTGAGTAGATTTCTCCTTGCTTTGTTCTAGTTGAGGAGGAGGATCATTGGGATACGAGGAATTGTTGTAAGTTTTCCTTCGAGACGACGATGAATCTCGAGGACGATAGTCTCTATCGCTATTGTCGTCTCTATCTCGGCACCTATCGGACCCTAGGTCCCGGCTGGAGTGATGAAATATAGAAGACCCACGAAGGCGGTCGAATCCATGAGTACGTCCCATGTCACCTGTATAGAAATTACGTGATGACAAGTTAGCAAGGATAATATGGTAGCTGAAGTTTAAGTGCAAGGTGAAGTGTAAGTTTTCGTGTGTGTCCAAATGATTCCCCTGACGGACCTGCTTCTTTGGCTTTACTAATTGGGGTTGACTATCCATGTCGACCGGCCGAATCACACACATCGCCTTTCCTGGAAGAATTAAGCCCCATATCTCCTAGGTCGTTAAAACCATAATTCAGTAGGTCATCGGGGATGGTCAGGTCTGGAAAACCTTTAAGTGAACCCTCTATACGTTGGGAAGAGGACTCTTTCTCAACCGCGGTAATTGTCACTTTCGAGGTTCCTCCCACTATCTTATTCCTCAGTTTGTAAGCTAGTTTCTTTTTCCCCTTTAAAGGAGGGGGTGGCTCATCAATGCCAGGTGCATCAATCATCGGTTTCGGAACAGGGCCTGTATTCTCACCCGGCGCTCCTGGCACCCAAGCTTCTCTAAAATATCACCCTCCTCGGAAGTGTCGAGGGCACCACTTGTAGGAGGCACAAAAGGTCTAGCCTGTTCTTTACCCTTCTCCGCTGCGGATCCGGTTGTAGTAGCACCGGATGGAAGAATAGTTTGACGACCTTCCGCCAATAGCCAAAACTTTGAAATTGACTCCTTGGAAATAACAAGTCTGATCTCCCTATTTTCAGTAGAAGTGGCACGAATGGCATCGACAGCCTCAAAACACCCAGCACCTTCGGGACGTGGGCTTGTGCCTATAAAATGATCGAAGGAAGTTTAGAAAAAATACACTTCACGCCTTAGGCAAATAGCGAGTCCGGAAATGAAGCTTATTTCCTTCCAACCATCTTCTCGCAAAGCCTGGGGGGGCTGCATATGTAAAACTATTCCTACTTATATTGGGAGAATTTACTCCAAACCCCCGTTAGGATCTAACACTCAGAGTGTGGCTCAAGGAATATGAAAGAGGGGCTGTCAGATCGTCTTTTAAAGCGATAAATGTAGCGGAAATCCCCCAGAGTGGGGAGGCTGAATAAAATGTTCATAAAAAGAACGCAAGTGCGGTGGGTGAATGCATGACTGTTGGGGTGAAGCTATGCTGGAGCGATCCCGATGTACTGCAGCACCTCACGAAGGAATAAATTGAATGGTCGCACACTCCCAACCCAGCACATGAATTTGTTACAAGTTGTATATCCAACTAAGGGAAAGTAAGGACGATCTTGTCCCGATGGAACTAATATGTCGTTAAAACAAATTCCATGGATTGAACATAGTCGGCGAAGAGTGGTTTCACTGATTCTTGAAGTTTGAGAATCAATTGGATTGTCCAAGATAATTGCTCAATCTATAGCATCAGGTGTCGGGCCAACAACTGTAGTGGATGGATCCGGAATACCCTGCGTAGAGGTCGTCGGTGGATCCGAAGTAACCACTATCTCCTGTTGAGAGCTTGGATCAGGCTTATCGAAAACTTAGCAGAGCTCGACTTTCTGGGCATCTTTAAAAAGGCAATGAACGTGGAGAAAATCCTGTTTAAACTATACTTGAAAGACAATCGATATCAGATATAACAATGATAATATATCCCCCCGTGTTGTGTGTGCGCTAGTACTACAACTGAAGTGTGAGTACGAAAAAATTAAAGTTTAAGGCACAAGCGTGTTTTGGTAAAATTTTAAGATATTGTCTTCAGAAACTGTCATCGCTGGCAGTCTCCTACAGTTTGTTCTGTGATTAACAGTAGTGGTTTTGGAGCCGGACATTGGCATCACAGAGTGTGAAGATTTTCGTTCGCGTTTGTTAAATTAAGTTTTCATTTGAGGTCGTTCACTATGCGAGGGAGTTAGTTTAAGTTTGGTGCTTGGGCTTATATGCTTTCTTGTTTGTCATGCTTTATCGAATTTTCTTAAGGCTGGTCATGGAGATAAGTCACTCAAATATGCCCAATGTTCGAGTCAAGAAACTTCGGATTATCAATGCCGACCCACACATTCACTCCCTCTCTCCAGACCGAACGACACTCACTCCCTCTCTCTAGATCGAACGACACTCCCTCCCTCTCTAGACCAAACGACACTCACTCCCTCTCTCTAGACTGAATGACACTCACTCCCTATCTAGGCCGCACGACACTCACTCTAGACCTCCCTTTCCCTCTACCTCCCTAGCACTACTCCCACAAGATTTCTACCAAAAAAAAGACTTCCACCCAAAGTACTAACCCGTAGACACACTCTTCTCCCTCGTTCCTTGACCATCGAACAACTTTGACCGTTAATTTTGCCCTATTTCAACAACCTAACAACCACTCTCCCTCGCTCGGTGGCCTAAAAGGCGTGTTGCTATCCCCAATTTATCTCTAGCGACTACTATTATCCATACTCTGAAGACAACTCATGAGCTCGAGCATCGTACAAAACCCCTTATTAGGGAAAGCGGAACGAATGAGAGATTCATACCGAAAGGAATGAATCGAAGCCTAGGGAGCTGTTAGATTCATACCGAAAGGAATGAATCGAAACTGTACAAGGTGTTAGGAAGGTCTGCCATGTTTCGACCTTCATCGTATACATTCGACTTTTGACGGTAGAAACTGATTACTGATTCAAAGCATGTTGTGATGCTTCACACGACACACTTTAGGGGGCAAATTTTACCTAGTTTCTTAGCTCGGCTATGAAATGCTAATAATAGAGGTTTTGATTGAATCTAAGTGAAACTCGATCCAATGAAAGACTGACCCAAATTGAGGAATTCGACATATATACATCGTTCGGCTTGTAAGAACGGTTCGGCCTACTTACATGGTTCAGCCTATATATGCGGGTCGGCTTGCATTCATGGTTCGGTCTGGTGCGGTGGCGTATGCCGCTCGGTAAAAAGAAAAGTGATGGTAAGAACTCAACATACATCGTTCGGCTAACGTTGCTTGGCTATCTTTGTTCGACCAATACTGCTCGACAACCACCATTCGACTAACGTCTCTCGGCTACCTTTATTTGACCAATATTGCTCAACAACCATCGTTCGGCCAACATCGCTCGGACACCTATGTTCGGCCGATGTCGCTCGGCAACCACCGTTCGGTACGCCTGGTTCGGTATACTATAGTTGTCAACCGTGGGCTGAGGTACCTTATACTTAGGCCCGCGTAGGGAGTCTAGCCTATCTTCGTCTATAAATATAGGGGCATGGGTACAGTTGAAGGGACATTTTTTTTGAGAATTCTAAGGATACTCTGCCATTTTTTACACTAGCTATCTTTCGTTTCAAACTTGTATTCAAGTTAGAAGTTTACGGATTCTATCTGTATTTAAGTCTTTGAGAAAAGCAATAAAGATTACATTAACAGTGGACTAGGCAGTTACGCCGAACCATTATAATTCTGATGTTCTCATTTTTACTGTTCTAACTGCATTCTATTTTGATATTCCTCTATTTTAATTTATCTTCATCATTAATCTCTCTACACAATTTTACTCAAGGGTGTTAGTGACCAATTTGGGTGCTAACAGTATTATATAGCATTAGTAAATGCACACAAACGATTTCCAACTAAGGAATCTCGATGTTTCAAAGCTTTCTGAAAACTATAGGCAAAGAAGCCTATTCATACTATTTGAAGAAAAGTTATTAAACTATCAAATGTTTATTGACAAAGACTCATATTAAAGAGTCTTATCCTAGACTAAAAGACTATTGGTTCATGAATCACGATCTTCTAGTCTCCTATTTGAGACCAGTGTTCCTACTATGAGAATGACTTTAAGGACCCTTACAGAGGGTGGCATTAAGAAATGATAGTCATACATCTAAGCTCTTTTTCTGCAAATATTCCCTCAATATATTAGAAAGGTCCATGTAAAGAAATTTTATCTTTTAAAAAGATTTCAATTGGCCAAAAATGATTTTCATGTACAAAGTTTTAGCTAACGGCCAAAGACACCTCCTAGCAGGAGGGCAAAACCTCTGGAAAAAACCTTACCAAAGGCACTCCAGGAGGAAGGGTTAAATCCTCTTAAGACCTTACCTAAGGCGCCTCCTAGAGAGAGGGTAAAACCTCAAAAAAAGACCTTACCAAAGGAACCTCAGGGAGGAAGGATTAAATCCTCTTAAGACCTTACCAAAGGCACCTCATAGAGGGAGGGTTAAAACCTCCAAACAAACCCCTAATGTCCAAATCACCTCTTAGAGGAAGGGTCAGGATAAAAACCCATTAGCTAACTTCTTAAGGAAGGAAAAACCCCTAACATTCATATCACCTCTCAGGGGAAGGATCGGGATAAGCACCCAACAAAAACCCTTAAAGGAAGGTCGTTTCAGCATACACTACATCCCTCAAAGCCAAGGTAAGCCCAGAAGAGGCATCAAACAGATAAATAAAGACAAAGATATCTATAATTCAAGACAAAGGTCTGTAACAACCCGGGATTTGCATTACCAATTAATAAATAAAAGTTAGGATTTTTATTTATTTTAATGAAGCGTAAAAGGATTTGGAATAACAAAATTTATTTGAAAAAGACTATTTTAATTAAATGGGAAATATGGGATTTTAAAATGAGGATAAAATGTTATTTTTGGAAAGTTAAATATTTTAGGAGAGATTTTAAAACGGGTTTGGGTAAGAAAAATGAGTTTTATAAACATACATGAACACTTAGACTAATTTTTGGAAACATGTAAATAACCCTCTTCTTATTGGGTTACTAAACTTAACCCAATAACCCACCCTAAACCTCCTTTATAAATTATCTCAAACTCTCCTAACCTCATTCATGCATCCCTAATCAAAACCTTAATCATTTCCTAAAGCTTTCTTAACAAAAATGGCCTCTATCTTCATCTCCTTCTAGTTTTAGCTTATGCAAGTCATTCTATGCAAAGGTAATGCAAATACCCACCTCAAATCCATTTTTATATCTTTCTAATTTCTGAAATTTATTTGGTAACACATGTTTTATGTTTTTTTTTTGATCTTATAGCCTCCTAATCATCTTTTGCTAACTTGGGTTGATGCTATAATGGTCTTTGTTGTTTTCTAGAGAGGTATATTGCTAAAAACCTCTTCTAATATGTGTTTAATCCTCTTTTGATTTCAGCAATCATTTAGTAACACATGTTTTATTATGTAACATGTGAATCATAGCTCTTTGATCATCTTTGCTTTCATTTTGAGTGTGCACATAAGGTGTTTGTGATATTGCTTCATAAGGTAATGCTAAGCTTTGGCCCTTTGTTTCCCTTAATATAGTGTAGTAATCATTATATGGCAGTTATTGATTGATATTAGTGAAAATTTGATGCCAAAAACTTGAAAAAAAACCCCAAAATCACTAAAATCAGCATTTTCAGCTGGCTGGAATGTTTCAGCCTGAAAACAGGCTGAAACAGTGGACTGAGTGCACCAGGGCAGGCCTGGGCTACACCCAGGCTGCAGCTCAGGCGCAGCAGGCTAGCCTGATTGGGCTAGCCAGTAGCAGGCTAGCCCGTAGTGGGCTGGCGCGCTCCCATCTCCTCAGCCCAAGCGGGCTGGGGCCTTCCCCTCCCCAGCCCATGCGGGCTGGGGCCTTTCCCCCTCCCCCGCCCAAGCAGGCTGGGGCTTTGCCCCCCCCCCCCAAGCCTATGCGGGCTGGGGGCTTGATGTTCTTCCCAGCCCATGCGGGCTGGGGCTGGTCTGAACCAACTGCACCGCATGGTGCAGCCTGGTTCACAGAAACGGGCTGCACCATGCGGTGCAGCCGGCTTCTAAAAAAAAAAATGGGCTGCATCCACTTGGTGGAGCCGGGTTCCGACTCACCGGTTGCACCATTTTGGTGCAACCGATTCCGGGTTGCACCATTTTGGTGCAACCGCTTCAAATTGATTGTTTCTGCAATGAACCTTTGGGCTTCAATTGCTAATCAAAAATTGTCGAACTTTGGTTCACAACCATTCGGAATATTTTCCAACGTGAATATTGATTTTCAGTGATTTTCTGATTTATCGATTTCTTTGAGATTTTTCTCTGGATTTCGTACACGGGTTTTTATGAACTATTTTAAAAGGATTTTTCACTACTAAATGGCTTTCGAAATTATTATATAATATTATTTTTAATTATTAAATTAATTACTCCATAATAGGAGAGTTTTAAAAAGCCGTTTTAAAGTGATTTCAAAATCAATTATAAATCCGTTCCGCACCATTATTTTCTATAATAAAAATCTCACACTCACTTTTAGCACGTCGAGCGAAGTGGAAAGGTGCTTAAACGGTTAGGAAATCTCCGGCGTATGGAACCATGTGTATTTTCTTTCCGGTTAATCCCCGACCTATTCGATTGATCGTTTTGACCTTTGGGTCTAGTTTACCGATGATACGAGGTGGACTTTTTATTGTTTGGAGTGTGAGCATGCTATTGGTTAGTAATCCGTTTAGTGCGAACGTGGGGTATGGGACTCATTGTTAACACTTTACGGGTTCCTCTCTAAGAAGTTTGTGACATTTTAGCCTCTGGGAGGCCAGTACTGGATCTTTGGGTCACCACGCCTCTGGGCAACCGTCTCTGGACACCTGCTCTATGGAGATGTTTTTAGGGCATGTGCCTCTGGGCCTTTATCCTTCTGGGAAGGATCTCGCCGTCTTGCGCGTTCCGCATCTTTGTGAGTGATCGATCACAACTCTACAGTACTTGGAAATAACGACTCTGGTCAGTGCACGTGCTATACTTGTATTATCTGATGATTTTTATATCCATTCGAGTACCGCCATTCGGTGTTGGTTCTATGGAACCATACGATGTAAGTGCGATTACCTTGTGGACTCACAGTGTCTCTGGACACTGCTTTTCAGTATTCGATTTCATTGACTTTTCAGTATATCCCTATTGCTCCTTGGAGCATCGATCTTTGCTTGGGCATTGATTACAGACTCTGGTCACTCTTGGGATTATTTCCTATGGGCAACTTTATATAGCTTTGGCTACGCCAATGATATGAGGCGATTTTATTTATTTAACACTTTGGTGTTGATATTCTCTTTGGAGATTTTTGCTGTTTATTGATGATTAGGGATCGTCATTATGTTCATGTAGTCCATATTACTCTTCTCTTTGGAGAAGTTCCGTTTTATTTATGTACCGCATTATTATATATCTCAGTTATTACTGACTATTTAGCTAGCCTGACCAGAGTGTTTTCGCTCGGGTCAGACCGAGTTGTTTCAGGTTAGGTCTCTGGACTTAGCTTTCTATGCTTCCGCTTGGACATTATCTGCTATGCTGATAGATAGCTCTTTATATTTGTCCACTATTTTGATACTCTGATTATTCAGTCTCTTATGTACATATTTAGACTCACATGTGTGAGCGGTGGCTTTGTACCCACCTTTTGATATTTGGATCTGTATTGACGATATATTGTACCTATGTTCTGTGACTGTTCTGTGATGATGATGTTATCATTTAGTATTATGTTTGTTCTGAACCTATTTTCCTTAGCCATTGTAATTTCGTTATAAATATCCATTGGATAGCTCGAACCACTTAAGAAAAGAAAACCACATATTCGACGTATTCAGTAGTTAGTTATAGCTTGATTACACATGGTCGCTTCCATTATACTCTATTCTCCGTTCTAGTAGACGGTATTACTCCGTAATACTCTTTACTAGAGTGGGTCTCGGAGTGGGGAGTTACAAGGTCATAACTCAAGAGAATAAAGGGTTAAGGAAATAAATCAATCTAGAGTCTAAGACGAAAATGAAACCCAAGGAAGGGTTAAAGACAAAAGTAAAGGGATGAAAATGTCCAGAGCCAAAATCAGAAATAAACAAAGAATTAAAAACCATGATTAGACAGAGAAAATATGAGATAGAAAATTCCAATACGTTTGATGCCTGAAAAGTGATGCCCACAACAAAGGGTTAAGAAACTTACATCCTAAAAGTGAACATGAGACAAGAAAATGGATAGTGAGATCTGCAATTTGAAATTAGAAAACCAAGATCAACATTGGAATTAATGGAATAGGATAGACAACGAGTTTTTATTACAAAGATGAAAGTGATTTCATTCAAGGAATAGAATGACTAAACCATTCCTGAATCCTTAGAAATAAGGTGACCCCCTTAAGATAGAAGTGTGTGTGTATAACAATAATACTACTAACTCATAGGCACTTTAGGAATCATGCATCTGTTAAGTTTATCATTACCATATAGGTTTCTGGTTTTGTGTTGGAAGAGTTTTAGTACATTATTCGTCAAATGAGATCCTGATGAGATTTTGGTTGAGTTTTTTATTGCATGAGCTTTCAATTTCCTTGATATTTCTCATGAATATTTCATACCGGCTTTTATGGATTTCATATTTAGGATTTCCTTGTTGGATTTTTGTTGACTTCATATTGAATTTCTGATTTTGTGAATTCTAAAGTTTCTCATTGAATTTTATGATGGTCTGTGGATTTCATATTTAGGATTTCCTTGTTGGATTTTTGATGACTTCATATTGAATTTCTGATTTTGTGAATTTTGAAGTTTCTCATTGAATTTTATGATGGATTATGGGTTTTATATTTAGGATTTACTTGTTGGATTTTTGATGATTTCATATTGAATTTCTGATTTTGTGAATTTTGAAGTTTCTCATGGAATATTTATGATGGTTTATGGATTTAATATTTCAGATTTCCTTGTTGGATTTTTGATGATTTCATATTGAATTTCTACTTTCATAGGTTTTAGGTTCCCTTGTTGGATCTTTGATGATTTTTCATCATATTTTTTGGTTTTGTGAATTTCAAATATTGCTATTGAATGTTTCCTATTAATTTACGAACTCTATATTGACTTCTTGAAGTTAGATTCCATGTAAACATTCTTGATACTGGTTGGACTCTCATCAAAGCACAAGGAACTAGATAAGACTGCCAAGAGCATAAAATTAGTACTCAATGGCTGCAGAAGATAATATTAAAGAACATGGGATTTAGTGTATGCAATGGCCTTTTTGGGGAGGGCCTATTTACTTAAATTGATTACAGCAAACCAGGTGATATCGTTTCATATATCAATAATGGTAATGCAATTGATTAAATGCTCTACCTAATAAAATAACCAGATAGTATCATTAATTATAAGGATACTCAGCATGGTTTAGCTTCTATAAGGATAAGATCCTTACAGAAGTTATTATTTGTCTTTCATAAAGAAAAGGGGAGATTCTTTGGAATTTTTGACCTAAAGAACAAAGGCTACTTTCATACAAGGAGGGGGCTAAATGTAATACATTAAATATTTTCATAAATAAAGTATGAAAGAAGGAGTTAAGAGGACGTTTTGACAGAATAAACGGAAAGCCTTTGAAAAGGTCAAAGGCTACCATCAAAGTTGACAAATAGAGAGCTTTCGACAAGGTTGGAAATTACCTTTCGAGGATAATTGATAGCAGGCACTACACCTTTTGCACCAAACCATTCGAAATGCTATGGTATTGCCTTCATCCTTCCTACCAGAGAGTATTCAACCAATTCAACCCTTTCGAAAGCATGTATAGTCTTTCAAAAAGGTTAGGTAAAATATTACTAAAAAATCCACCTTTTAACTGGGTCGAAAGGTCTTTCAACATAGACTAAGAAAGAGAGGTTCAGACCAAACCTTTCGAAGGAGTCAAAGGGATGATTCTAGAAAAGTCAAGAAGGATTTCACAACTAAGTTTCTACATGAGATGGTTCCGCCCACAAGAGGCTTCCACATATGATAATGACTTTCACCTTCGGTTCTACATTAGAGGGTTCCATAGAAGATAACCATTGAGAGGGACTATGCTGTAGGATCGAGTAATATGGAATATAATATATAACTAGTGTGGAAAATAATAACGGCAGCAAAGTAAAATGACACCAGGAATTTTTATACTGGTTCGAACTCTCGTTCTACGTCCAGTCCTATACTCCTTCTGGAATTAAAACTAGCAATCCTCACTTAACCTAGAGGAACAGGTATTACCCCACCTGAGCAACCAAAGAGGACTTTACCACATGAGCAACAGAATAGGACTTGATCGCCTGAGCAACCGAACAGGACTTGACCGCCTAAGCAACAGAACCGGACTTGACCGCCTGAGCAACCGAGCAGGACTTGATTACAAAGTAGATTATTTTGAACTTTTGTGTTCTTTAATAACAAAGATTTTTTACTTGTACTACACCCTTCCTATAATCTTATCCTCACGTACGATGTGTATGACTATGTGTATATGAAGAATAGGAAGTTTCAAATTGCTTGAAAGATATGAAACTGAGATCGTAAGTAATAAATATATAGAATCAAGAATGCAATGGATTCGAAGAATGTAAATCAATTTAGAGAAAGAGAGAAAAGTAATTGAAGTTATTTTATCATTAGAACATAAGCATATATACATATAGTACATAAGGAGTTACAACTGCTGGTGAAGAGTTCTCAACGAATAGCAATGGCTGCAACTCTTCGTAAGGAAGAAGGCTATTCAAAAGGAAGCAACTTTTCAAAAAATGTCGGTTACATACAGTTCAGTCGACTGGTATAGAAGCTTCAGTCGAATGAATTCAAAAACATGCATGTGCATTCAAAAGTGTAGAATTGTTTTATTAAATAAAAAACTACCATAGCTCATTTGGTTAGAGTACTTGCCATCTAAACTAGTGACCCGGGTTCAAGCCAAGCTCTATGCATTTTTTCGAAAACTTGATTATTCATTTAAACAGAATGTTTTACTTTAGGATAGATTTTAATATAGCTAAAACTGGACTTTGACTTTAAATATACATTTGATGACTCTTATTTAAAATATATAGCTATACATACCATATTTTGAGTCGATGACTCCGGATGTTGTCGTAGGCGTAGATTCGTGAATTATTGTATCTTGATAGCAATCAAAACCTATGAGTCAACATAACTCAATACTGACGAAAGACGTTCCGCAGGTATCGCATTCATGGATGAGCCTTCCGCAAGTGATGGTTCCGCGTTGATGGCCTTTCGCAATGGACGTCGGCATCATGTACAAATATTGCCATATACAAATCTAACTTGCCACTAATTCAAAAGAACCTTCCAATGAGATCGAAAGGATGCTTCCACAATAGAAGATCAGATCATTGGATGTAAGGCAACACCGGACAAGTACTTTAGAAGCGCCGCTTACCTTCAGAAGACCTTTCGATGGAGTCGAAAGGTTCCAATTCGCATCTAATCAGCCGCCCTTCCATCATTAGTTCAAAGTTATGGATGCCGCATTCTCACCTTCTGATGGAGACAAGGGCATCTAGATATGTTTAGGAGAGATATAAGCCAACCTTCCAACAAAGCCGAAAGGCCTCCCTTTCGTACAAGGCCAGAAGGATGCGAGTGAAACCTACCTTCTAACATAGTCACCATGATGACTGCGGAAGGTGCCAACCTGCACCTATAAATAAGATTCGAGGGGTCCATTTTTGATATCCGAATTTTATTCTTCGAAATCACAACTGTTTTGAGAGTTTATTAGCCCTAATTTCAAAATAAATTTAGGGGCTTTTCCAACAAGTATTACTATGTATACTTCAGTTTATAATAAAGAATTTCATGTTTGAGATCAATATTTTCATGTCTTTTATGTACTTTTTATTTATATAATCAAATATCGATCCTGTTTTTACATTTCATTGGTTAAAAAGGTTCAAGGGAATCTTTCTACTGGATTTAGTCCCCCTCCGAAATCCTTTTAAATATGGAATCCTTTTAAGATACAATCTATGAAAATACCTTTCGACAAGGAGTTCATTTAAGATCCAAACTATGGAATCGAAATCATCATCTTGTCTCAAGGGGTGTTATTTGGGATAAACTCCTTACTCCTAAACCTTTCGACGAGGTGGAAACCCCACGGTCAATATTAGGGTCACTCTACTCAATTTAAAACTACCTTTCTTCAGCCTTTTGACAAAGCCGAATCATTCTTTAATCTACCGAATTAAACATATCGTCAGGTTCGAAACCTTCATTCTATCAACCTTTCGACAGGATCGAAACCTATTTTTTGGTTAAGAATTCGTATAAGGAATCAGGCTCCTCTACCTTCCGACAGGGTCAGAACCCCTCCTTTATAAGCTCTTACGATAAGAATAATTCATTTGCCCTTCCTTCTATCCTATCGAGGGGATCGAATCCTAACATTTCTACATTCTGACCTTTCGAGTTGGTCATATTCAACGGAATCAATATTCTTATTCCCATTTTCGATAGCTCTACTACCTTCCTTAAAGGCTCTACACACAACCATTTCACCTTAAGTCCATCTACTTGGACTCTTTGGGGTGTTGACCATAAATTTGGTTAACAAAAAGCAAATCATTTTACATAAAAGATTAAAATTTTATTTATTTACTTTATTACAAATAATTGCATAAGCATACAAATATATTATATATATATACTTATAAATAATTGCTTATAAATTTGTATATGTTAAAACATATGAATTATGAAACATACACATATACATATATAAATATATATACACATACATTCAATAATGCTCAGTAGTTATATGAAGTATGAATTGTAATCTTGTAATGTACGAACTAATGATGCTTGTAATGTATAATTATATGAAGTATGAATTATATGAAATATACACATATACATATATAATTATATGAAGTATGAATTGTAATCTTGTAATGTACGAACTAATGATGCTTGTAATGTATTGCATCAGGTATTAATGCATGCATAGAAGTATTAAGTATTACTAACGTATGAACTGAATTATTGAAGTTTGAAACTACATTTATTAGTGTGTGTATATGTTGTAGTTTTATAACCATTTAACATAAACGGTTAACCGTTCATGTTAATCGGTTAACCGATTAAATAAATCGGTTAACCGTGGTTAATTTTGATCGGTTTGGTCGGTTAACCATTGCCATAATTAACCGAAGACCGGTTAACCGAATCGCCACAATTTTTTGGTTAACCGAAAAAATTAACCGATTGAATCGGTTAACCGACCTTGCCCACCCCTAATGCTCACAAGAAAGATTTTTTTAGTCTAATACCGATTAACATGGAATTTCATTCGACAACTAATAAATAAAAGTAAGAATTATTTCCAAACATAAAATTTTGTATATTAATATTTTATAAAATTATGAATTATATTTTTTAACATTTATATATATATATATATATATAAATTTAAAATCAATTTTAAACGTATTATTTTCCACAAATATACATACATGCATACATACATACATATACATACATACATATATATATATATGTATATTTATAAATATATATATATATATAATTTATAAAATAGTTAATTTTTTATGTTGAAAGCTTTTTTGATACGGAATTTTATAAAATGTAAAATGTATCACTGCTACGGAGCTGTAGTTTTTTGATGCATTTTCGGCATCGTTGAATTTGTTTAGAAATGCCTTAACGGCGCCAAATACGCATCGAAAAAATAAGCGTCGCTAAATAGTCTGGTTTCGCAAATCATTACAAGTTTGGCGTCTCTATGACGTCGTTAAGGTTTGGCAACACATGGTATTTATCTGAATATAGGCGTCGTAATAGCATCGCTAAATTTTTGTGATGCTTATATTCTGATACATTACGTTCATCGTTACGGCGTCGCTAATTATTTAGCGATTCCTTCGTAGCGCCATTGAGATGGCTTATTGATATGTAAAATCAAAATTATAGCGTTGCATTTACGTCTCCTAACAGCAACGGAATTCAATAACAACTGGTTGGATTCACTTCCTTCAGCCACAAACCAAATAGAATAATCATAAGCCAAACCGACTATGCCAAACATGCACTATATTTAACATATACCATCACAAACAATCATATATAGCAAAAGCTAATATATATATATATAATAATAAGATACGATAAAGAAATACAAATTAAGTCTAAATAAAATAATCATAACTAATGAAACAATACTTCAAAGTCACATTTGAATAACAATTCTGTAACACCCCTAATTTTTATTTAACATTATTCAGGACATTTAATTGGATAAATTAAATAGAATAATGTAGATATAGAGATTGAGGTTGATTAATAAACTAAGTGGTTGTGCTTATTTAACTAAATGAACTTATAAGTGATTAAGTAATTAAACATAAGGGTATTAGGGTAAATAGCCGCCCATATTTTCCACCCTTATACTATTCTCCTCAGCCATACACTGTTCATTCTATCTCAAGCAAAATTTAAATAACAAGAAAGAAAGGTGGGCCATTTGGAAGAAGAGAAAAGAAAAATCAGAGTAAATCTTAAGATCAAATTAGAAGAAATCAATCTCAATCAAAATTCGATTTCCTTATTCAATCTAAGATGAATAATAACTTCAACATCTCTATTTTGGTTTTATAATCATATGGTTTTGGATTTAAGGATAAATCTATTTTTATGACATATTGAATTATAATAAGTTTGGTTATGATTTATATATGTTTAAACAGGGTGTTTAAAGGAGATATATAAGATTTTGGGGTAAAACTGAGACTTAGTGAATTTTAAATGCCATGGTAAAATTATATGTTATGAAAAACATGATTATGGACTTGTGTTTCAATTTTTATAATTTTCCAAACAGTGCAGAATTTGTTATGAATTTTCAAAAGAAAATACGGTTATTTGGGTTTATAAAAATATTTTGGAAAATATATTTAGAATTTGGGTCTGGAATTTTTATATGTTAAATAACATAATTAAAGTGAATTTCTGGAATTTTTGAGGATTTTTACTAAGTGATTTAGTATGGAATTCAAATTATTTCGAAAGGAAAACTTAAATGATTATATTGTTTCGATAATAGGAAGGGCTTATTTGTTAAGATTTAACTTGGAAAAGATCTGAGAATACGCGAAAAAAATTATCCAAGTTATTTATAATTTTGTAAAGGCGATTAAATGTTTATAAGTAGGCATGTTTGTTACAAAAAGTTTACTTATTTGGCAAAAATCGGCATTTGATTAGAGAAGGTGGTTCCGCCATCTTTGGAAAACCTTTCGACACAGACCTTTCGACCTTGACCTTTCGACGTTATTGAATCCAACAAGGTCGAAGCCAATGCACATGATATTATTTAGGTGGTATGTAGTGAATTTGTAACGACCCAGAATTTTTATTAATTAAAATTTGGATATTTAATTTATTTTAAATATTAATAAGTGAATTTTTTAAGTCAAATAAATTTTTATTTGAATTATTGAATTTAATTGGATTATTAAATCGATAATTTAATATGTTAAATTATGGAAATAATTTATAATTGGGTTAAATATGATTGAAAATGATTTGTAAAATCTTATTTTATCATATGGGAGTTAGAACAATATTTTAGAACTTTTAAAATCGAATTAAGAGTTAATTTGTGAAAATTGAATATTTTAATATTAAAATCGACTAGTGAAAATAGTCAATTTTTGAACAGTCTCAGAATTGAATGAAACCAGTTTCATTGGATCCGTAATAGTTAGTTATCGTCGGATTTTAAATTTCGTGTCAATCGGAGTTATCGTTTGATCGTAGCAGCTCGAAACGCATCGATTTATTTTTTAATTTAAATTTGACGAGTGAAAATAGCCATTTTTCAAAAAGTCTCGGATTTCGACGAAACCAGTTTCATCGGATCTGTAATGTGATATTATTTTAAGGTTTCAAATTTCAAGTCAATTGGATTTACGATTTGTCCTGTACAAATTAAAACGCCTAGAAAATCGCTTAAATCGGTTTAATTCAAATTGAGCGCTTATGGCCATAACTCGCACATACTTCCGAATTAGCTTCCGAAACCTGTTCCATTGTGTCCGGAACGCGGGGTAAACCCTAGAAACGCTGGTTACGGCGCGTAAATCGGAGTTTGGAATTTCCGGATGAATAGTGTTCGATTTTCTTCTATAAATAGAGACCCTTGCCTTCATAAATTAAAAAAAAAAAAGAAATTCTAAAACCCTAGTTTACAAAGCACGGCCGCCAGCAAGCAGTGAATGGCCGAAATTGTCTTGATTTCATCTTCAATTATCTTTCAATCCACAAACCCATTCATGAAACTTCCAACTAAGAAATTGTAGAGTGTAGTGAGAGCTTCAAGTTGAACGGTTATGATCGAAAATCATGCGATGGATTGACGGCAAATCGTCTTCAAAGACCTGAGGTTGCGCATGCATTTCGAGGCTATGGGGATAGCCGAGTTCGACCGCACTTGCCACGTGGATGGAGCTTGGGGAGGCGCTTCCAGTGGTGGCTCTTGATCGAGTTCAAGTTCAACGAGGAGGTTGCTAAATTTAACCCTAAGTTTGTGCTATGGGCTCCTTTTGCTCGGCCTTTGTCTGTAGCAAGAAACGCAAGAGGAAGGAAGAAGCAAACGTACGGTGTTGATTGGGGGGGGGGGGTTCAAGATCCTACGGCCTGTAACTTGTGTAGGGTTTTAATTATAATTTATGTTGTAAATTGTGTATAAAAATTTGTATAAACTTCAAATATTCATAACTTTTCCATACGAGGTCGAAAACGCGCGAAACCAGTTGCGTTGGAATCGTATGGACGAGCACTACGCGATGGAGTTGGTTTGGAGTCGTTTGGAGTTAGTGAGAATTTTGGGTAAAATTAAACGTCCGTTTAATTTTATTCGAAATAAATCGCTAAAGCGGAATTAAAATCAAGGTGAGAACTTCTCACTCAATCGAATCAGTTTCGATTTTATTTTAAATAGTTAGATTTAAAATATTTGAATGCATGTTTGAATGTTGATTGATATCTATTGATTGTTAAAATAGACATTATACGCCGTTAGTAAGCGGATGTTATTTAATAAAAACATATACCGCGAATATTTCATAAACAGTGAAATTGGTATTATATATAATAGCAATATATATATATTGGCATATGTATATATTGGAGTTGTTGATTTCCCGCATTTTTTTGTTTAGCGGATGAGACCCTATTGCGCCGTTATTAAGCGGATAATATTTAATAAGAACATATACCGCGATAATTTCGTACTGGAACGAAATTGGTATTGTGCTAATGTTTGTGGATGCAGGAAAACAGGTTGGAGGGATCCAACAGGATTCCTCAACAGTATTTATTTGATTTCAGATATTTTGATATTTGATGGACTATCATATCGATATATGATGTCGTTGTTGTCGTGATTGGCTATTTGGTATGTAGCATCATTGGACCAAATTTTGGGATTTTAAAATGATTTTTAAAGTGATTTTTGAGAATATACTATATTTTAGAATCGATCCATTTTAAAATAATTAAACGCTATAATTTTTAAAGTTATAAAATTATGGTTTTTGTGAAATACAGTTAAAAGCTGATTTTTGAGAAATATGAACTAATGGTTTTATAAAAGAGTTTAATCGGGATTTTAGAATAATTGTGAAAAGTTTAAATATAGGATTTATAAAATTTGATTATTTTATAAATCAAAATGATGAAATTATAAAGGAGTTTAAAGACGTTTTTAAAATATTAATATGAATTGATTTATATAAGAGATTTATAAATGGATATTTATAAATTGAGATATTGAAATTATAAAACGAGTTTTTATAAGTGTTTGAATGGAGTGTAAATGAATTTTGTAAATGAATGGAATTTATAGAATTTTAAACAGTGAAGTTATAAATGAAATTTTATAAACAGTAGGTTTACAAAATTTATAAAGTTATTGAAAGAACGAATTTTGGATAAATAAACAATCTTATAAGTTATAAGATTTATAATTATGAAGTTTAAAAGGAACGATTTTGTAAAATAATCGTTTTATAAGTATTTAACTTATAATATGAACTTTTAGTTTATAATTGAGTTATAAACTGGAATAGGTTAATAAAGGAATTTATAAAAAGGAAGTTTTTATAAATAAATAGAAATGGAGTTTATAAACGTTGTTTTATAAATCCGCAAACGACTTATTTTGATAAGTAAATTGTTATAATTTATTTATGGAGTTATATTCACGTTTTAGACAGTGAATAATCCTTTAAAATAAAATGAATAAAAAGGATGAAAATTGTTAACGTAGTATATTCACATTTTTGAATAGTGAATAATATGTTAAAGAAAATGTTTAGAATGTGATATTTTAAATAGAATTAAAACGATCTAACGATGTTTTAAAATGTGTTGAGATTCGAAACCATAGATTTCAACATTTATTGTTGAAATAGACGTTTTCGAGAAATAGAAGGAAATAATGGACTATAACACTGTTGTTATAGTAAATGATTTCCGAAAGGAAATGTTTTGCATAGTATTGGATTTATATATCTACTTTAATTTCGAATCCCTATACTAGTGATTTTGGGTTATCGTAACGATGTTTTACGCAACATTTGTTTTGGCCCAAATAAATATGTTTAAAAGAATGATTTCCTTAAAGAATGAAATATATACTTAATTTCGATTTAAGTATATTGAATATTTTCCAAGTGTTGAAAATAAATAAAATTTATGAATTACTTATTAAATAAGTATGGAATTGTTTTCCAATATGAAGTGATATTTAGAATTTATCTTTTTGAAGATAAATTGAATTAAAATGAATAATTGAAATCGAATATTCATTGATATTTTGGAATTATAAATTCACTAAGGAATTTATAAAGGAAGTGGAATTTGTCAAAAAAATAAATATTGATTTATTTTTGAAGTGTGAAATTTTATATCTTGTAAAGATATTTTGGAAAATAAATAATTTGGAAAATTATTTGGAAACTGGTGATGTGTGCATATCCAGTGATAGTTCAATAACGGACTATCAATATTTCCCTTTGAATGGGTATTTGATGTGATTTGTTTGAATGTGAATGCCACACTTATTTTTAAATAAGCGCTCACTATTCGGGTTAACCGGGAAAGGACCATGGGGTCGTATAACCCATTCCGAATATGTGATACGTCGTTGTGAATTGCATTGAAGATCGGTGTTGAAGACCCGGTATTTGCGAGAGCGATAGGATGACCTGTCGATTGTCTCTGCACTGAGTTGCAGCGGTATAGAGACTCCCTAAGTGATGGGAAATCCGATCAGGATTGTGAATATCCGGATTGCAAGGACTTCTTTGTAAGTGCCTTCGGTTTTGTTCGATCCCGGAACAGACTTGTATAGATTGTGTGTCTAACATTACAAATTGAGATATAAAGCAGATTTCTTTCAAATATATTTCTGTTGGTGGCGAAGAATTTATTCTTTTAGCTTAACACCCTTCTCTGAGACGTACGAGCTCAGAGGTTATATAGTTGAAGTTATCAGCGATATATTCCCAATTTGGTAATGTGATATGCTGAGTGTTGCTGAAATGATCATTGTGTTGATTATTGTGATAGGATCGTTTATTTGATCGTCTATCTTGGTGATCATTGTGTTGATCATTTGTTGACCCAAAGCATGGCTTTTGTATAAAGTATGTTTTTGTGGACGTGACTTCGTCGAACCTCACACCCCGAAAATGGTCAAAACAGGAAAGATGCGGCAAGGTTATGAGGGGTAGCACCCTTTAGGGTATGTACATTTCCTTCTGGATAGAGGTGGTATCATGGTATAGAGCCCAGATATTTAACCTATGTGGTTACTACGAATTTATTACTTTGTGGTTGTTGGTTTTCGGGATCCCGTGAGAAAGGTCGTTTACGATCGGGGAATGGCGTGCTCGTGTCAGTAGTTACCCAGTTAGGGGTAACCCGGCCTTGTGTTGGCAGAGTTCCGGTTTGGTTCTCGGGGATGTCTTTCCAGAGGCATTCTCATGTGGCAATGGGAAGTTCCTTGGCCTGACCATTTGTTGGAAATCCAAAGAAACAATACGAAACTTGTACGGTATTAGTTGTAGAACCTATCATTCACTTATGGTGTCGCAACACTGTTTGGATGGTAGCTATAGTAGGCATAGTTCGAAATGTCTATGTTGGCTAAGATTTATATTCTACTTTCGAAATGAATTTTTCCTACACTATACACTAATAATAATATCAAATGTTATTTTAAATGCGTATCAAGCATCTTTGACTATCATAAGGAGAAATCTCCTCCGATTCTGCGTTTGCATTGTGTGTGTGTGCGGGAGGCCTTATGGTAGTCTCATTTTTAAAAGCATTGCGAATTGAATTTAAAAATATTCCTCTATTTTGATTTTAAAGATAAATAAACTGTTTTGAGTTCTCACACCAGTCACATGACTGACTTGGAGTTTATTGTTTTCCTTCCTAAACTCTGGGTGCCCACCACTTTCCACACGGGCAGTTAAGAGTTAAGGTTTATCAGGATATTCTGGATATTCTGGATTTGCTGGAGGCAAGCTGGATGGCATGGCGTATTACTTATATAGTATTTCTTTTTCCGCTGCACTGTTTGTTGTTGTATATTGTTGTACACTTTGATGATATGATGTAATGAAATGTAATGTAATAACTGATATAGTTCTTTGTTTAAAGATTATTCATTTACTATTATATGTTGTTCCGCTGCGAATTGTGAGATTCTGATGTTGTTCTGTTTTCTTTCTGTCCCGTTTTTCTTTCTTCTCTTCTTCTTCCTTTCTTCTTTTTCTCTCTTTTTCTTTTTCTTTTCTTTTTCTTAAACCCATAACATTTCGGTTTTTCGGCAACGAAAAATCGCAAACGTTACATTTGGTATCAGAGCATATGGTTAAGCGACAACCATGGTTCTGTTGGGTATAATTCATTAGAGATAGAGTCAGTAGTACTCTAGAATGAATTAGAGTGTAATAATAGCTATGAGAGAGTATTTGTTAGTGAATATGAAATTGTTTTATATTGTGATGGTTGGTTTGTTGAGTGGCATATGAACCTTCGTCGGCGCAGCTTCGAAACTGAATCGAAGGGGTTTCTAAACACTTGAATAGAACAATTCGACACAATATTGTTTTAAATTGGGTAAATGAAATAATTTTACCTTGAGTATATTTTATATATAAAGGAATAATTTTTCAGAATTATTAAAGTGTATATAAGTTGATTGTTAGGTTGTTTGAATAATCTAAATAAAGGAATAATTGTATAAGCAAAAGAATTATAAGAATTAAATTATAATTAAAGTGATTTACAATTGTCAATAAACTTATATATATATAAGAAGTGAAACTATATGAATATATTTATGAATATGAGTTGTAAATAAAAATGAATTTAAAGATTAAATGGAAATTTACTTTAGAATTGAATTGAATTGAATTGAATGAATGGATTGAATGTTAATCAATTAAATGTGAATTTAAGTTATGAAATGAAATTCAACTTTTGTAATTGAAAAGGAATAATGAAAGTGAATTAGCGAAATTGAAAGCTATGTAATTGAAATTCAATTGGAAGTTAGTGAATCTTAAATAGAATTGAATTTGAATTGGAAGAGAACCAATTTGAATATGAATTAGTGAATATAAACTAATTGAAAATGAATGTTAGTAAAGAACATCCACTGTATATGAATCAAATGTGATTAAATTGAAAACCATTTCATTTAATATTAATGAAAATATAAATGAATATTGATTTGGTTATGGATGTTAGTTGATTGATGTTTGCATTTGTTGCTTTTGTTTCAGTTGCTATATGTTGTATATTGAGATTATTGTCTATATGCATGATTCTCATGTTGTTTGTTGAGTGTTTAGTAGGTGCGGATCGCGTTTGCTTCGTATTTGGAGCTCGCTTTTGCGCTATATTAGCCGTATATGCTTGCTAATAAAAATATAAGGTACATATCTCGGATTAAATATCGTACTTTTACACTTTTTTCCCTGCGGGATGCCTCATTACTTGATGAGATGTATATTTGTGATATATATACTGTCATTTTTTTTCGGATCGAGCCGCGCAAAGGAGACTATGGCGAATTTTTCCGGAAATTTAAGGCGTTAGAAAAATTTGAGAAAAATTTGAAAACTTAAACTTTTATTTAGAATTGAAAGTTAAACAATAGTAGTTGTTTTTGAAAAGATAACTAAGTATGATTTGGAAAACTTAGTAAAGTATTGTAAGAAGTTTAATTATGAATTTTGGAAAATTAATAGATTCTGCAACTTTTCTTACTTATAATTTCGAGGACGAAATTCTTTTACGGGGGAAGATTGTAACGACCCAGAATTTTTATTAATTAAAATTTGGATATTTAATTTATTTTAAATATTAATAAGTGAATTTTTTAAGTCAAATAAAATTTTATTTGAATTATTGAATTTAATTGGATTATTAAATCGATAATTTAATATGTTAAATTATGGAAATAATTTATAATTGGGTTAAATATGATTGAAAATGATTTGTAAAATTTTATTTTATCATATGGGAGTTAGAACAATATTTTAGAACTTTTAAAATCGAATTAAGAGTTAATTTGTGAAAATTGAATATTTTAATATTAAAATCGACTAGTGAAAATAGTCAATTTTTGAACAGTCTCAGAATTGAACGAAACCAGTTTCATTGGATCCGTAATAGTTAGTTATTGCCGGATTTCAAATTTCATGTCAATCAGAGTTATCGTTTGATCGTAACAGCTCGAAACGCATCGATTTATTTTTTAATTTAAATTTGACGAGTGAAAATAGCCATTTTTCAAAAAGTCTCGGATTTCGATGAAACCAGTTTCATTGGATCCATAATGTGATATTATTGTAAGGTTTCAAATTTCAAGTCAATTGGATTTACGGTTTGTCCTGTACAAATTAAAACGCCTAGAAAATCGCTTAAATCGGTTTAATTCAAATTGAGCGTTTATAGCCATAACTCGCACATACTTCTGAATTAGCTTCCGAAACCTATTCCATTGTGTCCGGAACGCAGGGTAAACCCTAGAAACGCTGGTTACGGCGCGTAAATTGGAGTTCGGAATTTCTGGATGAATAGTGTTCGATTTTCTTCTATAAATAGAGACCCTTGCCTTCATAAATTAAAAAAAAAAAAAGAAATTCTAAAACCCTAGTTTACAAAGCACGGCTGCCAGCAAGCAGTGAATGGCCGAAATTGTCTTGATTTCATCTTCAATTATCTTTCAATCCACAAACCCATTCATGAAACTTCCAACTAAGAAATTATAGAGTGTAGTGAGAGCTTCAAGTTGAACGGTTATGATCGAAAATCATGCGATGGATTGACGGCAAATCGTCTTCAAAGACCTACGGTTGCGCACGCATTTCGAGGCTATGGGGATAGCCGAGTTCGACCGCACTTTCCACGTGGATGGAGCTCGGGGAGGCGCTTCCAGTGGTGGCTCTTGATCGAGTTCAAGTTCAACGAGGAGGTTGCTAAATTTAACCCTAAGTTTGTGCTATGGGTTCCTTTTGCTCGGCCTTTGTCTATAGCAAGAAACGCAAGAGGAAGGAAGAAGCAAACGTACGGTGTTGATGGGGGGGGGTTCAAGATCCTACGGCCTGTAACTTGTGTAGGGTTTTAATTATAATTTATGTTGTAAATTGTGTATAAAAATTTGTATAAACTTCAAATATTCATAACTTTTTCATACGAGGTCGAAAACGCGCGAAACCAGTTGCGTTGGAATCGTATGGACGAGCACTACGCGATGGAGTTGGTTTGGAGTCGTTTGGAGTTAGTGAGAATTTTGGGTAAAATTAAACGTCCGTTTAATTTTATTCGAAATAAATCGCTAAAGCGGAATTAAAATCAAGGTGAGAACTTCTCACTCAATCGAATCAGTTTCGATTTTATTTTAAATAGTTAGATTTAAAATATTTGAATGCATGTTTGAATGTTGATTGATATCTATTGATTGTTAAAATAGACATTATACGCCGTTAGTAAGCGGATGTTATTTAATAAAAACATATACCGCGAATATTTCATAAACAGTGAAATTGGTATTATATATAATAGCAATATATATATATTGGCATATGTATATATTGGAGTTGTTGATTTCCCGCATTTTTTTGTTTAGCGGATGAGACCCTATTGCGCCGTTATTAAGCGGATAATATTTAATAAGAACATATACCGCGATAATTTCGTACTGGAACGAAATTGGTATTGTGCTAATGTTTGTGGATGCAGGAAAACAGGTTGGAGGGATCCAACAGGATTCCTCAACAGTATTTATTTGATTTCAGATATTTTGATATTTGATGGACTATCATATCGATATATGATGTCGTTGTTGTCGTGATTGGCTATTTGGTATGTAGCATCATTGGACCAAATTTTGGGATTTTAAAATGATTTTTAAAGTGATTTTTGAGAATATACTATATTTTAGAATCGATCCATTTTAAAATAATTAAACGCTATAATTTTTAAAGTTATAAAATTATGGTTTTTGTGAAATACAGTTAAAAGCTGATTTTTGAGAAATATGAACTAATGGTTTTATAAAAGAGTTTGATCGGGATTTTAGAATAATTGTGAAAAGTTTAAATATAGGATTTATAAAATTTGATTATTTTATAAATCAAAATGATGAAATTATAAAGGAGTTTAAAGACGTTTTTAAAATATTAATATGAATTGATTTATATAAGAGATTTATAAATGGATATTTATAAATTGAGATATTGAAATTATAAAACGAGTTTTTATAAGTGTTTGAATGGAGTGTAAATGAATTTTGTAAATGAATGGAATTTATAGAATTTTAAACAGTGAAGTTATAAATGAAATTTTATAAACAGTAGGTTTACAAAATTTATAAAGTTATTGAAAGAACGAATTTTGGATAAATAAACAATCTTATAAGTTATAAGATTTATAATTATGAAGTTTAAAAGGAACGATTTTGTAAAATAATCGTTTTATAAGTATTTAACTTATAATATGAACTTTTAGTTTATAATTGAGTTATAAACTGGAATAGGTTAATAAAGGAATTTATAAAAAGGAAGTTTTTATAAATAAATAGAAATGGAGTTTATAAACGTTGTTTTATAAATCCGCAAACGACTTATTTTGATAAGTAAATTGTTATAATTTATTTATGGAGTTATATTCACGTTTTAGACAGTGAATAATCCTTTAAAATAAAATGAATAAAAAGGATGAAAATTGTTAACGTAGTATATTCACATTTTTGAATAGTGAATAATATGTTAAAGAAAATGTTTAGAATGTGATATTTTAAATAGAATTAAAACGATCTAACAATGTTTTAAAATGTGTTGAGATTCGAAACCATAGATTTCAACATTTATTGTTGAAATAGACGTTTTCGAGAAATAGAAGGAAATAATGGACTATAACACTGTTGTTATAGTAAATGATTTCCGAAAGGAAATGTTTTGCATAGTATTGGGATTTATATATCTACTTTAATTTCGAATCCCTATACTAGTGATTTTGGGTTATCGTAACGATGTTTTACGCAACATTCGTTTTGGCCCAAATAAATATGTTTAAAAGAATGATTTCCTTAAAGAATGAAATATATACTTAATTTCGATTTAAGTATATTGAATATTTTCCAAGTGTTGAAAATAAATAAAATTTGTGAATTACTTATTAAATAAGTATGGAATTGTTTTCCAATATGAAGTGATATTTAGAATTTATCTTTTTGAAGATAAATTGAATTAAAATGAATAATTGAAATCGAATATTCATTGATATTTTGGAATTATAAATTCACTAAGGAATTTATAAAGGAAGTGGAATTTGTCTAAAAAATAAATATTGATTTATTTTTGAAGTGTGAAATTTTATATCTTGTAAAGATATTTTGGAAAATAAATAATTTGGAAAATTATTTGGAAACTGTTGATGTGTGCATATCCAGTGATAGTTCAATAACCGACTATCAATATTTCCCTTTGAATGGGTATTTGATGTGATTTGTTTGAATGTGAATGCCACACTTATTTTTAAATAACCGCTCACTATTCGGGTTAACCGGGAAAGGACCATGGGTCGTATAACCCATTTCGAATATGTGATACGTCGTTGTGAATTGCATTGAAGATCGGTGTTGAAGACCCGGTATTTGCGAGAGCGATAGGATGACCTGTCGATTGTCTCTGCACTGAGTTGCAGCGGTATAGAGACTCCCTAAGTGATGGGAAATCCGATCGGGAATGTGAATATCCGGATTGCAAGGACTTCTTTGTAAGTGCCTTCGGTTTTGTTCGATCCCGGAACAGACTTGTATGGATTGTGTGTCTGACATTACAAATTGAGATATAAAGCAGATTTCTTTCAAATATATTTCTGTTGGTGGCGAAGAATTTATTCTTTTAGCTAACACCCTTCTCTGAGACGTACGAGCTCAGAGGTTATATAGTTGAAGTTATCAGCGATATATTCCCAATTTGGTAATGTGATATGCTGAGTGTTGCTGAAATGATCATTGTGTTGATTATTGTGATAGGATCGTTTATTTGATCGTCTATCTTGGTGATCATTGTGTTGATCATTTGTTGACCCAAAGCATGGCTTTTGTATAAAGTATGTTTTTGTGGACGTGACTTCGTCGAACCTCACACCTCGGAAATGGTCAAAACAGGAAAGATGCGGCAAGGTTATGAGGGGTAGCACCCTTTAGGGTATGTACATTTCCTTCTGGATAGAGGTGGTATCATGGTATGGAGCCCAGATATTTAACCTATGTGGTTACTACGAATTTATTACTTTGTGGTTGTTGGTTTTCGGGATCCCGTGAGAAAGGTCGTTTACGATCGGGGAATGGTGTGCTCGTGTCAGTAGTTACCCAGTTAGGGGTAACCCGGCCTTGTGTTGGCAGAGTTCCGGTTTGGTTCTCGGGGATGTCTTTCCAGAGGCATTCTCATGTGGCAATGGGAAGTTCCTTGGCCTGACCATTTGTTGGAAATCCAAAGAAACAATACGAAACTTGTACGGTATTAGTTGTAGAATCTATCATTCACTTATGGTGTCGCAACACTGTTTGGATGGTAGCTATAGTAGGCATAGTTCGAAATGTCTATGTTGGCTAAGATTTATATTCTACTTTCGAAATGAATTTTTCCTACACTATACACTAATAATAATATCAAATGTTATTTTAAATGCGTATCAAGCATCTTTGACTATCATAAGGAGAAATCTCCTCCGATTCTGCGTTTGCATTGTGTGTGTGTGCGGGAGGCCTTATGGTAGTCTCATTTTTAAAAGCATTGCGAATTGAATTTAAAAATATTCCTCTATTTTGATTTTAAAGATAAATAAACTGTTTTGAGTTCTCACACCAGTCACATGACTGACTTGGAGTTTATTGTTTTCCTTCCTAAACTCTGGGTGCCCACCAATTTCCACACGGGCAGTTAAGAGTTAAGGTTTATCAGGATATTCTGGATATTCTGGATTTGCTGGAGGCAAGCTGGATGGCATGGCGTATTACTTATATAGTATTTCTTTTTCCGCTGCACTGTTTGTTGTTGTATATTGTTGTACACTCTGATGATATGATGTAATGAAATGTAATGTAATAACTGATATAGTTCTTTGTTTAAAGATTATTCATTTACTATTATATGTTGTTCCGCTGCGAATTGTGAGATTCTGATGTTGTTCTGTTTTCTTTCTGTCCCGTTTTTCTTTCTTCTCTTCTTCTTCCTTTCTTCTTTTTCTCTCCTTTTCTTTTTCTTTTCTCTTTCTTAAACCCATAACATTTCAGTTTTTCGGCAACGAAAAATCGCAAACGTTACAGAATTGGACAAAGGCGGAAGGTAGGTTGTCGAAAGGAGCTTCTGAAGGAGTTGGTTCCTTAGTTTATTTTGGCTTGAAAAGAAGAGCACTTGCCTATTTTTAAAAAAAGCTTTCGACAAGGTTGAAACTATGGTTTCGAAAGGTGGTTTTAGAACTTTCGACAAGGTCGAAAGCTATGGTTTTGAAAGGATAGTTTATAAATGGCTTTTCGACACAACTGAAAGCTACATTTTTTAAAAGGTATTTCAAAGAGGTTTTTGAAGGAGAGTTGCTGCCTTCGTTTTAAAGATGTCGCTTCCGAAGGAGTTACTTAGTTTTTGTTTAAAGCCTTTGAAGGGGTAGTTGTCGGCCAGGTCGAAACCCTTTTTAGATTGTTTGACCCTCCGATGGCATCGAAGGCATCGATTTTGTCGGAAGATTCAATTGTTTTTAAATAAATATAAGCCGCTTCCCAAAGCTTTTGAAAGGGTCGAAAGCAGAAGCTTTGGACATTGTTGAAAGTTTGATTATTTTCATAATATTTCAATGGTTTCGAAAAGATGGTTTCGAAACCATTAAACTTCGCAAATATTTTATAAATTAAAGAGTGGTTTCGAAAGGGAAACTTTCACCTATTTTTACTTTGACCCAAAGTAATATTTTAAGTATAAACCCAATGCTTTCGAAAGAGAGGATTTTCAATGGTTTCGAAGGGTAACCTTCAACGCTTTCGAAATGGATACTTTCAAGTGGTTTTAATACTTTAACATGGCCGAAGGGTTTCGAAAGAGGTGTTTTAAAGTATTATAAAGGTTGTAGTATATTGTTTTAACAATAGTTGGGGATATCTACACTTATATGTTTTAACTCAATCATTGGGGGATACTAATGAAAATTATCAAGGAATATAACCTAAGTTAGGGATACTAATGGATATAGGTTAACCATGAGGATAGCATGGGATGATTGGAGTATAACCTAAATTAGGGATACTAATGGAAATAGGTTGACCATGTTGATAGCATGGGATAATTAGATTCATGTGGATAACATGAGTTAAGTGGCCAAGTGATGGGTTCATAGCCATCCTAGGAAAACTATGGGATGTTTGATGGATAGTCAACATCAAGTTAGAGATGAATAGTTTCTATATGATTGAAATGATGGGTTCATAGTCATCCACGGAAAACAATGGGATGTTTGATGGATAGTCAACATCATGAAGAGGGTGGATAGTCTCTATATAATTAAAGAAGGTTTCTAAGTTATCCTACGAAAACTATGGGATGTGAGATGGACAGTCTAGACAAACTTTAGTAAATTGAATGTGGGATGGATGGTCCCTTTTGATACAGATAAAGTCTAAAATGGGATGGGTAGACCTTGAAAATATAAGACGGATAGTCAGATGAAACTTAGATGTTAGTCTAATTAATATAGGAAGGGAAATCCTAAATGCTTTTAAGTATGCATATCATTATAATATTTTGAAAATGTATGTTTTAACCATTGTGGATGCAAGAAGCACCAAGTATGGTTTTATAAAGGTTTTAGGATACTAGTGAGAGGAAAACACGTTCCTCTAAGCGGCATGGTCTCACTAGATATTTAAAAGGATTGAAACGTTAGATTATTATTCATATCAGGCTTTATGTCTGACTAGAAGTTTTTGTTTTTCCCTTAAACCCTCAGGTACTCAATTGATTTTGGGTAGTTTGAGATTTAAGGTTTTCATTTCTCTTCTTAGACAAATAAAGCTTCCGAAGGCGTGTGGGAGGCATATAGTTATTTAGAGATATGTTTTTCATTGTGTGTTTTGTTTGTAAAGGTGGATCTATTAGTCTTACTATATACTCTAATCAACAAAAAGGGCATCTTCATATGTCGCTCTTGGCATATTTGTAATAATTATATTTTTCTTAACGTGGTTTTATTTTAGGATTATGTAATGAACATCAAATGTTTTGATTTGAATGTGCAAATAAGTTTTTGAATTATTAAAATTTTCCATCTTTCTATGATCTATGTATCAAGGTATCTAGCACTGTCGTATTTCTTCATCGAGAATTAATAACTATAGATGACTGGAGCATTCGTAATCGTTAGATTTTGGCCTCCAAACAGGGAGTGTTACAAATTCCAACCCAACATGACCGAATAACAGTTAATAACATAAATACATATATAATACACAAACCATCACAAAATGACCAAATGAAGCACTTGCATATCATGTGATGGCCCATTACCATCCTCACCCTTATGTTGTCTACACTCATACATAAGCTCTATCACATCTAACAAACTCATCTCTAGCCTGCTCACTTTGGTCGAGGAATCTACTTATCTTTCGCTTTCAATTCTTGATTGAGTTTCTGTCTCTCATTCGATTCAATACTAATTGTGCTGAATCTGTTATCTCTATATTGCTATATATAAACGATGGCGTTAATACATATAACAATTTTTACCAATAAATAAAAAACATGGTATTATTGCTAGTCTAATAGAAGTTCAAATCAAAAGTGTAATGTTGGACATTATCACTAACATTAAGTTGCTTATAAATTTTATTTGCAAAATCATACATAATGACTACATGATAATCAATTATAAGAACAAATATAATGATGTTTTGATGACAGTTCAATAATGTCTTCTTATAGTTTTTGGAAAAATGAAGCAATAATTTTTCGTACTATAATATGCAACAATTTGCCTTTCAAGTCAATTGACAGTGTGTGTTACAATAAAAATTCGCATATGCTAGTGGACCGAATCATTGATTTAACATCACAGAGATAAACAATTCTTAATTGACCACAGGAATTCTTTATAAGAGAATCGATTTACCATAGCACCAAAATAATTAAGAAGCCAACTAATAAGAGCCATTCAAGTAGAGATACATTTGTTTCTTTAAATGTCGTTTATTATTCGTCATTTATTATCAATAACAGGAAACATTTCCTAGTTATGAAAAAAATATTTTAGAAAGTCCAAGCTGTTTTAAAATTTACAAGTTACAAAACCTATATTAAATCGAATCAATCAAAACATGAATTGTGACCATGTATGCAATAATGAGTATGTTGGATACATTAATCTCTATTAAATGCTTATATGAATTAATCTTTTTCCTTCCTTCTCATTTTCTTGTTTTTTTGAACAAGAAAATAATAATGTTGTAGATTTATCTATGTTTATAGTCATCAATAACCATGATATGATCATTAAACTACTAAATTTAGTTGTTGATGGTATGGTCCAAAGCATTATCTATATAAAATCCAAATCAGAATAAAGTTCTGAAATGATAAAGATCAATCCTAATACATTTAGTAGTATTATACTTATCGTACTAATGGGAATTAGTACATTTCAGAATTGGATTCTTCCTTGCTCCGCTTGGGGAAGATCCCATCCTTTTGTCATTGTAGACCTCCATATTGAGTTCTTCATCCTCCATAAAGGAAGGGTCGGATATAATTAATTTGCGATAATCGTTCCATTAAGGGCTTAGGTCTCGAGGTATAATAGAAGTAATATAAAGAATGAACCATGACCGAATATTATAGTCTAAATACTAGGCAAAATAGTAATAATGCTGTAACGAGAGAGGTTGTGTTTGTATTATAAATAGCCAGCATTGTACATATTTCTTTATCAAGTATCATAATAAAAAAGTTTTACATTTCGTATCATAATCTTTCATGGTATCGTAGCAGCTTCTCACCTAACCGCATAAAGTGGGCCTTGCCCTAGCCTCATCAACTAGAGTGTCGTCATCTGAAGCTGGATGTGCTTATTTTCTCTTCAGAGATAGCCTCATCACTGAAGAATTCTCAACCTTCCCAAGATCCCTATAGTTTTCAAGAACCTATTCTTAAACCCTTAGGATTTTGAATCTATGTCTCGCGAACTATCTAGTTAGAAAAACCTCATCATTCTGAACCTCTGGCTGCATCAAATTCAGATCATCAGAGAATCATCCCATCCTTTGATCAAGATTCATTAAAATGGCAAAAGAAGGCGATTCAAGGTCATCTGCATCATTTATTCCAACAACCCCAAACAATACTCAACCTACAAGAGTTGAAGAAATTTCCAAGAGCCTCCAAAATTCAACCGATCACCATCCAATTGGATGAGAGCAATTTCTTGCTCTGAAATTTAAAATCTTAACTGCTGTAAGAGGATACAGTCTAGAAGAATACATACCAGGAACATCACTAGTTCCTGCAAGATTTATCACAAATAACGAAGAAGCATTAATCAGTATTCGAGAGTATACTATACATCAGAGGCAAGATAGCATATTGATTTTTTGGCTGTTATCATCCATATGTACAAGTCTATAGCCACAACTTATTGGGTGCAAAAGTGCTCATGAAATCTAGGTGACAGTCGAGCAAATATTCAACTCTCAACCATCTG
The DNA here is from genome assembly GCA_030765085.1 of Allium cepa. Classification (NCBI taxonomy): domain Eukaryota; kingdom Viridiplantae; phylum Streptophyta; class Magnoliopsida; order Asparagales; family Amaryllidaceae; genus Allium; species Allium cepa. The sequence continues at coordinate 448,638,228 of CM060944.1, forward strand.
CAAGAATTATGCATTACAAGAGACAATTGCAAAACCTAAGAAAAGAAACCATCTCCATGAGATAATACTAACCATATTTTAAACACTTTGTGATTTTCTTAATGCAGCAGGTCATACAGTGTTAGATGCTGAACAGATTCATGCAATTCTAAATGGCCCAGATAAAGAGTATAAATCTATAATTGCAGCTATATCGGCAAATGAAATCACTCCATGTCTATTCAATATGTACGGTCCACACTCTAAGCCCATGAAGGAAGAACAGAGCGAAACAAACCAGTGACATCGAAATGTTTAGTCAATTATGTAACAAGCCTCAGAACCAAAACTCAAGAAAGAAAACCAAACAACAAAACTGAATTCAAAAATTATCAACCAACTCAAACAAGTAGTCAAAGCTTTAGAGGTAAAGGTAGGGGTAGGTGGTATAGTAACAATAGAGTGAGATGTAAAATTTGTGAAAAATTTGGACATACTTCAGGTAAATATTACTTCAGATTTAATAACAATATTACTTTAAATCAACAAAACAACATTTGTAACACACTGCGTTAAATTACAATTGTATATGCAAATTAATTTAATTAAGTTATATACGTTTGAAATTTTAAAACAAAGAAATGTTTGAAAATAGGGAAACTAATTAATATTATTTGGAATACATATATATTTGTGTAACAAATAAATTAGAGAGAGAAATTATCCAAAATCAATTAATAGGGAAGATTAATTGATGGTTTTTTATTTAAAAGGGAAATTAATATTCAATTAACTAGTAGAGGTGATTACTTGACAGGAAATGAAAAGAAAGGGAACATGTATTGTAGCAACTAATTGATATGGTTGAAACATATATGTTAGTGCAAGAGAATGAAATGGAGGAAGAGTAATTTATGCAAGTAATCAATTGTCAGTTAATAAACATTAAGACTTAAGGTAACATATATAATTAAGATTGTGATTCAAAATTCAATTGTAGAATATATGCATGCAATAATTATGGGAATAAATAAATTAATATGCATGTATATGACGAATTAATATGGTGTTGATTGGCATATTAATTTGGTAAGAAATCACAGTGCAAGCAAGGATTAATTAGATCATAAATTAATTCTAGGTATATGTGAAATCTATTAATTGGGTAATTAATAGGGGAATCTTATTTAAAAGAAGCATCATATTTAAAAATATATGTTTCCATAGATTGTGAGAGAGAAGGGGAAAGTGATTAATGAAACGCTTGTTGGAGAAACAATTTTAAATGAAAACAAACGTAGAAGAAAACATATTAATTTAATGCTCATAGACTGAGTGTACGCTTTAGGCTTTAGGATTTTATATCTATGGTTAGCATTGATTTGAACCACTAAAAATATAGGTGCAGAGCCTCATTTTTATTCTTATTATTTTTCTTTTGCCTGCAGAAGCTCTGCCATTTTTCTATCTCTTCTACACTTTCTTAATAACAAAATTTTAGATCTAATCCGCACGAATTTAGATCTAAATACAAAGAAAATATAATTAATTAGGGAATTAGGAATTGGTTCAAATCAAAAGGCTATATCAAAGGTAAAACCCAAAATCTGAGTTTTATTTTCTATTTCTAATCCAAATCTCTTCCTTTTCTCATTCAAATATTATGGATTTGTAAATATATCGTTTGTAATTTCAAATAGGGATTACAAAGGAGGTGAATATAGATGTTAGGGACAGATCTGAAATAAAAACTAGAAGATTTGGAAAGCTAGCAATGTGAGTGCATTTAATTATATCTTTTACGTTTATGATATATTATCGTTAAATTTTCGTTAAATAATTTTATTCAGTATTTCAAAAATTAATTTTGTTAATTAGTTATGTTGAACTATAAGAAATTTACAATTATTTGCATCTAATTTGAAGTTATAATTTAGCCTAAATTCTAGTTTCTTTTTATTCTCTTTGTACGCAAATAATATGGTTAAAAAGAAAATTCGCAATTATGGATTAAAATGGGAAAATACTAGATTACATGTAAAATATGAAATGTTGGAATAAAGCTAGAAAAATGGAATTCTGCAACAATTTATGCTAAAATGTGAATAATAAATTAATCAAATAACTTGATTTGGAAGTAAGTAAAAGGTTAATTGGTTGGTTTAGAGAATAGGATACATTTTATAATTTAATATTTAAAAGACAATAATGAAAGTAATTGCTAGAATAAAAGAAAAGAAAAAAGGAAATAGTGTAAAACAGAGAAACCACTGTATTTTACACTATTCTAAAATAGTAAAAGAAATATCTAGCAGTTACGGATTTTGTTTGTAGTATTATTTAACATTAAAATGTGGAAATGGATTTTTAAATGTAGTTTTCCTAACCAACCAAATAAAATAGAATTACTCCCTAAATAGAAGATAATAAAGCAAAGTATGAAATGTATTTAATAAATAATTGGATAAGAAATTAAGGATGTGAACAACAAATGAACCTAGGTCTGCATTTATCGTGCAGACTATACAAAAAGATATTATTATGATGAGTTAATTATATAATAAAAGAGAATTAAAATGAATTCGATATCATAATAAAAGAAGACAAACTAGAACAAAAAAGAAATGCTGAAATTATGTATGGGCTATAAAAGAAGAGAAAATGACAATTACATGTTGAATTATAACATAGTTATAATTAAGTAATAAGAACAGAAAAGCTTATTTTGAGACTATGAATAAATTAATGAGCAATAATAATGGTAAAAGCTTATTTAAATAATTTATATTAAGTCAATAAGCAAATATAGCAGTAATAATAAAAGAAGCTTATTTTAATGAAATTAAGATTTATATTAAGTTAAATAAGCAAGATAATGAATGAGGCTCATACCAACAGCATTCCCTATTAAATAAATGGAAATCTTATAATAGATAGAGGTGAAACGAGGGCAATAATATTTTAATCAGGGTAAATAAGTAGCCAACAGAATAAGAAAGTAAACTAAACTCAAATTAAAAGATTAGACTTAGGGTCTAATAAAAGAATTGAGATGCGTTTGGAACAACCCAAAGGATGAAGCCTCTAACGAATCAGTTCATCATAGATTTCACAAATGGAGAAGCAATTCTAGCTTTGTATTTTTAGGCTTCAAAGAAATACGAGACTTCAACAGGACGTGAGGATACTCTAGGATGGCCCTTTGGGTAGGCCTAACGAAGTTGCATTTCCAGAGGCAGGTCTGTAGGTGTTCCATCAAGAGAGTATGCCTTGACTGCATTTGGATTGTAGGTCTAACGAAGCAGACCTTTGTAGCCAATCAGAGGGGCTTGGTGTTTGGAGTATGGTATTCGTATGTCCAGTAATTGCAAGTAAGTTTAAGGATAGTCGCATGCGGATATCGGCTAGCATCAAGACCAAGAACGAGTTTGGGAGAGAATAGAGTTAAACTAACAGACCAATGATTCTTTCACTATCGAGACATTGGGTGAGGGGCACTGCCAATTGAATGTTAGGTTGTTTTTAGTAGGCCTCTTTAGAAGTCTTTTGGTTAGTTGAGAGGTGGATGAGTGGGGTCATAGCCATGATGAAAAAGAGATAGACAAACTAGAATATCTGTATTATATGCCTACCAAAGCAGTCTTTTACAGATAAAGAAAATCCCCGACTGAATTCCATACAAGATAGACCCTGTTGGCGGGACTCAAATGGTAGACAGAACGATTACGTAGTCCTCAATGTACGCACCGGGTGGTACATTGCAGATGTCCGAGCACTGGCATAGACTAGTGCAGCCGCGATTTACATTTTGATAATAAGTAGTGGAGCATCTGTATTATAGGCCTTACGAAGAAGTCCTTTACAGATGTAGCTGCGGAACGATCACGGAGCAAGACGATGGAGTATCTGTATAGTAGGCCTTATGATGCAGTCCTTTACAAATATAGCTACGGAGCAAAACGATGGAGCATCTATATTGTAGGCCTTATGAAGCACTCCTTTACAGATGTAGTTACTGAATGCTCTCGAAGCAAGACGACACAGCCCTTTTCGAGAGGATACAGAAGGTACCATAGGTGGTACCTAGGACCAATAAGGACATTGGGCATATAGCTACAAATATGTATATATTAGTTTTTAGGTTTTAATCTACAATGGAGTAGATGAGCACGGTTCACGAACAGAGGCGTAAGTATTGTAGCCTAATAAACCTAATATAGGAGTAAATGGAAATAAAATGGTATATGTAGAATTAAGCCTAGAAGTATATAATTTATTCACTCACCATAACTTTTGTTCTGTCCACCTCCTCATAGCATCCCACGGGTTAGGTAGATGGCAGAGACTTCTCCTCTTTATGACACTTTCTTAGACAGTGTTATCATTTGGGTGAGTATTTTCTTACTATTATATTTTAGTCAATCCTATTATGAGATAAATTATTGAGCTCTGATATATTTGTCTTTGCCTATTTGCAGGATACCAGATACCCAACTCAGGCTTCAATGGGCTTGGTTTTTAGCAATTTTGCAAAAAATCCGGACCATTGTAATCCAGGTTGTTACATTTGATATCAGAGCCTAGGTTTAGGATTCCTAAGTAGACAGTGAATGAACGTATTTTTATTTTTGAATAAAATATAAAAATATTATGTACTAAAATCCAAAATCCCCAACCATATATTTTAACATATGGAAAGTTTTTAGAAGTATATTTGTGCATAGTTTGCTAGTTGGGTTTGGGATGACCCAAGTATATAGAGTCCTATGTTATTACTGATTTATTGCATATAAATAAGCCATGTTTTGAGAGAAAATTTGTATCCATATATTTTAGGAAGTAGGGAAGTTTCTTTAGGATGGTATGGAGAGTATTTTTATTTCGGAAAGAATAAGAGGTATGAGTATAAAGAAAATCAACTTTATGTCTAACCTAATAAAAATGGAACTTTTGAATTAAAAAAGATGAAAAATATAATTGTTAATATATTTGAGGAAGTAAATATTGGGTTTTTGAAAAATTAAGTGGTATGAAATTTAAATTGGTTTTTATATGATGTAAATTTTGTTAAAAATGAAATTATTTTTGAAGAATTATAGAACATGTATAGCTCGCTAGCTTCTTTTTTAAAAATAATGATTTTAAATATAAAAAGCTAGAGTGTGTTAAGTATCGAAACGTAGGTTACAATTTATTGTTGTAGTGAATATTTTAAGTAAAAATAAAGGATGCATAGACTATGACAATATTGTTATAGTAGGTGACTCCCGAAGTAAATGTTTTTACATAGCATACGGGATTTACTAATATTTAATTTAATTGAATCCATATATTAGTATTTTTTTGGTTGTAGTAGCGGTGTTTTACGCAACATCTATTTTGACCCAAATGAGTTTTGGAGATAATTTCTAAAGTGGTTTGTACATACACTTATTGTCTAAATAAGCACATGAAATTTCTTTGTAGTTATAAAGATGTTTTAAAAATGAGTTCTTTTGAAAAATAATGTACGATAAATTAAGTAGAAAATATCTTATGTAAGTAAATATAAAGTAAACATACCTTAATCTATTGGAATGAAACGAATAATGATATAATTTTCTATGAATCACAAATAAATATTTTTTGTACAAGTTATAAGGAATACGTGAAAGAGATGTACGAGGTATGGAAAGAACCATATTTTTTATAGCTTATTTCGATAAAATAGAAAATAAATTCCTTATAATTTCACATAAACATGAAATCCTCCTTTAAAGGATTCATAGAAGATTTTAGCATTAATGGTTTCTAATAAGAGGAAGAAATAACAATACATTAAGGTATAAAACCATTAAGTGTAGTAAGTAAGAAACTCTTTCAAGGTTAACTAATTGAAAGAGTAGGAAAGTTAAGAGATTTTTAATAAAATAATTGTTCTTATCTACTCGTGTTTTAGTAAATTTGAAAATCAATGAAAAGAAGACATTTGAAAACATGTGAGGACATTTTTTTTCAAAAAAAGAAGAAAAATGTTTTAAGAACAAGCAAGGCATGTTTTAAAGAAAAATGGTTTAGTGAAAAGTAAATAAGTTTTTGGAAAGATAAAATTTTTAGTAATCAAGTACCTTTGAATTTCATAGGAAACTTTAAAATAACACATTCAAAGGTGAGAATTTTGGGATTTCACGTTTCAAAAATTTAGAAGCTTTAATTCTTTAAGTAAAATGAAAAATACCAAACCAAACCAGACTTTTAAATATGGAGTAGATAGGAATCATTTCCTACGTGTAACGGCAAAAGTATAAGTCTACAAAAGTAATTACTCCTAGTAGTCATAATGAAAGTTCCCGTAAGTTGTATATGACACTAGTGAGAACGTAGAAATGTTACTTCATGTGTGTAGATTATAGAAGAATAGTGAAGTGATATTAGTAATACAGTAAGACACACGTGGTTGGGAAAAGTAGTGCTTAGTTGGGGAAAAATGAAAGGTAAGGAGAAATTTTTCCCAAGCTTAGTTGCCTTTCTAGATAGAGACTGCATGGATTGAAATCCTTGTCCATTTCAGTAAATGAGATTTAGCTATTCCTTTTTTAGCATGGAATAGAAGAGATGAACAGATCTTATTCGTTATGAGTAATACAGCTTAAGTTAGTAACAAGTAATAGGCTGTAGGAGGAGCATATGAGTTACTTGGATTCCTAGAGAAGGACCTTTCTGTGTCACAGTGGACATGGTCCTAGACCTTCTTGTCCTAGATGATAGTTGTGTTTTGTTGTGTAAAAAAAGAGCAAAAGCATAATAAGATAACTAAAAGGATAATAACAAATTTAAAGAAAGCGATAGAAATGTCAACGGAAAAATTTAAAAAGAGATATTTTCTTATGTAAACTATGCTTGGGGAAGTAAATAATTTTTTTTAGAATAGTAGCCTAAATCCCAAGTATAGAGGAAGATGTGCACAAAAGAAAATCTGAGAAATATGAAACTTTTCTATTTTCCACCTTCTTTTTAACATAAGAAATCAAATTTGAAAAATTAGAATTTTCTAAAATTCGAAAATAAAAAATTGTTTGGTAGGTTTGGAAGTAAAAATTTGTTGAACTATGCTCCTATTCAGTAGGAGTGTGAGAAAAGTTGAATGAAAATTGTTTTGAGTTTTCAAACGATTGAATTCATATAGAAATTGCATGTATATTTAGGATGTGTGTATCATGTTTTAAAAAGAATTTCTAAAAGAAAAGGCATTCATATAAGAGGTATCGCATAGAATTTCTTGTGCAGGCACATATTTTATGCTGTATTGCACTTTACACTATGCACGGATTGTTGCAAAATTGGATGTACACTAAATAAATGTGATTAATACAAGAAATTACATAATTGAACTCTTATTAAATTTCGGGGACGAAATTTCCTAAGGGGAGAATTTAACACTGTAACGACCCGTAAATTTTCGATAATTAAAATAGCTAATTTAATAAGATTTCGTGATTTAGTGTTAGAAAAAAAAAATTGTAAGTCGTTTGGAATAATAATAAATGTTGAATCTATTGGGATTATAATAGAGTTAATAAGATTTTAAAAACTGGAATTTAATATTTGGAACTTATTGAATAACGGGTTTAATATGATATAAAAGGGATTTGTAAAATTTTATTTTATCATATTAAAGTTAGAATGATGTTGTAGAACTTTTAAAATCGAATTAAAAGTAAATTTGTGAAAATTGAATATTTTAATATTTAATTATCGACTGAAAAATAGCCAAATTTTGAACAGTCTTAGAATTGGACGAAACTAGTTCCATTGGATCCGTAATAGTTAGTTATTATCGGATTTCAATTTTCGTAGCAATCGGAGTTGTCGTTTGACCGTGGCAGCTCGAAACGCGTTGAAATTGTTTTAATATCAATTTGGCGAGTTAAAATAGTCATTTTTCAAACGGTCTCGGATTTCGACGAAACAAGTTTCATTGGATCCGTAATGTGATATTATTGTAAGGTTTCAAATTTCAAGTCAAACGGATTTACCGTTTGTCCGGGGCAAGCCAAAACGCATAGGAAATCGTTTAATCGGTTTAATTTAAAATTGATCGTTTATTTCCGTAACTCTCACATACGATCGAATTAGCCTCCGAAACCTATTCCATTGCGTCCGGAATGGGGGTAAAACCTTATAAACGCCTGGCGGCACGTCTCGATTGGAGTTCGGATGATTTTGGACCTACCTATATAAATACGCACGCAAACCGAGGCAGTTTTATTATTATTTTAATCCAGAAACCCTAATTGACTTCAGCCCTAGCCGCCATTTCCTGAATCAATGGCCACGAAAATTCGAAAATTCTTCCTCATTTTCCTCTCAATCCATCAACAATTAGCAAAAACTCTCAACTACAAAGTTGTAGAGCACGATGAAAGCTTCAAATCCATACGGAGATGATCGAAAACGGAGCCACGGATCAACGGGAAATCACGTTCAAAGCTGCTGCGTTTTTCACGTTTTTCGAGGCGAGATGAGGGGCCGAGCTTCGAGCTGCTCCAGGCGTTGGTGGCTCTGGTGATAGGCTTCGGGATGGCGCTTCCTGATCGACTTCTGGACGCTCGTGGTGGCCGCGATTTGGAGCCCTAGTTTGGCTTGGATGGGTTCTTAGTCGCGTGTGTTCCTGGAGCAAGTAACGTGAACGTGAGGAAGAAGAGGGGTGCGGCCCAGATCTGCTATGCAGGAAATCAACGGTGATGATTGGGTGGGTTTTAAAAATTTAATTAAGCTGTAATTAATTTATATAAAAATTCGTGTTAACTTTAAACCATCATAACTTTTTCATACGAGGTCGAAAACGCACGAAACTTTTTGCGTTGGAATCATATCGACGAGGACTACGCAATGGAACTGGATTGGAATCATTTGGAGCTAGAGAAAATTTTGAGTTAAATCGAACGTCGTTCGATTTGATTTAAAATCGTAAAATCAAGGTGAGTGTTTTATAACGCTCACAACGTACTGAATATCTTTATGCTAGTTAAATTGACATTATGAAGTGTTATGTTTATATTTGTCGTTGTTTGATAAAATTTAATTATCATATAGATTGTCATTTGAATTAATCGTTGAAATTAAATTGACAGTTAAATTTAAATTTAAATTGAAATTGAATTGCGATTAAATTACCTGATATTGATAACTATGAAATTGCTATGAATTGTATTGTTTATTGGGTGATGTATGTCGATGGATGTTATTGGTTGATAGTTAAATGTTTGATGTTTATTTGCTTATATATATATATACTGTTATGCATACATGTGACACTGTGATTTGATTTAAGTGATATATATTCATCCTTGACATTTAATTGAAATAAATAATTACTTGGCCATAGGATAGAAAATTATATACGGACACCGAATTGGCTAAATGAATAATTTTAAAAATCGTCGATTTGAAGTTTATTTAAATGTTTTGATTTAAAGGTTATAAATAGAAATCAATTTATAGAAATCGAATTTATTGAAAAATTGAGTTTTGGAATGATGAAATAAATCTTGGTTATAAGAAATTGTTAAGTAATATGATTCGAGACTTTGAAATTTAAAAATTGGAATTTGATTGAATTTCGAAAATTGATTTGTTTAAAGATTTAACCTTAATTCGAAGCTTTGAAGATTACCAAGTAAATGTGATATAAAAATGACATTTTGACATCGAGTTTGGAATTGAATCATATTTGGAATTTGGGTTTAAACTTGAATATTGTTGAAAATTTTTGTTAAGTATTTTAACTACTTTAATTATTTAAACTACTTTAAACTACTTTAAACTATTTTCTAAAATTCCAAACTGGTCAATAAGGTGAATGTTTATATTTAAAATCTTGAATCTAAATATGAATTAAGTAAATGAAGTTGCAACCTAAATTTGAAATTCGAAATGATTTTGAAATCGAAACGAGGTATTGATGCGAAAATGATTTTTCGAAAGGGAACCTTATATTTTGAAAGATGCGTTGATATTTGAAATGGATTTGATTTTGAAGCGAATATGATATTTTGATATAAATTATGAATCAATTTGAAATATTAAAGAGCCAACGGTGTAATAATACGTAGTTGTTAAAGAGACCGGGATCGGATATGGACATACTCTCTGTCGATACCGAAAACCACTTTAATAACTATTATACGCGGAGTGTTGATCCAGAATGAAGTGGATGGTTTGGTGAACGCGTTGACTGAAGAAAGAGAACGATTATTGGATGACCCCTGACATGACTAAAACAGGAGCCGCGCCGGGCCATTGAGGTTCGCCACCTCTAGCGGACACACTTCTTCGATACCATTTCTATTACATTTGTGATTCGATTTGGGTGCACCCCTTGATTTGGGAGTGTTGTTTCGCGGTGTTGGGGTAGCTGCTGGCTATGCCCAACATCAGTCCGGATCACGCAACTACTAGTATCCTAGTTGGTATTGCCTCATGTACCTTGTCATACTGATTATCCTATTCGCGACCACTACGTTTTTGATTTGTACCTTGAGTATATGGATTGCCCTCTGGTGACTTCCGGTTTTGGGGAAACTACGGTCTTGTATATGCTTTTGGGAATATAAAAATGTGTTAAGGGGGATTATGGTAACGCCTTAACGCTATTTTGATACTTTATATTACTGATAGGCATTATCTACTTAGCGTATATTACTACATAGTATATAGTTTCACGGATCCTTGAGAGATGGAAAATCCCGTAACATCTCTTGAGTTATTGCACGCACGTTGACACTGGATAGGAGATGTCAAACCCCGTAAACATCTCTGACGCCGTTACACTCATATTTATTTACGATTGACTTAACTTACATGAGGATATTTAGTCCTGACTCGAGTGTTTGTCTTTTCATTACGCTCGGGTCAGTCCTGAGTTTTCAGTTTAGGTTGAAGATCATTTCCTTGAAGGACGGAGACGAAGATTTGGTATATTATCTACTACTATTATATTCATTCCATTCCGCTGCATTGTTGTATGATATTTGTTGTGTATGTAACTCTGATAAATGTTGTATAATAATAATCAAATGTATTCATTTCAAATGTATTCATTTAATTAACAGCTTCATGAACTGTTATTTTATTATTATACTTTAGCCTTCCGCTGTGAGATTCTGTGTTGTTTCATTTCCTTTATTTCCCTTCCTTTTCTTTTCTTAATTACCCCAATAACTATCTGCCCTTTTAATGGTTTGGAATCGACATGGGTATTTGATCGTCGGTTTAAACTGTCCAAAAAGGCGGGTCGTTACAGTTGGTATCAGAGCTTTGGTTTAGCGATAAACCTTGGCTCTAGTGGGGAATAACTCATTGAAATAGAGGTAAACTATATGAATGAGTTGAGTGTATATGAGAGAGCGTACTTGTTATTTGATATAAAATGGTTTTATATTGTGTTAATTTGTTCCGTTGAGTATTTATGAATTCTGGTCGATACTTGGGACGCCAAGGCGTCGATAGGAATTTCTAAACACTCGAATAGGACAAACCAACACAATATCATTTTGGAATATATTTTATATAAAAGAACTATTTGAATATTTATTCATTTTGATTGAATTGATTGTTAGGAGATGATAATATTAGATTATTATCGTTATTGTTTGATCAGTCAATATTTACAACAATTGATTAAATAACAATGGATTTAGGAAAATGAAATCTTGTAAACACAATTGATAATGAATATAAATGAATTTTAACTTGGATTTGGGAATTTAAATTCCGGTGTTTGAAATTGACTTACAAGAATTTGAAAAATATAATATGAGTATTATATGATAGTATAATTGAGTTGAAATTGTTTTCGAAGGATTTTTTTTTATGATAAGTGTTATATTCCCTACTCTTGACGCTAGAAAATGATTTCGGTGATGAGTGCACGCATCATCGGCGTTTATTTTCGAGAGTCCGAGTGGGGGAGACCACTTAATAGCTTGTCTAAACCGTGTTTTAATTCAACTTTTATTTTATTTTGTATTCTCTATAGTATGATTTGATATATAAATTATATAAGTATATATTATTTCAAAACTTGATTTGAAATGAAACCGGGATTGGAATTCTTAAGTCCTTTAATAATTAATGATTTTTTTTAAATGATTGAAATGAATTTAGACTTGAATCATTAAGGAACTTCTGAATTGTGAAATGAGAAATGAACCTAAGAGCTAAGTGAAAATATCAATTGAAGTAGAAATCCTTAGAATTAGGAAATTATGAACTTAAAATAAAATTGAAACTGTAAAAGTAGCGTAGTATTAAATTTCATTCTATAGCATAGATATAACTTACCAAAATATTTAAGAAGTTCAAAAATGTTATATGAATTGTTAATTGGATAATATACAAGTATAGGTTTGAATAATGAAATATGCATTTAATTAATGGTTGCAAATATAAATAAAATTGTTAGTAAATAATTGGAATTTAAATTAACATTTAAAGGTGATTCACAATTATGTTAATATAAAATGGAAATACTATATGTGAATGTAAATGTGAAATTAAATTATAGTGAAATTTAAGTAATGACTTAAGAATTAATTAATTGAAAATTCAACTTTAAATGAAAAGAAGTTGTATGTTGTTTAACTATATTCTATTAGAATAACTATAACTTACCAAATACTTAAAGGGTTTAAAATGCTAATAAGGATAAGTAGAGTAATAATATACCAGTGTGAGAGTGAAAAATAAAATGTAAAGATCTATTGATAGTGTAAATATAAAAGAAATTTAAGCTGTAAAATGAATGATACATGTATAAGTGAATGAATAAAATTTAAAATTAATGAAATATAAAATTGGTAAATGGAAACTAATTAAATTTGAATATAACTAAATGTCAATAAACTTGAAAGTGTATGAAAAAAAAAAATGACTTGGAAATGTATAATTGATTTCGTGTAGATTCTGGATGGTTGTTAATGTTTGATATGCATTGGTTGTTAGATGGATGAAAATTGATTAAGTAGAATTCATTAGTGTTAATGGAATTGAATAAACGGAATAAAAAAATAAAAAAAAATTAACTTCAAATTTGAAGCAAAGTGAAATTAAATATAATGGAATTCAATTTAAATTGAAGCAAATTGACTTTAATTTAAAATATGAATGAAACAAACTTGAATAAATCAGAAAAAAGGTTAAATGTAGACCTATTGCATGGATGAATAAGGAAATAAATGACTTTGTGTTTATGATTGTTCTTTAAAAAATTTGAAGTTTTGATGTTTTGTACTTTGAAATAATAAAAGCAAATTTTTGGAAAAAAAAAAACAAAAAAAAATCCAACATTGTCCAATATATGCTGAAACGAAAACAATCATAACTTTTAAATGGCTGAACGGAATTCGACGATTTTGGACTTTTCGGAAAGCTTAGAAACTCTAGCACAACTTTTGTTTAGATAACCTGAAAAAATTCCTTCGTCTGCTTGGTAAAAACTTGAATGTTACTCGCTGTCCTGTGTAAAAATAAGTAAAATCTGTAGTATACACCCTTAGTATTTTTGCCATATCTTTTGACTGGTTTATCGTATTTTGGTGATCTTATACTTTCTGAAAAGATAAGAACTTAATCTAAAACTTTTGTTTTAAGTGTTTTGTGTTTTGATATTGTTTAGAAGGTCGAAAACGTGGGTGAACGTCGCTGACCTGCGCAATTCATTGCCCAGGCTGAGGCGTATCCTCTAAGTAAAACGGCCATAACTTTTGAACGGATGGTCCGAATTCGATGATTTTGGACATTCCGGAAAGCCTGAAATGAATAAAAAAAATTTTGTTTAGATGATGTGTCAAATTTTATCGTTTAGATGACCTAAAACTAAGATTTGTTTGCTGTCCTGAAATTGAAATCTCAGTTTTGAAGCTAAATATGTTATGTATATGTTGTGTAGGCTAAGTATATCTATCTATCTTTATATGCATGGTTCTAACTTAGTTGTTGAGCATTTTAGTAGGTGGCAAAGGGGTTGCGCTTCGTTGTGGAGCTCGCTTCTACGCTAAACGCATAATGTAAGTAAATTGCTAATAAATGCTAAATAAAAGGTACGCTTACGGTTTTATATGATATTGGTGATATTTATATGTTGTTTCTCCACATACGGGATGCCTCATCATTGGGATGAGATGTATATTTGTGATATATATGCTATTATATTTTTTCCGATCGAGCCGCGCAAAGGAGACTCTGCCGAATTTTTCCATAAATCCGGGTGTTAGAAAATTTTTCAACTTTTAAATTTTTTTTTATAACTTGTTTTGATAATTATCTTTTAAGTTTAGAAAGCCGTTCGGAGTAACTTAGTGGAAGCGTAGTTATGACCTTATAAATGGAATTTCATTATTTTATAAGTTGGTAACTTTGAATAAAATATATCTAATGTTGAATTCTATACTTAGTTTCTTTTCCCTTCTTTTCCTTTTCGGGGACGAAAAGTTTTGAGTGGGTGTAGCGACCCGTAGATTTCATGGATTTAATTTGGTTAAATTAAGTTGTAATTAAATTTAGAAGAAAAATAAATTAAAAACCTACTTATAGTAATTCGAAGTTAATTTAAATGATTTTAAGTAGTGAAAAGAATTTTACCAGTATATGAGTTGAATATGAGGAATTTGAGGAAATTATTAAACTAATATAATGTAATAAACATTGTTAACAGTAAATGGAATATGATAATAAGAAAAATTGCAGGTTTGTATTTATGGGAAAAATAATATTGATAGGTAATAATTGTTGTAGAGAATAAATTACAAATGTATAAATTGTATAATGGTAACAACTATTGTTCGTTACCAATGCATTTAATTTATAGCGATTAAATAAGAAATAACTGAAAATTTTGAAGGAAAAATCAATAGGAAGGTTAACTACATGCATAAGATGGAAAGTTGAATAGAATTCTAATAAATGATAATAATGGAAAATATATATACAATCAATGTAGGTAATTTGAAATTACAAATGATTAAACGTTTCTTGTGATAATGAATAAATAACGAAAGGAGTAAGCATATTTATTTAGAGTATTAATTACTATTGGGTAGAGGTTTAAGTAACAACGTTTAATGCAATGTAAGTAATGACATTTTAAGTCAATAATAAGGAATTGGGAATCATATCTATGAATTGATAACGAGAATACAAGATGATAAATGCCAATTAAGGGTAATAATTAAGAAACTTAATGAAATCCCAATTTTATACAAAATAATTTAAAGGTCAGGTTTGGTTATAATTTGAACATAAGTAAATTGAATTTGTAGTATGAAAATATATGCAGAAATTGATTTTTGTAATAAAGGATTTTGTATGTGACAAAAAGGTAACGGTAGTGTTTATGGTAGGTTGCCTATTCATTTATTTAGATTGTTAGTTGGAACTGGAAATAAGTTTGTAATAAATGTAAATAAATGATACATTTATGTAACCAATGTAAATTTTACTTATAATATAGCAAAAGGTGGATTTAAGAAGTGAAATTGTAGAATTTGAAGCTAATTAATAATAGACATAGTAAAGATGGCAATCCAATCAAATGCTTAGGAATCAGATTTATTGGAAGGTAACCTAATTTGTAAATAAATGGTAAGTATTAAGATATAATTCTATATAAATTAAAACTGATTGTAGATTTAGTGTAGTAACGTTAAGGCTAACTGAATTTGATTTATAGATGGAATTAAAATCAAGATGGATAGGTAACGAACTTAAAAATTTAATAAGTGAATTTATTTCAATCAGTGCAATAAAAGGATACGTAAATAAATGGTAAGATGAAATGGTAAATTTTTGATGTTAATAAAATGATTTTTTTTTTTTTGAATTGAAATAAGTATTATAATGGGCAAATTTAGTTACTTTAAAGGGAAACGGAAATTTTAACGCAATAGTTTGAATGCAATATTAAATTCATCTAATTTATAATAAAGATTCGTTAGATTTATTTAATAGAAATTTTGGGACTTTTAATAGATAATTGCTGATGTTGAATGGAACAAAGGAATTGAATTTAACATGAATAGCATGAATAGCATGAATATTAATAAAAGAAATTATGTAATAATTGATTTATTTTAGCATTTATGAATGAAATAGGAATTTATGTTTAAGCAAGTGATGAATAAGATGTTGTGCAATCCAAATTAATATAGTAATTGTGAGTAATAAGAGCTTATTTGAGATTCTAATTTTTTTATATATGTTTTACAATTTCAATATAAATGGAAATAGTAGCAATACAAAGAAAGGCAGAATTTTTGAATATAGTAGTTAAGAAAAGGCAAACAAATCCTTCCATCTAAATCCAATTTAAAATAAAGCTTAATTATTGCAGTGGTTAGAATTAAATATTATGCTAGTCGAATACTAACTAATTCATTGAAATACCTATTCATGAAAAACAATTGAAAGGTTTTATTTGGTTATAATTGGTAGATTTGAAATAAACGTAAAGTTATATTAATTGACGTAATAATACGCAGTAAACTATAAGGTCATAGTCAAAGTTAAATTTAAGTAAATTCTTGGAATTTACAATATCTGAATTTACCGTAATTGAATTCAAACACTGAAATTTATAAATTTATTTACTTGACATTGATATCTGGGTTTGTTTAATTTGTTGTAACTAAAGTGAAATTATAAAAATGATCAAATTTTCAATTTTAAAGTCAAAAATTTCAAAGATTGAATTTAATTAATTTATTTGCCTATTTATTTAATTAATATTAAAAATAGCCATTTTGGGCACGGACTCGGATTTCGACGAAACCAGTTTCATCGGATCCGTAATGGTGAATTATAATAATGTTTCAAGTTTCGTAGCGATCGGACTTGTCGTTTGATCATACGGACTTGAAACGCCTCGAAATTTACGCATTTTGAGATCAATGTGAAATTTTTGTTTTTTTAGCATAACTTCTTCATACGATCGAATTTGGTCGCGAAACTTTTTCCATTGCGTTCAGAATATTTTAAAACACCTATTTTGATATATAGTTTTAACAAATCCGACTCCGGAGGCATAGCGGGCTTTTTGGACCATGGTTTGTCACGCACGTTCGCGTATCCAGTCTAGCTACCCTACCTCTAGCCTATCTATAAATATACATCTATAAACCCTAGCTCCTTTCTTTTTCATTTGCTGTACGTTCATTTCTTCACTCTTTTCTCTTCCCCAAATGTATACATCCCAGATCCAATTCCAGATCCATCCACAGTTCAAAATCAAAAGTCAAAACTCAAAAATTTCAGAAAATTCCAGAAAAAATATATGTTGAAGTATTCGATACGCGTAATATACTGGTGAAATTCGTTTTTCAATTGGAGCTGTCTTTCATCCAGAATAAATTCAAACAGCCCCAAAACCGTTCATCATCGTCGCGCGAAACTTCGTCGGATCGGAAAACGGTTTCTGGGTTTTGGAGAGGGAACCGAGGGGAGCGCATCTATGTAATTTGTTTGGCAGTTCAACGGTTAGATCGTCGTAGATCTTCGATTTGGGTTCGAATGTGAGTTGTGCGCGTTTCTGGTGCAGGGTCTCGTGCGCACGTTCAGGGGGTGAAGGAGAAGATGCAGTGACGTGGCTATGCATATTGAGGTGTGTAAATATGGACCATTCTTTGCTATTTTTAATTTTGAATTCGAGTGCAATTTTCGACATAACTCTCGCACACGATATCCGATTTACGTACGGTTTCTTTTGTTAGGATCGTAATTTAATTCCGGACTCGATGACGCTGGTTTGGACGAATTCCGAGACGGACGAATTTTTGGGTTTAAATTGAATTTAAATTCGATTTAAATTCAAAAGGTGAGTGTTTTAACCCACTCACAATTACTAGAAGCTTTTATGTTTGTTAAATAAATTTTAGAAATGAATAGAAATTTATTTATGAGCTTTTGGCATGTTATTTCATTCATATCTGTTGAATTGCAATTTTTTGAATTTAACTGTAAATTTAATTGATTTATTGCGTGTTGATTGGCTGTTAGAAATTATTGTTTGCATATGAACTGCTAGTTAACAATTATGTCAATTATCACTGAATATAAATTGTTAGATTAATAGTTGATAAATATAATTTGAAATAAAACTGCCAATTATTACCTGTTGTATGTTACCAAACATATATTGTTATTGATTGATATTGCTTGATGTTTGTGATTGGGTGATGGATGTGTTATTGAATGGATGTTTTATTTGATATCATTAAACTGCAAGTTAGTATGCATTTTTCATTTCATTCGGGATTGCGGTTTGAAATGATATACAACCGCAGTTTTATTTTTAAATTGCGGATTGAAATGATAAATATCCGTATCACTTGACCATAGGATAGAAAACTATATACAGGCACCGCGGTCTATATATAACTATTTTAATGTGATTTCTATGGTTTGGATTGAATACGGTCTATAAATCTTAAATTTATATTGTATAAATATTTTATTCCATATTTATATACCTATGAAGTTGGAATTTTGAAATTAAAAGGAATATAAATTTCTTTATTGAAAATGGAAAAAATTTAGAAAATGGAGTTTGGTAAATTTATATCCTATGTTTAAATGTAAAGTTGGAAATTATAAGATATGATATTTGTAATTGGATTTTTCCAAAATAAATAGAAATGGATATTCTAGTATAATTTGAAGTGGAAAAATTCTATATATATATATATATATATTTTACTAGAAATTGAAGTCTTATTAATTATGGATTTTATGTGAATGGTCAAGATTAATTAATAGAATATTGATTTTGAAAGGATAAAAATCCAACTTTAGTTGAAATATTAATGCTCAAAAATGGATATAAATATATATAAAATTGAAATGGTTGTGGGACTTGAAGTAATATTTTGGACTTTGGTTTAACTTTAAAACAAGAAATATTTGGAAAGCCATGTAATTTATTCTTTATAAAGCAACAGTAAAGTTAAACCTTTTTAATTCGCATACCGTTGAATATCCAAACCATTTAGTTTTGAAAATAATGGTTTTAAAATACTATGGATTTTCGAAGAATTATGTTGAAAGTTACAAACAAAATATTGGTTACATGGGATATTAAATAATAAAAAGTGACATAATTTTTGGAAAGGAAAATTTTATTTGGGAAACGATATCATGGATTTGGGTTTTTATAAAATAACATGAAGATAAATTATTTGTGTTTTAAAGAAAAATGATATCGTAATATTATGGTTTTGAAAGGGACTATGTTCTGGTTTTAAAGTATAAACTATTTTAAATGACCGCGGTGTTATAATAACGATTGGTTGGCAAAGAGACCGGGATCGGATATGGACATACTCTCTGTCGATACCGAAAACCACTTTGACTAACCGTGTACGCGGTGGAGATTCCAGAATGAAGTAGGTGGTGGCGACGTTTCCTGTAAGGTAAATACGTGGACCCAACTCCCGTGAGTTGGCATAAGGTGGCTAAAACAGGAGCGATTCTCAGGCCAATGAGGTCATTCCTCTGATCGGACGCTCCTCTTCGATATTATACTTTGACTTGGATTGATTCAGTGGCCACTTCTATATTTTGATTTTGGGGAGTTAGTCCGAGGTGGGCGGTAACTGCGGCTACGCGTTTCCACCAGCCTGGATAGCAATTGGTATATCTACTCTGGCATTGCCTAGTTGTGCCGTGTCACCTACCATATCGCGCCTTGTACGAGTTTGGTTTTCTCCCGTAGCCCGTGTGGTATCCTCTAGTGGCTTCCCGATCAGGAGGGGCTATGATATTGG
Organism: Allium cepa; assembly: GCA_030765085.1. Lineage (NCBI taxonomy): Eukaryota > Viridiplantae > Streptophyta > Magnoliopsida > Asparagales > Amaryllidaceae > Allium > Allium cepa. Next base: position 448,658,003 of record CM060944.1, read on the forward strand.
ACGGACTACTGGGACTATTACGTGTTAAGGTGGAAAATGTAAAGCCTTAACGCTATTTAAAAGTAAGTTTATTTTATAAATAGACACTATTATAATAGCGCAATATACTACATAGTAAATAGTTTAACGGATCCTTAGGAGATGTAAATCCCGAACATCTCTTGAGTTACTGTACTCATATGTATATTCTGTTTATTTAACTCACATAAGATATTCTAGTCTGACTCGGGTGTTTTGTCTTTTCAAATTCGCTCGGGTCAGTCCGAGCGTTTCAGGATAGCAGATTTTAGCTTTGGAGGACGAAGACGAAGAATCAGTATTATTTTATATACAGTATTACACCACACTCTTTCTATTCCGCTGCATTGCTTGTATTGGTATGTGTAACTCTGATATTTATTGTAAAAGAAGAATCAAGCTTTTGTAAACTGTTTATGAACTGTATATTTGTTATTATATTTTATCCTTCCGCTGTGAGATTCTGTTTTTGTTTTTATTTCTTCTCTGTTTTTCTTATTTACCCCATAACAATCCGCCCTTGCGTATGCTTTGAATTGGCACGTGTGTCGGTTTAAAGTGTGCAAAAAGGCGGGATGTTACAGTTGGTATCAGAGCTTTGGTTTAGCGATAAACCTTGGCTTTGTGGGGTTTGATTCTTTGTTAATAGGGTAGTAATATCCTATGGGAGTCGCTGAGTGTATATATATGAGAGAGCGTATTTGTTAGTATTAATAAAAAGATTTTTATATTGTGTTAATCTGTTCCGCTTTGTATTTATAAATTCTGGTTGATGCATGGGACGCTATGTCATCAATAGGGATTTCTAAACACTTAATAGGACGGACCGACATAATATTTGTTTTTAATATAGGTGAATGAAATAATTTTGCCTATTATATTTTCTATATATAAAAATAGTTTTATAAAGATATATATATATTTGGTTGCTATAGATTGGGTGTTAGAAAATAGAAATATCTATAATAACTGAAGCTAAGTTGAAATTATGATAAATCAAATTGGAGATTTTAGAACTTAAGTCCGGGATTTTTCCAAATCTGCTTTCAAAGAATTTGTGAAATTTATTGATTTGGTTTATAAGTATTTTCTTATATAAATATTTCGTATAAATTGGAAGAATTGTTTTAAAGTAGATTTTGGAAAAGAATTAAATTCTGTACTTTCCTCTCTGTCGCTGGAAAATAAATTCGGTGATGACGGCCGCATAATCGACTTTCATTTTCGAGTTTCGAAGGGAAAAGGCCACTGTAGTAAATTCTACTGCAGATTTATTTTGAAATTTTCTAAAAATTTTCTTTTATTGTTCTAAATATAATTAGAGATATAAAAGTTGCAAGAAATTAATTATCTATTATTTTGAAATAAATTGAAAAAAAAACCCGGTATTTAATTCTAAATTTTTCCGTTAATTAATTGTTTAAAATTTGTTAGTGAAATAAAAGTTAAGTAATAAATGAATTGAAACCTCTAATTGAAATAAAAGAATAACTGCAAAGCTATAAAGAGGAATTTGCATACATATGAGACAAAGAGTAATATGGATAAACATTAAATTTAATTAAAAGAATGGAGATTAAACTTGTATAAGTTCAATTGCAATTTCCTTAACATAAATAACTTACCCAAATATAAAAGTTGAAGTGTTAAATAAGAAACTGGAATTGAATATTTTACAAGTAGGAATTTAGGAAAAATGAAGTATTCAATAAATTACTGCTATAATAAGAATTAAATGGTATAAACTTAAGTTATGATTGAAATTTTACTAAAAATAAAGTTAAGTATTATTAATAGGTGATATGAACTTAAGTATATAAAATGATATTCTAAATAAGGATTGATTGTATGATTATTGACTTAAGTATGTTTTAATCTTCCCTATTCCAATATAATGGAAAGTAGAAAAATTTGAAATGACTACAATTAATAGTTGATGAATAAATAAAAACTTCCACTTATAAGAATGAATGTTAGCAGATTAAGAATTTAAGGAAAATCTTACAAGTGAAGCTTGAGGGAAAAGGTATTCTATTAATTTGCTATGGTTAATGAGAATTAATTGTATAAGCTTAAGATAAATTGGAAATTTTACTATATAAGTAAAGGTAAGTAGTATAAATAGATGATATATACTTAGTCAATAAATTGGAATACAAATATAATGAATTTTGTAATAAATGGAAAATAAAAATTGTAAGAAACAAAGAAATCCCTCCATAAAGGAAGGGAAGAAAATCAAACCACTGAAGTATGAAATAAATGTATAATAAGCTATTTTGGTGTTGATTTGAATTGTTTGGTTGATGTATGGTTGTTGGGTAAGGAATTTTGAAGTTGTGGGATGGAGAAATAATCTATCTTTGTTCCATCTAAGACTGTTGAGTAAAGGATGCACTTGATAGTTATTTTACATTTCGTATAATTTCGGAATTTGAACCTAACAACTAATTGTTTGTTTGATTGAATGATTGTCTGTTGGTGGCATGTGCTGTTTGTTAAAATTTATGGTTGTTGCATTTGATTGGATATAAATGATTGAATCTACCCAAACATTTCACTGTAAAATAAATATTTAACCTTTTAGATTATATAAGTGAATACAGGGGTTGGAAGCAACTGCTACTGCTTTTGGTTCCAAAATAATAAGCGTTTTGCCCGACAAATAGGTACGTTTTCGGATTACGATTAAAGCGCTATTTATATATTTCCCCGTTTGGGATATTTTATTTTGGATATATGTAATATATTTGTATATTTGGATATTATATTTTCTCCAGAGTCCCTCCGTACAAAGGAGACTCTGCCAAAAATTTTCGTAAATTTTGGACTTAGAATTTTGTTACAGATATTTTTCCAACTTTAATAATTTAAGTATTAAAAGACATAATGATTATAAAACAAGTGTAATTCATTAAAGGAAATTAATTTAGTAAATTATTGTTATAAGTTAATATTTGAAACTAGATATACTGTTTTATTCTTCTTTCTCCCTTCCTTTTCCTTTTCGGGGACGAAAAGTTTTGAGTGGGGGAGAGTGTAGCGACCCGTAGATTTCATGGATTTAATTTGGTTAAATTAAGTTGTAATTAAATTTAGAAGAAAAATAAATTAAAAACCTACTTATAGTAATTCGAAGTTAATTCAAATGATTTTAAGTAGTGAAAAGAATTTTACCAGTATATGAGTTGAATATGAGGAATTTGAGGAAATTATTAAACTAATATAATGTAATAAACATTGTTAACAGTAAATGGAATATGATAATAAGAAAAATTGCAGGTTTGTATTTATGGGAAAAATAATATTGATAGGTAATAATTGTTGTAGAGAATAAATTACAAATGTATAAATTGTATAATGGTAACAACTATTGTTCGTTACCAATGCATTTAATTTATAGCGATTAAATAAGAAATAACTGAAAATTTTGAAGGAAAAATCAATAGGAAGGTTAACTACATGCATAAGATGGAAAGTTGAATAGAATTCTAATAAATGATAATAATGGAAAATATATATACAATCAATGTAGGTAATTTGAAATTACAAATGATTAAACGTTTCTTGTGATAATGAATAAATAACGAAAGGAGTAAGCATATTTATTTAGAGTATTAATTACTATTGGGTAGAGGTTTAAGTAACAACGTTTAATGCAATGTAAGTAATGACATTTTAAGTCAATAATAAGGAATTGGGAATCATATCTATGAATTGATAACGAGAATACAAGATGATAAATGCCAATTAAGGGTAATAATTAAGAAACTTAATGAAATCCCAATTTTATACAAAATAATTTAAAGGTCAGGTTTGGTTATAATTTGAACATAAGTAAATTGAATTTGTAGTATGAAAATATATGCAGAAATTGATTTTTGTAATAAAGGATTTTGTATGTGACAAAAAGGTAACGGTAGTGTTTATGGTAGGTTGCCTATTCATTTATTTAGATTGTTAGTTGGAACTGGAAATAAGTTTGTAATAAATGTAAATAAATGATACATTTATGTAACCAATGTAAATTTTACTTATAATATAGCAAAAGGTGGATTTAAGAAGTGAAATTGTAGAATTTGAAGCTAATTAATAATAGACATAGTAAAGATGGCAATCCAATCAAATGCTTAGGAATCAGATTTATTGGAAGGTAACCTAATTTGTAAATAAATGGTAAGTATTAAGATATAATTCTATATAAATTAAAACTGATTGTAGATTTAGTGTAGTAACGTTAAGGCTAACTGAATTTGATTTATAGATGGAATTAAAATCAAGATGGATAGGTAACGAACTTAAAAATTTAATAAGTGAATTTATTTCAATCAGTGCAATAAAAGGATACGTAAATAAATGGTAAGATGAAATGGTAAATTTTTGATGTTAATAAAATGATTTTTTTTTTTTTGAATTGAAATAAGTATTATAATGGGCAAATTTAGTTACTTTAAAGGGAAACGGAAATTTTAACGCAATAGTTTGAATGCAATATTAAATTCATCTAATTTATAATAAAGATTCGTTAGATTTATTTAATAGAAATTTTGGGACTTTTAATAGATAATTGCTGATGTTGAATGGAACAAAGGAATTGAATTTAACATGAATAGCATGAATAGCATGAATATTAATAAAAGAAATTATGTAATAATTGATTTATTTTAGCATTTATGAATGAAATAGGAATTTATGTTTAAGCAAGTGATGAATAAGATGTTGTGCAATCCAAATTAATATAGTAATTGTGAGTAATAAGAGCTTATTTGAGATTCTAATTTTTTTATATATGTTTTACAATTTCAATATAAATGGAAATAGTAGCAATACAAAGAAAGGCAGAATTTTTGAATATAGTAGTTAAGAAAAGGCAAACAAATCCTTCCATCTAAATCCAATTTAAAATAAAGCTTAATTATTGCAGTGGTTAGAATTAAATATTATGCTAGTCGAATACTAACTAATTCATTGAAATACCTATTCATGAAAAACAATTGAAAGGTTTTATTTGGTTATAATTGGTAGATTTGAAATAAACGTAAAGTTATATTAATTGACGTAATAATACGCAGTAAACTATAAGGTCATAGTCAAAGTTAAATTTAAGTAAATTCTTGGAATTTACAATATCTGAATTTACCGTAATTGAATTCAAACACTAAAATTTATAAATTTATTTACTTGACATTGATATCTGGGTTTGTTTAATTTGTTGTAACTAAAGTGAAATTATAAAAATGATCAAATTTTCAATTTTAAAGTCAAAAATTTTAAAGATTGAATTTAATTAATTTATTTGCCTATTTATTTAATTAATATTAAAAATAGCCATTTTGGGCACGGACTCGGATTTCGACGAAACCAGTTTCATCGGATCCGTAACGGTGAATTATAATAATGTTTCAAGTTTCGTAGCGATCGGACTTGTCGTTTGATCATACGGACTTGAAACGCCTCGAAATTTACGCATTTTGAGATCAATGTGAAATTTTTGTTTTTTTAGCATAACTTCTTCATACGATCGAATTTGGTCGCGAAACTTTTTCCATTGCGTTCAGAATATTTTAAAACACCTATTTTGATATATAGTTTTAACAAATCCGACTCCGGAGGCATAGCGGGCTTTTTGGACCATGGTTTGTCACGCACGTTCGCGTATCCAGTCTAGCTACCCTACCTCTAGCCTATCTATAAATATACATCTATAAACCCTAGCTCCTTTCTTTTTCATTTGCTGTACGTTCATTTCTTCACTCTTTTCTCTTCCCCAAATGTATACATCCCAGATCCAATTCCAGATCCATCCACAGTTCAAAATCAAAAGTCAAAACTCAAAATTTTCAGAAAATTCCAGAAAAAATATATGTTGAAGTATTCGATACGCGTAATATACTGGTGAAATTCGTTTTTCAGTTGGAGCTGTCTTTCATCCAGAATAAATTCAAACAGCCCCAAAACCGTTCATCATCGTCGCGCGAAACTTCGTCGGATCGGAAAACGGTTTCTGGGTTTTGGAGAGGGAACCGAGGGGAGCGCATCTATGTAATTTGTTTGGCAGTTCAACGGTTAGATCGTCGTAGATCTTCGATTTGGGTTCGAATGTGAGTTGTGCGCGTTTCTGGTGCAGGGTCTCGTGCGCACGTTCAGGGGGTGAAGGAGAAGATGCAGTGACGTGGCTATGCATATTGAGGTGTGTAAATATGGACCATTCTTTGCTATTTTTAATTTTGAATTCGAGTGCAATTTTCGACATAACTCTCGCACACGATATCCGATTTACGTACGGTTTCTTTTGTTAGGATCGTAATTTAATTCCGGACTCGATGACGCTGGTTTGGACGAATTCCGAGACGGGCGAATTTTTTGGTTTAAATTGAATTTAAATTCGATTTAAATTCAAAAGGTGAGTGTTTTAACCCACTCACAATTACTAGAAGCTTTTATGTTTGTTAAATAAATTTTAGAAATGAATAGAAATTTATTTATGAGCTTTTGGCATGTTATTTCATTCATATCTGTTGAATTGCAATTTTTTGAATTTAACTGTAAATTTAATTGATTTATTGCGTGTTGATTGGCTGTTAGAAATTATTGTTTGCATATGAACTGCTAGTTAACAGTTATGTCAATTATCACTGAATATAAATTGTTAGATTAATAGTTGATAAATATAATTTGAAATAAAACTGCCAATTATTACCTGTTGTATGTTACCAAACATATATTGTTATTGATTGATATTGCTTGATGTTTGTGATTGGGTGATGGATGTGTTATTGAATGGATGTTTTATTTGATATCATTAAACTGCAAGTTAGTATGCATTTTTCATTTCATTCGGGATTGCGGTTTGAAATGATATACAACCGCAGTTTTATTTTTAAATTGCGGATTGAAATGATAAATATCTGTATCACTTGACCATAGGATAGAAAACTATATACAGGCACCGCGGTCTATATATAACTATTTTAATGTGATTTCTATGGTTTGGATTGAATACGGTCTATAAATCTTAAATTTATATTGTATAAATATTTTATTCCATATTTATATACCTATGAAGTTGGAATTTTGAAATTAAAAGGAATATAAATTTCTTTATTGAAAATGGAAAAAATTTAGAAAATGGAGTTTGGTAAATTTATATCCTATGTTTAAATGTAAAGTTGGAAATTATAAGATATGATATTTGTAATTGGATTTTTCCAAAATAAATAGAAATGGATATTCTAGTATAATTTGAAGTGGAAAAATTCTATATATATATATATATATTTTACTAGAAATTGAAGTCTTATTAATTATGGATTTTATGTGAATGGTCAAGATTAATTAATAGAATATTGATTTTGAAAGGATAAAAATCCAACTTTAGTTGAAATATTAATGCTCAAAAATGGATATAAATATATATAAAATTGAAATGGTTGTGGGACTTGAAGTAATATTTTGGACTTTGGTTTAACTTTAAAACAAGAAATATTTGGAAAGCCATGTAATTTATTCTTTATAAAGCAACAGTAAAGTTAAACCTTTTTAATTCGCATACCGTTGAATATCCAAACCATTTAGTTTTGAAAATAATGGTTTTAAAATACTATGGATTTTCGAAGAATTATGTTGAAAGTTACAAACAAAATATTGGTTACATGGGATATTAAATAATAAAAAGTGATATAATTTTTGGAAAGGAAAATTTTATTTGGGAAACGATATCATGGATTTGGGTTTTTATAAAATAACATGAAGATAAATTATTTGTGTTTTAAAGAAAAATGATATCGTAATATTATGGTTTTGAAAGGGACTATGTTCTGGTTTTAAAGTATAAACTATTTTAAATGACCGCGGTGTTATAATAACGATTGGTTGGCAAAGAGACCGGGATCGGATATGGACATACTCTCTGTCGATACCGAAAACCACTTTGACTAACCGTGTACGCGGTGGAGATTCCAGAATGAAGTAGGTGGTGGCGACGTTTCCTGTAAGGTAAATACGTGGACCCAACTCCCGTGAGTTGGCATAAGGTGGCTAAAACAGGAGCGATTCTCAGGCCAATGAGGTCATTCCTCTGATCGGACGCTCCTCTTCGATATTATACTTTGACTTGGATTGATTCAGTGGCCACTTCTATATTTTGATTTTGGGGAGTTAGTCCGAGGTGGGCGGTAACTGCGGCTACGCGTTTCCACCAGCCTGGATAGCAATTGGTATATCTACCCTGGCATTGCCTAGTTGTGCTGTGTCACCTACCATATCGCGCCTTGTACGAGTTTGGTTTTCTCCCGTAGCCCGTGTGGTATCCTCTAGTGGCTTCCCGATCAGGAGGGGCTATGATATTGGACGGACTACTGGGACTATTACGTGTTAAGGTGGAAAATGTAAAGCCTTAACGCTATTTAAAAGTAAGTTTATTTTATAAATAGACACTATTATAATAGCGCAATATACTACATAGTAAATAGTTTAACGGATCCTTAGGAGATGTAAATCCCGAACATCTCTTGAGTTACTGTACTCATATGTATATTCTGTTTATTTAACTCACATAAGATATTCTAGTCTGACTCGGGTGTTTTGTCTTTTCAAATTCGCTCGGGTCAGTCCGAGCGTTTCAGGATAGCAGATTTTAGCTTTGGAGGACGAAGACGAAGAATCAGTATTATTTTATATATAGTATTACACCACACTCTTTCTATTCCGCTGCATTGCTTGTATTGGTATGTGTAACTCTGATATTTATTGTAAAAGAAGAATCAAGCTTTTGTAAACTGTTTATGAACTGTATATTTGTTATTATATTTTATCCTTCCGCTGTGAGATTCTGTTTTTGTTTTTATTTCTTCTCTGTTTTTCTTATTTACCCCATAACAATCCGCCCTTGCGTATGCTTTGAATTGGCACGTGTGTCGGTTTAAAGTGTGCAAAAAGGCGGGATGTTACAGTGGGGGAGAGTGTAACGACCCGTAAATTTTCGATAATTAAAATAGCTAATTTAATAAGATTTCGTGATTTAGTGTTAGAAAAAAAAAATTGTAAGTCGTTTGGAATAATAATAAATGTTGAATCTATTGGGATTATAATAGAGTTAATAAGATTTTAAAAACTGGAATTTAATATTTGGAACTTATTGAATAACGGGTTTAATATGATATAAAAGGGATTTGTAAAATTTTATTTTATCATATTAAAGTTAGAATGATGTTGTAGAACTTTTAAAATCGAATTAAAAGTAAATTTGTGAAAATTGAATATTTTAATATTTAATTATCGACTGAAAAATAGCCAAATTTTGAACAGTCTTAGAATTGGACGAAACTAGTTCCATTGGATCCGTAATAGTTAGTTATTATCGGATTTCAATTTTCGTAGCAATCGGAGTTGTCGTTTGACCGTGGCAGCTCGAAACGCGTTGAAATTGTTTTAATATCAATTTGGCGAGTTAAAATAGTCATTTTTCAAACGGTCTCGGATTTCGACGAAACAAGTTTCATTGGATCCGTAATGTGATATTATTGTAAGGTTTCAAATTTCAATTCAAACGGATTTACCGTTTGTCCGGGGCAAGCCAAAACGCATAGGAAATCGTTTAATCGGTTTAATTTAAAATTGATCGTTTATTTCCGTAACTCTCACATACGATCGAATTAGCCTCCGAAACCTATTCCATTGCGTCCGGAATGGGGGTAAAACCTTATAAACGCCTGGCGGCACGTCTCGATTGGAGTTCGGATGATTTTGGACCTACCTATATAAATACGCACGCAAACCGAGGCAGTTTTATTATTATTTTAATCCAGAAACCCTAATTGACTTCAGCCCTAGCCGCCATTTCCTGAATCAATGGCCACGAAAATTCGAAACTTCTTCCTCATTTTCCTCTCAATCCATCAACAATTAGCAAAAACTCTCAACTACAAAGTTGTAGAGCACGATGAAAGCTTCAAATCCATACGGAGATGATCGAAAACGGAGCCACGGATCAACGGGAAATCACGTTCAAAGCTGCTGCGTTTTTCACGTTTTTCGAGGCGAGATGAGGGGCCGAGCTTCGAGCTGCTCCAGGCGTTGGTGGCTCTGGTGATAGGCTTCGGGATGGCGCTTCCTGATCGACTTCTGGACGCTCGTGGTGGCCGCGATTTGGAGCCCTAGTTTGGCTTGGATGGGTTCTTAGTCGCGTGTGTTCCTGGAGCAAGTAACGTGAACGTGAGGAAGAAGAGGGCTGCGGCCCAGATCTGCTATGCAGGAAATCAACGGTGATGATTGGGTGGGTTTTAAAAATTTAATTAAGCTGTAATTAATTTATATAAAAATTCGTGTTAACTTTAAACCATCATAACTTTTTCATACGAGGTCGAAAACGCACGAAACTTTTTGCATTGGAATCGTATCGACGAGGACTACGCAATGGAACTAGATTGGAATCATTTGGAGCTAGAGAAAATTTTGAGTTAAATCGAACGTCGTTCGATTTGATTTAAAATCGTAAAATCAAGGTGAGTGTTTTATAACGCTCACAACGTACTGAATATCTTTATGCTAGTTAAATTGACATTATGAAGTGTTATGTTTATATTTGTCGTTGTTTGATAAAATTTAATTATCATATAGATTGTCATTTGAATTAATCGTTGAAATTAAATTGACAGTTAAATTTAAATTGAAATTGAAATTGAATTGCGATTAAATTACCTGATATTGATAACTATGAAATTGCTATGAATTGTATTGTTTATTGGGTGATGTATGTCGATGGATGTTATTGGTTGATAGTTAAATGTTTGATGTTTATTTGCTTATATATATATATATACTGTTATGCATACATGTGACACTGTGATTTGATTTAAGTGATATATATTCATCCTTGACATTTAATTGAAATAAATAATTACTTGGCCATAGGATAGAAAATTATATACGGACACCGAATTGGCTAAATGAATAATTTTAAAAATCGTCGATTTGAAGTTTATTTAAATGTTTTGATTTAAAGGTTATAAATAGAAATCAATTTATAGAAATCGAATTTATTGAAAAATTGAGTTTTGGAATGATGAAATAAATCTTGGTTATAAGAAATTGTTAAGTAATATGATTCGAGACTTTGAAATTTAAAAATTGGAATTTGATTGAATTTCGAAAATTGATTTGTTTAAAGATTTAACCTTAATTCGAAGCTTTGAAGATTACCAAGTAAATGTGATATAAAAATGACATTTTGACATCGAGTTTGGAATTGAATCATATTTGGAATTTGGGTTTAAACTTGAATATTGTTGAAAATTTTTGTTAAGTATTTTAACTACTTTAATTATTTAAACTACTTTAAACTACTTAAAACTATTTTCTAAAATTCCAAACTGGTCAATAAGGTGAATGTTTATATTTAAAATCTTGAATCTAAATATGAATTAAGTAAATGAAGTTGCAACCTAAATTTGAAATTCGAAATGATTTTGAAATCGAAACGAGGTATTGATGCGAAAATGATTTTTCGAAAGGGAACCTTATATTTTGAAAGATGCGTTGATATTTGAAATGGATTTGATTTTGAAGCGAATATGATATTTTGATATAAATTATGAATCAATTTGAAATATAAAAGAGCCAACGGTGTAATAATACGTAGTTGTTAAAGAGACCGGGATCGGATATGGACATACTCTCTGTCGATACCGAAAACCACTTTAATAACTATTATACGCGGAGTGTTGATCCAGAATGAAGTGGATGGTTTGGTGAACGCGTTGACTGAAGAAAGAGAACGATTATTGGATGACCCCTGACATGACTAAAACAGGAGCCGCGCCGGGCCATTGAGGTTCGCCACCTCTAGCGGACACACTTCTTCGATACCATTTCTATTACATTTGTGATTCGATTTGGGTGCACCCCTTGATTTGGGAGTGTTGTTTCGCGGTGTTGGGGTAGCTGCTGGCTATGCCCAACATCAGTCCGGATCACGCAACTACTAGTATCCTATTTGGTATTGCCTCATGTACCTTGTCATACTGATTATCCTATTCGCGACCACTACGTTTTTGATTTGTACCTTGAGTATATGGATTGCCCTCTGGTGACTTCCGGTTTTGGGGAAACTACGGTCTTGTATATGCTTTTGGGAATATAAAAATGTGTTAAGGGGGATTATGGTAACGCCTTAACGCTATTTTGATACTTTATATTACTGATAGGCATTATCTACTTAGCGTATATTACTACATAGTATATAGTTTCACGGATCCTTGAGAGATGGAAAATCACGTAACATCTCTTGAGTTATTGCACGCACGTTGACACTGGATAGGAGATGTCAAACCCCGTAAACATCTCTGACGCCGTTACACTCATATTTATTTACGATTGACTTAACTTACATGAGGATATTTAGTCCTGACTCGAGTGTTTGTCTTTTCATTACGCTCGGGTCAGTCCTGAGTTTTCAGTTTAGGTTGAAGATCATTTCCTTGAAGGACGGAGACAAAGATTTGGTATATTATCTACTACTATTATATTCATTCCATTCCATTGCATTGTTGTATGATATTTGTTGTGTATGTAACTCTGATAAATGTTGTATAATAATAATCAAATGTATTCATTTCAAATGTATTCATTTAATTAACAGCTTCATGAACTGTTATTTTATTATTATACTTTAGCCTTCCGCTGTGAGATTCTGTGTTGTTTCATTTCCTTTATTTCCCTTCCTTTTCTTTTCTTAATTACCCCAATAACTATCTGCCCTTTTAATGGTTTGGAATCGACATGGGTATTTGATCGTCGGTTTAAACTGTCCAAAAAGGCGGGTCGTTAGAAACACCCCGCGTTAAATTACAATTATATAGCAAATTATTTAATTAAGTTATATACGTTTGAAATTTTAAAACAAAGAAATGTTTGTAAATGGGACAACTAATTAATATTATTTGAAATACATATATATTTGGGTAACAAATAAATTAGAGAGAGAAACTATATACAACCAATTACTAGTGAAGATTAATTGACGGTGTTTGTTTAAAAGGGAAATTAGTATTCAATTAATTAGTAGAGGTGATTAATTGACAGGGAACTGACGAGAAAGGGAACATGTATTATAGCAACTAATTGATATTATCAGAAACATATATGTTAGAGCAAGAGAATAAAATGGAGGAAGGCTAATTTATGCAAGTAATCAATTGTCAATTAATAAAAATGGAGAGTTATGTTAACCTATATAATTAAGATTGTGATTCAAAATTCAATTGTAGAATATACGCATGCAATAATTATGGGAATAAAATAAATTAATATGCATATATGTGATGGATTAATATGGTATTGATTGGCATATTAATTTGGTAAGAAATCACATTGCAGGCAAGGACTAATTGGATAGTAAATTAATTCTAGGTATATATGAAATCTATTGATTGGGTCATTAATAAGGGAACCTTATTTAAAAGAAACGTCACATTTAAAAATATGTTTCCATAGATTGCGAGAGAGAAGGCGATAGTGATTAATGAAAAGATTGTTGGAGAATCAATTTGAAATAAAATCAAACGTAGAAGAAAACATATTAATTTAATGCACATAGACTGAGTGTATGATTTAGATTTTAGGGTTCTATATCTAATGGTTAGCACTGATTCGAACCACTATAAATATAGGTGTAGAGCCTCATTTTTATTCTCATTATTTCTCTCTTGCCTACAGAAGCTCTACCATTTTCTTTCTCTTCTACACTTTTTTAATAACAAAATTTTAGATCTAATTCACACAAATTTAGATCTAAATAGAAAGAGAATAGAATTAATTAGGGAATTAGAAATTGGTTCAAATTAGAAGGCTACGTCGAAGGTAAAACCCTAAATTTGAGTTTTATTTGCTATTTCTCATCCAAATCTCTTCCTTTTCTCTTTCAAATATTATAGATCTGTAAATATAACATTTGTAATTCTAAATAGGGATTACTAGGGAGGTGAATATAGATGTTAGGGACAAATCTGCAATAAAAACTAGAAGATTTGGAAAGCTAGCAATGTGAGTGGATTTACTTATATCTTTTAAGTTTATGATATATTATAGTTAAATTCCCATTAAATAATTTTATTCGGTATTTCAATAATTAATTCTGTTAATTAATTATGTTGAACTGTAGGAAATTTACAGTTATTTACATCTAATTTGAAGTTATAATTAAGCCTAAATGATAGTTTATTATTATTCTCTTTGTACATGAAGAATATAGTTAAAAAGAAAATTCGTGATTATGGATTAAAATGGGAAAGATACTAGATTAGATGTAAAATAAGAAAAGTTGGAATAAAGCTAGAAAAATGGAATTCTGCAGTAAATTACGCTAAAACGGGAATAATTAATTAATTTAATAACTTGATTTGGAAGTAAGTAAAAGGTTAATTGTTTTTTTAGAGAATAGGATACTTTTGTATAATTTAATATTTAAAAGACAACAATGAACGTAATTGCTAGAATAAAATAAAAGAAAAAAGAGAATTAGTGTAAAATAGAGAAACCATTGTATTTTACACTATTCCGAAATGGTAAAAGAAATATCTAGCAGTTATTGAATATTGTTTATTGTATTATTTAATATTAAAATATGGAATGGATTTTTAAGTATAGTTTTCATAACCAACGAAATAAAATAGAATTACTTCCTAGAATAGAAGATAATAAAGCAAAGTATGAAATAAATCAAACAAATTATTAGATAATAAATTAAGGCTGTGAACAATAAACGAACCTTGGTCAGCATTTACCATGCAGACTATATAAAATGACAGTTATTATGAAAAGTTTATTATATAATAAAAGAGAACTAAAAAGAATTAAATATCATAATAAAAGAAGACAGATTAGAATAAAAAAGAAATGCTGGAATTATGTACAGATTATAAAAGAAGAGAAAATGACAATTATAGGTAGAATTATAACATATGTTATAATTAAGTAACAAGAACGAAAGAGCTTATTCTTAGACTATGAATAAATTAATGAGCAATAATAATGGTAGAAGCTTATTTAAATAATTTATATTAAGTCAATAAGCAAATAAAGCAGGAATGATAAAAGAAGCTTATTTTAATGAACTTAAGATTTATATTAAGTTAAATGAGCAAGATAATGAATAAGTTTGAAGGGTTGGTGCTCGGAATAGGGTATGCGTATGTCCAATAGTTGCAAGTAAGTTTAAGGATAGTCGCATGCGGATATCGGCCCGCATCAAGACCAAGAATGAGTTCAGGAAAGACTAGGGTTAAACGAATAGACCAATGATTCTTTCGCTATCGAGACATTAAGTGAGGGGCAACGCCAATTGAATGTTTGATTGTTTGTAGTAGGGCACGACTACTTAACTCTTTAAAAGTCTTTCGGTTAGTTGAGGGTGGCGGCATGGGGCCGTAGCCACAATGAAAATGAGACAAACCAACTAGAATATTTGTATTGTAGGCCTAACGAAGTAGTCCTTTGCAGATATATAAAGTCCTCAACTGAATTCCGTATAAGGTAGACCTTGTTGGCGGGATTTAGATAGGAGACAGAACGATTACATAGTCCTCAATGTACGCGCTGGGTGTTACATTGTGGATGTCCGAACACTGGCATAGACTAGTGCGGATGTGATTTACGTTTTCAAAGTAAGTAGTGGAGCATCTATATTGTAGGCCTTACGAAGAAGTCCTTTACAGATGTTGCTATGGAACGCTTGCGGAGTAAGGCAATGGAGTATATGTGTTGTAGGCCTTACGAAGCAGTCCTTTACAGATATAGCTACGGAGCAAGACGATGGAGCATCTGTATTGTAGGCCTTACGAAGCAGTCTTTCATAGATGTAGTTACGGAACATTCTCGAAGCAAGACGATGGAGCCTTATGGCAGTTTTGTTTTCCAAAAAGCATTGCGGATTCCTTTCAAATTCTTTTGTTTTGCTTTTGATAAGGATAAATTGTTTTTGTTTGCTCATACCAGTCCCATGACTGACCTTGAGTTTATTGTTCCCTATCTAAACTCTGGGTGCCCACAATTTTCCACACGGGCAGTCTAGAGTTGGGTTTTTCAGATAATCCAACAGTAGGTGTAGATTAAATTGCATTCAATCTCTGGATGTTGGCGATCGCATTTGGATTGAGTTGTTTCACTTTAGTGCTGATGGTGGTTCGAGCTTTTGGTTCAAGCTATCTTTGATTTGGATTTTTGAAGATGGAGTTTCTTGATGGTGTTGGATTCTTTTGGAAATCGTATTGGAGTTTTCTCTTTCGTTGTTATCCTTTCCGCTGTTGTTATTGTCTCTGATATTGTTGTATCATATTGTATCAGATATTGTATTCATTATTGTATCAATGATATTATTAATTTCTTCCGCTTTGTTGTTGTACTTAATGTGTTATAAGCTCCGGCAAACCAGATTCAACGTTTGAATCTGTGGCATTTGAATACAGGTGATGTATTCGGTGCTGATTTTCGAAGGTCGAGTCAGGGTCTTTATAATTGGTATCAGAGCTGAAGGTTGAACTTTAGCTCAGGAGTATAACACATTAGGTAACTTATTAGAGATAGGGTAAAGTATACCCTAGAATGAGTATATCCTTAAGATATTCGTCTATGTGCCTCAGTAAATTCTCTTACTATCCACTGATAGTGAGTATGAGTGCAAGAAGAGGACGAGGTAGGGGACAGGGAGTGCCACTACAAATGGTCAATACTCTGCGACAGTGGAAACAACTTTCTTCTCAATCTCCTTTGATCCAATTTCAAATTCTTTGATGGCTTCGTGACAGCTCAAGGGAGAAACTTCGGTGTGATGTGGCACTGCGAATCATGTAGATAAGTTTTTGTCTCATATTTTCGTTATCAGCTTTTCATTTTAAACTTTAATGAATTTGAAATTAATTGATGAATAAAAATGTGATTGTATCGATAAAACGATTTCAATTTAAAACCAAATTAGAGAATTTTGTTGTAATTTCTTGTAAGGATCAAAGATTAAAGAGGGACAAGTTGGTGTATACTTTGGGGTATTCCAACCTGAATTTGGAATCCATACCTAGTGTTTGAGAATTATGGAAGATTGAATTTATCTATCTATTCTCTGGGTCCAGATATATTCTACGAATGGTTAGTTATTCTTCGAACTAACCAATGCCCTGTATATTCGTAGACCAGGTGACTCGAGTATCTTTTGTAATATCGTATGAGTTTGTTCTCATATTATTGATATTCTGATTTGGTAAGCCAAATGCAGAATAGATATTCAGTTTGATCTGGAAAACTGTTTCTCTATCTTTGTCCATCTATTCTTTGTTATCTCCCTGGGAAATTTTGGGGACGAAATTTTCTTAAAGGGGGAATCTATAACATTCCCGGATTTCAGTTAAATTTGATAATTAATTTAATTTTTGAAATTAAATTGTAAATTAATTTGAGTTTTTTCCAAAATAAAATAAAATACTAGTTGTTTGTTTATATATATTGATTTTTAATTGAAATTTGAATTTGAAAAACTCAATAATAAATATATTTGAAATAGTTTGGATATGAAATTTATTCTTAAGTTAATAAGAATTTGTTTCTAATTTTATTTAAATATGCATTTTGATTTAAAAATGATGTTTTGAATTTGATATGATATGTTTCTCAAAGGCTAACTAAGAATGAAACTCTAATATATTTATTCATGTGAAGTTAAAATTTTAAAACCATTTTTTCTTTGAAAAATTTATGTAAATGATTAATAAAAGAAGATGTATTTATTTAAATAGGAAATATGGTATAAAGTTATATTTAAAATATTATTTGTAGTGTTTAAAAATATAGTAAAAGTTTAACAAGTTGTTTAAGAGCTAAATTTTATAATATATGTGTTTTTTTTTAAAGTATATTTTGTTTTAAAATTCAATTTTTCTTAAGATTTTATAAAGGAGAATGCATTTATTAAATAATAGAAATTATTTAAACAAAAAGATATGAAAAAATATAAATGCATAAAGGTTTAAAACAAAATTTATAAAATAATTTAAATTATGGATATAAAAACAATTTAATTCACATTGTTCATTTTTAAAGAGAAAATGGTAAGAATTACAAGTGTTAAACTAATTGGACAAGTGGCATTAATCTCTTCTTGAAGTAAATTAAAATTTTATAAACTACGTTCATTTTTTCTCATGTCTTCGACACCAAAATCTAAAATCAGAAAAAGAAAAAGAAAGAAAAAAATCATCTCAAATTTGAAACAAAAATTCAAATCCATCTTCAATCTAAAATCTAAAACAAACTACAAACCAATAACTAAGTAGCAGATCAACCGAACATGCATTCAACTCAAATATCAAACTAAAAGATCAAAGCCAGGCTTCAAAATAAAAATAGCAACTAAGCAAAAGATCAAAGCATCAAGCAATTCAACCTTTAAGCAAAGCAAAAGCAATTCAAACAAATCTGGAAAATAAGCAAAAGCTTTAAGCTACGAAAAGAAGATCTGAAGTAAAGTTCAACTTCAATCCCTGATCAAGCAAATGCAACTAAACAATTAATTCAACCTAACAACAATTAAAATCAAGCTTCAGTGCAACTCAATCAAATGCAAGTAACAGATCCACTCAAATTCAAATATCAAGTTCCAGGATTTTCAAGGCCTCTCTGTTTTCAAACTTCAAGGTGAGCAAACTTGCCTTTGTTTTAATCTCTGATCAGATGTTGTGACGAATGTTGAAATGAAGTTGCAAATGTGTTTGTGTGCATGCAAATATGCACGTTTATATGAAGAATTGGGTGTGTGCATGTCTGTATACAACTCTTTTTAGAGGTTACAGGCACAAGTTATTTCAAAATTTTAAATGTCTCATATTAACCTTTGACATTCAAATGAAAATTGTTTGTTTAAGTATAAAGAATATTATAAAAGTAGTTTTAGAATTTTAAACTCAGCAAATGATTTTAAAAATGAAATAATACAATGAAAACTTAAAACTATGGCAAATTTGAGTATCACGATTTTTAATTTTATTTACATCATCCAAAATCATTTTGAAAATAATGATTTTTAAAACAAAAATTAGATTTCTTTTTGTTGCAAATTGAGATCGTATTGGTTGGATGAACGAAAAATGGATTTTTACAAAATTCCGATGACCGGCGAGGTTGGGTTCACCGTGGTTCATGCTGGAAGTAGCGTGTGGGTAGAGGTGCCTAGGAAAAATGGTTGTAGATTTTCCTAATGGTCGGGCCGACGATACGACGTTGATGTAGGGTTTAAGGACTGTTAGAGTCAGCAAGGTTTGCGAGATGATTTCAAGGGCATGGGTGCATCGGTCTTGACCGAACCTGGGTGGATGGATATGGTTTTCAGAGGTAAAGACTCTGGTGGATTGGCTTGGACTCTGATGGACGTGATCGTCGGCGAAGGCAGTTTGCGTTGATCGAGTTTTGGTACCAGGAAGTGTGGGTATACTCAATTCTGGTTCCAGATGAGTTTGACGTTTCTGGGTGCTTGCCTGACGTGGGGTGGTCGGCGGCGACATGCTGGAAGTCTCAGTAGTGGTCAGATCGTCGGCGAGCAACTGTACAGGTGCACGCGTGCACTTTTGTGCCTGGTTGATCAAGACGTTTGGAAAGATGATGTGAGACTCGAAGTTTTTGTTATATTTTCTCGGGAAATATAGGATTGTGCTCGAGTAAATTTTTCTATGGCTCGGGTCTGTAACGACTTGGATTTTGCCCGCTCGAAAATCGACATCCATACTTTACATCGTACTCAAATGCCGTAGATTCGACCGTTCAAATCCGATTCGCCGGAGCTTATAACAACATTAAGTAAATAACACAGCGGAATAAAAGAATAATACATTGATATACAGCTTTGATATAATATCTGATACAACAGATGATCCAATAGATATCAATATACATCAGAGATATGATATAATAAAATAGCAGCGGAAAAGAAAAATAGATAACATCTAGCAGCGGAACAATATAACTCTAAGATAGTCTTCAAAAGAGAACTCCGAGAACTGCAACTCCATCTCCAAGAACCAATCCAACAATAGCTCGAACTCCCAATAACGATGCACCAAGACAAAGCAAGACTGGTGCGATCCAAAGACTGAACTAAATCCAGATAATCTACTAAACCTGACTATCTGAAAAACCCAACTCTAGACTGCTCGTGTAGAAAATAATGAGCACCAAGAGTTTAGGAAAGAAAACAATAAACTCCGGATCAGTCGTGGGACTGGTGTGAGCAACAAAAACAGTTTATCTTTTAAAACATTCAACAAAAGATTTTCAAAGTCAATTCGCAATGCTTTTTAAAAATGAGACTACCATAAGGCCTCCCGCACACACACAAAATGCAAACGCAGAATCGGAGGAGATTTCTCCTTATGATAGTCAAAGATGCTTGATACGCATTAAAAAGAAACATTTGATATTATTACTAGTGCATAGTGTAGGAAAAATTCATTTCGAAAATAAAGATATAAATCTTAGCCAGCATAGACATTTCGCACTTATGCCTACTATAGCTACCATGTTCAATAGCAGGTTACCGCCACATTCCATGGCAGGTTCTACAACTAAAACCGTACAGGATTCGTATTGGTTCTTTGGATTTCCAACAAATGGTCAGGCCAAGGAACTTCCCATTGCCACATGAGAACGCCTCTGGAAGGACGTCCCTGAGAACCAAACCGGATCTCTGCCAACACAAGGCCGGGTTACCCCTAACTGGGTAACTACTGACACGAGTATGCCACCTCCCGGTTGTAACAACCTTTAACCGGGGCCCCAGCAACAAATCACAAAGTAATATATATATATATATATATATCTGCGATATCAACATAAGTTAAGTATCTGGGCTCCATACCATGATACCACTTCTATCCAGAAGGAAATGCACATACCCTAAGGGGCGCTACCCCCAATAACCTTGCTGCATCTTTCCTGTTTTAACCATTTCGGGGTGTGAGGATCGACGAAGTCTCGTCCACAAAAACACGCTTTATACAAAAGCTGTGCTTTGGGTCAACAAATGATCATAGAAATGATCACAAAGATAAACGATCAAACAAATGATCTTATCACAAATGATCAACACAATGATCATTTCATAGCAACACTCAGCATGTCACATTGCCAAATTGGGAATATATCGCTGATAACCTTCAACTACATAACCTCTGAGCTCGTACGTCTCAGAGAAGAGTGTTAAGCTAAGAGAATAAATTCTCCGCCACCAACAGAAATGTATTTGAAAGAAATCAGCTTTATAACTCAATTTGTAATGTCAGACATACTATCCATACAAGTCTGTTCCGGGCTCGAACAGAACCGAAGGCACTCACAAAGAAGTCCTTGCAATCCGGATATTCACTAATCACGTTCGGACTTCCCATCACATATGGAGTCTCTATACCGGGGACCAGTCGATGCAAAGACATTCGACGAGTTGTCCTTTCGCTTTCAAAAATATCCGGTCTTCAACACCGGTCTTCAAATGTTATCCATAACGACATATAACATATTCGGAATGGGATATATGACACAAAGGTCCTCTTCCGGCTAAACCGAATAGTGAGCGCAGTATTTCAAAAACATATGGATATTGGAATTTCAATTAAGTCACAACTTAAAACCCAAAACTTTCTTTCAAATGGTTTAAACCAATCACCATTTCAAATCTTTATATTACAAAAAAGATTTATTTCACAAAGATCAATTTATAGATTTTAAAACAAATTTCCATTCCAATTGGATTAACTCATTAAATCTTTAAATCAAAGATTTAACTCATAGCTTTCAAAATTCGATTAACTTGTTGAATCTTTAAATCAAATTATTTAAATTTCAAATTTTATCAAGTTATTCAAATTAAATTTCATCTTTGAAATTCCTTTATCAAAAGCTTTTCACTTTAAACCCAATCTATTTCAAACCATTTGAATTCAAAACCATTTTCAAAAATCTATGACTAAATCGATTTCCTCGTGAAATCCATATTTGTGTGTGTATGGTGTAGTCCAGGGGTTTAACACAATAGTGCAACATCATTCAATCATCATAGATCAAAACACAGAATATAGTTGATGAGCGATATAAACTATAACGCTTATCTTCATTCAAAGATTCACAGATAATATATTAATGTAAATAAATGAATAAATTATACACAGCTCAATCCATAGAACAAAATGTCACAAATTAGATGTATCACAAAAACATCAGATAGGACAATCGTTTCAAGGCATTCTATACAATACAATCATTCATAAGTAAGGTCAGGTATTTAATAATCATTTATAAGCAGGATCACTTAATCGTTTAATCCTAATCAATTCAATTTATTTCCAAGTAAATAAATTTAATTACTTATGAATTTATTATCCAATCCTGATTGATTAATTCCAAATCATTTGATATAAATTAATTTATCAAACACTTTAATTAATTAAATTTTTCTTAATTAATCATATTAATTTAAATTAACCCTTTAATTAATAACCTTAAGTGATTATCCTTAATCACTTCCATTTATTTACTTCCATAAGTAACTATCCATCCTTAATTACATTCAGTAATTATACATTAATTACTTCACGAAGTAACTATCCAATTAACTACTAAGTGATTATCTTTAATTAATTAGACAAATTAATTTACCTAAACTAAATTACATTAATTAAGTATTCAATTAATGAACCACTTAACCCCTAATTAATTATCTTTTAATTACATTCATTACCACTAATTACTTTTGTAAGTAATTGTTGTTTATTACAAAGTATTTAAGCTTTTAATTTATTTCATTAATTAATTATTCTAAATTATATTAACTTAATTAAGAATAACTTGTATTCACATTAAATACTTTCTCAAATCATTTACTTTATTAAATTAGTTTTAGAAATCAAATTTGGAATATGATTCTATTTTAAACAAAACAATTCAAACATTAAATTTAACCTTTAAATCTTTGAAAACACCTTAATTAATTATTCTAATAAATCTTTAAAACTTGTTTAATCTTGCTTTGAAACTTAAATCATACTAAAAAATATAAAATCTGTTTTCATTGGGTTAAAAAAAACCTTTCACTATCTCTATACTTAAAAACTGATAAAGTAATATAGGCCTGGAAATCACATCTAACACACGAGGCCCTTTAAAACAAAACCCAGGCCGTAGCCGCATAAACTCGAGTGAAAACCTGAGAAAATTCTTCAAATTCCCGCGGTAATCTGCACTAACACTATATTTTTTTTGATTTAGTTTAAGTTTAAACAAATTTAAAATCTGGACAAACACTCACCGGTTCTCTGCCCCTTCTGCTCCGAGCCGAATACGGTGATACGCGAATACGAACTCGAGACGAAGCCATCTTCCCAAACTTCCACCCATACTTCATCAACCAGACACCCACGTGCACAGTGCACGTGTACACCGGAGTTCGCCACCCAGATCATCGGCGATTGCTCCACACCGATCAGCGACCACCTCCTCAACTCAACCCACCACCCAGCCTCGAAGAATTCTCCATAAAATCGAAACGAGTATTCGAGATCAACTGGAACAAAATACTCCAATCGAAAATTACCTCGCCTCCGACGAATTCGATCACTGGAGCCCACTCTAGCCTGACCAAACCTCTGCCACTCACCCACGAGCCCATCCCCATAGGTGCGATCACCTGAAACGTTTCGACGACGACGGGGTATCGTGATTTTCGACCCCTATATAAACACTTGCTCTAACCCTAGATCATCAAAGTCCAATCAACACAGTTCATTAAAAATTTAACTATTATTTTTCCCACAATTTACCTCCCTCCAGCTACCTTCGACCCCAACCACACCCCACCATTCGACGTCAACCGCCAGAGTTTGGCAAAAAGGCAGATTTCGTTCAACCTTCAATTTCTCACCGATTTCCAAACAAAAATTTATGAAATGATTTCCTAAATTCATCATTCCCCTAGTTAAAGCCGTTTATGTGATCAAATTATGGAATTAAAACATTTGATTCCGGGCTAAATTTAAATCATCACTGTATACACCTCACTTTCTAAATAAATGTTTAATTTGAATACTTGAATTGGCGTTTAAAAATAATGTTATACGTATACAAAAATATTTCATTCCAAAATCAAAGCCTTAAGAGATTTGGATGTGATGATTTTAAATAAATACAAATTTAGTTTGCATAATATTACAATACTGTAACAAGTAACAGAGAAAAACTATATACTCAAGAACAACCTGAATGCAAACACAAGGCCATACTCAAAATGAACACATACAACACACCATCGTCAGTGAATCAACTCAACTATTTTAAATTAAACTTAGAGCTTAAAGTTGGGGTTTACTCACAGATTCAAGAGAATGAACAAAGCTTGCAGTTTTGAAACAGGCTTGTAAAACAAAATAAGCTGAAACCCCTCTCTCTTGATCTCTGGTTTTAAATGCAGTTGTATTTTGTTGAAGTTTTGTTTTAGTTTTTTTTTTCTTTTTTTTTCGAATTTGCTTTAAATGAATGAACTGGGTATAAGAAGATGATGTATGGTTTGAACAATGCAAAGCATGGCTAAAGATGCTTGTACAGGTGATGTTATTTTATACAGTGTGATGTTTTTTTGTACAACATAGGACAGAGATACATTTCTATATGGAGGCTGAAGATCTTGTATCGTGGCTGATGCATCTTGCTTTTGTGCTAGTGTACTGATTACAGTAGATGCAAGTTCCCCCCATGCCTACATCCTTATCCCATTTTCCTCCATGTACATAGATATTTTCATTTTATTGTTTTATTTATGAAGCTTTCATGTATATATTTTTATTTGTTTGTATTGTTACATACTGTAACGACCCAGAAATTTTATTAATTAAAATTTGAATATTTAATTAATTTTAAATATTAAAAAGTGAATTTATAAGTTGAATAAATTTTTATTTGAATTATTGGATTTAATTGAATAATTAAATCGACAATTTAATACGTTAAATTATGGAAATAATTGAAAATTGGGTTAAATATGATTAGAAATGATTTGTAAAATTTTATTTTATCATGTTGAAGTTAGAAGGATATTTTAGAACTTTTAAAATCGATTTAAAAGTTAATTTGTGAAAATTGAATATTTTAATATTAAATCGACTAGTGAAAATAGTCAATTTTTGAACAGTCTCAGAATTGAACGAAACCAGTTCCATTGGATCCATAATAGTTAGTTATTACCGGATTTCAAATTTCGTGTCAATCGGAGCTACCGTTTGATCGTAGCAGCTCGAAACGCATCGAATTTATTTTTATTATTAATTTGGCGAGTTAAAATAGCCATTTTTCAAAAAGTCTCGGATTTCGACGAAACCAGTTTCATCGGATCCGTAATGTGATATTATTGTAAGGTTTCAAATTTCAAGTCAATTGGATTTACCGTTTGTCCGGTACAAATTAAAACGCCTAGAAATCGAGTTAAATCGGTTTAATTTAAATTGAACGTTTATAGCCATAACTCGTACAGATGTCCGAATTAGCTTTCGAAACCTATTCCATTGTGTCCAGAACGCGGGATAAACCTTAGAAACGCTGGTTACGGCGCGTAAATCGGAGTTCGGAATTTCCGGATGAATAGTGTTCGATTTTCTTCTATAAATAGACCCACAACCCTCACAAATAAAAAAAAAAAAACAAAATAGAAACCCTAGCCGCCGTTCACCCCTTCAATGGCCAGAAAACTCCCAACTTCCTCCCTCGATTACTCCAAATCCGTCGACAATTAGCCTTAGGTTTCAACTAGAGAATTGTAGAGCACAACACGATCTTTAATATAAACGGTCAAGATCGCGAATAGCTTCACGAATCAACGGGAAAATGACCATGAAGTGGCCGGCCTGCGCACGCAACTCGAGCATCAGATGAAGGCCGCGCTTCCTATGGTTGAGGCCGAGTATGGAGGGGGTCGAGAGCTTCGAGATGGCGGTGGTTTGATGTGGTTTCGTCGAGTGTTGGAGTTGCAAAGTGAAAACCTAATTTCAACATGGTGGGTTCTTTTGTTCGGCCAAATACCTGTAGAACGCATGAAGAGGAAGAAAGAAAAGAGCGGTGATGATGAGGGGGGCAGTAGATCTGACGGCCTGTATATGTGTGGGTTTGAAATTGTTAACATATGTTGTAAATTATATAGTTAAATCGTGTACAAACTTCGTAAAATCATAACTTTTTCATACGAGGTCGAAAACGCGCGAAACCAGTTGCGTTGGAATCGTATGGACGAGCACTACGCGATGGAGTTGGTTTGGAGTAGTTTGGAGTTAGTGAGAATTTTGGGTAAAATTAAACGTCTGTTTAATTTTATTCGAAATAAATCGCTAAAACGGAAATTAAAATCAAGGTGAGAACTTCTCACTCAATCGAATCAGTTTCGATTTTATTTTAAATAGTTAGATTTAAAATATTTGAATGCATGTTTGAATGTTGATTGATATCTATTGATTGTTAAAATAGACATTATACGCCGTTAGTAAGCGGATGTTATTTATTAAAAACATATACCGCGAATATTTCATAAACAGTAAATTGGTATTATAAATAATATCAATATATATATATTGGCATATGTATATATTGGACTTGTTGATTTCCCGCATTTATTTGTTTAGCGGATGAGACCCTATTGCGCCGTTATTAAGCGGATAATATTTAATAAGAACATATACGGCGATAATTTCGTACTGGAGCGAAATTGGTATTGTGCTAATGTTTGTGATGCAGGAAACAGGTTGGAGGGATCCAACTGGATTCCTCAATAGTTTTTATTTGATTTCAGATATTTTGATATTTGATGGATTTTCATATCGATATATGATATCGTTGTTGTCGTGATTGACTATTTGGTGTGTAGCATCATTGGACCAAATTTGGAATTTTAAAATGATTTTTAAAGTGATTTTTGAGAATATACTATATTTTGGAATTGATCCATTATAAATAAATAAACGTTATAATTTTTAAAATTATAAAAATTATGATTTTTAAGAAATATAGTTAAAAGCTGATTTTTGAAAATAAGGAATTAATGACTTTATAAAATAGTTAAATTGGGATTTCTGAAATAATTGTGAAAAGTTTAAATATAGGATTTATAAAATTTGATTATTTTATAAATCAAAATGATGAAATTATAAAGGAGTTTAAAGACGTTTTTAAAATATTAATATAAATTGATCTATATTAAGAGATTTATAAATGGATATTTATAAATTGAAATATTGACATTATAAAACAAGTTTTTATAAGTGTTTGAATGAAGTGAAAATGAATTTTGTAAATGAATGAAATTTATAAAATTATAAACGGTGAAGTTATAAATGAAATTTATAAATAGTAAGAATTATAAATTTGTGAAGTTATTTGAAGAATAGATTTGGTTAAATAAATGAATCTTATAAGTTATAAGATTTATGGTTTGGAAAGTCTTTAGAGGAACGATTTTGTAAAATAATCGTTTTATAAGTATTTAACTTATAATATGAACGTTTAGTTTATAATTTAGTTATAAACTAGAATAGGTTAATAAAAAAAAAAATAAAAAGGAAGTTTTTATAAACAAATAGAAATGGAATTTATAAACGTTGTTTTATAAATTCGCAAATGACTTATTTTGACAAGAAAATTTGTTGAAACCTATGAGTGGAGTTATATTCACGTTTTTGAACTGTGAATAATCCTTTGAAATAAAATGAATAAAAGGATGAAATTTGTTAACAAAGAATATTCACGTTTTTGAATAGTGAATAACACGTTAAAGAAATTGTTTTGGATTTGGATGTTTTAAATAGAATTAAAACGATCGAACAATGTTTTAAAATGTGTTGAGATTCGAAACCATAGATTTCGACATTTATTGTTGAAATAGACGTTTTCGAGAAATAGAAGGAAATAGTGGACTATAACACTGTTGTTATAGTAAATGATTTCCGAAAGGAAATGTTTTTGTATAGTATTGGGATTTATATATCTATTTTAATTTTGAATCCCTATACTAGTGATTTTGGTTTGTCGTAACGATGTTTTACGTAACATTCGTTTTGGCCCAAATAAATATGTTTAAGAGCATGATTTCCTTAAAGAATGAAATATATACTTAATCTCGATTGAAGTATATTGAATATTTTCCAAGTGTTGAAAATAAATAAAATTTGTGAATTACTTATGAATAAATAAGTATGGAAATGTTTTCCGATATAAAGTGAATATTTTAAGAGTTTATCTTTTTGAAGATAAATTGGAATGGATAATTGAAATCGTATATGCATGGATATTTTGAAATATAAATTCATTATGGAATTTATATGTGAAAGTGGAATTTGTTTAAAAATAAATATTGATTTATTTTTGAAGTGTGAAAATTATATATCTTGTAAAGATATTTTGGAAAATAAATAATTTAGAAAATTATTTGGAAACTGGTGATGTGTGCATATCCAGTGATAGTTCAATAACCGACTATCAATATTTCCCTTTGAATGGGTAATTGATGTGATTTGGTTGAATGTGAATGCTACACTTATTTTTGAATAAGCGCTCACTATTCGGGTTAACCGGGAAAGGACCATGGGGTCGTATAACTCATTCCGAATATGTGATACGTCGTTATAATTGCATTGAAGATCGGTGTCAAAGACCCGGTATTTGCGAGAGTGATAGGATGACCTGTCGATTGTCTCTGCACTGAGTTGCAGCGGTATAGAGACTCCCTAAGTGATGGGAAATCCGATCAGGATTGTGAATATCCGGATTGCAAGGACTTCTTTGTAAGTGCCTTCGGTTTTGTTCGAGCCCGGAACAGACTTGTATGGATTGTATGTCTGACATTACAAATTGAGATATAAAGCCGATTTCTTTCAAATATGTTTCTGTTGGTGGGGGAGAATTTATTCTTTTAGCTTAACACCCTTCTCTGAGACGTACGAGCTCAGAGGTTATATAGTTGAAGTTATCAGCGATATATTCCCAATTTGGTAATGTGACATGCTGAGTGTTGCTGTAAATGATCATCGTGTTGATTATTGTGATAGGATCGTTTATTTGATCGTCTACTTGGTGATCATTGTGTTGATCATTTGTTGACCCAAAGCACGGCTTTTGTATAAAGTATGTTTTTGTGGACGTGACTTCGTCGAGCCTCACACCCCGGAAATGGTCAAAACAGGAAAGATGCGGCAAGGTTATGAGGGGTAGCTCCCTTTAGGGTATGTACATTTCCTTCTGGATAGAGGTGGTATCATGGTATGGAGCCCAGATATTTAACCTATGTGGTTACTACGAATTTATTACTTTGTGGTTGTTGGTTATCGGGATCCCGTGAGAAAGGTCGTTTACGATCGAGGAATGGCATGCTCGTGTCAGTAGTTACCCAGTTAGGGGTAACCCGGCCTTGTGTTGGCAGAGTTCCGGTTTGGTTCTCGGGGATGTCTTTCCAGAGGCATTCTCATGTGGCAATGGGAAGTTCCTTGGCCTGACCATTTGTTGGAAATCCAAAGAAACAATACGAAACTTGTACGGTATTAGTTGTAGAACCTATCATTCACTTATGGTGTCGCAACACTGTTTGGATGGTAGCTATAGTAGGCATACGATAATGGTCGTATGTTGGCTAAGATTTATATTTTACTTTCGAAATGATTTTCCCTACACTATACACTAATAATAATATGAAATGTTGTTTTAATGCGTATCAAGCATCTTTGACTATCATAAGGAGAAATCTCCTCCGATTCTGCGTTTGCATTGTGTGTGTGTGCGGGAGGCCTTATGGTAGTCTCATTTTTAAAAGCATTGCGAATTGACTTTAAAAATATTCTTCTATTTTGATTTTAAAGTTAAATAAACTGTTTAGAGTTCTCACACTAGTCTTGTTAAGCTTTGGGCTATATGATGGGGGGTTCTCGCTTCGCGGTTTGGTGGCAAACGGGAGACTCTTACCCCTACACATCCTCTTTTAGGGGGTTGGTTAGGTGTAAGCTGAGACAGTCGAGAGGCTGGCCGTAAAAGCAAGGTCTGGGGTACCAGTTTAAGCCACGGTGGGGCTGGGATGGTTGAAAAGCCTACCGGTTGTGACCGCTACCTCCGGGTCTTTACAGTTGGTATCAGAGCTTATGGTTAAGCGACAACCATGGTTCTGTTGGGTATTACTCATTAGAGATAGAGTCAGTAGTACTCTAGATTGAGTTTGAGTGTAATAATAGCTATGAGAGCGTATTTGATAGTGAATATAAAAAATTGTTTTATATTGTGATGATTGGTTTATTGAGTGGCATATGAACTTTCGTCAACGTGGTCCGCAAGACTATGCCGAAGGGGTTTCTAAACACTTAAATAGAACAATTCGACATAGTATTGTTTTGAATTGGGTAAATGAAATAATTTTACCTTGAGTATATTTTATATATAAAGAAATAATTTTTCAGAATTATTAAAGTGTATATAAGTTGATTGTTTAGTTATTTGAATAATCTAAATAAAGAAAAATTGTATAAATAAAAAGAATTATAAGAATTGAATTATAATTAAAGTGATTTACAATTGTGAAATAAACTTATATATATAAGAAGTGAAACTATGTGAATATATTTATGAATATGAGTAGTAAATAAAAATGAATTTAAAGTTAAATGGAAAATTTACTTAGAATTGGAAGCTGAATTGATTTATAAATGGGAATTTAAGTTAAGTAAAACCAAGTGATAGATGTGAACTTGAGTTATATAAATGAAATTCAACTTTTGTAATAGAATTGAATGAATGGATTGAATATTAATCAATTAAATGTGAATTAAGTTGATATGAAATAATGAATATAAGTGTAATTCATTAAAATCTAATGTTATTGGAAGTTGAATAAAAATCAATTAATTAAACCAATTGTAAGCAAAGGAATTTGGTTGTAATTAATATACATTGATTGTTATATGATTGTTAGTTGATTGTATATAATTCATTAAGTGTTAATGAAATTGAAAGCTAACGTAATTGAAATTCGATTGGAAGTTAAGTGAAACTTAAATAGAAATGAATTTGATTGGAAGTGAACCAACTTGAATATGAATTAGTGAATATAAACTAATTGAAAATGAATGTTAGTAAAAAACATCCATTGTTAATAAATCAAATGTGATTAAATTGAAAACCTATTTCATTTAATATTAATGAGAATATAAATGAATATTTATTGGTTATGGATGTTAGTTGAATGATAGTTGGTTGATGTTTGCATTTGTTGCTTTTGTTTCAATTGCTATGTTGACATATATAGTTATTATGTTACTATATGTTGTATATTGATACTATTGTCTATATACATGATTCTCATATTGTTTGTTGAGTGATTAGTAGGTGCGGATCGCGTTTGCTTCGCATTTGGAGCTCGCTTTCGCGCTATATTAGCCGTATATGCTCGCTAATAAAATATAAGGTACATATCTCGGATTAAATATCGTACTTTTATACTTTTTTCCCTGCGGGATGCCTCATTACTTGATGAGATGTATATTTGTGATATATATACTGTCATTTTTTTTTCGGATCGAGCCGCGCAAAGGAGACTATGGCGAATTTTTCCGGAAATTTAAGGCGTTAGAAAAATTTTGAGAAAATTGGAAAATTTTGAAAACTTTAACTTTGATTTTGAATTGAAAGTTAAATGATATAGTTTGTTTTTGAAAAGATAACTAAGTATGATTTGAAAACTTAGTAAGTTATTATAAGAAATTTAACTATGAATTTTGGAAAGTTAATAGCTTCTGTAATTTTTCTTACTTGTAATTTCGAGGACGAAATTCTTTTAAGGGAGGAAGATTGTAACGACCCAGAATTTTTATTAATTAAAATTTGAATATTTAATTAATTTTAAATATTAAAAAGTGAATTTATAAGTCGAATAAATTTTTATTTGAATTATTGGATTTAATTGAATAATTAAATCGACAATTTAATACGTTAAATTATGGAAATAATTGAAAATTAGGTTAAATATGATTAGAAATGATTTGTAAAATTTTATTTTATCATGTTGAAGTTAGAAGGATATTTTAGAACTTTTAAAATCGATTTAAAAGTTAATTTGTGAAAATTGAATATTTTAATATTAAATCGACTAGTGAAAATAGTCAATTTTTGAACAGTCTCAGAATTGAACGAAACCAGTTCCATTGGATCCGTAATAGTTAGTTATTACCGGATTTCAAATTTCGTGTCAATCGGAGCTATCGTTTGATCGTAGCAGCTCGAAACGCATCGAATTTATTTTTAATATTAATTTGGCGAGTTAAAATAGCCATTTTTCAAAAAGTCTCGGATTTCGACGAAACCAGTTTCATCGGATCCGTAATGTGATATTATTGTAAGGTTTCAAATTTCAAGTCAATTGGATTTACCGTTTGTCCGGTACAAATTAAAACGCCTAGAAATCGAGTTAAATCGGTTTAATTTAAATTGAACGTTTATAGCCATAACTCACACAGATGTCCGAATTAGCTTTCGAAACCTGTTCCATTGTGTCCGGAACGCGGGATAAACCTTAGAAACGCTGGTTACGGCGCGTAAATCGGAGTTCGGAATTTCCGGATGAATAGTGTTCGATTTTCTTCTATAAATAGACCCACAACCCTCACAAATAAAAAAAAAATAAAACAAAACAAAATAGAAACCCTAGCCGCCGTTCACCCCTTCAATGGCCAGAAAACTCCCAACTTCCTCCCTCGATTACTCCAAATCCGTCGACAATTAGCCTTAGGTTTCAACTAGAGAATTGTAGAGCACAACACGATCTTTAATATCAACGGTCAAGATTGCGAATAGCTTCACGAATCAACGGGAAAATGACCATGAAGTGGCCGGCCTGCGCACGCAACTCGAGCATCAGATGAAGGCCGAGCTTCCTATGGTTGAGGCCGAGTATGGAGGGGGTCGAGAGCTTCGAGATGGCGGTGGTTTGATGTGGTTTCGTCGAGTGTTGGAGTTGCAAAGTGAAAACCTAATTTCAACATGGTGGGTTCTTTTGTTCGGCCAAATACCTGTAGAACGCATGAAGAGGAAGAAAGAAAAGAGCGGTGATGATGAGGGGGGCAGTAGATCTGACGGCCTGTATATGTGTGGGTTTGAAATTGTTAACATATGTTGTAAATTATATAGTTAAATCGTGTACAAACTTCGTAAAATCATAACTTTTTCATACGAGGTCGAAAACGCGCGAAACCAGTTGCATTGGAATCGTATGGACGAGCACTACGCGATGGAGTTGGTTTGGAGTAGTTTGGAGTTAGTGAGAATTTTGGGTAAAATTAAACGTCCGTTTAATTTTATTCGAAATAAATCGCTAAAACGGAAATTAAAATCAAGGTGAGAACTTCTCACTCAATCGAATCAGTTTCGATTTTATTTTAAATATTTAGATTTAAAATATTTGAATGCATGTTTGAATGTTGATTGATATCTATTGATTGTTAAAATAGGCATTATACGCCGTTAGTAAGCGGATGTTATTTATTAAAAACATATACCGCGAATATTTCATAAACAGTGAAATTGGTATTATAAATAATATCAATATATATATATTGGCATATGTATATATTGGAGTTGTTGATTTCCCGCATTTATTTGTTTAGCGGATGAGACCCTATTGCGCCGTTATTAAGCGGATAATATTTAATAAGAACATATACCGCGATAATTTCGTACTGGAGCGAAATTGGTATTGTGCTAATGTTTGTGATGTAGAAAACAGGTTGGAGGGATCCAACTGGATTCCTCAACAGTTTTTATTTGATTTCAGATATTTTGATATTTGATGGATTTTCATATCGATATGACTATTTGGTGTGTAGCATCATTGGACCAAATTTGGAATTTTAAAATGATTTTTAAAGTGATTTTTGAGAATATACTATATTTTGGAATTGATCCATTATAAATAAATAAACGTTATAATTTTTAAAATTTTTAAAATTATGATTTTTAAGAAATATAGTTAAAAGCTGATTTTTGAAAATAAGGAATTAATGACTTTATAAAATAGTTAAATTGGGATTTCTGAAATAATTGTGAAAAGTTTAAATATAGGATTTATAAAATTTGATTATTTTATAAATCAAAATGATGAAATTATAAAGGAGTTTAAAGACGTTTTTAAAATATTAATATAAATTGATTTATATTAAGAGATTTATAAATGGATATTTATAAATTGAAATATTGACATTATAAAACAAGTTTTTATAAGTGTTTGAATGAAGTGAAAATGAATTTTGTAAATGAATGAAATTTATAAAATTATAAACGGTGAAGTTATAAATGAAATTTATAAATAGTAAGAATTATAAATTTGTGAAGTTATTTGAAGAATAGATTTGGTTAAATAAATGAATCTTATAAGTTATAAGATTTATGGTTTGGAAAGTCTTTAGAGGAACGATTTTGTAAAATAATCGTTTTATAAGTATTTAACTTATAATATGAACGTTTAGTTTATAATTTAGTTATAAACTAGAATAGGTTAATAAAAAAAAAATTATAAAAAGGAAGTTTTTATAAACAAATAGAAATGGAATTTATAAACGTTGTTTTATAAATTCGCAAATGACTTATTTTGACAAGAAAATTTGTTGAAACCTATGAGTGGAGTTATATTCACGTTTTTGAACTGTGAATAACCCTTTGAAATAAAATGAATAAAAGGATGAAATTTGTTAACAAAGAATATTCACGTTTTTGAATAGTGAATAACACGTTCAAGAAATTGTTTTGGATTTGGATGTTTTAAATAGAATTAAAACAATCGAACAATGTTTTAAAATGTGTTGAGATTCGAAATCATAGATTTCGACATTTATTGTTGAAATAGACGTTTTCGAGAAATAGAAGGAAATAGTGGACGATAACACTGTTGTTATAGTAAATGATTTCCGAAAGGAAATGTTTTTGTATAGTATTGGGATTTATATATCTATTTTAGTTTCGAATCCCTATACTAGTGATTTTGGTTTGTCGTAACGATGTTTTACGTAACATTCGTTTTGGCTCAAATAAATATGTTTAAGAGCATGATTTCCTTAATGAATGAAATATATACTTAATCTCGATTGAAGTATATTGAATATTTTCCAAGTGTTGAAAATAAATAAAATTTGTGAATTACTTATGAATAAATAAGTATGGAAATGTTTTCCGATATAAAGTGAATATTTTAAGAGTTTATCTTTTTGAAGATAAATTGGAATGGATAATTGAAATCGTATATGCATGGATATTTTGAAATATAAATTCATTATGGAATTTATATGTGAAAGTGGAATTTGCTTAAAAATAAATATTGATTTATTTTTGAAGTGTGAAAATTATATATCTTGTAAAGATATTTTGGAAAATAAATAATTTAGAAAATTATTTGGAAACTGGTGATGTGTGCATATCCAGTGATAGTTCAATAACCGACTATCAATATTTCCCTTTGAATGGGTAATTGATGTGATTTGGTTGAATGTGAATGCTACACTTATTTTTGAATAAGCGCTCACTATTCGGGTTAACCGGGAAAGGACCATGGGGTCGTATAACCCATTCCGAATATGTGATACGTCGTTATAATTGCATTGAAGATCGGTGTCGAAGACCCGGTATTTGCGAGAGCGATAGGATGACCTGTCGATTGTCTCTGCACTGAGTTGCAGCGGTATAGAGACTCCCTAAGTGATGGGAAATCCGATCAGGATTGTGAATATCCGGATTGCAAGGACTTCTTTGTAAGTGCCTTCGGTTTTGTTCGAGCCCGGAACAGACTTGTATGGATTGTATGTCTGACATTACAAATTGAGATATAAAGCCGATTTCTTTCAAATATGTTTCTGTTGGTGGCGGAGAATTTATTCTTTTAGCTTAACACCCTTCTCTGAGACGTACGAGCTCAGAGGTTATATAGTTGAAGTTATCAGCGATATATTCCCAATTTGGTAATGTGACATGCTGAGTGTTGCTGTAAATGATCATCGTGTTGATTATTGTGATAGGATCGTTTATTTGATCGTCTATCTTGGTGATCATTGTGTTGATCATTTGTTGACCCAAAGCATGGCTTTTGTATAAAGTATGTTTTTGTGGACGTGACTTCGTCGAGCCTCACACCCCGGAAATGGTCAAAACAGGAAAGATGCGGCAAGGTTATGAGGGGTAGCTCCCTTTAGGGTATGTACATTTCCTTCTGGATAGAGGTGGTATCATGGTATGGAGCCCAGATATTTAACCTATGTGGTTACTGCGAATTTATTACTTTGTGGTTGTTGGTTATCGGGATTCCGTGAGAAAGGTCGTTTACGATCGGGGAATGGCGTGCTCGTGTCAGTAGTTACCCAGTTAGGGGTAACCCGGCCTTGTGTTGGCAGAGTTCCGGTTTGGTTCTCGGGGATGTCTTTCCAGAGGCATTCTCATGTGGCAATGGGAAGTTCCTTGGCCTGACCATTTGTTGGAAATCCAAAGAAACAATACGAAACTTGTACGGTATTAGTTGTAGAACCTATCATTCACTTATGGTGTCGCAACACTGTTTGGATGGTAGCTATAGTAGGCATACGATAATGGTCGTATGTTGGCTAAGATTTATATTCTACTTTCGAAATGATTTTCCCTACACTATACACTAATAATAATATGAAATGTTCTTTTAATGCGTATCAAGCATCTTTGACTATCATAAGGAGAAATCTCCTCCGATTCTGCGTTTGCATTGTGTGTATGTGCGGGAGGCCTTATGGTAGTCTCATTTTTAAAAGCATTGCGAATTGACTTTAAAAATATTCTTCTATTTTGATTTTAAAGTTAAATAAACTGTTTAGAGTTCTCACACCAGTCACATGACTGACTTGGAGTTTATTGTTTTCCTTCCTAAACTCTGGGTGCCCACCAATTTCCACACGGGCAGTCAAGAGTTAAGGTTTGTCAGGATATTCTGGATATTCTGGAGTTGCTGGAGGCAAGCTATATGGCATGGCGTATTACTAGTTTATATAGTATTTCTTTTTCCGCTGCACTGTTTGTTGTTGTATATTGTTGTACACTCTGATGATATGATGTAATGAAATGAAATGTAATGTAATAACTGATATAGTTCTTTGTTTAAAGATTATTCATTTATTATTATATGTTGTTCCGCTGCGAATTGTGAGATTCTGATGTTGTTCTGTTGTTTTCTTTCTGTTTCTGTTCTATTTTCTATCTCTTCTCTCTTCTCTTTTCTTTCTATTTTAAAATTTTCTATTTTCTATTTCCTCTCCATCTTCTACCTTTTTCTCTCTTTTTCTTTTCTTAAATTCTTTTAAAAACCCTAACTATTCGATTTTTCGGCAACGAAAAATCGACATGTTACACATACTTATCCTATTTTGCTGTGTCTTATTTTCCTTTTTTTTACAGCCTATTTTCTTATATGTACTTTGTTGTAGATATATTTGTTATTTTAGTTATTGGTAATTGTTTAATATAGTATTGTACTTTATGTTCCTACTTACTTAAATTTGCAAGCTACTTTCATATATGTTCATACTTGCCTTGCATCTCTTTGTTTTTGCTGGCTACACTTTATTTTGTTTTGTCTTTGTTTCATTTCTTTTATTTTCTCTTTTTCTTTCTATATCTTCTTTTGTTTTGTTTTGCAATACTTCTATAAGTATGTTATGTTTTAACACTAGTATGCTAAGTTGTTACTTATCAACATTTGTCAAGTATGATAAAAATTTGGGTTTAAACCCTTGTTTCATTTTTAAAATTTATAAAACATGTTTCTCTATTTTATACTTACATATATTTTTGTTTTCTTTCTTTGACTTATACTTATTATTTTGTAATATAAATAAATTTCTAATTTATATAACATGATATTAGAATTTATCTAACATCTTTACTTTATATTTTATAATTCAAGATATTTACATTGTCATTCATTCATTATCGAGATATTAAATTAAAACAATTTATAAAAGAAACTATCCCTTTATAAACATATATTATTTGAATATGGAAAAACTCAAATCAATTTATCAATTAATTCCACAATTATTAATCAAAATTTAATTTAATTATCAATTTAAAATAAGTTAAAATCGAGAATCGTTACAGACTTCCCCCCTTAAAAGGAATTTCGTCCTCGAAATTCACAGGCATGAAAACAACAAGGATAGATGAAAGATAGAAAAATATCTTTTCAGATCAAACTGGATATCAATTCTGCATTTGGCTCACCAAATCAGAATATCAACAATAGATACAAGAAATTATGATAGAACTTCAAATTTGGTTTTAAACGATATCGTTTTATGTATACAATTTAAATTATCCTTCATATTCCGTTAATCAATTTAACTCAATTTTAAATTTCCAATTTATTCAAAATTTCCAATTTATTCAAAATTTCCAATTTTAAATTTCAAATTCATATTCATTAGAGTTTAAATCAAAAATTGATGAGAAACTGATGAAAATACGAAATAAAAATTTCCTACAACGATTCATAAGGCCATCATCACACCGAACTTCTTTCTGGAGCTGTCACGAAGCAATCAAAAGAATTTAGAAACAAATCAAAGAAAATTGATAGAGAAAGATTATTTCCGTTGTCGTTACAGAGTATTGACCATTTATAGTCGTATTCCCATGTTCCCTATCTCGTTCTCTTCTTGCACTCATGCTTACTATCGGTGAATAGTAAGAGAATTTACTGAGGCATTCAAACGGATATCTTAGGGATTACTCATTCTAGGGTATACTTCACCCTATCTCTAATGAGTTACTTAATGTGTTATACTCCTGAGCTAAAGTTCAACCTTAGCTCTGATACCAAATGTAACGACTCGGATTTTGCCCGCTCGAAAATCGACATCCATACTTTACATTGTACTCGAATGCCGTAGATTCGACCGTTCAAATCCGATTCGCCGGAGCTTATAACAACATTAAGTAAATAACACAGCGGAATAAAAGAATAATACATTGATATACAGCTTTGATATAATATCTGATACAACAGATGATCCAATAGATACCAATATACATCAGAGATATGATACAATAAAATAGCAGCGGAAAAGAAAAATAGATAACATCTAGCAGCGGAACAATATAACTCTAAGATAGTCTTCAAAAGAGAACTCCGAGAACTGCAACTCCATCTCCAAGAACCAATCCAACAATAGCTCGAACTCCCAATAACGATGCACCAAGACAAAGCAAGACTGGTGCGATCCAAAGACTGAACTAAATCCAGATAATCTACTAAACCTGACTATCTGAAAAACCCAACTCTAGACTGCTCGTGTAGAAAATAATGAGCACCCAGAGTTTAGGAAAGAAAAAAATAAACTCCGGATCAGTCGTGGGACTGGTGTGAGCAACAAAAACAGTTTATCTTTTAAAACATTCGACAAAAGATTTTCAAAGTCAATTCGCAATGCTTTTTAAAAATGAGACTACCATAAGGCCTCCCGCACACACACACAATGCAAACGCAGAATCGGAGGAGATTTCTCCTTATGATAGTCAAAGATGCTTGATACGCATTAAAAAGAAACATTTGATATTATTACTAGTGCATAGTGTAGGAAAAATTCATTTCGAAAATAAAGATATAAATCTTAGCCAGCATAGACATTTCGCACTTATGCCTACTATAGCTACCATGTTCAATAGCAGGTTACCGCCACATTCCATGGCAGGTTCTACAACTAAAACCGTACAGGATTCGTATTGTTTCTTTGGATTTCCAACAAATGGTCAGGCCAAGTAACTTCCCATTGCCACATGAGAACGCCTCTGGAAGGACGTCCCTGAGAACCAAACCGGATCTCTTCCAACACAAGGCCGGGTTACCCCTAACTGGGTAACTACTGACACGAGTATGCCATCTCCCGGTTGTAACAACCTTTAACCGGGGCCCCAGCAACAAATCACAAAGTAATATATATATCTGCGATATCAACATAAGTTAAGTATCTGGGCTCCATACCATGATACCACTTCTATCCAGAAGGAAATGCACATACCCTAAGGGGTGCTACCCCCAATAACCTTGCTGCATCTTTCCTGTTTTAACCATTTCGGGGTGTGAGGCTCGACGAAGTCTCGTCCACAAAAACACGCTTTATACAAAAGCTGTGCTTTGGGTCAACAAATGATCATAGAAATGATCACAAAGATAAACGATCAAACAAATGATCTTATCACAAATGATCAACACAATGATCATTTCACAGCAACACTCAGCATGTCACATTACCAAATTGGGAATATATCGCTGATAACCTTCAACTACATAACCTCTGAGCTCGTATGTCTCAGAGAAGGGTGTTAAGCTAAGAGAATAAATTCTCCGCCGCCAACAGAAATGTATTTGAAAGAAATCAGCTTTATATCTCAATTTGTAATGTCAGACATACTATCCATACAAGTCTGTTCCGGGCTCGAACAGAACCGAAGGCACTTACAAAGAAGTCCTTGCAATCTGGATATTCACTAATCACGTTCAGACTTCCCATCACATATGGAGTCTCTATACCGGGGACCATTCGATGCAAAGACATTCGACGAGTTGTCCTTTCGCTTTCAAAAATATCCGGTCTTCAACACCGGTCTTCAAATGCTATCCATAACGACATATCACATATTCGGAATGGGATATATGACACAAAGGTCCTCTCCCGGCTAAACCGAACAGCGAGCGCAGTATTTCAAAAACATATGGATATTGGAATTTCAATTAAGTCACAACTTAAAACCCAAAACTTTCTTTCAAATGGTTTAAACCAATCACCA
This sequence comes from Allium cepa, assembly GCA_030765085.1. Lineage (NCBI taxonomy): Eukaryota > Viridiplantae > Streptophyta > Magnoliopsida > Asparagales > Amaryllidaceae > Allium > Allium cepa. The sequence continues at coordinate 448,698,899 of CM060944.1, forward strand.
TTTCAAATCTTTATATTACAAAAAAGATTTATTTCACAAAGATCAATTTATAGATTTTAAAACAATTTCCATTCCAATTGGATTAACTCATTAAATCTTTAAATCAAAGATTTAACTCATAGCTTTCAAAATTCGATTAACTTGTTGAATCTTTAAATCAAATTATTTAAATTTCAAACTTTATCAAGTTATTCAAATTAAATTTCATCTTTGAAATTCCTTTATCAAAAGCTTTTCACTTTAAACCCAATCTATTTCAAACCATTTGAATTCAAAACCATTTTCAAAAATCTGTGACTAAATCGATTTCCTCGTGAAATCCATATTTTTGTGTGTATGGTGTAGTCCAGGGTTTAACACAATAGTGCAACATCATTCAATCATCATAGATCAAAACACAAAATATAGTTGATGAGCGATATAAACTATAACGCTTATCTTCATTCAAAGATTCACAGATAATATATAAATGTAAATAAATGAATAAATTATACACAGCTCAATCCATAGAACAAAATGTCACAAATTAGATGTATCACAAAAACATCAGATAGAACAATCAATTCAAGGCATTCTATACAATACAATCATTCATAAGTAAGGTCAGGTATTTAATAGTCATTTATAAGCAGGATCAATTAATCGTTTAATCCTAATCAATTCAATTTATTTCCAAGTAAATAAATTTAATTACTTATGAATTTATTATCCTATCCTGATTAATTAATTCCAAATCATTTGATATAAATTAATTTATCAAACACTTTAATTAATTAAATTTTTCTTAATTAATCATATTAATTTAAATTAATCCTTTAATTAATAACCTCAAGTGATTACCCTTAATCACTTCCATTTATTTACTTCCATAAGTAACTATCCATCCTTAATTACATTCAGTAATTATACATTAATTACTTCACGAAGTAACTATCCAATTAACTACTAAGTGATTATCTTTAATTAATTAGACAAATTAATTTACCTAAACTAAATTACATTAATTAAGTATTCAATTAATGAACCACTTAACCCCTAATTAATTATCTTTTAATTACATTCATTACCACTAATTACTTTTGTAAGTAATTGTTGTTTATTACAAAGTATTAAAGCTTTTAATTTATTTCATTAATTAATTATTCTAAATTATATTAACTTAATTAAGAATAACTTGTATTCACATTAAATACTTTCTCAAATCATTTACTTTATTAAATTAGTTTTAGAAATCAAATTTGGAATATGATTCTATTTTAAACAAAACAATTCAAACATTAAATTTAACCTTTAAATCTTTGAAAACACCTTAATTAATTATTCTAATAAATCTTTAAAACTTGTTTAATCTTGCTTTGAAACTTAAATCATACTAAAAAATATAAAATCTGTTTTCATTGGGTTAAAAAAAACCTTTCACTATCTCTGTACTTAAAAACTGATAAAGTAATATAGGCCTGGAAATCACATCTAACACACGAGGCCCTTTAAAACAAAACCCAGGCCGTAGCCGCATAAACTCGAGTGAAAACCTGAGCAAATTCTTCAAATTCCCGAGGTAATCTGCACTAACACTATATTTTTTTTGATTTAGTTTAAGTTTAAACAAATTTAAAATCTGGACAAACACTCACCGGTTCTCTGCCCCTTCTGCTCCGAGCCGAACACGGTGATACGCGAATACGAACTCGAGACGAAGCCATCTTCCCAAACTTCCACCCATACTTCATCAACCAGACACCCACGTGCACAGTGCACGTGTACACCGGAGTTCGCCACCCAGATCATCGGCGATTGCTCCACACCGATCAGCGACCACCTCCTCAACTCAACCCACCACCCAGCCTCGAAGAATTCGCCATAAAATCGAAACGAGTATTCGAGATCAACTGGAACAAAATACTCCAATCGAAAGTTACCTCGCCGCCGACGAATTCGATCACTGGAGCCCACTCTAGCCTGACCAAACCTCCGCCACTCACCCACGAGCCCATCCCCATAGGTGCGATCACCTGAAACGTTTCGACGACGATGGGGTATCGTGATTTCCGACCCCTATATAAACACTTGCTCTAACCCTAGATCATCGAAGTCCAATCAACACAGTTCATTAAAAATTTAACTATTATTTTTCCCACAATCTACCTCCCTCCAGCTACCTTCGACCCCAACCACACCCCACCATTCGACGTCAACCGCCAAAGTTTGGCAAAAAGGCAGATTTCGTTCAACCTTCAATTTCTCACCGATTTCCAAACAAAAATTTATGAAATGATTTCCTAAATTCATCATTCCCCGAGTTAAAGCCATTTATATGATCAAATTATGGAATTAAAACATTTGATTCCGGGCTAAATTTAAATCATCACTGTATACACCTCACTTTCTAAATAAATGTTTAATTTGAATACTTGAATTTGCTTTTAAAAATAATGTTATACGTATACAAGAATATTTCATTCCAAAATCAAAGCCTTAAGAGATTTGGATGTGATGATTTTAAAGAAATACAAATTTAGTTTGCATAATATTACAATACTGTAACAAGTAACAGAGAAAATCTATATACTCAAGAACAACTTGAATGCAAACACAAGGCCATACTCAAAATGAACACATACAACACACCATCGTCAGTGAATCAACTCAACTATTTTAAATTAAACTTAGAGCTTAAAATTGGGGTTTACTCACAGATTCAAGAGAATGAACAAAGCTTGCAGTTTTGAAACAGGCTTGTAAAACAAAATAAGCTGAAACCCCTCTCTCTTGATCTCTGGTTTTAAATGCAGTTGTATTTTGTTGAAGTTTTGTTTTAGTTTTGTTTTTATTTTATTTTTCGAATTTGCTTTAAATGAATGAACTGGGTATAAGAAGATGATGTATGGTTTGAACAATGCAAAGCATGGCTAAAGATGCTTGTACATGTGATGTTATTTTGTACAGTGTGATGTTTTTTTGTACAACATAGGACAGAGATACATTTCTATATGGAGGCTGAAGATCTTGTATCGTGGCTGATGTATCTTGCTTTTGTGCTAGTGTACTAGTTACAGTAGATGCAAGTTCCCCCCATGCCTACATCCTTATCCCATTTTCCTCCATGTACATAGATATTTTCATTTTATTGTTTTATTTATGAAGCTTTCATGTATATATTTTTATTTGTTTGTATTGTTACGTACTTATCCTATTTTGCTGTGTCTTATTTTCCTTTTTTTTTTACGGCCTATTTTCTTATATGTACTTTGTTGTAGATATATTTGTTATTTTAGTTATTGGTAATTGTTTAATATAGTATTGTACTTTATGTTCCTACTTACTTAAATTTGCAAGCTACTTTCATATATGTTCATACTTGCCTTGCATCTCTTTGTTTTTGCTGGCTACACTTTATTTTGTTTTGTCTTTGTTTCATTTCTTTTATTTTCTCTTTTTCTTTCTATATCTTCTTTTGTTTTGTTTTGCAATACTTCTATAAGTATGTTATGTTTTAACACTAGTATGCTAAGTTGTTACTTATCAACATTTGTCAAGTATGATAAAAATTTGGGTTTAAACCCATGTTTCATTTTTAAAATTTATAAAACACGTTTCTCTATTTTATACTTACATATATTTTTGTTTTCTTTCTTTGACTTATACTTATTATTTTGTAATATAAATAAATTTCTATTTTATATAACATGATATTAGAATTTATCTAACATCTTTACTTTATATTTTATAATTCAAGATATTTACATTGTCATTCATTCATTATCGAGATATTAAATTAAAACAATTTATAAAAGAAACTATCCCTTTATAAACATATATTATTTGAATGTAACGACCCGTAAATTTTCGATAACTAAATTAGCTAATTTAATAAGATTTCGTGATTTAATGTTAGAAAAAAAATTGTAATTCATTTGGAATAATAATAACTGGAATGAATTGCAACAATTATCCAAGTAATGAAAAATAAATGCTACTTAGTAAATTCCTTTGCAATCGATAGTTGAATAGGGTGATAAATGTTGAATTCATTTGGTATAAGAAAGTAGTTGATTGATAAGTAAAATCTATTTGAAATCAAATATTGAATATTGAACACGTAATTGTTTAAATTAAATATTTAAAACTTATTGAATAATTGAATAACTGTAAAATGAAAATAGTGTTCTAAATTTTGAAATGGTTTTAAAAGTTGAATCTTATAAGTTCAATTTCAATATTTCAAAAGATAATGAATTATTGGATAAGCGAAATTGTCTAAATTAAATATTTGGAATTTATTGGATAAATAAAATAACGGGTTTAATATGATTAAAAATGATTTGTAAAATTTTATTTTATCATATTGGAGTTATAGTGATGTTATAGAACTTTTAAAACTGAATTTAAAATTTATTTGTGAAAATTGAATATTTTAATATTTAATTATCGACTGGAAAATAGCCAATTTTTGAACAGTCTCAGAATTGGACAAAACTAGTTCCATTGGATCCGTAATAGTTAGTTATTATCGGATTTCAATTTTCGTAGCAATCGGAGTTGTCGTTTGACCGTGGCAGCTCGAAACGCGTTGAAATTGTTTTAATATTAATTTGGCGAGTTAAAATAGTCATTTTTCAAACTGTCTCGGATTTCGACAAAACTAGTTTCATTGGATCCGTAATGTGATATTATTGTAAGGTTTCAAATTTCGTGTCAATCGGATTTACCGTTTGTCCGGGGCAAGCCAAAACGCATAGAAATTAGTTGAATCGGTTTAATTTAAATTTGATCGTTTATTGCCGTAACTCGCGCATATGATCGAATTAGCCTCCGAAACATATTCCATTGTGTCCGGAACGCGGGGTAAACCCTAGAAACGCCAGTCGGCACGCTTCGTTTGGGGTTCGGAAAATTTCGATGAATAGTAAATTGGGAAATTTTTTCTATAAAAGGACCTTCACCCTTTCACTTTGCAAACCCTAATTTACTTCAGCCCTAGCCGCCATTTTACTGAATCAATGGCCACGAAAATTCGAAACTTCTTCCTCATTTTCCTCTCAATCCATCAACAATTAGCAAAAACTCTCAACTACAAAGTTGTAGAGCACGATGAAAGCTTCAAATCCATACGGAGATGATCGAAAACGGAGCCACGGATCAACGGAAAATCGAGATTTAAGCTGCTGCGTTTTTCACGCAATTCGAGGCAGAGGGGATGGCCGAGCTTCAGGCTATTGATGGTGAAGGTGGAGTAAGGCGGTGGCTTCGAAGTGGTGTAACCTGATCGTGTTCATGTTCGTCGTGGAGGTCGCAAAATCAAACCCTAGTGGCGTATGAATGGGTTCAAGTTGCGTGATTTACTACCTGGAAGATGATACGCGTGCGTGAGGAAGGATTAGGGTGCGGCCCTGATCGGCTATGCAAGGGACGAACGGCAGATGTTTGGCAAGGTTAAAAATTAAATTAAAGTTGTAAATTTTATTTATATTATAATCCGAATAAACTTTAAACCATCTTAACTTTGTCATGCGAGGTCGGAATCGGTCGAAACAAGTTGCGTTGCGTTCGTATTGTCGAATACTACGCTATGGAATTGGATTGGAATCATTTGGAGCTATAGAAAATTTTGAGTTAAATCGAACGTCGTTCGATTTGATTTAAAATCGTAAAATCAAGGTGAGTGTTTTATAACGCTCACATCGTACTAAATATCTTTATGCTAGTTAAATTGACATTTTGAAGTGATATGAATTTTATTTGTCGTTGTTTGATATAAATTTAATTGTCATATAGCTTGTTATTCGAATTAACCGTTGAAAAATTAAATTGACAGTTAAATTGAAATTAAAATTGAATTGCGAATAAATTACCTGACATTGATAACTATGAAACTGCCATGAATTGTATTGTTTATTGGATGATGTATTTCGATGGATGTTATTGGTTGATATTTAAATGTTTGGATGTTTATTTGTTTATATATATCCTGCTATGCATACATATGACACTGTGATTGATTTAAAATGATATATTCATCCCTGACATTTAATTGTAATAACCAATCACTTGGCCATAGGTTAGAAAATTATATACGGACACCGAGTTGGATAAATTAAATGATTTTAAAAGTTGTTTTGAAATTATTTAAATGAATTGATTTTACGAATGAAATCCAATTTATGGAAATTGAATTATTTTGAATTGGAGCTCGAAAGGTTAGAATTTAAACTTGGTAAACGAAATTAATAAATAAAATCGAAGTTTAGATTTAAATTGAAAATTGAAATACGATGTAAATTTTTGAAAGTTGATTTGTTTTAAAAGATTGGACTTTTAATCGAACTCTGAATATTTCTGAGAAAATTGATATGAAATGATATTTCAAGTTTGAGTTTGGAATTGAAAATTTATTTGAAATTTAGATTTAAATTAATTTGGAATATATGATGATTTTGAAATGGATTTGATTTTAAAGCGAATATGATATTTTGATATCAATTATGAATCGATTTGAAATATAAAGAGCCAAAGGTGTAATAATACGTAGTTATTAAAGAGACCGGGATCGGATATGGACATACTCTCTGTCGATACCGAAAACCACTTTAATAACTATTATACGCGGAGTGTTGATCCAGAATGAAGTGGATGGTTTGGTGAACGCGTTGACTGAAGAAAGAGAACGATTATTGGATGACCCCTGACATGACTAAAACAGGAGCCGCGCCGGGCCATTGAGGTTCGCCACCTCTAGCGGACACACTTCTTCGATACCATATCTATTACATTTGTGATGCGATTTGGGTGCACCCCTTGATTTGGGAGTGTTGTTTCGCGGTGTTGGGGTAGCTGCTGGCTATGCCCAACATCAGTCCGGATCACGCAACTACTAGTATCCTAGTTGGTATTGCCTCATGTACCTTGTCATACTGATTATCCTATTCGCGACCACTACGTTTTGATTTGTACCTTGAGTATATGGATTGCCCTCTGGTGACTTCCGGTTTTGGAGAAACTACGGTCTTGTATATGCTTTTGGGAATATAAAATGTGTTAAGGGGGATTATGGTAACGCCTTAACGCTATTTTGATACTTTATATTACTGATAGACATTATCTACTTAGCGTATATTACTACATAGTAGATAGTTTAACGGATCCTTGAGAGATGGAAAATCCCGTAACATCTCTTGAGTTATTGCACGCACGTTGACACTGGATATGAGATGTCAAACCCCGTAAACATCTCTGACGCCGTTACACTCATATTTATTTACGATTGATTTAACTTTCATAAGGATAATTTAGTCCTGACTCGAGTGTTTTGTCTTTTCATTACGCTCGGGTCAGTCCTGAGTTTTCAGTTTAGGTTGAAGATCATTTCCTTGGAGGACGGAGACGAAGATTTGGTATATTATCTACTACTATTATATTCATTCCATTCCGCTGCATTGTTGTATGATATTTGTTGTGTATGTAACTCTGATAAATGTTGTATAATAATAATCAAATGTATTCATTTCAAATGTATTCATTTAATTAACAGCTTCATGAACTGTTATTTTATTATTATACTTTAGCCTTCCGCTGTGAGATTCTGTGTTGTTTCATTTCCTTTATTTCCCTTCCTTTTCTTTTCTTAATTACCCCAATAACTATCTGCCCTTTTAATGGTTTGGAATCGATATGTGTATTTGATCGTCGGTTTAAACTGTCCAAAAAGGCGGGTCGTTACAGTTGGTATCAGAGCTTTGGTTTAGCGATAAACCTTGGCTCTAGTGGGGAATAACTCATTGAAATAGAGGTAATGAATGAGTGGAGTGTATATGAGAGAGCGTACTTGTTATTTGATATAAAATGGTTTTATATTGTGTTAATTTGTTCAACTTTGAGTATTTATGAATTCTGGTCGATACTTGGGACGCCAAGGCGTCGATAGGAATTTCTAAACACTCGAATAGGACAAACCAACACAATATCGTTTTGGAATATATTTTATATAAAAGAATTATTTGAATATTTATTCATTTTGATTGAATTGATTGTTAGAAGATGATAATATTAGATTATTATCGTTATTGTTTGATCAGTCAATATTTACAACAATTGATTAAATAACAATGGATTTAGGAAAATGAAATCTTGTAAACACAATTGATAATGAATATAAATGTATTTTAACTTGGATTTGGGAATTTAAATTCCGGTGTTTGAAATTGACTTACAAGAATTTGAAAAAATATAATATGAGTATTATATGATAGTATAATTGAGTTGAAATTGTTTTCGAAGGATTTTTTTTTATGATAAGTGTTATATTCCCTATTCTTGACGTTAGAAAATGATTTCGGTGATGAGTGCACGCATCATCGGCGTTTATTTTCGAGAGTCCGAGTGGGGGAGACCACTTAATAGCTTGTCTAAACCTTGTTTTGATTCAAATTTATTTTATTTTGTATTCTCTATAGTATGATTTGATATATAAATTATATAAGTATATATTATTTCAAAACTTGATTTGAAATGAGACCGGGATTGGAATTCTTAAGTCCTTTAAAAATGAATGATTTTTTTTAAATGATTGAAATGAATTTAGACTTGAATCATTAAGGAACTTCTGAATTGTGAAATGAGAAATGAACCTAAGAGCTAAGTGAAATATCAATTGAAGTAGAAATCCTTAGAATTAGGAAATTATGAACTTAAAATAAAAATTGAAACTGTAAAACTCGCATAGTATTAAATTTCATTCTATAGCATAGATATAACTTACCAAAATATTTAAGAAGTTCAAAAATGTTATATGAATTGTTAATTGGATAATATACAAGTATAGGTTTGAATAATGGAATATGCATTTAATCAATGGTTTGCAAATATAAATAAAATTGTTAGTAAATAATTGGAATTTAAATTAACATTTAAAGGTGATTCACAATTTTGTTAATATAAAATGGAAATACTATATGTGAATGTAAATGTGAAAAAAAAATTATAGGGCAATTTAAGTAATGGCTTAAGAATTAATAAATTGAAAATTCAACTTTAAATGGAAAGAAGTTGTATGTTGTTTAACTACATTCTATTTGCATAACTATAACTTACCAAATACTTAAAAGGTTTAAAATGCTAATAAGGATAAGTAGAGTAATAATATACCAGTGTGAGAGTGAAAAATAAAATGTGAAGATCTATTGATAGTTGTAAATATAAAAGAAATTTAAGCTGTAAAATGAATGATATATCTAAGTGAATATATAAAATTTAAAATTAATGAAATATAAAATTGGTAAATGGAAACTAATTAAATTTGAATATAGTTAAATGTCAATAAACTTGGAAGTGTATGAAATTAAAGTTGACTTGAAATTGTATAATTGATTTAGTGTAGATTTTGGATGGATGTTAATGTTTGATATGCATTGGCTGTTAGATGGATGATAATTGATTAAGTAGAATTCATTAGTGTTAATGGAATTGAATAAACGGAATAAAATTGTAAAATAATTAAATTCAAATTTGAAGCAAAGTGAAATTAAATATAATTGAATTCAATTTAAATTGAAGCAAATTGACTTGAATTTAAAATGTGAATGAAACAAACTTGAATAAATCAGAAACAAATTGAATGTAAACCTATTGCATGGATGAATAAGAAAATAAATGACTTTGTGTTTATGATTGTTTTTTTTAGAAAATTTGAAGTTTTGATGGTTTGCACTTTGAAATAATAAAAGCAAATTTTTGGGAAAATCCAAATTTGTCCAATATATGCAGAAACGAAAACAACCATAACTTTTAAATGGCTGAACGGAATTCGACGATCTTGGACTTTTCGAAAAGCTCAAAAACTATAGCACAAATTTTGTTTAGATAACTTGAGAAAATTCCTTCGTCTACTAGGTTAAAAACTTGAATGTTACTCGCTGTCCTGTGTAAAAATAAGTAAAATCTGTAGTATACACCCTTAGTATTTTTGACATATCTTTTTACTGGTTTATCGGACTTTGATGATCTTATACTTTCTGGAAAGCTAAGAACATAAAATAAAACTTTTGTTTTAAGTGTTTTGTGTTTTGATATTGTTTAGAAGGTCGAAAACGTGGGTGAACGTCGCTGACCTGCGCAATTCATTGCCCAGGCTGAGGCGTATCCTCTAAGTAAAACGGCCATAACTTTTGAACGGATGGTCCGAATTCGATGATTTTGGACATTCCAGAAAGCCTGAAATGAATAAAACAAATTTTGTTTAGATTATGTTGTCAAATTTTATCGTTTAGATGACCTAAAACTAAGATTTGTTTGCTGTCCTGAAATTGAAATCTCAGTTTTGAAGCTAAATATGTTATGTATATGTTGTGTAGGCTAAGTATATCTATCTATCTTTATATGCATGGTTCTAACTTAGTTGTTGAGCATTTTAGTAGGTAGCAAAGGGGTTGCGCTTCGTTGTGGAACTCGCTTCTACGCTAAATGCATAATGTAAGTAAAATGCTAATAAATGCTAAATAAAAGGTACGCTTACGGTTTTATATGATATTGGTGATATTTATATGTTGTTTCCCCACATATGGGATGCCTCATCATTGAGATGAGATGTATATTTGTGATATATATGCTATTATATTTTTCCGATCGAGCCGTGCAAAGGAGACTCTGCCGAATTTTTCCGTAAATCCGGGTGTTAGAAAATTTTTCAAGTTTAAATTTTTTTATAACTTGTTTTGATAACTAACTTTTAAGTTTAGAAAGCCGTTTGGAGTAACTTAGTGGAAGCGTAGTTATGACTTTATAAATGGAATTTCATTGTTTTATAAGTTGGTAACTTTGAATAAAATATATCTAATGTTGAATTCTATACTTAGTTTCTTTTCCTTTCTTTCGCTTCTTTTCCTTTTCGAGGACGAAAAGTTTTGAGTGGGGGAGAGTGTAACGACCCGTAAATTTTCGATAACTAAATTAGCTAATTTAATAAGATTTCGTGATTTAATGTTAGAAAAAAAATTGTAATTCATTTGGAATAATAATAACTGGAATGAATTGCAACAATTATCCAAGTAATGAAAAATAAATGCTACTTAGTAAATTCCTTTGCAATCGATAGTTGAATAGGGTGATAAATGTTGAATTCATTTGGTATAAGAAAGTAGTTGATTGATAAGTAAAATCTATTTGAAATCAAATATTGAATATTGAACACGTAATTGTTTAAATTAAATATTTAAAACTTATTGAATAATTGAATAACTGTAAAATGAAAATAGTGTTCTAAATTTTGAAATGGTTTTAAAAGTTGAATCTTATAAGTTCAATTTCAATATTTCAAAAGATAATGAATTATTGGATAAGCGAAATTGTCTAAATTAAATATTTGGAATTTATTGGATAAATAAAATAACGGGTTTAATATGATTAAAAATGATTTGTAAAATTTTATTTTATCATATTGGAGTTATAGTGATGTTATAGAACTTTTAAAACTGAATTTAAAATTTATTTGTGAAAATTGAATATTTTAATATTTAATTATCGACTGGAAAATAGCCAATTTTTGAACAGTCTCAGAATTGGACAAAACTAGTTCCATTGGATCCGTAATAGTTAGTTATTATCGGATTTCAATTTTCGTAGCAATCGGAGTTGTCGTTTGACCGTGGCAGCTCGAAACGCGTTGAAATTGTTTTAATATTAATTTGGCGAGTTAAAATAGTCATTTTTCAAACGGTCTCAGATTTCGACGAAACTAGTTTCATTGGATCCGTAATGTGATATTATTGTAAGGTTTCAAATTTCGTGTCAATCGGATTTACCGTTTGTCCGGGGCAAGCCAAAACGCATAGAAATTAGTTGAATCGGTTTAATTTAAATTTGATCGTTTATTGCCGTAACTCGCGCATATGATCGAATTAGCCTCCGAAACCTATTCCATTGTGTCCGGAACGCGGGGTAAACCCTAGAAACGCCAGTCGGCACGCTTCGTTTGGGGTTCGGAAAATTTCGATGAATAGTAAATTGGGAAATTTTTTCTATAAAAGGACCTTCACCCTTTCACTTTGCAAACCCTAATTTACTTCAGCCCTAGCCGCCATTTTACTGAATCAATGACCACGAAAATTCGAAACTTCTTCCTCATTTTCCTCTCAATCCATCAACAATTAGCAAAAACTCTCAACTACAAAGTTGTAGAGCACGATGAAAGCTTCAAATCCATACGGAGATGATCGAAAACGGAGCCACGGATCAACGGGAAATCGAGATTTAAGCTGCTGCGTTTTTCACGCAATTCGAGGCAGAGGGGATAGCCGAGCTTCAGGCTATTGATGGTGAAGGTGGAGTAAGGCGGTGGCTTCGAAGTGGTGTAACCTGATCGTGTTCATGTTCGTCGTGGAGGTCGCAAAATCAAACCCTAGTGGCGTATGAATGGGTTCAAGTTGCGTGATTTACTACCTGGAAGATGATACGCGTGCGTGAGGAAGGATTAGGGTGCGGCCCTGATCGGCTATGCAAGGGACGAACGGCAGATGTTTGGCAAGGTTAAAAATTAAATTAAAGTTGTAAATTTTATTTATATTATAATCCGAATAAACTTTAAACCATCTTAACTTTGTCATGCGAGGTCGGAATCGGTCGAAACAAGTTGCGTTGCGTTCGTATTGTCGAATACTACGCTATGGAATTGGATTGGAATCATTTGGAGCTATAGAAAATTTTGAGTTAAATCGAACGTCGTTCGATTTGATTTAAAATCGTAAAATCAAGGTGAGTGTTTTATAACGCTCACATCGTACTAAATATCTTTATGCTAGTTAAATTGACATTTTGAAGTGATATGAATTTTATTTGTCGTTGTTTGATATAAATTTAATTGTCATATAGCTTGTTATTCGAATTAACCGTTGAAAAATTAAATTGACAGTTAAATTGAAATTAAAATTGAATTGCGAATAAATTACCTGACATTGATAACTATGAAACTGCCATGAATTGTATTGTTTATTGGATGATGTATTTCGATGGATGTTATTGGTTGATATTTAAATGTTTGGATGTTTATTTGTTTATATATATCCTGCTATGCATACATATGACACTGTGATTGATTTAAAATGATATATTCATCCCTGACATTTAATTGTAATAACCAATCACTTGGCCATAGGTTAGAAAATTATATACGGACACCGAGTTGGATAAATTAAATGATTTTAAAAGTTGTTTTGAAATTATTCAAATGAATTGATTTTACGAATGAAATCCAATTTATGGAAATTGAATTATTTTGAATTGGAGCTCGAAAGGTTAGAATTTAAACTTGGTAAACGAAATTAATAAATAAAATCGAAGTTTAGATTTAAATTGAAAATTGAAATACGATGTAAATTTTTGAAAGTTGATTTGTTTTAAAAGATTGGACTTTTAATCGAACTCTGAATATTTCTAAGAAAATTGATATGAAATGATATTTCAAGTTTGAGTTTGGAATTGAAAATTTATTTGAAATTAAGATTTAAATTAATTTGGAATATATGATGATTTTGAAATGGATTTGATTTTAAAGCGAATATGATATTTTGATATCAATTATGAATCGATTTGAAATATAAAGAGCCAAAGGTGTAATAATACGTAGTTATTAAAGAGACCGGGATCGGATATGGACATACTCTCTGTCGATACCGAAAACCACTTTAATAACTATTATACGCGGAGTGTTGATCCAGAATGAAGTGGATGGTTTGGTGAACGCGTTGACTGAAGAAAGAGAACGATTATTGGATGACCCCTGACATGACTAAAACAGGAGCCGCGCCGGGCCATTGAGGTTCGCCACCTCTAGCGGACACACTTCTTCGATACCATATCTATTACATTTGTGATGCGATTTGGGTGCACCCCTTGATTTGGGAGTGTTGTTTCGCGGTGTTGGGGTAGCTGCTGGCTATGCCCAACATCAGTCCGGATCACGCAACTACTAGTATCCTAGTTGGTATTGCCTCATGTACCTTGTCATACTGATTATCCTATTCGCGACCACTACGTTTTGATTTGTACCTTGAGTATATGGATTGCCCTCTGGTGACTTCCGGTTTTGGGGAAACTACGGTCTTGTATATGCTTTTGGGAATATAAAATGTGTTAAGGGGGATTATGGTAACGCCTTAACGCTATTTTGATACTTTATATTACTGATAGACATTATCTACTTAGCGTATATTACTACATAGTAGATAGTTTAACGGATCCTTGAGAGATGGAAAATCCCGTAACATCTCTTGAGTTATTGCACGCACGTTGACACTGGATATGAGATGTCAAACCCCGTAAACATCTCTGACGCCGTTACACTCATATTTATTTACGATTGATTTAACTTTCATAAGGATAATTTAGTCCTGACTCGAGTGTTTTGTCTTTTCATTACGCTCGGGTCAGTCCTGAGTTTTCAGTTTAGGTTGAAGATCATTTCCTTGGAGGACGGAGACGAAGATTTGGTATATTATCTACTACTATTATATTCATTCCATTCCGCTGCATTGTTGTATGATATTTGTTGTGTATGTAACTCTGATAAATGTTGTATAATAATAATCAAATGTATTCATTTCAAATGTATTCATTTAATTAACAGCTTCATGAACTGTTATTTTATTATTATACTTTAGCCTTCCGCTGTGAGATTCTGTGTTGTTTCATTTCCTTTATTTCCCTTCCTTTTCTTTTCTTAATTACCCCAATAACTATCTGCCCTTTTAATGGTTTGGAATCGATATGTGTATTTGATCGTCGGTTTAAACTGTCCAAAAAGGCGGGTCGTTACATTGAATATGGAAAAACTCAAATCAATTTATCAATTAATTCCACAATTATTAATCAAAATTTAATTTAATTAACAATTTAAAATAAGTTAAAATCGAGGATCGTTACAGGGTCTGTTTGGTAGATAACAGTTTTCAAAATTGAAGATAAAATTTGTACGGATTTTGAAATGTTAAAAAGGAAATAACTTTTTTAAAGTTTTAAAAGTTACTAAAATGGTTAGTTTTCAAAAAAAATGATTAACCAAGTTTTAAAAGTGTATTTTTAAATAAATAATTTCAAATTCATTAAGCTAAAAATGTTTTAATCAATATAACTTTTGTTTTAAAAGTTTATAAACTTAATTTTTTATAATTAAGTAAATAATTGGAAAAATGAAATGTTTTATAATCCTTAATCTAACTTAAAGATTTTAAGTTAATTGATGTATTAATGATGATCTATTTCCAGAGGATAATCAAATAAGGATTAAATGATAGTCAAAATAAAAATAAAGATAAATGGTTTATCTTTTAATTGATTTAATCATAAGAAATTAATGAATTATTAATCAATGAAAGTGATTAAAGAAGAATTGATTAATGAAGGTAATTAAAGGATAATTATTTTAAAGAATAATTACTTAATAAAAGTGATTAAAGAAGTTAAAGGTTAATTTATCTATTAATTTTAGTGTAAAATTCTTAATTAATGGATGATTTATTTATTGTGATTAGGTAAATAGTTAAAGAATGAAGTATTTTAATCCTTAATTTAATATGAAGGTTTAAAGTGATAAAATGATTAATTACTTCATTTCTTAAAAGGATTTAATTTATGTGATTCATTAATTTGATTAAGTTGAAGATTGAATCAAGTGATTAAAGGTTAATTACTTATTAATTAAAGATGAACTAATTATGATAAAATTTAATTAATTTGTAATTACTTAATGAAATTAAGGGATAAATAATTTTGTAATCAACTTGCAGATTAATTAATTTATGAAATTGTTTAGGGATAATCACTTACCGTAATTAATTAGGGATAATTAATTTAAATGTTAATTAATTAAGGGTTAATTAATTAATGTAATTAAGAATAATTAATTAAATAATTAGAGGTTAATTATTTAATGATTAAAGTTTGTTTTATTTATTAATTAAGATTGATTAATTAATAATTGAAGGTTAATTAATTTATTAAAAGTTAATCAATGATTAGTAGTATATAATTAGTTAATATTAATTAACCAAGATTAATGTTTATTCATAAGTAATTGGTCTGATTTAAATTAATCAGATAATTAATTGACCTTAATTATTGATGTTTGGATTGTACTGAATGTCTTGTATTGTGTGTTATCCCTGATGTGTGCTACTTTGTGATATGAATTGAATTGATTTGAGATGTGATGAATGTAATTTATTTATCCGTGATAAATTTGTATTTTATATCTGTGAAATCTGTGAATGAAGATAAGTGTTATAGATTATATTGCTTATCGATATTGATATGATTGAATCTGTGATGATTGATGATGCTGTATTATTGTGTATACATACACAAACATGGATTGCACGGGGAAATTGGTTAAGTCGCAAATTTTTTAAATGGTTTTAAGTTGAATTCTGAATTCAAATAGTTTTGAAAATGGAATTGGATTAAAATATGAAAAGCTTTTGAAAAGGGATTTCAAAGATAAAGGTTATTTTGAATAACTTGATAAAATTTTGAAATTTAAATAGTTTGATTTGAATTTAAATTCAAGATTTAAAATTAAATTCTATGATTGGAAATTATGGTTTAAAAAGGTCATACAAGTTATAAATGTGTTTATATGCGTTTAAACTATTTTAAAAAAGTACTATTTTGGGAATTTGAATTTAATTTAAGTTTTATACATGAAAAGCTTTAACTTGTGCATATATAATCGGATTTTTCCGAAATAAAAAATATTTTTTTCAAATAAAAATAGCTTTCATATAAAGAAAGGATTTCCAATTTGTGTGGAAAGATTTCAAGTTTGAAATGGAATTGAAATAGTTTTGAAAACTATGAATTAATCATTATGAAAAATTATGAACCTTGTTTTGAAATCGAAGAGAATCTTAAAGGTATATTCCTTTGTATAAAAGATTTGAAATGGAATTGTTTGGAAAGATCTGAAGGAATCTTTGTGAAATAATTTGTGAACTTTGTTTTCAAACAAAGAAGATCTCAGAGATAGATCTTTTGTTTAAATATTGTAAATAAATCTTTGTCAAAGATGGGTGAATTTTGTGAAGTGAATCTTTTTGTTTAAAAGATTAAAATGGTAATTTATTTAACATTTTGAAAGAAAAGTTTTGGGTAACAAGTTGTGACTTAACTAAGATCCCATTAACCATGTGGTTTTAAAATATTGCGCTCACTATTCGGTTTAGCTAGGACAGGACTTTGTGTCATATAACCCATTCCGAATAGTGGTACGATGTTATGGATAGTAATTGAAGACCGGTGGTGAGGATGGTGTCTTCGGGAATGATAGGATAACCTTTCGAATGACTGTACACTAAGTTGCTCCCGTATAGAGATCTCTGTTAACGCTAAAAATGTGCGCTAACACCCCCGGAGTGATTTGCGATGAAGCGAAAGCACCACCCGTTTGCACAGGAACTAAATGTAAGTAGAAAAATAGCAAAAACGGTAAAAGAGACCACACTTTTTATAGTGGTTCGGCTTAAAATCAAGCCTACGTCCACTTTACATCTTTCAATATGATCTTTGAGCACACTTTTACAACTCAACTTCGAGATTACAGCACTTTCACGACCTTTACGATGAATCTACAGTTACAACACGATCAAGAGAAGTAGCTAGAACTTTGATGATGAATTGCTCTTCGGATTCATGTTGAATGTGGTTGATCTCTTCTCTTGGATCTTGGAAGTGTTGTTGGAGAATGAAGTGTTGTCGAGGTCAAGAAAGCAGCAGAGTCTTGGCGCTTCAAAGTCTGGAAAAGTCCCCCTTGAATATGGAGTAGGTGAGGTATTTATAGGGAAAATCTGGAGCAGGTTGGGAAGGTCGTTGGTCGTTGGCGACCTAAGGGATAGGTCGTAGGTCGTTGGCGACCTAATGGAGTCAACTTGGATAGGGTATAATCTTAGAGCGACCTAGTGTATGTAGTGGAGGAGTGGCGACCTAAGGAGTAGCGGCATAGGGATAGCGACCTAAGGAGCAACGACATTGGGTTTGGTAGGTCGTTAGCGACCTAAGGGAGAATGGTAAACGACTTAAATATGTTGAGGTATCAAGCGGAGCGATCTAGAGGTAGGTCGTTGGTTGTGAACGACCTAAGAGTTGGGTTAAGTCGTGGGCGACCCAATGAGCATGGGTTACGGTCTAAGGAGGTGTGGCCTATGTAGTTATAAGCTCTTAGCTTGTAGGTCGCTGAATAATTGAGTCACTAAGTCGCTTGTTCTAGGTCGCTCTTCCTTTAGGTAGTAGGTCGTTGCCTTCACGAGATTATTAGGTCGCTAGGTCGTTGAGACTTTTAGGTCGCTGAGGCACTTACTTCTTTACCCCGTTAGGTCGCTGGAACCTCTAAGTTGTTAGGTCGTGAGCGACCTACTTGAAGAGGATGGGTCGTTAACTATTGAGTTACTCTAGGTTTTAGGTCGTAGGTCGAGAACGACCTAACAAGGACTTGCTTTGTTGAGATGCTAAGTTGACCAATCTTTGAGACGAACTATCTTTGGTTTCTCGGTCGATCTTTTGGTATCTCGGCCTTGCTAAAAAGGCGCGATAACACTTGCCCCCCAAAACATGTCTTGCGGTAGGAAGGTGTGTTTTTTAATGCCATAAGCTGGATGTTCATATCCTATTGATGACCTGCAAAGGAACTGACAGTTTTATATGGTCCCAAATGACGACCATTCGGGATCGAGCTATTTGGGATAAAGTGCGGCTGTTCACGGTCAAGCGCCTTACTTCGAATGACGACCGTTCGAGATCGAGCCATTCGTGGTAAGGTGCGACTATTGGCGGTCAGGGGGTGGACCTCAAATGATGACCGTTCGTGATCGAGCCATTTGAGGCGAGATGAGTTGTGCCGTTCGAGGCGAGTTTGTGACTGTTCGAAGTCGGATGCCGTTCGAGGCGAGTTTGTGACTGTTCGAAGTCGGGTGCCTGTTCGAGGCAAGTTTGTGACTGTTCGAAGTCGGGTGCCTGTTCGAGGCAAGTTGCCCTGACCTCAAATGACGACCGTTCGGGATCGAGCCATTCGACTAGAGGTAAATTGATGTGTGCCCGGAGGGGACTTAGTGTTGGGGGGACTTAGTATTATCGATGCCAGGTTCATGTTTGAGTGAGTTCCTGGATTGTTTATGTGCCTGTTGGAGGTGAGTAAGTGTGCCCGGGGGGCTTAATCATCTCAAGGTTATCAAAATCAAATATTCAACTGAAAAGTTTTAAATTAAAAATGTGTGAAAAAGTCAAATCGAAACATCAGAAGCAACACACGAAAGCTAAGCAACCAATCATAAGAAGTAAAACACCAAAGCAAAATAACCAATCATTTGAAGTAAAACATGAAAGCAAAGTATTGACGTCCGAGTGCAAAAACCTACATCGATATGATTTATAGTTGTATCAGAGCATGCCTGGGGATCGTTCGCGGTCTCGTACATATGTGAACAACTTAATCGTGTCGATGTATAGTTTTCCACTCATTCGTCATAACCTCAATCAATCGATAACAAGCTGACGCCTCGATCCCGAGCCGTCTCCAGTTGGTGCAGGCGGTGGTCGTTCTTATTCCACCGTTGCAGTCTTCTTTTTCACATACTGTGATAACAAACCATCCCGGATATGTCCCTCAACTTCGTCTTTCAAGTGTCTGCAGTAATTTGTGCTATGACCATTTAACTCATGGAACAAGCAGTATTTGTCCGACCTTTTCTCGTTGTTAGTTGGATCTCTCTTTATTGGCTTTCGATAAGGAACCTGTCCTTTGGTATCTCGATAAATCGGCTCCGGAGTCTCATTCAACTCCGTGTATGAGGTGAATCTTGATTCCCTTCGTTGTCTTGCCGATCTATCATTGTTATCCTCAGCCTTTCGCTTACCTTTGTTAGCTTCTGCGTCTTTCTTTGGAGGATTTCCACCTTTGACCACAAAAACATCAATTCCTTCTCCTTCTTCTCTTTCGGCCTTTGCGTCTTCTAACCGTAGAAATCCTTCAGCCTCATGGTAAAATTCCCCTAGATCCATAGGGGGATCTCTTGTCAGTGAATTCTTGAATTCTGTGTCATCAGCTATGCCCGATATAGCTGCCAATATAACCATAGATGGATCTGGCCGATCCACCGACGCCGCAGCTGCGTTGAATCGCGTCAAAAAACTTCTTAAAGATTCTCCGGCTTTTTGTTTCAGTGCCGCCAAACTCATAACATTCTTAGGTCTCCAAATGTGAACCCTGAATTGCCTCATAAACCTTTCAATCAAATCATTCCATGTCCCGATCGATCATTTCTCCAATTCTCTGAACCATAACGCTGCAATATCTGCCAAATACAATGGAAAGCACCGGGCCATGACTTCCTCTGATGCCCCCAGCACTTCCATATGCCTCATATATTTTGTCAGATGAACTGTAGGATCTGTCCTTCCATTATACATATCCAACGATGGTAGTTTAAAGTCTGGTGGGTTCTTAGCTCGCCTGATTGTTGTGGTAAAAGGACTCCTATTCACATCCTCCAAGTCCTTTTTTACCAAGACACCTTTCATAGCTCTTTTGACCATTTCTACCAATCTGTCATTGTCTCCTAGTTGTAGTCCTCGCCCATTGCCTTCGGCCTGCCCCCCGAGTTCACGAGGGAATTCTGGAATCTGTTCTCCTGGTTGAGCTCCTTTCCTCTGTTAATGCCATGTTGCTCGAATCCACCAGATGTTTTCCTCGGTATTGGGTCAGTGTGCTCTAGATGAGTGCGCGCTAGCTCTGGTACTGCCTCAGATAGTCCTGCTCTGTTCTGAACTCCAGTCGCTCCTTGATTTTGCGCTCCAAGTTGCCCAATCTACTGAAACAAATTCTGGATCAACTCCTCTTGCCTTTTCATCATTGTCTCCATCTCATCCTTGATGATGAAGACTGAAGTTTGGTTCTCTCCTGAGGATGCCTCTTGACTCCCTTCGTGATGACTTCTTTCTGGTTCCTGTCTTCTACTTGTTTTCCTTCCAGGAGCCATAATCTCGGATAGACTTCTGGTTCTTAAAGAAAGTCTCTCAACAAATCTTTGCGAAGCAATGATCAAAGCGCTCCTGAGTTCAATTCTCAGTGAAAGCACCAAAAAGTGTTAAAGCTAAAAATGTGCGCTAACACCCCCAGAGTCACTTGCGATGAAGCAAAAGCACCACCCATTTGCATAGAAACTAAATGTAAGTAGAAAAATAGCAAAAACAGTAAAAGAGACCAAACTTTTTATAGTGGTTCGGCTTAAAATCAAGCCTACGTCCACTTTACATCTTTCATTATGATCTTTGAGCACACTTTTACAACTCAACTTCGAGATTACAACACTTTCACAACCTTTACGATGAATCTACAGTTACAACACGATCAAGACAAGTAGCTAGAACTTTGATGATGAATTTCTCTTCGGATTCATGTTGAATGTGGTTGATCTCTTCTGTCGGATCTTGGAAGTGTTGTTGGAGAATGAAGTGTTGTCGAGGTCAAGAAAGAAGCAGAGTCTTGGCGCTTCAAAGTCCAAAAAAGTCCCCCTTGAATATGGAGTAGGTGGGGTATTTATAGGGAAAATCTGGAGCAGGTTGGGTAGGTCGTAGGTCGTTGGTGACCTAAGGGATAGGTCGTAGGTCGTTGGCGACCTAATGGAGTCAACTTGGATAGGGTATAAGCTTAGAGCGACCTAGCGTATGTAGTGGAGGAGTGGCGACCTAAGGAGTAGCAGCATAGGGATTAGCGATCTAAGGAGCAACGACATTGGGTTTGGTAGGTCGTTAGCGACCTAAGGGAGAATGGTAAACGACTTAAATATGTTGAGGTATCAAGCGGAGCGATCTAGAGGTAGGTCGTTGGTTGTGAACGACCTAAGAGTTGGGTTAAGTCGTGGGCAACCCAATGAGCATGGGTTACGGTTTAAGGAGGTGTGGCCTATGTAGTTATAAGCTCTTAGCTCGTAGGTCGCTGAATAATTGAGTCTCTAAGTCGCTTGTGCTTGGTCGCTCTTCCTTTAGGTAGTAGGTCGCTGCCTTCATGAGATTATTAGGTCGCCAGGTCGCTGAGACTTTTAGGTCGCCGAGGCACTTACTTCTTTACCCTGTTAGGTCGCTGGAACCTCTAAGTCTTTAGGTCGTGAGCGACCTACTTGAAGAGGATGGGTCGGTAACGGTTGAGTTACTCTAGGTTTTAGGTCGTAGGTCGAGAATGACCTAACAAGGACTTGCTTTGTTGAGATGCTAAGTTGACCAATCTTTGAGATGAACTATCTTTGGTTTCTCGGTCGATCTTTTGGTATCACGGCCTTGCTAAAAAGGCGAGATAACAATCTCCATATGTGATGGAGAGTCCGATCGGGATTGAGGATGCCCGGATTTGCAAGGGCTTCTTTTGAAGTGCCTTCGGTTTTTGTTCGAACACGGAACATACTTGTATGGATGTGTGTCTGACATTACATTTTGAGATGTAAAACCAGTTCCTATCAAATACATTTCTGTTTGGCGGCGAAGAATTTATTCTCTTAGCTTAACACCCTTCTCTGAGACGTACGAGCTCAGAGGTTATGTAGTTGATGGTTACTAGTGATACAATCCCAATTTGGTGGTATGACATACGAAGTGATACTAATCATTTGTTGATCAAAGCATGGCTTTGTGAAAAAGTGTAGCTTTATGGACGAGACTTCGTCGAACCTCACAACCCGGTTATGGTCGAAACAGGAATCGTGGCAGTAAGGTTATTTGGGGGTAGCGCCCCCTGAGGGTATGTCATTTCCTTCTGGATTATGAGTGGTATCATGGTATGGAGCCCAGATACTTAACTTTGTGGATGCTGCAAACTTATTGCTTTGTATTTGTTGGTTGAGAGGTACCTCGGATAAAGGTCGCAAATGACCGGGGGATGGCATGCTCGTGTCAGTAGTTACCTAGTTACAGAGGTAACCCGGCCTTGTGTAGCAGAGATCCGGTTAGGTTCCCGGGGGCGTCCCTACAGAGGCGTTCCATTTATGTGGGAAGTTCCTTTGCCTGACCATTTGTTGGAAATCCAATCACCGAATACGTGCCTTGTACGGTTTTAGTTGTAGAACCTGCCACCTAATATGGTAGCTATAGTAGGCATACTATAATGGTACATATGCTGGCTAAGATTAATATTATACCTGCAAATGTTTTCCACTATGCACCAATAATAATATCAAAGGGATTTTCATGTATCAAGCATTTCTTATTGTCATAAGGAGAAATCTCCTTCAAGTTTGCGTTTGCATTGTGTCTATGGCAAGAGGCCTTATGACAGTTTCTTTTTTCAAAAAGCATTGCGGATTACTTTACAATTCTTTTGTTTTGCTTTTGATAAAGGTAAAATGTTTTTGTTTGCTCATACCAGTCCCATGATTGACCTTGAGTTTATTGTTCCTTATCTGAACTCTGGGTGCCCACAATTTTCCACACGGGCAGTCTAGAGTTGGGTTTTTCAGATAATCCAATAGTAGGTACAGATTATATAGCATTCATTCTCTAGATGTTGGTGATCGCATTTGGATGGAGTTGTTTCACTTCAGTGTTGATGGTGATTCGAGCTTTTGGTTCAAGCTATCTTTGATTTGGAGTTTTGAAGATGGGGATTCTTGATAGTGTTGGATTCTTTTGGAAATCATATTTGAGTTATCTCTTCCGTTGTTTTCCTTTTCGTTGTTGTTATTGTCTCTAATATTGTTGTATCATATTGTATCAGATATTGTATTCATTGTTGCACCAATGATATTATTCGTTTCTTCCGCTGTGTTGTTGTACTTAATGTGTTATAAGCTCCAGCGAACCAGATTCGACGTTTGAATGTGCGGCATTTGAATATATGTGATGTATTCGGTGTCGATTTTCGTAGGTCGAGTCAAGGTCATTATATAAAAAACAAGCAATCTACTTTCTATTTTTTTGATGGATGCTGTAGGAATGTGATAAGTTTGAAACTAATGTAGAATTGTAGCATACACAACAGTTTTAATTAATTCTAATCTTCCTGCAATAGAGAATAGTTTGCATGATCGTGTTTCCATTCTCTCTTGGATTTTTTCAATAAGCATTGAACGGTATGAATCTTTAATTTTATTTATTGATAAAGGCATCCCCAAATATTTAATAGGAAGATTGACTTCTGCAAATTTTAAACATTTAAAACATCATTTTTAAATCTGCTATGTTTACTAGAATATGATTTTCTTTTACCTATATTAAGTTGCAACCCTGCATATTTATTTAGATTGTCAAAAATTCCCATAATGTTGTCTGCATTAACTTTGTTTTCTTTAACAAAAACCATTAGATCATCAGCATAGATAAGTTGGTTTTTGTATGGTCGACTCTATTAATAGGATTAATATTACCCTTAATGGCTTCAATTTCCTTTAATATAGGAAAATATTCCATGACCATAGTAAATAGATAAGGTGATAAAGGATCACCTTGCCTAATACCCCTATTGCTTTTGATAAAACCTATTGATTTACCTTGGATGAGAATAGAGAAAGTAGGGGTATTAATAATACACTCTTGAATCAAATAACAAAATTTACTAGAAAAACCCATATATCTTATAATATGATTAACGAAATATCTATTCACTTTGTCATACGCTTTTGCAAGTCTATCTTAATACAAACATTATCACCTTTTTTAGTATTAATTTTTTTGACCATCTCATGTGCTAACAGAGAATTCTCATATATTAGTCTGCTGGGCACAAAAGTACTTTGATTTTCAGAAATGAGAAAAAGCAAAAAAAAAAAAATCCTATTACTTGACACGGTAACAATAATTTTATAAATAAAAGTGTAGCAAGAAATAGGTCTACAATCACCAATACGGGTATGATTTTTATTTTTGGGAATTAACGTTACAAATGTATGATATACTTTTAAGAATCTTCCCTTTTTCCATAAATTCATTAATGACATCAAAGACTTGTCCCTTAATATTATCCAAGTGGTTTTTATAGAATTTTGCATTACACCCATCTAGACCAAGACTTTTATTATCACCTGCATTAAAAATAATATATTATATCTCTTCAAAAGTGATAGGAGCAAGAAAATTTTCAGATGCATTGTCATTCAATATATTTTTACAACTAATTTGAGGAAAATTATTTTCATTGATGATATAACTTCTCATAAAACTCAACAGCTTCTTTAACAACTTTGTCATAAGCATTAGATAGATTCCCAGCATTATCTATAATGTTGCCTATATATTTAAATGATTTCTACAACTCCTTTTAGCATGAAATTTTTTGGTGTAGTCGTCACTTAGAGTAAGCCAATGTACTTTAGCTTTCTGTCTAGCATTAATTGTACTTTTATAAAGTTCAGTAGAAAAAAATTTCTGATTAGAGAAAAAATCATTACCAACATTTATATCCTCTGGATTATTATTTGCAATATCTTGTAGAACTTTCCCATCCTTTCTTAAAAAAAAATTGTTATTATATGTAAAATTATTTTTATTCCAAGTTTTGACATTATTTTTAGCATTTATCAATAATATACTAAACTGGAATTGTTTAGTACAAGTACAAGAAAAATTAAGGCGGTTTTTCCATCAAAGCTTTATAATCCTCTTCTAAAACCCAACCATTTTAAATATAAAAGGGAAAATTTTATTACTAAAATCTACATTTTGAAAGAGATTGACAAGAAGAGGAGTATGATCACTAGAATTTTTTTCAAGAGTGGAATGTAGAATATTAGGAAAAATGTTTGAAAATTCTTTATTAATTAATGTTCGATCCAATTTACAGTGAACATTTTTATTCAAACCAGATTTCCAAGTAAATTTGTTCCCACCAATATTAGGTTCTAATAGACATGTTTCTAATAAAAATTTATTTAACCTATCAAACTTACTTTAAGGAATTTATTACCCTCATATTTTTCAGAGGCTTGAAAGACAATATTGAAATCACCTAAAATAATCCAAGGAAAATTATAAATTAAATTCAAAGCTTTCAGTTTACACCACATACCATTTCTTTCACTTTCAAGATTAGTGCCATAAATGCTAGTAATTTTCAGAGAAAAACACCCTATATTTTTGAACTGACAGTCCATATACCGCTTATCTTTATTAGTATTTAAGTTAGTCCAGATATTGGAATCTTATATAATTATGATTCTACCTCTATAGCCACAATCATTATCGTAACAACTCCAAAATTTTATCAATTTAAAATTAGTAATTTATTTGAATTTATCGAAATAAATTTGGAATAAATTTGAAATTTTAAAAAAAACAAATTAAATAAGTATTGATTAAAATATACGAATAAATTTGAATTTGAATTCAAAAATAAATATCTTTGTAAATAATTTAGATTTGAAAAATAATACATGTGATTATTTATTTATATATATAATTTAGTTTAAACTATTTTCTTGAAAGGGTTATATATAAATATAAATAAAGAAAATGTTTTTATAAAATAAGAAGTACAATTTAAAAATTAATGTATAAACATTTTCTCATGCAAAAGCACAAGTGTAACATTATAATGTGAAAACTTACAACTGTTAAGATGTAAATTATGAAAATAAACAAGTGTCAACTTGCTTTTATTTTTGAGGAAAATTGATAATAATAGGAAACAAGATTATATAAGCTATTTCATCTCCTTCATCTCATCTCTTTTATCTTCATTTTCAAAAGTCGGTACATTTTTATAATCAGCAACAAAGTAATCAAACTAGACAACTTCCTCAACATTTAAACCAAAAACAAATTCCAGTAAATAAAAATCTGAAACAGCCTTCTCAAATTTCAAACCAGAAAAGCAATTTTAAGTAAGGCAAGATCAACCCAGTAATTAGGCAAATCAAGAGTAAAACAGGATTCAACTTCAACAACTAAACTAAAGCAAGGATCATCACATAAACAACAATCAAATTCAAAGAGAACAAACCCAAAAAACAAGTCGCTGTTTTTTTCAAATTTAAGAAAAAAGTACAAGCCCTTAGTTTCAGGTTGACAGGTTAGTAAACTTCTTTTAAAATTTGGAATGGCGCTTGTTGTTTGTGATGATGCTTGAGATAAAATTGTAAAGTGTTTACATGCAAGAAGATATATGTAAATATATGCAATATGACTGTGCATGCCTGATATTAGGCATTTTGCCTCTGTTTGGAAACAGGTTTTCAAAACCTTTTCAAAAATTAAAATCCTTCTTCCCTGATTCTTGTTTAACCTTAGGATTCAAACAAATATTGTTTATTTGAACATGTTTAAGCTCTAAAAATAAACGCAAGCATAATTAACATAAGAATTTCCTAAAATCAAGAAATACAGGTAAGCACAAAACATATCAAAATTTAAAAAACGTATTTTCTTATTTCAGGTATAAAATTCGAATTGTTTTCAAAAATGAGGATTTTTAAAAGTAAAATAATATTTTTAAATACATATTCACTGGTTAATTTGTGGATGATCTAAATTGCGGTTATTGTCAAATTATGGTCATCGACGTGATAAGGATGGTTGAGGTTATGGCTGGAGATGGCCGAGGTGATGTGTGTTCGGGGAAAATGCTCGAATTTTTTAATTTGATCGTGGTGGCCAAACGTCGTTCATCTAGGGTTTAAGCTAGTATTTTTGTATAGGTCGGAATTCCTATTGCTGTGTCGTCCTCTGGTGACCGGAGTTAATCGCTCCGGTGGGGATAGTGGCGTGAGATCTGGATGAAGCTTCGAAGATGATCGCACGACCTGTGATGGTCAGAGGTGGATGAACGAGGCAGTTTTTGGTGATCATAGTTGTTCCAGTTTGGGTCAGGATGCTCGATTTTGTTTGGCTCACGGATTCGTCAATCCGTGGGTTCTGCATGTTTGGATAGATGGCCATGGATTTGTGGAAGGTGTTAGAGATGGCCAGAGCGTCGGCGATCCACGGTGCAGGTGCACATTGGATGGTTTGTGTCAGTAGGCATGGGTTGGGAAGGAAGGCTTTGGACTCGAAGTAACCTTCAAGGAACTAGGGTGATGGCTCGAGTACGAGTTCGAGGGATTCTTTGAACATACCGGGTTTAACACTTAAACAATAATTTAATTTTGAAAAATAAAATCATATGGTTTGGTTTTGGAAAAACTCAAAGCAAGCAGGCAATGGTCTCGGGTAACACTCGAAGTTGACTCGGGTTTTATAATTTCCAGTTTTAAAAAAATCTTAACGATCTAGGTTTATTTAATTTCTAAAACTATGCTTTTTAAATTGATGATTGTTGTTAAGTTGGAATATGTAATTAAAGGTTTTAAAATAAAATATTTTAAACTAATTAAGTTTAAGATGTTTTTAACTTATATTTTTAAAAGAGTTTGTTTTAAACAAAAACTTAACAAAGTGATTAAGAAGTTAATCAAATGTTTTTTAATTTTTAATTTAAAAGTCAAGTTAATTTATATCGTTAATGATAATTAAATAATTAATGATTTATAATTACTTAATAATTAAAGAATAATTATTTAAAGTTAATTAATTATTAAATAAAAAGGTTAATCAATTTATAATTAAGGATTAATGAATTAAGGTAATTATTAAGGAATAATTAATTTATAAAGGTGATTAAGATTTAATTAATTTTTAATTAAGGATAATTAATCATTGATTAAAGATAACTAATGAAAGTAATTATGTGGTTCATTAATTTAAATCACATGATTAATTCATCTTAATTGTAGATGACTGATTATTATTGAATGTTGTGTATTGGATTGATATCTTTGATATGTGATTGTGATATTATGTGATATGAATTGCTTTGTGCTAAGCTGTGATATCTGTGATTTGTTTCTGTATGAATGTGAAAACCCGTTGGCTCGTAAAACGGCATTTGAATTTCCATGCGACAGGGAGTCAGATTCCAGTTGGTTATCCGAAACCCACATCGAATATTAATTGTGAATCTTTGCTATTGAAATATCCACGTGTTTTTAAATTAAGCGCTCACTATTCGGTTTAGCTGGGGAGGACCTTGTTTCATATAACCCATTCCGAATAGTGATACGACGAGATGGATTGCATTTGAAGACGGTGGTGAAGACAGGGAGTGTTCGAGAACGATAGAAAACCTATCGAATGACTCTGCGTTGCTTCGGTATAGAGATCTCCATATGTGATGGGAGAGTCCGATCGAGATTATGGATGCCCGGATTGCAAGGGCTTCTTCCTTTATTGGATGAAGTGCCTTCGGTTCTGTTCGAAGCCGGAACAGACTTGTATGGTTGTATGTCTGACATTACACTTTGAGATATAAAGATGATTTCTTTCAAATACATTTCTTTTGGTGGCGAAGAATTTATTCTCTTAGCTTAACACCTTACTCTGAGACGTACGATCTCAAAGGTTATGTAGTTGATGGTTAACATGACATACTCCCAATTTGGTAATGTGGCATGCTGAGTGCTGCTGTGTGTTGCTGACCATTTGTTGATCAAAGCATGGCTTTTGTGTAAAGCGTAGCTTTGTGGACGAGACCTTGTCGGACGTCACACCCCCGAAATGGTTGAAACAGGAAAGATGCGGCAAGATTATGAGGGTCGCGCTCTTTAGGATATGTCTATTTCCTTCTGGAAAAAGGTAATATGATGGTATAGAGCCCATATATTTAACATATGTGGTTGCTGCAAATTTATTACTTAGTGGTTGTTGCTTTTTGGTTGAGGGCCCTCGGATAAAGGACGGTAACGACCGGGGGATGTCACACTCGTGTAGTGGTTACCTAGTTACAGAGGTAACCCGGCCTTGTGTTGGTAGAGATCTAGGTAGGTTCTCGGAACGTCCCTCTAGATGCGTACCCATGTGGCATAGGAAGTTCCTTAGCCTGACAATTTGTTGGAATCCAATCTGCAATACGAAGCCTGTATGGTTTTAGTTGTATAGCATGCCATTTAGTTATGGTGGTGACCCACTGTTTAGATGGTAGCTATAGTAGGCATAGTACGAAATGTCTATGCTGGCTAAGATTAATATTATACTTTCGAAATGTTTTCCTACAACTATGCACTAGTAATAATATCAAAGAATTTTCTCGTATCAAGCATGTTTGACTATCATAAGAAGAAATCTCCTCCAATTCTGCGATTGCATTGTGTGTGTGGTGGGAGGTCTTGTAGTAGTTTCATTTTCCAAAAGCATGAACGGTTTTCTTTTATAAATTGCTTTCATACAAACAACTGTTTTTATTTACTCATACCAGTCCTATGACTGACCCGGAGTTTATTGTTCCCTTTCGAAACTCTGGATGCCCATAACTACGACACGGGAAGCCTAGAAGCAGGTATTTGTGTTTTGGAACTTGCTTGGATCTAGAAGTCTTTTGTTAGCTATCGTATTTTAGAAGCTTCTGTTTTGAATTTTTGAAAGCTTTGAAGTTTGGAAGGTGGTGCTTAGTTTGGATTCTCGCTCTTTCCCTTTCTGAAGACTGTGTGGTTCCGCTTTGATGTTATCGTTTGTTGTTGTGTCATGTATAAATGAATCTCTTATGATGGTGGTTATATGTTGTACTCTGATGTTGTATCTGTGGTGTTGATTAATGAAATCATCTTTTGTTCCACTGTTTATATTTCATCTAATGTTGTTATAAGCTCCATCCGAACTGGAGTTCAACGTCTGAATCTCCAGCAGTCGAATACAAATGAGGTATTTGATGTCGATTTTTGAACTTTAGGTTTCGGGTCGTGAAAGTGGTATCAGAGCTAAAGGTCGAGTAAGAACTTTAGCTACGGAGTATAACACATTAGGTGACTCATTAGAGATAGGATAAAATATACCCTAGAATGAGTATAACCCAAGAGACCGAAACCCTAAAATTTCGTGGTCTATTTCTTTTAGCTGTTGATATTCCCTAAGATATCTCATCCGTATACCTAAATCAAGTTTTCTTACTATTTACAGATAGTGAGAATGAGCAGGAGATGAGGACGAGCTAGGGGATGGGGAAATACCACTACAACTGGTCAAGTCCTTGCAACAGCAGAAGCAGCTATACCTACTCAACCTCAGCAGAATCTGGCTGATCTATATAAAAGCTTCTCGAGACTTGGTGGTAAGCCGTTCACTGGGAAGGAGTCTATTATTAAAGCACAAGCCCGGATCAGATCGTGTGAAATAACTTTTAAAGGGCTAAAGTTGGAAGACGATCAAATGCGACTAATAGCTTCTTGGCAACTCCAAGAGGAAGCTCTAGCCTGGTGGGAGACAGTTACAGTGGATGAGCCAAAAGAAGAATTCACTTGGGAGCGATTTAAGGAAGTGTTTGAGAAACGCTATGTGCCACCTTCTAGCATCTCTAGAATGTACCAAGAATTTATGGACTTGAAGCAGGGAAGTTTATCGTTCGAAGAGTACTTAATTATCTCGTTTTGGTCCTGAGTTGGTAAACACACCTCTGAAGAAAATGAAAGGTTTATTCGTGGAATGAATAAGAAATTCCACGAAAGAATGACTGCCCACGTTAAAGAATATTTTTCTGATCTGATCGACATGGGGTATAGATATGCTACCATGGATATGTAGGAAGCTTCGGAAGAGAAAGGAAATATGAGCAATCCAAGTTGGAAAAAAAGAAAGTTCGAAGGCAAGGAACCATATCAACGTAAGGAGAAGAGATGCAATCAGGAAAACCGGGTGAGGAATATTACTTGTTCAAATTGTCTAGAAAAAGGCAATTATTCAAACAGTTGCAAGAAGCCAAAGAGTGATCAATCTGTCAAGTTAGGACCCAGGCAATGCTATTACTGTCAGAAACCGGGACACGAAGTTAAAGATTTCCCAACAATGAAGCAAGCTCAGGTAGCAAAGGTGTACATAGTCAAAGATAAACCTTCAACCACTAAAGCAGATAAAGGGAAAGGAGTTTTAGAAGGTAACCTTACTATTTGTGATAGAATTGTTAGAGTTTTGTTTGACATGGGAGCCACCCATAGTTTTATCTCCCAACAAACTGTAAATGAATTAAAACTTGAACCTGAATTTGTTGACGAGCCAATTTGCATAAAGAATCTAGTTGGTGGCCCTGCGAACCTTCGTCCACAATGTAGTGACATTCATATCTCGTATTCTTGTCACAAATTCCCTATCAGTCTCTTTGTCCTCGATTTTAATGAATTTGAAATCTTACTCAGAATGGATTGTCTATTGGAATACGAAGCAAAATTAGATAGTAACAGTCGAACAATTTCGATCAGAACCAGATTTGGAAATTTTATTGAAATCTCCTGTGAGGATCCGAGTCCTAAGAGAGATAAGTTGATGTATACTTTGGGATATCCTGAACCAAGTCTGGAGTCCATACCTATCGTCCGAGAATTTCCAAACGTGTTCGAAGAAGTAAAATCCTTACCTCCACATAGAGAAATTGAATTCAGAATTGAATTAGTACCCAATGCTCGTCTTGTTGTTCATGCTAGCTCAAAATGGCACCCAGGGAAAGAATAGAGTTAGTCAAGCAAACCCGAGATTTGCTAGAGAAAGAATTAATACGTCCTAGTATTTCCGATTGGGATTCAGCTGTGGTGTTCGTAGCCAAGTCTGACGGATCCTGGGGATTATGTGTGGACTACCGCGATATCAATAAGCTAACTCTCAAGAACAAGTTTCCTTTACCTAGAATCGATGATCTGTTTGATCAGCTGCACGACGCTCGATTCTTTTTCAAAGATGGATCTGGCCCAGGGATTCCATCAGCTACAAATTGCCGAAGACTGTATTCATTTGGCTGCTTTCAGCGGTCCTGACACATTCTACGAATGGTTAGTTATGCCTTTCGGACTAACCAATGCTCCCACATACTTCATAGACTTAATGACCCGTGTATTTCGAGAAGTGTTAAATAAATTTGTTCTAGTATTTATTGATTATATTTTAATCCATTCCAAAACCGAAGAGGAGCATGCTGAACATTTATGAATTGTTTTGGAGATATTGAAGAAGAACATTTTTTCGCCAAATTTTCTAAGTGTCATTTTTGTGTCAAGGAAGTCAGATTTCTCCGGCACATTGTTAATGAAGAGGGGATTTATGTTGATCCAGGCAAAGTTTCCGCTATTCTAGACTAGAAGCAATCCACGACTCTGAAAGAAGTTTGAAGTTTTCTTGGAGTAGCAGGTTATGACCGGAAGTTTGTTCAGGATTTTTCTAAGAAAGCTAGTCCGTTGACTAAGCTAACTATGAAGAACGCTAAGTTTGATTGGACTCTAAAATGTGATGAAGCTTTCCAGGAGTTGATAAAAAGATTAACTACTGCTCCTATTCTTGCTATTATTAATGGGAATCAAGGCTTATATGTTTATACAGATGCTTGTGGTGGTGGTGTGGGTGCGGTGCTAATGCAAAATGGTAGAGTAATTGCCTACGTGAGTAGACAACTACGTCCACATGAGAAAAATTACCCAACCCATGATTTGGAACTTTTAACTGTTATTTTCGCTTTGAAAATCTGGCGACACTATCTTCTGGGTAACAATCTCTCTCAGCTTTCCCAAGAATTTAAAAGTTTAACTTAATATTTGTACTTAATATACCCTCTTTGTTTTAGGTGAAAAATTTGAATTATTTACCGACCACAAATCTCTGGAGTATCTCTTCACCCAGAAAGATCTAAATCTATGGCAACAACGATGGTTAGAATTTCTAGCATCTTATGACCTAGATATTCTGTAAATGCCCAGAAAAGCCAATGTAATTACTGAAGCCTTGAGTAGAAGACATGTATTCTTGCTCATCTTATTGTCGCTACTAATCTTCTTAAGAGAACCGCAAGAAAGAAAAAAGAAGACGAGTTTCTTCAAGAAATTTATAAAAGAATATGTCAAGGTGAAGATTCTAGTTTTGAAGTTGATAATAGAGGGATTATAAGACAAAAAGGCAGGTTGTGTGTCCCAGACATTCCCGATCTAAAACGTGAAGTTTTGGACAAGTGTCACAAGTCCAAACTTAGCATCCATCCAGGAGTTAATAACATGTATCGAGATATCAAAAGAACTTTCTGGTGGAAAACAATGAAAAGGGACATATCTATTTATGTCAGTCGCTATGCAACTTGCCAACAGATCAAAAGTGATCAAAAGATTATGGCGGGTTTACTTCAGTCTTTGGAAGTACCTAACTGGAAATGGGATCAAGTGCCTATGGATTTCATAGACGGTTTTTCACGAACGAAGAAAGGAAATGAAGCAATTTGGGTTATTTTGGACCGTCTGACCAAGACTGCCCACTTTATTCAAATAAAATCTACCCGTACAGCGGCGGGTTTGGCAGGGCTATATATAAAAGAGATTGTTCGTCTCCATAGTATACCGAGCAGTATATTGAGTGATCGGGACCCGATCTTCACTAGTAGATTTTGGGAGGCATTTCGAGCCGCATTAGGAACCAAACGGCCAGCGAGAATTAATTATTGGGGACAGACAGACCGGCAAAACAGCAGTAGCCACAGATACGATTCTCAATCAAAAAGGGGAAAATGTAATCTATGTTTATGTAGCTATTGGTCTGAACTTCAGCACTGCTTATCACCCGCAGTCTGATGGGCAGACAGAAAGGATTAATCGAATATTAAAAGACCTTTTGCATGCTTGTATACTTGACTTTGGCGGTTCTTGGGAGGAGCATTTGCATCTGGTAGAATTCTCATATAACAATAGCTATCAGGCCAGTATCGAAATGGCTCCTTTCGAAGCTTTATATGGTCATCCGTATCGATCACCGACATGCTGGATTGAGTTTGGTGATAGACTCGATCTTGGACTGGATATGATTAAAAAAGCTACGGAGAAAGTGGATTTTATTCGAAAGAAGTTAATAATGTCTCAAAGTCGTCAGAAAAGTTATTACGACCGTAGGAAAAGAGCTTTAGAATTTCAAGCTGGAGATTTCGTTTTCTTGAAAGTGTCTCCAATGCATGGTGTGTTGAGATTTGGGAAGACTGGTAAGCTGGCACCGTGTTATATTGGTCCTTTTCCTATACTGGAAAGGGTTGGCCCTCTGGCATATCGAGTGCAGCTACCTAACTAGTTATCTGGCGTGCATAATGTGTTTCGTATTTCTCACCTCCGGAAAGATGTGCACGATCCAGACAGTATTATCGACAAGGCGGCTTAGTAGGATTTGGAAATTACAACAAAACTAGCAGTTAGAAGAGAGCCATTGAAAATAATTGATCGTGATGAAAATCAATTGAGGAATAAAGTTGTGAAATTAGTCAAAGTGCAATGGGGTGATGATCCAAACGACTGTACTTGGGAAATAGAGGATAGCATGCAGAAGTCCTATCCCAATTGCAGAGTGGATATTCCGGCTTGATTGGTAAGCCATTTCCCTATCTTTTTCTGTGTTCTTATATTCTTTCTTTGTTTTTCTCTATCTTTCAAATTACGAGGACGAAATTTTCTTAAGGGGGAATTTGTAACATCCCCAAAATTTTATCAATTTAAAATTAGAAATTTATTTGAATTTCTGGAAATTAATTTGGAATAAATTTGAAAATTTAAAAAAAACAAATTAAATAAGTATTGATTAAAATATAAGAATAAATTTGAATTTGAGTTTGAGTTTGAATTTAAAAATAAATATCTTAGTAAAATAATTTAGATTGAAAAATAATACATGTGATTAATTATTTATATATATAATTTATTTCAAACTATTTTCTTAAGAGGGTTATACATAAATATTAATAAAGAAAATGTATTTATAAAATAAGAAGTACAATTTAATAATTAATGTATAAATATTTTCTTATGCAAAAGCACAAGTGTAACATTATAATGTGAAAACTTACAAGTGTTAAGATGTAAATTATGAAAATGAAAAAGCGTCATTTTACTTTTATTTTTGAGGAAAATGGATAATAATAGAAAAACAAGATTATATAAGCTATTCCATCTCCTCCCTCTCATCTCTTTTATCTTCATTTTCAAAAGTCTGTACATTTTTAAAATCAACAACAAAGTAATCAAACTAGACAACATTCTCAACATTTAAACTAAAAGCAAATTCCAGTAAATAAAAATCTGAAACAACCTTCTCAAATTTCAAACCTAAAAAGCAATTTCAAGTAAAGCAAGATCAACCTAGAAATTAGGCAATCAAGAGCAAAACAGGATTCAACTTCAACAACTAAACTAAAGCAAGGATCATCACATAAACAACAATCTAATTCAAAGAGAACAAACCCAGAAAACAAGTCCCAATTTTTTTCTAATTCAAGAAAAAAGTACAAGCCCTCTATTTCAGGTTGATAGGTGGGTAAACTTCTTTAAAAATTTGGAATTGCACTTGTTGTTTGTGATGATGATGCTTGAGATTAAATTGTAAAGTGCTTACGTGCAAGCAGATATATGTAAATATATGCAAGATGACTGTGCATGCCTGATATCAGGCATTTTGCCTCTGTTTGGAAATAGGTTTTCAAAACTTATTTGAAAATTAGAAACCTTCTTCCCTGATTCTTTTTTAACCTTAGGATTCAAATAAAAATTGTTTTTTTGAACATGTTTAAGCTCTTAAAATAAATCCAAGCATAATTAACATAATAATTTCCTAAAAGTCAAGAAATACAGATAAGCACAAAACATATCAAAATTTCAAGAATCGTGTTTTCTGATTTCAGGTATAATATTTGAATTGTTTTCAAAAATGAGGATTTTTAAAAGTAAAATCATATTTTTTAAGTACGTATTCACTGATTAATTCGGGGATGATCGAAATTGGGGTTATTGTCAAATGATGGTCATCGACGTGATGAGGATGGTAGAGGTTGTGGCTGGAGATAGCCGAGGTGATGTGGGTTCGGGTAAAAATGCTTGAAATTTTTTAATTTGATCGTGGTGATCGAACGTCGTTCATCTAGGGTTTAAGCTAGTATTTTTGTATAGGTCGAAATTCCTATTGCAGTGTCGTCCTCTGGTGATCGAAGTTGATCGCTCCACGAGGATAGTGGCGTGAGTTCTGGACGAAGCTTCGGAGATGATCACGCGACCTTTGATGGTCAGAGGTGGATGAACGAGGTAGTTTTTGGTGATCATGGCTGTTCCAGTTTGGGTCAGGATGGTCGATTTTGTTTGGCTCACGAATTCGTCGACTGTGGGTTCTACATGTTTGGATAAATGGTCGTGGATTTATGGAAGGTGTTAAAGATGGCCAGAGCGCCGGCGATCGATGGTGCACGTGCACATTGGATGGTTTGTGTCAGTAGGCATGGGTTGGGAAGGAAGGCTTTGGACTCGAAGTAATCTTCAGGGAACTAGGGTGATGGCTCGAGTATGAGTTCGGGGGATTCTTCGAACATACCTGGTTTAACACTTAAACAAAATTTAAGTTTGAAAAATAAAAGCATACGGGTTGGTTTTGGAAAATCTCGAAGCAAACAAGCAATGGTCTCGGGTAACACTCGAAGTTGACTCAGGTTTTATAATTTCCAGTTTTAAAAAAACTTTAACAATCTAAGTTTACTTAATTTCTAAAACTATTCTTTTTGAATTAATGATTGTTATTAAGTTAATATATGTAATTAAAGGTTTTAAAATAAAATATGTTGAATTAATTAAGCTTAAGATGTTTTAAACTTATATTTTAAAAGAGTTTGTTTTAAATAAAAACTTAACAAAGTGATTAAGAAGTTAATCAAATGTTTTTAAATTTTTAATTTAAAAGTCATGTTAATTTATATTTTTAATGATAATTAAATAATTAATGATTTATAATTACTTAATAATTAAAGAGTAATTATTTGAAGTTAATTAATTATTAATTAAAAAGGTTAATCAATTTATAATTAAGGATTAATGAAATAAGGTAATTAATTAAGGGATAATTAATTATGAAGGTGATTAAGATTTAATTAATTTATAGTTAAGGATAATTAATCTTGATTAAAGATAATTAATGAAAGTAATTAAGTGGTTAACTAATTTAAAATACATGATTAATTCATCTTAATTGCAGATGATTGATTATTATTGAATGCTGTGTATTTGATTGATACCTTTGATATGTGATTGTGATATTATGTGATGTGAATTGCTTTGTGCTGAGCGGTGATATCTTGATTTGTTTCTGTGCGAATGTGAAAACCCATTGGCCGGTAAAACGGCATTTGAATTTCGATGCGACAGGGAGTCGGACTCCCGTTGGTTATCCGAAACCCACATCGAATATTAATTGTGAATCTTTGTGATTCAAATATCCACATGTTTTTAAATTAAGCGCTCACTGCTCGGTTAAGCCGAGAAAGGACCTTGCGTCATATAACCCATTCTGAAAGTGATACGACGAAATAGATTGCATTTGAAGACAGTGGTGAAGACCGGGAGTCTTCGAGAATGATAGGATAACCTATCGAATGACTCTGCACTGAAATGCTCTAGTATAGAGATCTCCATATGTGATGGGAGTCCGATCAGGATTGTGGATGCCCGGATTGCTAGGGCTTCTTCCTTTGTTGGACAAAGTGCCTTCGGTTCTGTTCGAAGCCGGAATAGACTTGTATGGTTGTATGTCTGGCATTACAGTTTGAGATATAAAGCTGAT
The DNA here is from genome assembly GCA_030765085.1 of Allium cepa. Taxonomy (NCBI): domain Eukaryota; kingdom Viridiplantae; phylum Streptophyta; class Magnoliopsida; order Asparagales; family Amaryllidaceae; genus Allium; species Allium cepa. The sequence goes on from CM060944.1 coordinate 448,737,470, forward strand.
TTCTTTCAAATACATTTCTTTTGGTGGCAGAGAATTTATTCTCTTAGTTAACACCCTTCTCTGAGACGTACGAGCTCACAGGTTATGTAGTTGAAGATTATCAGTGATATACTCCTAATTTGGTAGTGTGGCATGCTGAGTGCTGTTGTGTGTTGCTGATCATTTGTTGATCAAAGCATGGCTTTTTTGTAAAGCGTAGCTTTGTGGACGAGACCCCGTCGGACCTCACACCCGGGAAATGGTCGAAATAGGAAAGATGCAGCAAGATTATGAGGGTCGCGCCCTTTAGGGTATGTCTATTTCCTTCTGGAAAAAGGTAATATCATGATATGGAGCTCAGATACTTAACCTATGTGGTTGCTACAAATTTATTACTTTGTGGTTGTTTCTTTGTGGTTGAGGACCTTTGGATAAAGGTCGGTAATGACCGGGGGATGTCATACTCGTGTAGTAGTTACCTAGTTACAGAGGTAACCCAGACTTGTGTTGGTAGAAATCCAGGTAGATTCTCGGGACGTCCCTCCAGAGGTGTACTCATGTGGCATAGGAAGTTCCTTAGCCTGACCATTTGTTGGAAATCCAATCACCAATATGAACCCTGTACGGTTTTAGTTGTATAACCTACGATTTGCTTATGGTGGTGACCCACTGTTTAGATGGTAGCTATAGTAGACATAGTACGAAATGTCTATACTGGCTAAGATTAATATTATACTTTCGAAAAAATTTCCTACAACTATGCACTAGTAATAATATCAAAGAATTTTCTTGTATCAAGCATGTTTGACTATCATAAGAAGAAATCTCCTCCAATTCTACGATTGCATTGTGTGTGTGGTGGAAGGTCTTATGGTAGTTTCATTTTCCAAAAGCATGAACGAATTTCTTTTATAAATTGCTTTCGTACAAACAACTGTTTTTATTTACTCATACCAGTCCCATGACTATCCCGGAGTTTAATGTTCCCTTCCTAAACTCTGGGTGCCCATAATTTCCACACGGGCAGCATAGAAGCAGGTATCTGTGTTTTGGAGCTTGCTTAGATCTAGAAGTCTTTTGGTAGCTGTCGTATTTTGGAAGCTTCTAGTTTGAATTTTTGGAAGCTTTGAAGTTTGGAAGGTGGTGCTTAGTTTGGATTCTCGCTCTTTCCTTTTTGAAGACTCTGTGGTTCTGCTTTGATGTTATCGTTTGTTGTTGTGTCATGTATAATGAATCTCTTATGATGGTGGTTATATGTTGTAATCTGATGTTGTATCTGTGGTGTTGATTAATGAAATCATCTTTTGTTACGCTGTTTATATTTCATCTAATGTTGTTATAAGCTCCATCTGAACTGGAGTTCAACGTTTGAATCTCCGGCAGTCGAATACAAGTGAGGTATTTGATGTTGATTTTTGAATGCTGGATTTCCCGTCGTGACAATTATTATTAATAGATTTCCAATTTCCAGACAATTTCAAACAAAAAATTTCATAATTCTCTTCATTCGGATTTTTTTCTATAAGTGCTACAATAGAAGGCTTGTAAACACTTAACATATGTAAAATTTTAGACTATTTGCAGGGGAGTTCATTCCCCTGACATTCTAGGCAATAATAGACATTAATATGGTATATAAAAATTGAGAATTACATGTACCTGACACTGTAGTGCCCTTACCTCTCCTTTCATTTTCAACACTTTTAGCTTTAAGCCTATTTGACATTTCATCCCAATTTGGGTTCACAGAGATGTACTTCTGTTTAAAATCTTTGTTCTCTTTATTACCCTTAATCTTACTAGTTTCCTTTATTTTTGGGATGTGTAGTTCAAAGGGATCATACTAATCAACGACATCTACCATCTCAGTTCCATCATTGCTTGCAACTTCTGGAATTTTAATTAGAGAAATATCAAATTTTCCAGTAGTGCGAGGCATGGCTGAGTCAGGTTCCTTAACTGTTGCAGCCCGCTCTAGTGGAGGGGTTGTTTCAGTAATTCTATCCAAATCTAGAATTTCATATTTCTAATGAACTTCATTATTATTATTTGTAACAGAACTGTCTATAATTAAACAAGGGTTTGTAACTGGTGGGTTACAGACTTTAGGACCTTTATATTCTTTTCACCCACCTCTTTACTGCTCTGTATTTTTCCCTTTGAGATGCTTTCTTTAACATTATAATGAACTTCCTCTGCTAGATCTGATAATCATGATCAGAGAGCACAATATCATTCTTTCTTTGATCGAAAGTGATACGCTCTTAGTTAATTTGATCATCTTTACCAAATGATACAGTCTGTTTTTGTGTTATTGAAGAGTTTATTGCATTAGAATTTAAAGTCTGTTTCTTAATTTTCTTGATTATTTCTTTTGGGTACCCATGCTTGTTTTGGACTGCACTGTTCTCTGGTGTGTTTGAAACATTTGCATGCATTACACTTCGGTGGGCCCCATTCGTATTCATCTTTTTAAGTAATTTTTCCCCCATTATACAAAGAAAGATAGATCTCATTAGGAAGTTCATCATTTGAAGACACTTCTAAGAAGGCGAGCATAGTTCAATCTCGTCTTCACAGTTGTGGCTGTATCCATTTTAATGGGTTTTCCTATAATACTCGACATGATGCTGAACACCTCTCTGTTCCATTGATTAAGATTAACACAGGGTAATCTTACCCATATCAGCACTGTAGTTAGCAGATCTTTGTCCAACTTTAATGAATTAGACCAACTTATCATTATGATGAATTTTCCATTGTAGAAATATGGTCCATTTTTCTAAACTAAATTGCAATCTTGATATTCTTTAAATTTAACTAGAAAGAACCCGTTCTCTCGAGTGAAAATTTCAAACTAACCAATCGGATTCCAAACTCTTTGAATATATGATTTAAAACACAAGTAGTATGGTTTAGTACCCACTACATAAACAAGAACAGAATTATTCCATGATTCAATTTCCCTTTTACGTACCTCTTCTTTAACCAGACCATACTTCTTATCATTGATCTTAATTGATGTTATATGCTCTAGATTGCATTTGTCATCAATTGGTTCTTGAGGTTGATCTACAATAATATCTGCTTATGTTTTTTGGCCTTGCTTCTTGTTCAATGAGATGGCTATTGGTTTTCTCTGTTGTGACACCATATCGCCTTTTTTTGTTTGTTGGGTGGTGGTTTTCTGACCATCTTTGCCTTTTAGATCGACTTTATTGAGAGCTGGTGGCAACTCCTAAGCATTCTTGGCCTCTCTCTTCTTTTCTTGCTTAGATTGGACCAATTGAAACCAATCATTATCTATGTTAATAACCCCTAATAGCTTTCTGATGTGAAAAACCTTAGTTGGTTTGATTAGAGAGGAAGAATTAGAGTGTTTTGAGGAAATTTGTTGAGGGAATTGATTTTCCTCCATGGCTGAAAGGATACCATAGATTTCAAATTAAGTGCTAGATCGACAGGCAATAGGTTATGTTTGTATTATTGAATACATCATATTACCATGCATCTCTAATTTAAATTTATCAGTTTTTTCTTTGAAAGTTTTATGGTATATGTCAAGGATTTAAGTTTATTCTGATACAAGTTGCAATGTATATTTTTTGCATGGAGAAAAAAATGAGTTATTGTAATAGCGACCTACAGTCATGTAATCAAACATTTATTGATGCATGTGTTTGCAATTTACATGAACATCCATTGATTCATGTGTACAAGAATAAAATTTTATGTCAAAGTTAAAGAAAATATAATGATATTAAACTTTTGGGAGCGAATTTTTATTGCACATGTAGGTTGCATTCGTGGACAAATTTTTGGCCGGAGGAAAGTGGCAGAGGTTTTTCACGTCCGACATAAAAGCTAAGTCAATGGCTGAGGAAGAGGAGATTCAAGTTTCGATTCCTACAGTTTTTTCTAAGAGTTAATATTTACGTACGTCGAATATCAAAACTGTTATATCTACTACAAAACCGTCTTCGTTTAGCGACAGCAGCTAGCGACCGCTAAAAAATGCAGCCGATCGCTAAACGCGTATATACAGCAGCAACCCACGAACAGAAACCACTATCTTTTTTCCACCAAAAAAGCTGCGGCCTCTTTCTCTCCTCCTCCACCGATGCTCCAACCACCGCCCCACGATGCGAGCTACTAATCTCTCCATCGCGAAAGCTACAAATCCTCGTAGCTCGAAAGTATGTTATTTCTCTCCAATTTCTATTAATCTAGGTTTAATCCAAACCTTAATTTTTAAAATAGGTTGATTATGTGATAGAAATTGATGATTATGTAGTACTAGTAGTTGATAGTAGCGTACTGATTGATTTGGGGATAAGTTGAGAACCCTAATTTGGCAAATTAGTTAATTATGGTTTTGTTATTGTGTATTAGTTAATGTTAATATTGTATTTGTTGAGTAAGTGATATTAGTTAGTAGTTTGATCGTTTAATTTGTAATTGAAAATTAGGGTTTATTTAAAATCCGAAAATTGGTGTATAATTAGTGATTGATATGCTAATGGATAAATAAGTTTACGCGAATATTTGTTATAGTTAATTAGGACAATGTTTGTTATAGTTTGCGCAAAAACTAGTTTATAATTATTGATTAATATGCTGCTGGATTGGTACGGTTAAACCAGAAATATTTTTTTATTTATGTAGCGTGTGTACATTGTAAGTATTAGTTGTTAGTATAAAATAAAATTAATTCAATTTATTACAAGTGCTAACATCTAATTTTCATTTAAAAAATCGATAAAAAATTTAAATTGTTAACTGAATTTTAAAAAACGTTTTAAAATTTCAAATGTATTAAATAAAATATTCAAATGGTTGAATGAATTATATAATTTGGAAATGAGCATAAAAACAAATGTTATAATGAAATCAATTTTTGTAAAAAATTAATAAATGAATATAACAACAATAAATATTCTACTAAAATTGATTTTGTAAAAAATGAAGAAATGAATATAATAACATTAAATATTTTGCTAAAATCGATTTTCTAATAAAAATTAGGAAATGAATATAACAACAACTAATATTGTACTAAAATCGATTTTGTAAAATAATTTAATAAACAAATATAACAACAACAAATATTCTACTAAAATCAATTTTGCAAAAAAATTATGAAATGAATATAAGAACATTAATTATTTTGCTAAAATCGATTTTTTGAGAAAAAATTAGGAAATGAATATAACAACAACAAATGTTGTACTAAAATCGATTTTGTAAAGAAATTTAAAAATGAATATAACAACAACAAATATTTTGCTAAAATCGATTTCGTGAAAAAATTAAGAAATGACTATAAGAACTAAAACCGATTTCCAAAAAATTGAGAAATAAGTATAACAAGAATAAATATTATACCCAAATCAATTTTCTAAAAAAATTTGAAATGAATATAATGTTGATTTGGAAATAAGCATTAAAAATTATTTCAACAAATAATTTACGCTAAAAAATTAAACCCTTTAGTCCCAAAAGGTTTTAATTTAGTTTAGAAAATACAACAATAAAAATACACCTGTTGGAAGCAAAGTTATGCATAGAAGAGAAGTGAAGTGAAGTGCTATCGAAATTGGACAGAAGTGTGGTGTGTGTAGCCTTTAATCCTAAATGGCTTTACTTTATCTTAGAAAATACAACATCAGTATTACATTTGAGTGCAGGTTATGCATAGAAGTGCAAGTTATGCATTGAAGAGAAGTGAACTGAAGTGTTGTCAAAATTACTAACATATAATTTTAAATAAGAAACAATGTTTGATTATTTTCTCGACCGTACATGGATGTATAAAGTCAGAACTGGTATGAAAGGTTCGATGAAGGAACATTTCTATAATGGTGTATACAAATTTACTATATTCGCTACATCTAATAATGGTAATAATGAAGAACTTCGATGCCCTTGTAGTGAATGCTAACATTTGAAGCATTGGAAACCAGACACGTTTAAAGTACATTTGTATAAATTTGGTTTTGTGCCAAATTATTATTTATGGGTTCATCATGGAGAGCATGATGCACCTACACCTAATTCTGTTGCATCAGAGGATGGTCATGTTATGACAAACCTAACAGAAGATACGGTGGAAGATGCAGCACGATCAATGTTCCCTACCATCCATGTTGACAATCAAGACGTAAACATAGAAGAAGAATCGAATATGGGCGCGAAAATAATTTATGATTTACTAGATGCTGCTAAGAGGCCATTGTGGGATGGTTGTAAATGTGGAACCAAATTATCAGTAACCGTCGAATACATCACTATGAAATCAAAATTCGAATTTACAGAAGCTAGATTTACAGTAGTTGTACAGGCTGCAAAATGACATATGCCACCTAATAATCTAATATGCGATAGTCATTATAAAGTAAAAATAGTTATGTTGGTTTTCAGTCTGCGTTACTAAAAGATAGATACATGTATAAAAGATTGTATGTTGTAGTGGAAAGATGGAACTAACCTTAAAACTGCAAAATGAGCAATGAGGAAAGATACAACCAAGAAAAAAGAAAGAAAAGGAAGTTCCGTACAAGAGAATGCATTATTTACCCATCACTCCTAGATTTCAAAGGTTATATGCGTCTTCAGCTATGGCATGTCATATGCGATTGCACAGCATGAGAACATAGAAAGAGGATCCATTAACACATCCATCTGATGGAGAAGCATGGAAACATTTCGATAGAATATACCCTGCATTTGCTGTAGAGAGTCGTAATATGAGACTTGGTTTATGTAAGGATGGATTTTCACTATTCTCTCAGTCTGTTAGTAAATATTCATCTTGAACTATTACCGTTACTCCATATAACTTACCTCCATGGATGTGTATGAAAACTCCATATATGTTTCTGACCGTTGTCATCTCTAGCCCTAATGATCCAACTTAAGGAATCAATGTTTATTTACAACCATTGATAGAGGAGTTGAAACACAATGGCATGAAGAATTTGAAACATATGACATTTTGAGAAAAAAGAATTTTCATATGTTTGCTTCTTTTTTATGGACTATTAGTGATTTCCCTACATATGGATGCTTTTGGGTTACAATAGAGCCTGTCGTCTAGCATGTCCTTATTGCGTGAAAGAAACACGAGCATTTTCTTTACGATATGGAAAGAAAATTGATGGTTCGATTGTCATCGGTGTTTTCTCCATCCCAATCATACTTTTAGAAGAGACAAAAAAACTTCAAAGCTAGCAGAGAAGAGAATATGAAACCACCAAAGGTTTGGTCAAGTGAAGAAATATATGAGATTGTGAAGGACAGTCCAAAAATGGACAGTCCAAAAATACATGAAACTGGAGTACAGACTGAAATTCCAGGTAAATTGGTTATTCATAATTATTGTAAACAATGTATATTTTAGGAGTTACCATATTGAAAAGATCTCTTACTCCGACATAATATTGACATGATACACAATGAAAAAAATGTGTTTGATAACATGTTTAATACTGTTATAAATATAAAGGGCAAAACTAAGAACGATTTGAATTCAAAACTTGATATAGCACACTTTTGCAAACGTCCCGAACTTTATATGAAGCCCGATGACAATAAAGAAACCTAAAGCATGCTGTGAACTAGACAGCAAGCAAGTAAAACTCATGCTAAAGTGGGCTGAAAGACTAAGATGTCCTGATGGGATGTCTTCTAATCTCCGTAGATGTGTTGACTTTAAAAACAATAAACATAATGGGATGAAAAATCACGATTGCCTTATTATGATGGAATATTTATTATCGGTGGGTTTTAAAAAACTATTGCCCGTAAAAGTATGGAGTATTATAACAGAATTAAGTATGTTTTATAAACAGCTTTGTTCGACGACGTTAAAAGTCGAGCGTATATGAAAACTTGAAGTAGAAATCCCTATATTTATTTACAAACTGGAGAACATATTTTCGCTAGGTTTCTTTAATGTAATGGATCATTTACCTATTCATCTTCCATCTAAAGCACTTCTTCGAGGTCCTATGCAATATGGATGGATGTATCCATTTGAGAGGTAATATTGATTATCCGTAATATTTATGCTATTCTAAATTGAATTAAATTAATTTTCTAATAGGTCTTCGTTTGAAAGGTAATATAGATATACATAAGAAAATTTAAACTGAATTAATTTTCTAATAGGTACTTGAATCATTTGAAGAAAAAAGTTAGATAAAAAGCACGAGTTGAAGTTTTGATTTGCAAATCATATCTAAAAGAAGAAGCTTCATTATTTTTCTCTCATTATTTCAGTGACCATGTGAATTTATCATTTGTAAGTGTTCCTCGTAATGGTGAAGCTATTGGACAATATTCCTCTCAAATAATGTTATCTATTTTTAGACAACATGGCAGACCCGCTAGAAAATGTGTGGAAATATCATTAGACGATGGAGATTACCATATAGCACACACATATATTCTTCTTAATTATGCTAAAATTGCACCATTTGTTAGGTAATAATAAATTCATACTTATTTAAATTATACTTATGTGTTACTTATAATGGAACATATTACATATATGTTTGCAGTATATATGAATCACGACATCATTTGGCAATCTCAGTAAGGACTTTACTAAATGGTTTTCGAACTACATTTATGATCCAAAAAACAGTGTCGTTCATGAAGGATTACAACATCTTGCACTCGAACCAAAAAGAAATGCCAAGGCTTATCCAATATTCCTCATTAATGGATTTAAATTCAACACCATAGATTATGGTGCTGATAAATTAACATATAATAGCGGTGTATTTGTCAAAGGTAGTAATGATCCAGATGAGCATATAAAAGATTTTTATGGCGTCTTAACGCAGGTTTTAGAATTGACATATTATATGCAACCCGTAGGAGAAAAAAAATTATTCAAATGCAACTAGTTCAACAATGTTCCTGGTTTTGGAATCAATGTGCACAAAAATTATAAGCTTATTGAAATTGGCCGTGGATAGGAGGATTTAACTAAATTGACTACTCGTCTTTTGAGATTGGGATACGATGCGTTCAAGCTAGTTGGATGGTCTGGTGTCAGTTGTTCGGCCTGGGAGGCATGGATCGGTCTAGATGGTGTCGTTCGGCATGGGATGTATGGCTCGGTCAAGGAGAGGACGTCATGCATGGGTCAACGAGTTGAAGCAGCTCGATCGAATGCGGCTCGGTCAAGGAGAGTTGGTCATGCATGCGGTTGGTGTTATGGTTCGTGAAAGGAAGTGCGGTTTAAGGATCTTAAGGCTAATTTAACACTAAAGGGGGGTGAATAGTGTTCAATGGATTCTAAGACATATATGGACTAATTTAAAATTTATGATATAAACAAATGCAGAACTAAATCACAGAACAATCACAAAATCAAACATAGATGCAGAAAGTAACAAAAAGAAGTAAAAGGAAAGAACATACCAGATTTTATACTTGTTCGGAGTTACCCTACATCCATTCCTACACCAAGGCAAACATCTCTTATAGATTTTTATTATACCAATGTCAATATTACAATCCTCAATTTCTAAAGGCCTTGAGGTACCCTTTTGTCTTCGAGCTCGGGGAGAACTCTCTTGATTTATGGGACATAAGATCACCCAATTGATTTCCAGGCATAACCACACCTTATAGAGAGACTCGATAAACTTTTGATTACAAATTGACCCTATAACTCTGAATAGCACTTTGATCTTCGAGAGAGAGCAGAGAATCAAACAAGAATGAGATTCTTATTTGATTCACTTGAGAATTCGGCAGAATTTCAGCACGATCTTAAAAATATGAAAATTTTAGAATATGGATTTATGGAGAAGGAGTAAAGAAAATAAGAAAATAGTTAGTTAGAAAATTCATTTGTGAAGGCTATTTATAGACCAGTAACGGTCATAACCATTTGTGAAGAGATTTAAATGAATAAACACTTCTTTTGAAAATTCAAACTTTTGAATTTAACGGCCAACATGTCGACATGGGGTATCCCATGATGTCGACATCCCTTAGTTAAAAACAATGTAAAATTTGTTTTGAAAATGGTATTGAAAGGAAAACAAGAAAAATGATTCTGGAGTAAAATAAACTAGTTTCCCTATGTTTTAAAATAAAGAAGAGTAGAAAACTACATTTTTAGAATGTACACATAAATTTGATTTTAAATCTCAAGTATATATATATATATATATATATATATATATATATATTATAAAGAATATTTAAAAATCAGAAGATAGTTTTAAAAAACCAACGAAGTTTAAAACAAGAGTTTATTTAAAAACAAAAACAAAGAATATTTTAAGGTTAAAACATCATTTTGAAAATCATTTGAAAAGATAATTTTTAAGGCTAAAATATTTTGAAAAGCAGTTTTGAAAATCATTTTGAAAAACCATTTTGAAGTAGTTATGCAAGCTTCTTCCTGTAGAATATTTCATCACACTAGGACTCGAGAACTTGTACAAAACCAGGATGTTCGTGGGTTTGTAAGCCACTTGTCGTAGGTTTATGAGCCACTTGTCGTGGATTTGTAAGCCACTAAGAAGGTAGAAATGGGTTCCATCCCAAATGAAATTTGGAATGAACATTTCTATGCTATTATGAAGTTTTAACAAAGCTAGACACTTATATTGAAATCTAGATCTTAATAATCATGAGTCTTCAAACTTGATTTCTTCATTCTTGATCTTTATACTGTACAGTTGTGATAACCCAAATGTTCAGTAATTGATAATTAACTGGATATAATTAGTAAAATATACTAATTTATAAGTTAGATAAACAGTTCTGGTAATAAAAATATATGTATAAATAAGTATTGGTTTGATGATCCTCCTAGTATAATTATTTTTAGATAAACCGGCAAATTGATATTTTCAAAACAATAGTAAGAATGTGTTGTTTATATATATAGATATAAATATATTTTAAATGGAATTATCATTTACAAATTAAATTTGTGTTTGTTTAAAATATATATAATTATTTATAAGTATTTAAATTGGGTTTTATTTCATTTTCTTTTAAGTAACACATAGATAGATAAAAGAAGGGTTAAATATGAAGACATGTATAAATATAAACTAAATTTTAAATATTATATAAATATGCATGAAAACATATTAATACAACATAAAATGAAAAATGTAAGCTAATAATGATACGTTATTACAAGTGTAAATTAATTATATATGTTAAGGACAACTGTAAGCTAAATAAACATGTGTCACAATATCATTTATTTTCTTTTATTTCCATAAAAATCATCATTAATGCTATAAATACATATATACTCTCTCTCCCTCATTTTCTTTTCTAACTTTAGTTTCAAAACCCAAAAGAAAAATAAAAATAAGCCAAAAACCTGTAACAGCTAAAACCAGAAATTATACAACCAGGATATTTACAACCATCTCAAATCTCAATCTAAATCATGAAGAAATTTCAAAGCAAATTCATTTTAGATTTATAGCAAGGATCGTCTCAAAAACAATAATCAGTTCAAAGTCAAAACAGTTGCAAAAAAAAAAAGATTAAATTCAGAAACAAGTTTCCAGTTTTGCCAAATCCAAACAAATCTAGGCTTTCTATTTCTTCATAAGCAGCTGAGTAAACATTTAATTTAAAACTTAAGTAGATTTATGGTTGTTGCTTATGAATTTCTGTGATGATGATGTCTGCATGTGTAGATATAAGTATAAATTCTTGTATATGAGTGTGTACAGATGTGCATGTCTGGTTTGTATTCTTGTCAGACTCTGTTTCATATTACAGAGTCTAAATATAGAGATAACTCATTCTCTTTCCCCTTATTTCTTCTAAGGCTTAGTTTTCAAACATTAATTGTTTGTTTAGACATAAATTTAATTTTAAAAATGAATTTAAGTAAAAATATTTGAAAGTTTAATTAAGAATACAGTAGGATTTCTTTCATATATGCTAAAATCAACCACTCTAATCTGCTATTTCAAGATCATAACTTGAATCCATTATAAAAGTTATGTTTTTTAAAACAAATATCAAAATTTTAAATATTGAATTGAATGTGTATTTGAGGAATGACTGGAATTTAGTTTCTAGTCAAATTCTGGTGGCCGGAGCAACTGGAGTGGTCGGGAACATCACTGGAGATGGAGGAGGTATTGGTGGTTCAGGCAAAAATGCAAGGAGGATTTATCATCACCTGTAGCGTCAGCGATAGGTCATAAGAGTTTTAAACCCTAGTTCAGGTTGAAGCTGGAATTCGGGTCATTGCTTCTCCTCTGATTGATCGAGTGCCGTGAAACTCGGGGAAATGGTTGCGTGTTGGGTCGGCTGGGTGTGGCCAGAATCGTCTGACTTCTAGTGGTCGGAGCGGTGTGGTCGAAGGGATTTGTTGAAGGCTGTTTTGGGTTCCAGTCCAACTGAGCAGCTCGATTTTATTTGAGGGATCGTGATTGTGTTTTGGGGGTCGATATTGATTGTTGCGGCGTTGGGTGATGTCCCGAAGGGTGTGGCGATGGTCGGAGTAGGTTTAGGTGGTGGTGCATGTGCATGAGAAGGCAGTGTGTGTCAGAAGGTTTGCTATGGTAGTGTCTCGAAGGGTACTCGGGAATTTGAGTGATGAAACTCGAGTTTATACTCGGGTAGTTTACAAGAGATTAGCCTGTTAAATTTTAACTTAAATTTTATCTAAATGTTGAGAAAAATGGAAAAAAGAGGAAGAACTCGGGTTTAAACCCGAGTGGCATTCGGGTATGACCCGAATTTATATGTTGTGCATATTTAAAAAGTTGTAAAAACTAGGTTTTTGAAATTCAAAATTTAAATTAGTTTAAACCCTATTTTATATAAATTACTTTTTATATAATAAATGTTTTCTTAAACATTTTGATTTAGAAGTTTGAAGTTTGTTAAATTTAAATATTGTTAAGTAAATTTAAAGTGATTTCAAAATTTGAGTAGGAATGAAATTTTAAAAGTTTATATATAGCAAGTTTTTAAATTCAAATTTGAAACTAATTTTTTAAACTATATTTGATAAATGTTTAAGTTATTTTAAGAAAGCTATGCTTTGATAACTTTAAATTATCAATTTAAATAATTATTTTATTTTATAACTTAATTAATGATTTAATTAAGTAATGTTAATGATAAAGATAATGTAAACATGTTAAGGGTAATTAAGGCTGTTATAAGATAATGATTTATCTTAAGATAATTAAGGTTTAATATTTTGTAATTAATTAAATTAATTAAAGGGGAATTAATTATAATTAATTAATTTAATTAATTATAAAGGATTAATTAAGAAATTAAATATAGGTAATTAGTTTACTTGATTAATAAATGATTAAGGATTAAAAGTTAATTAATTTAAAGGTTAATTAATTTGTAATTAAAAATCATTAATTAGATAATGAAGATTATTGATTAATGATTAAAGCTTAATTAATCAAGTAATCAAGTGTAATTAAGAATTATTTAATCAAGTGACTAGGATTGATTAATTAGGTGATTAATGAGTAGTTAATTAAGTAATTAAAGGTTAATTGACTAATAATTAAGAAATGCTTAATTTGTAATTAAGTTTTATTAATTAATAATTAAGGATTTTATTAATTAATAATTGAAGGATCATTAATCTATAATTAAAGATTAATTAAGAAGTTGTTAAATGATAATTGATTGATTACTCAAATGGTAATTGAGGATTGATTAACTGTTAATTAAGGACTGGTTAACTGTTAATTAAGTATGGCTTAACTGTTAATTAAGGATTAATCAACTGGTGATTAAGGAATAATTAATTTGTACTTAAGGTTGTTAATTAATAATTAAGTTTTATTAACTAATAATTAAGGGATAATTAATTAGTTAATTAATGATTGATTAATTAATTCTAAAAGTAATTATGGATTAATTAATTTGTATTAAGAGATATTGATTAATATTTAAGGTTATTAATTAATAATTAATGGATAATTAGTCAGTTAATTAAAGGTTAATTGATTGATTATAAAAGTAATTAAGGATTGATTACTTTGTATTGAAGGAGATTAATTAATAAGTAAGGTTTATTAATTGATAGTTAAAGGATTATTAATCTGTGACTAGAGATTAATTGATTGATTGATAAGGAAATCAAGGTGCGATTAATTAATTAAATGATTGTAATTAATTAATAGTGGATTAAGCAAGATTAGATGATTAATTCGTAAGTAATTAATTTAATTTAAGTTACTTAAATTAATTATGATATGAGTTAATAATGCTTTCTTATGGATGATTGTTTGTGTGGAATATCTGAATTGGATGATATCTATTGGATGATATGCTGTGATATTCTGGTATATGATATTATATATATCGGTGATAAATTTGTGATATTTATCTATGTTAATGCTGTGTGAATTCAAATATTGAATTGAATTAATTTGTTTAAACTTTTAAATAAAGATTAATTAATGTAAATGGTTAAGACTAATTAATCTATGGGGTAATTAAAGATTGATTACTTAATGTAATCAGAGGATAATTAATCAAGGATGATTAATTAAGATGGATGATTAAAGAATGATTAGTTAATTGGGTTGTAATTAATTAATGGTTAAGTAATCATGATTTAGGTAATCCAAGTGATTTAAGTTGGAGATTAATTTAATTGGAGATTAGTTAAATTAATTAGGAATGATATATCTAATAAATCTTGTTTATGGATGGATAAATGATATTGGATGACTTGGATTGATGATATCTCTGATGGGCAATTGAGATGGGCTGTGATATGAATAGGATGAACTGTGTTAATATAGTTTATATATCCAAGTTGAATTGTCATGTGATATGATATCCTGGGCATGAATTGGATTGTTTAAAATTTATCAACTTGGATTAGAAATGATTTTGGATTCGAAGAGACCGGGTCGGTTATCAGTATTACCAGAAACCACTTTGATTAGTAAATTCTTTATATATTGGATATGTGAAATTAAACAGGCTGGAATAGAATGAATTGAGTAACGTGGACATTTAACCTGAAACTGTTGAGTGATAAATGTTTGACTTAAATAAGATTAGAACTCGTAGGAAAGTACGAGTTACCCTGGTACTTCACTTGAGTTATATAGCTTGGTAGATCATACTATATGGGTTTACTCACGCTGGTTTCCAGCCTGATCCGGGTGTTACTTTGATGTAATGCTCGGGTCAGACAAAGTATTACAGATTTTCAGGTGAGGACGTTCTGGAGCTCAGGAGGCGAGCTAGAAGGCAGGAACGTATGGAGAGTATTCCGCTGTGTATATATTGTAGTTTGTCTGAGACATGTTAATTGTATCTATCCAGTGTTGTGCATATGTTGTAACTCTGATGTTTTAAAGTGTAATTTGACAAGTACAGTTTTCCTTTGTATAACTATTATTATTTGATATTATATTTTGATCCGCTGCGAATGTGAGAATTCGTGTTTTGTAGTTTCTGTTTCTTCTTCTTCTATTTCTTTTTTTCCCTAACTATTTGGAATTTTTAGGATCGAAATTTCTGTATCGTTATATTTGGTATCAGAGTTGAAGGTTAAGCGAGAACCTTGGCTCTGGTGGGTGTACTCATTAAGGATAGGGTCAGTGGTATCCTAGAATTAGTCGATGTATATATATGAGAGCGTACTTGTTATTTTCTTATAAAGGTTCTAAAATGGTTTTAATGAATGATTTTTATAAAAGCTTATATTTTATACATAAAACAATAATTGATTGTTGGATATTGAAATTAAAAAAGAATTTAAGTGGTAAATATATATCCAAATAGGAATTGAATAAAATGAACCATTCAAATAAGGAGAATTAAAATTAGTTTCAAACCAAAATAAAATAAAATGGTTATTGTATCAAATATTAGGATGTTTGTTTCCTAATAATGGTAAAACAAAATGGAAAAGTTTGGGGAAGAAAACTTTTAGATAAGTGTGATTTGTAAATTGAAGTGGGGTTTTAATTTGTGAAGTTAGAATCCTAAGATTTAAAAACATTTGAATTTTTTTTTCAAATTGTTAAAGAGAATGATAAATAATATTATTCAGAATATTTTTGAAAGTAGTCTTATTTTGAAATAAGAAGTTGTTTGAAAACATTGTTTGGAATTAAAAACCAAAGGTGTTAAAACATAAGGTATAACTTGGTAAGCAAATTGTTATATAAGAGTAAAAGTTGAATTCTTCTAATTAATTCTAATTTATAGGTTAGGAAGTCCCTCTAGAATTCAGTCTTTGAGAGAGATGACTAAAAATGAAGAATGGATGGTTAGACGCAGAGAGCGAAGAGCAGCTGCACGTAAGGATCGTGAAGAAGCAATGCAAGAGTATAAGAAACAGGTTAAGGAAAGGGCTAGACCAGGGCCTTATAATAATGTCACCTACTACAGATGTTTCAATAAGGGTCATTACGCATCCAAATGAAGTAAAACAAAGGAGGAATTGAAGGGTACATTCCAACGGTTTCGCTCTGAGATCTAGTGCTTTAAGTGTCATAGGAAAGGACATTTCCTAAACCATTGCCCTAAAGTGGGAAAGGCGAAGCGTAAACCAATTGAACCAGTCAATGAGACGACTATTTGCTATCATTGTAAGAAGACGGGACACATCGCTAGGAATTTTTCCGAGAGGCAGAAGAGGAATAAAGCATTGGAACGTACTGTTGGAGGCGTGAAGGATTATCCGAATTTATGATAGGGTAGAAACATTTTATGGTAAATGTTATAAGTGGGGACACCCTGTTGAGAAGTGTATGTTCGGGCTTTGCTCTTTGGAAGGAAGTCCATAGAAAGGATTCTTGTAAGAATATTAGGGCTCTATTCTTTCCAAACCACTAGGTAATAGAAAAGGCATCTAGATTTATGACTTCTGTAAGACTCTTATTTTAGAAAAATGTATGTAATGTTTCAACAACTTGTGTGTAGTCTATTAAAGTATGGAATATTTGGTGGTAGTTCAATCTAATATAAAATTTTATTTATCTATTGAGAATAGAATTGAAATTAATTAAAAAGTGGAATTGTAAGGAATTAATTGAAATTTGATTTGAATAATTAGAAGTGAAATTAAAAGTTGAATAGTTTGAAATTCAAATGGGAAAATTTGAATTGGATGAATTTGAAATAAAATTAAAGTTGAATGAGTTCAAATTCAAAAGGGAATTTGACTTGAATCTGGAAAGAATCAAGGTTAATTCAACTCGAATTAGGATTAATTCAAACTGGAGTTGAAATGAAATTGATATTGAAAATTTATGGATAAGAACTGTAAAATGTTTTTGAAATGAAAGTATATTTTGTGAAATATATGATAAAGAAAAGTAATGAGAAATCAAATTCGAACATTTGATTTGGAATAAACAAAGTTATATATCTTTGTTATATAAGATAAACCTCCCCATGTTGAATCTATAGCCAGAAGAAAAGAATTTTGAAAGTATTTAAAGTATAAAAAGGGAATTTATACAAGTTTGAAGAGGTCCAAAGTTTTTTTAAAGAAGTTATATATATATATATGAAGGATATTATGAGAATGATTTTAAGGAAAGATTTTTGGAACCTATGGATTTGGAAAGGCTTTTGATTTTTGGGAGAAATCAATTTTGGAAATATGCAAAGCCTAGTTTGAGAATTATCAATTTTAGGATAACCGATTTTGTGTAAAGGAGATTTATGTGGGACTCATACTAGGTGTATGATTTGGAAGATACTATAAGTGTATAGTATAAAGTGCTTTGAAAATGACTCTGGAGAAAAAGGCGCTCCCTTGGAATGAACTTCATTAGGAGTGCCACGGGGTGGTGCTGCCTTGAACCCTAAGGGGGGTTCCAAAGTTGATCTTGTGAGGAAGTCCGGACAAACTGAAGTTCCTGAGGATTATGTGTAGTTGTAGCAAAAATCGAGGGCGCTGATGCCTATAGAGACATTTGGGTTATGTTGTGATGACAGTGCAACTCGATGTCACTGCGACCTACTGTAGACCATAGTGGAAGTCGTGTGTGCTGCTGAGAGCCAACAGTCTACACTTGATTTTATATCGATAGACTACGACCTATGGTGACATAGCGAAAGTCATGTGTGCTGTTGAGAGCCAACAGTCTACGTTTGATTTTACATCGGTAGACTGCGACCTATGTGGGAGTGGTGAAGTTTCATTTGGCTGTGAAAATCAAGGGCATTGATGCCTACAGTTACATAGACTTTTGCTGTGATGGCAACGTAACTATGATATAACTGCGATCTGTGGCGGGCTCCATGGCATAATCGAGGGGCGTGGAGTGCCTACACTTACATGGACTTTTGATGTGATGGTAACGTAATCCAAGATGTAACTGCGACCATGGATGGGGGTGATGATTTCCAGAGCATTCTCACTAAAGATATCTCCTCTATTTTCAAAATATATATTTTCAATAAAATTATTTTCCAAATATTTTAAATGGGTGTTGAAAACGGGTTTACCAAGTACTTATAGATTTTCAATTCTACGCCTGATCAACATATGACTGAATTTCTATGAGAACGAGGACGGACTTGTTGAAACGTCGAGTTATAAAATGTTGTTTTTATACAAACTATTTCGGCAATATTTTATAGATTTTAAAGTGTTTTAAAAATGATCAAAAAGTGATTTAACGGAAATTAAGTATTTTAATAAATTCTGGCTTCGTTCCTTTTCGAGGATGAATATATTCAAAGGGAGGAGGAATGTGATAACCCAAATGAATATCATTAATTGATAATTAACTGGATTTAATTAGTAAAATATACTGATTTATAAGTTAGATAAACAATTCTGGTAATAAAAATATGTGTATAAATAAGTATTGGTTTGATAATCCTCCTAGTATAATTGTTTTTAAATAAATTGGCAAATTGATCTTTTCAAAACAATAATAAGAATGTGTTGTTTATATATAAAGATATAAATAGATTTTAAATAGAATTATCATTTACAAATTAAATTTGTGTTTGTTTAAAATATATATAATTATTTATAAGTATTTAAATTGGGTTTTATTTCATTTTCTTTTAAGTAACACATAGATAGATAAAAGAAGGGTTAAATATGAAGACATGTATAAATATAAAATAAATTTTAGATATTATATCAATATACATAAAAACATATTAATACAACATAAAATGACAAATGTAAGCTAATAATGATATGTTATTACAAGTGTAAATTAGTTATATTATGTGAAGGACAATTGTAAGCAAAATAAACATGTGTCACAATATCATTTATTTTCTTTTATTTTCATAAAAATCATAATTAGTGCTATAAATACAACTATACTCTCTCTCTTTCATTATCTTTTCTAACTTTAGTTTCAAAAGCCAAAAGAAAAATAAAAATAAGCCAAAAACCTATAACAACTAAAAACAGAAATTATATAACCAGGAAATTTACAACCATCTCAAATCTCAATCTAAATCATCAAGAAAATTCAAAGCAAATTCATCTCAGATTTATAGCAAGGATCATCTTAAAAACAATAATCGGTTCAAAGTCAAAACAGTTGCAAAAAAAAAAGATTAAATTCGGAAACAAGTTTCCAGTTTTCCCAAATTCAAACAAATCCAGTCTTTCTGTTTCTTCATAAGCTGGTGAGTAAACATTTAATTTAAAACTTAAGTAGATTTATGGTTGTTGCTTATGAATTTCTGTGATGATGATGCCTGCATGTCTAGATATAAGTATAGAATATTGTATATGAGTGTGTAAAGATGTGCATGTCTGATTTGTATTCTTATTCTTCTCTATTTCATATTACAGAGTCTAAATATAGAGATAACTCATTCTCTTTTCCCCTGATTTCTTTTAAGCCTTAGTTTCCAAACATTAAATGTTTGTTTAGACATAAATTTAATTTTAAAAATGAATTTAAGTAAAAATATTTGAAAGTTTATCTGGAAATTAAGAATATAGTAGGATTTCTTTTATATATGCTAAAATCAACCGCTCTAATCTGCTGTTTCAAGATCATAACTTGAATCCACTTTAAAAGTTATGATTTTAAAACAAATTTTAGAATTTTTAATATTGAATTGAATGTGTATTTGGGGGATGACTGGAATTTGGTTTCTAGTCAAATTATGGTGGCCGAAGCAACTGGAGTGGTCGGGAACATCACTGGAGATGGAGGAGGTATTGGTGGTTTAGGCAAAAATGCCAGGAGGATTTATCACCTCCTGTGGCGTTGGCGGTAGGTCATAAAAGTTTTAAACCCTAGTTCAGGTTGAAGCTGGAATTCGGGTCATTGCTTCTCCTCCGATTGATCGAGTGTCGTGAAACTAGGGGAAATGGATGCATGTTGGGTCGGCAGGGTGTGGCCAGAGTCGTTTGTCACTTTGTCTTATGGTGGTCGGAGCAGTGTGGTCAAAGGGATTTGTTGAAGGGTGATTTGGCTTCCAGTCCAACTGGGTAGCTCGATTTTGTTTGAGGGATCGCGATTGTGTTTTGGGGGTCAATATGGATTGTTGCGGTGCTGGATGATGTGCCGGAGGCTGTGGCGATAGTCGGAGTGGCTTCAAGTGGTGGTGCATGTGCATGAGATAGCAGTGTGTGTTATAAGGTTTGCTGTGGTAGTGTCTCGAAGGGGTGCTAGGGAATTTGAGTGATGAAACTCGAGGTTATACTCGGGTAGTTTATAAGAGATTAGCCTGTTAAATTTTAACTTAAATTTTATCTAAGTGTTGAGAAAAATGGAAAGAAAAGGAAGAACTCGGGTTTAAACCCGAGTGGCATTCGGGTATGACCCGAAGCTATATGTTGTGCAGATTTAAAAAGTTTTAAAAACTAGGTTTTTGAAATTTAAAATTTAAATTAGTTTAAACCCTTTTTTATATAAATTATTTTTTATATAATAAATGTTTTCTTATACATTTTGATTTAGAAGTTTGAAGTTTGTAAAATTTAAATATTGTTAAGTAAATTTAAAGTGATTTCCGAATTTGAGTAGGAATGAAATTTTAAAAGTTTATATAAAGCAAGTTTTTAAATTCAAATTTGAAACTAGTTTTTTAAACTATATTCGATAAATGTTTAAGTTATTTTTAGAAATCTATGTTTTGATAACTTTAAATTATCAATTTAAATAATTATTTTATTTTAAAACTTAATTAATGATTAATTAAGTAATGTTAATGATAAAGATAATGTAAATATGTTAAGGGTAATTAAGGCATTTATAAGATAATGATTTTTCTCAAGATAATTAAGGCTTAATGTTTTGTAATTAATTAAATTAATTAAAGAGGAATTAAGTATAATTAATTAATTTAATTAATTATAAAGGATTAATTAAGAAATTAATTAAGGTTAATTAATTTACTTGATTAATAAATGATTAAGGATTAAAAGTTAATTAATTTAAAGGCTAATTAATTTGTAATTAAAAATCATTAATTAGATAATGAAGATTATTGATTAATGATTAAAGCTTAATTAATCAAGTAATTAAGTGTAATTAAGAATTAATTAATCAAGTAACTAGGATTGATTAGTTAGATGATTAATGAGTAGTTAATTAAGTAATTAAAGGTTGCTTAACTAATAATTAAGAAGGCTTAATTTGTAATTAAGTTTTATTAATTAATAATTAAGATTTTATTTATTAATAATTGAAGGATAATCAATCTATAATTAAATATTAATTAAGAAGTTGTTAAATGATAATTGATTGATTACTCAAATGGTAATTAAGGATTGATTAACTGTTTATTAAGGATTGATTAACTGTTAATTAAGGATTGGTTAACTGTTAATTAAGTATGGGTTAACTGTTAATTAAGGATTAATCAACTGGTGATTAAGGAATAATTAATTTGTAATTTAGGTTGTTAATTAATAATTAAGTTTTATTTATTAATAAGTTAATTAATGATTAATTAGTAAATTATAAAAGTAATTATGGATTAATTAATTTGTATTAAGAAATATTGATTAATAATTAAGGTTATTAATTAATAGTTAATGGATAATTAATCAGTTAATTAAAGGTTAATTAATTGATTATAAAAGTAATTAAGGATTGATTACTTTGTATTGAAGGAGATTAATTAATAATTAAGGTTTATTAATTGATAGTTAAAGGATAATTAATATGTGACAAGAGATTAATTGATTGATTGATAAGGAAATCAAGGTGTGATTAATTAATTAAATGATTGTAATTAATTAATGGTTGATTAAGTAGGATTAGATGATTAATTCTTAAGTAATTAATTTAACTTAAGTTTATTAAATTAATTATGATATGAGTTAATAATGCTTGCTTATGGATGATTGTTTGTGTAGAATATCTGAATTGGATAATATCTATTAGATGATATGTTGTGATATTCTGTGATATGATATTGTTTATATCAGTGATAAATGTGTGATATTTATCTATGTTAATAATGTGTGAATTCAAGTATTGAATTGAATTAAATTGTTTAAACTTTTAAACAAATATTAATTAATGTGAATGGTTAAGACTAATTAATCTATGGGGTAATTAAAGATTGATTACTTAATGTAATTAGAGGATAATTAATCAAGGATGATTAATTAAGATGGATGATCAAAGAATGATTAGTTAATTGGGTTGTAATTAATTAATGATTAAGTAAGCATGATTTAGGTAATCTAAGTGATTTAAGTTGGATATTAATTTAATTGGAGATTAATTAAATTAATTAGGAATTATATATCTAATAAATCTTATTTATGGATGGATAAATGATAATGGATGACTTGGATTGATGATATCTCTGATGGGCAATTGAGATGGGCTGTGATATGAATAGATTGAACTGTGTTAATATAGGTTATATATCCGGGTTGAATTGTTATGTGATACGATATCTTGGATATGAATTGGATTGTTTAAAATTTATCAACTTGGATTAGAAATGATTTTGGATTCGAAGAGACCAGGGTCGGGTATCAGTAATACCCGAAACCAATTCGATTAGTAAATTCTTTATATATTGGATATGTGAAATTAAATAAGCTGGAATAGAATGAATTGAGTAACGTGGACATTTAACCTGAAACTGTTAAGTGATAAATGTTTGACTAAAATAAGATTAGAACTCGATGGAAAGTACGAGCTACCCTGGTACTTCACTTGAGTTATATAGCTTGGTAGATCATACTATATGGGTTTACTCACGCTGGTTTCCAGCCTGACCAGAGTGTTACTTTGATGTAATGGTCGGGTCAAACCAAGTATTACAGATTTTCAGGTGAGCACGTTCTAGAGCTCAAGAGGCGAGCTGGATGGCAGGGATGTATGGGGAGTATCCCGCTGTGTATATATTGTAGTTTGTCTGAGACATGTTAATTGTATATGTCCAGTGTTGTGAATATGTTGTAACTCTGATGTATTAAAGTGTAATTTGACAAGTACAATTTTCCTTTGTATAACTATTATTATTTGATATTATATTTTGATCTGCTGCGAATGTGACAATCTGTGTTTTGTTATTTCTGTTTCTTATTCTTCTTCTATCTCTTTTCTTCTTTTCCCTAACTATTTGTAATTTTCGAGATCGAAATTTCCGGATCATTACAACAGTCTTCAATAATCAGTACTTTCCTTACATATATCTTGCATAATAACATTCATATATATCTAGAAAGTAGTGTTAGTATATAAGTTATAATAAAATAAGTTACAAAGGTTATTGTCATCAAAACCACTATCTCCAGTTCCTAACAATCTTCCCGTTTTGATGATGACAATCTTATAAAACATGCTTACCACTTCGATCATACCATAACTCCCCCTTACACCAACAACTCCCTCTTACTTCAAGCCTACTATTTTATATAACTTCTCCCCCTTTTTCATCAACAAATAAACCTTGAACTTAATAGAAAATGAGATAGACAGAAATATGACATAAGGATAGTAACTATGTATGAGTGAAATATAACATCCTAAGTTAAATGGAATTCAAGATTTTATACACCAAAGATTGCTTTTAGAAGAACATTAATTAATATACTTGAATTTCCATCATCATTTGAAGCAAATCTTTCATCTTCTCTTGTAATTTGATGACTCGTATGTGTATGGAACGTTGAAAATGACGACAATGAGGAGAAGTGGGTGAAGAAGGTTCATTATTAGAAGAGAAAGCCATTAATTTACTGTTTTAGAAGTTTATTATATAGAATAGAATAGAGAAAAGGAGTAAAAGTTGAAATATATAATTATATAACTTAATAACTAATTTTAGAGGGAAATTTAAATTTGAAAATCTCGGCCTGTATGTTGACATAGGGGGATGGGTCATGTCGACATGCCCAATTCAATTTTTGAGAAATTTTTATTTATATTAATTATTAACTATACTTGTATTATTTATAATTTATATTTCAGTTAATGAACATATACCTAATTCTCTTCTAAATCTAGTAAAGTTTTGTTCATTTAACGGTTTGGTTAATATGTCAGCAATTTGTTTTTCAGTAATAATATTCAAGAGTTATGACTTCTTTACTCATATTATCTCTAAGAAAATGATGTCTAATACCAATATATTTTGTTCTAGCATGATGAGTTCGATTCTTAGATAGGTTTATTGCACTAGTATTATCACAATAAATTGGTGATTCAGTTATAGTTAATCCAAAATATTTTAAAGTTTGTTGCATATATATAACTTGAGAATAAGCCAAAGCAGCAGATATATATTCCGCTTCAGTTGTTGACAATGATACAGTGTTTTGCTTCTTACGAAACCAGGAAACTAGAGAATGTCCTAGAAAGTGACAAGCTCCACTTGTACTTTTTTGGTCTGATTTACAACCCGCGTAATCAGCATCACAATATGAAATTAAATCAAATACATCATTTTTAGGGTAAAATGAACCATAATCTAAAGTATGTTTTACATATCTTAAAATTCTTTATTCATTATGTTATTAGTTGATCCAAATGTTATATCATCTACATATATTTGTACTAATTGAATATCATTTTTGTTTTTTAATAAAAAGAGTTGTATGTATTTTACCAATTTCAAAACCAGATTGTAGTAAATAAGATCTTCGTCTTTCATACCAGGCTCTAGGAGCTTGTTTCAGACCATATAAAGCTTTTTTTAATTTATATACATGATTTGGAAATTTATTATCTTCAAAAAGTGGAGGTTTTACAACATAAACATCTTATTTTACAAAACCATTTAGAAAAGCACTTTTAACATCCATTTGATATAACTTGAAATTATTGTAGTTTGCGAAAGCAAGTAGAATCCTGATAGCTCTAGTCTTGCTACGGGTGCAAAGGTTTCGTCATAATCAATTCCTTCTTGACAATAACCTTGCGCGACTAAACAAGCTTTATTTCTCACGACCTCACTAAGTTCATTCATTTTACTTTTATAAACACATTTTGTTCCAATTATACATTTATCCTCGGGTCTAGGAACAAGTTCCCAAATATCATTTCTGGTGAACTGATTCAATTCTTCTAGCATAACAAGAATCCATGAATCATCAGATGATGCTTCCTTCGGATTTTTAGGTTCAATAGTTGATATAAAAGCTACATTACTCATACTATTTAGTTGATTTCTTGTTTTAACTATAGATTCAATATTTCCTATTATATTTTCTATAGGATGATCTTTTAATAGCCTAACTCTTTTATTGGGTTGAATGATTTCACAATTAGTTTCATTAGGTTCATTATTTAAAGTTACAAAATCTTCTTCATCTTCTTTTTGTATAGTATCTTTAAAATTTTAATCAAAAGATACATGCATTGTTTCTTCAATAGTGTTAGTTATTAAATTATAAACTCTAAATGCTTTACTTCTATTAGAATATCCGATGAAGATACATTTGTTGGATTTAGGTTCAAATTTATCTAAATTATATTTTGTATTAAGAATAAAACACTTACTACCAAAAACTTTAAAATAAGCTACTATGGGTTTCTTATTGTAAAGTAATTCATATGATGTTTTATTAGTTAATGGTCTAATTAAAATCCTATTTAATGTATAACAAGATGTAGCGACTGCTTCAGTTCAAAGTTTTTAGGTAAATTACTATCAGAAAGCATTGTTCTAGCGTACTCTTGAATCATTCTATTCTTACTTCTACCACTCCGTTTTGTTGTGGAGTTCTTTGAAAAGATAAATTATAAGTAATTCCTTTCTGATTACAAAAATTCTCAAAATTTTCATTTTCAAATTCTCCACCGTGATCACTGCGAATAGTTTTTATTTTTAAAGAACGTTGATTTTGAATTTTTTAGCAAAATTTTTAAATAATTCAAAAGCATCACTTTTAAGTTTAAGAAAAATTGTCCAAGTATATCTAGAATAATCATCTACAATTACAAAAACATATTTATTATGATTAATTGATTGAACTTGAGATGGACCAAATAAATCTAAATGAAGTAATTCTAGAGGTTTAGAAGTAGAAATCATATCTTTTAATTTAAATGAACTTTTCTTAAGTTTTCCTAATTGGCAAGCATCACAAATATTATCTACTTTAAAGTTTAACTTAGGAAGACCTCTAACTTAGTCAAGTTTTGATAACCTAGATAACAATTTGAAATTTAAATGACCAAATCTTTTATGCGAAATCCAAGGGTCACTTGTAATAGCCAAAAGACATAAGTTATCATTTGAAACTTTCATACTAAGGATGTAAATGTTTTTCTTCCTAATTCCTTCAAAGATAATATTTGACTTATTATCCTCGATATGACACTTATCTTTTCCAAATTTAATTTTAAATCCTTTATCACGTAGTTGACTTATACTAAGCAAATTATGTTTTAAATTCCTAACTAGCAAAATATCAGCAATAAGAGGAGTCTTAGAATTACCGACATTGTCGATGCCAATCACATATCCTTTTAATTTATCTCCAAAGTTGACCAATCCAACATCTTGATATATAATGTCATTGCGTATCTCAGGATTTCCATTCATATGCCCTGAACAGCCACTATCAAGTATCCATTTATCTTTCTCAATTTGCACAGTTTGTCCATTGGTTGTTGATTCTTCAAAAGCTATGTAACATGTATGTTCCTACATAACAAACTAATTCGGTAGATAACTTGATTTTTCATAAAAAATATATGCAAACTTATGATACTTGATGAAATGCATAAATTTAAAATAGGATTAACAAAATTTCCTAAAAATTCCATTTTTAACTTTTCAAATTTCATACTATGAAAACTATGAAAACCTATGCTCCGATACCAATTGAAAGGGAGTGCGGATTAAGGTTCTTAAGGCTAATTTAACACTAGAGGGGGGTAAATAGTGTTTAATGGATTTTAAGACTTATATGGACAAATTTAAAAATTACGACATAAACAAATGCAGAACTTGGTCACAGAACAATCACAGAATAAAAAACAGATGCAGAAAGTAAATAAAAAGCAGTAAAAGGAAAGAACACACCGAGTTTTATACTGATTTGGAGTTATCCGACATCCAGTCCTACACCAAGGAAAACACCTCCTATATATTTTTATTATACCAATGTCGAGATTACAATCCTCAATTTCTAAAGGCCTTGAGGTACCCTCCTGTCTTCGAGTCAGAGGCAAACTCTCTTGATTTACGGGACACAAGATCACACAATTGATTTTCAAGCACAACCACACCTTATAGAGAGACTTGATAAACTTTTGATTACAAATTGATCATATAACTCTAAATAGCTCTTTGATCTTCGAGAAAGGGCAGAGAATCAAACAAGAATGAGATTCTAATTTGATTCACTTGAGAATTCGGCAGAATTTCAGCACGATCTTAAAAATATGAAATTTTAGAATATGGATTTGTGGAGAAGGAGTGAGGAAAATAAGAAAATAGTTAGTTAAAAAATTCGCTTGTGAACGCTATTTATAGATCAGTAATGGTCATAACCATTCGTGAAGAGATTTAAATGAATAGTCACTTCTTTTGAAAATTGAAACTTTTGAACTTAGCAGCCACTATGTCGACATAGGGTATCCCATGATGCCGACATCCCATAGTTAAAAACAATGTAGAATTTGTTTTCAAAATGGTGTTGAAAGGGAAACAAGATAAAATGATTCTAGGGTAAAATAAACTAATTTTCCTATGTTTTAAAATAAAGAAGAGTAGAAAAATATATTTTTAGAATGCATATATAAATTTGATTTTAAATCTCAAGTGTGTGTATATATATTATAAAGAATATTTAAAATTCAGAAGGTAGTTTTGAAAACAAACGAAGTCTAAAACAAGAGTTTATTTAAAAACAAAAACAAAGAATATTTTAAGGCTAAAGCATTTTTTTGAAAGTCATTTGAAAAGATAATTTTTAAGGCTAAAATATTTTAAAAAGCAGTTTTGAAAATCATTTTGAAAACCCATTTTGAAGTAGTTATGCAAGCTTCTTCCTGTAGAATATTTCATCACATCAGGACTTGAGAACTTGTACAAAACCAAGATGTTTGTGGGTTTGTAAGCCACTTGTCATAGGTTTGTAAGCTACTTGTCGTGGGTTTGTAAGCCACTAAAAAGGTTGAAATGGATTCCATCCCAAATAAAATTTGGAATGAATATTTCCATGCTATTATGAAGTTTTAACAAAACTAGACACTTATCTTGAAATCTTGATCTTGAAATCTTGATCTTGATACTCATGGGTCTTCAACCTTGATTTCTTCATTCTTGATCTTTATACTGTACAGTCTTCAATAATCAGTACCTGCCTTATATATATCCTGCATAATAACATTCATATATATATTTAGACAATAGTGTTAGTATATAAGTTATAATAAAATAAGTTACAATGGTTGTTGTCATCAAAATCACTATCTCCAATTCCTAACAGTTCGGTCAGGATGGCTCGGGAAGGTTGTTCGGCCTAGTAAGATCATTGTTCGTCCTTGGTTGTCGCTCGGCGTTATGGTTTGGTCAGGGCGGCTCAAGATGGTGGTTCAGCCTAGTTAGATCATGGGTCGGCCTAGGTTGTCACTTGGCATTGTGGTTCGTCAAGGTGGGTCGGTCGAGCCGGCTTCATGTCTTCAAGCTACCGGCTCCGTATAGGCTTTGTAAAAGATGGCTTGGCGTAGTTAAAGTTTGGGTCGGCAAAAACATGATTCGGTGGTTCGAGTCTCCAGGCTCCTTACTTCGATTTGGTGGTGTGGTTTGGTCAGAACCAAGGTGGGTCGGCCTTATTTTGTGGGCCGATCACTTGAGGCTTCTGGGTACTTCTGAACCAGGGATGCTCTTCTTTGAGTGAAAGGTGACTATGCTTTGAGTCGTCATGGTGGTTTTCATGGATCAACATTGGTGGTTCAGATGGATGGTGTGGCTCGGTCATCGATGGAGTGGTCGGCATGTTGAAGTGGATCGGCATACTAGAGTATGGAGTGGACCGGCATAAGTCAATCGACATGGCAGTGTGGATCGATCATGATGATGGATGTTGTCTCGGCTATGGTCTTGATGGGCCCGGACTACTCAGGAAGCCCAGTATCTTGGGATTTGCCTATAAATAAAGCATGTGGGGATCCAGAAAAGGGATCCTATTCAGCTTCCCTTCTCCTTTCCTACTAAGGCTACTCTGCCATTGTTCTAAAAACTCTAGATTGTAACTGTAATTGATTCTAACATTAATAAAAAGAAAATTTCTAGATTGGACGTAGGTCGGTGTCAGCCTAGCTACTATAAATCCTGTGTTATTACCGCTTTCCTTTTAATTTTAGTTATTCTTCATATTAATATCATCTACACATATTCTTTGTGATCCGTGACTGGTGTTTGGTGCTTTCTCTTGGATTTGGTTATTAGCGACCAATTTTGGCGCTAACATGCTTTATATCCATCCTTAAAAAGAGATAAAGTAGATTGGTCGGCTGTTTTTAAAACGTAGGCAATATTTACATTTGATGGAATTAATATTTTAGACGAAGCAGCATATCAAGCGGATCTTGAGCCAAATGATGAAATATTAATAACTGATGATATTGATGTAGGATTGTCGAATGATGAATCGAATGAATTAATAGAAGCCTTTGAGAGCACAAAAAACGACGTAGAGTACGTGACTGAGTCTGAATTTGAAAATGACGAAGACTGATAATTCTAAATAATGACTATGTTGTGAGCTATGCATCGGTTGTTGTATATTGTGTATTCTGAGTTTGCGATGTTATATGTTAATAATGATAACTATGTTGTGAGCTATGTATTGGTTGTTATGTATTTTGTATTCGGAGTTGTCGATGTTATATGACACCCTCTCCAAAGCAATGAATGCGAGAAAGAAACCATCGTGAATGAGCGTCGATGTTTGGGCCGAATTTCTCCAACTGTAGAAAACCCTTGAAATGAAAGTAAGTTATCTAATTTCATATTTTTATTATAATTTGTTTAAATTTCGTATATTAATTACATTAAATTAGTAAGCAATCTTCTGAGTTTGTAGTTTCCAAGTCACGAGTTGAAATCCTAAAGTAAATTGATAACCCAGTATTATAGTTCATATAAGCAAGCTTTACTTCAAATTTAATATGTGAATCAGATAGTTTTTTATGTTGCAATTTAGGTATCTTTAAACTAACCTTACAGTTCCTTGAAGGCTATCCTAATAGCGCACCAACTGGCAGGTTCGTCTCAAGACACTACAAGAACGGCATCCGATAGCGACGGATTTTAGCCGTCGCCAGCCGTCACTAAAAGCCGTCGCTATTTAGCTCGTCGCCCAACAGAATCGCGACGGCTTTAGCGTCGGCTTCGTCACATAAATAGCGACAGTTCGCGACTGCAAATGTGCCACGTGGAAACTTTTCAACGTTTAAAAGGTCGTTGCAAGCCGTCGCTAATCTGTGCAACATGGCCGTCGCTAGCCATTGCAAACCTTCGCTAATCCGTGCAACATGGCCGTCGCTAGCCGTCGCTAATCTGTGAACATGGCCGTTGCCAGCCGTCGCTATACTGAAGCAAATTCTGTGCACTTGCACAACCCATATACACTTCAAACAATAACTATCAAATACCATCACTATACACTATATTCATCAACTATAACCATCATATATCCATCATATAACATCACTATACATTCAAACAATATAAAATCCAATAAAACCAAACATAGTTTCCGAACCAATACAAGTCATCAGAATATGTACATAGTTTCCCAACCAAAATGTGTACATAGTTTTCCAACCACAACTACAAATCGTTAACCCAAACAAACCGATAACACAACTAGAAGTCATCAAAATATGTACATAATATCCTGAAATATATATACACCAAACCAACCAAAATGTGTATATACCAAACTGTAACATGAACAAACAAGCATACATACTCCTCGCCATCGCTGCCATCCTCTCCGGGCATCCTCCCATGCTGTTGGAAATAAGCTGCAATCCGCTCATCCAGCTATTGCTCGAAGAAACTCTTCCTCCAATCATTTATTTCATCCACTGTTTTCTTCAACTGAGCAATCTCCTCTTCTTGCTGGGACCTCCTGTATGCACTCTGGATTTTCATCGCCTGTAAAATAGTTCATAATTATTTATATATTAGTATATATATATATATATAATATTATTAAATTATTTAACTATTCATATGCATGTGTAAATTTATATATTAGTACATGTCAAAATTTACCTCCAGATTTCCATAGCTATACTGTCGATTGGTCCGAGAAGGTGGGTCAATAATAACATCCCAGATAGTGTTCTCCTCCTCTAGCGTAAGCTCTTCCCGTCCAGTGGATTGTGCTACCCGAGCCCGCTAAGCTTCGTACCTCTCCTGCGATTACAAACAATTGTTTTACACGATAAAAACAGAATTTCAAGATTTTGAAAATAAAATAAGACAAAATATTGTTATTAACAATAAATTAGTTTACCATTACGGATTGGGATTTGTCATCCGTCCACTCGTACGAAACATTGCCTTCTTCATCTGTCCTCTCCACGGCATGCGTCACCTTGAACAACTCGATCATAGTGGGCTCACGGTTGTATCTCGCGGCCTGAAAATATATAAATATTATTGCTAAACTGATTATAAAATATTTTAATAAAATGTAAACACGGTTTATAAATTTAATTACCAGCTCTCTCTTATGCTCCTAGAAGGATTTGGAGCCACCACGGTGCAATGCAGGATTTTTATTCCTGTTAGCCCGGTTCCGCGCAGATAATTTCTACAAATTAAGATAAATTATCACGTATATATCTTGCGATATTTATGTTAGATTTAAATAACAAAGCAAACATATATTACTTAATTTTGCTGCCGGACTGTCCCAAAGCCGAAGAAACTCAGCCCATACATCGTCACCCATCTAGTTCGGCTTTTTGCCTGAATTCTTAGCCTTGGACAATGTATCCCTGTAATTTTTCCTCATTCGTTTGTTCCAGTGATTTAAGAAAATGTCCATGTCGTCAGGGTCAACACGGACTGCAGCATGTAAATTAAAATTATTTTAAGTTATATAGATTATATTAATTTACAGCTGAAGTTCAAACTACTACTTACAAGTAAATCGGCCTGTATTGCTTTCTTGACATGAAAGGGGATGTCGTCCCAGCGAGGCCAACAACCATCCATTCGGCTCTGAAAAGCCTTCCTCGAAACCTGTAAAATATAATCTAATGGCTCCACCTCGAAGCCCCTGTAAAAGTTATGATATACATGTTTAGTGGATTTTAAAACTTATACTTTAAATAAAATTGATACTTACCCGGCACTTTTAGGAACAACTTCTACCATCGGACGTAAGTCCCGTGCAGTGCCACTACCACCTGCACCGGGAGATGGGGATGGCGTGCCTGTCATACTTCGTCTCCTGCCAGACATATCTACTATAGAAAAACGATATCATCGCAGAACAATTATAGAAATTCACTACTACATAGCATGTTTCAATCACTTTCACAGAAACAATTATAAAAATTTACTAGTACAAAATATGGATAAAAATTAACTAAATGATCATCACAGAACAATAATAGAAATTCACTACCACATAGAATGTTTCAATCACTTTCACAGAACAATTATAAAAATTTACTAGTACAAAACATGGATAAAAATTAGCTAAATGTTCATCACAGAACAATTACAGAAATTTACTATTGCAGAGCATGTTTCAATCACTATCACATAACAGTTATATCAATAACGATCAGTCTTCATCGTTTTCTGATTCAGACTCAGTCTCGTATTCTATCTCATTTTCTTCAGTACTTTCGAATGCATCAAATAAGACGTTCGATTCATCATTCAAAGGCCCTACATCAATATCATCAGTTATTATTATTTCTGTATTTGGTTCAAGATCGGCTTGATATGCTGCTTCATCTGGAATATTATTTCCATCAAACGTAAACCTTGGTTTTGTTTTGAAAACAGCAGACCAATCCGCTTTATCTCTTTTCAAAGATGGATACGGAGCAAAATAAACTTTTAACGCTTGCTTGGCTAATACAAAAGGATCGTACTTATAGTAGTGTGATGTATGTCTTATTTCAATAAGTTTATACTCACGTTGATTCCGGAACCAGGAACATTACTGAACCAATTGCACCTAAATAAAAAAACCTTTTCTAAAGGTTCAACATAATATGTCAACTCTAGAATCTGGGTTAAGACGCCATAAAAATCTTTTAAATGCTCATCTGGATCATCACTGCCTTTGACAAATACCCCGCTGTTATATGTTAATTTTTCAGCCCCGTAATCTTTAGTGTTGAACTTAAACTCATTGACGAAGAATATTGGATAAGTCTTCACATTTCTTTTCGGTCAATCGCAAGATGTCTTAAGCCTTCATCTACGACACAGTTTCTTGGCTCATAAATATAGTTTAAAAACCATTTGGCAAATTCTTTACTGAGATCGCTAGATGGATACTGTGATCCGTAGATACTACATATATGTAATATGTGTTATAATTATTATGTACGTACAAGTAAATTACAAGTGAATTAATTATTACCTGACAAATGGTGAGACTTCGACACGATTTAAAAGAACATGTGTGTGTGCCACAATTTAAAAGAACATACGTGTGTGCTACATTGTGGCCTCTATCGTCCAACCATATTTCCACATATTTTCCACCAGGTCTACCATGTTGTCTAAAAACAGATAACATTGTTTGAGAAGAATTTTGTTCAACGACTTCCTCATTCCGAGGAACTGTTACAAACAATAAGTTCACATCGTCCTTGAAGTAGTGAGAGAGAAAAAATGAGGCTTCTTCTTCAAGATACGATTTGCATATCGAACCCTCAACTCGGGCTTTTTGTCGAATCTTCTTCTTCAGATGATTCAAGTACCTATTAAGATATTTATTACATATTTAGATACACAAATTTGAATTTGAAATTGACATGAACATTGCACATGTTAATTTACCTCTCAAACGGATACATCCATCCATATTGCACGGGACCTCGAAGAAATGCTTCGGATGGAAGATGAATAGGTAAATGCTCCATTACGTTAAAGAAACCAGGCGGAAGTATTTTCTCCAGTTTGCATAGCAATATGGGTATTTCTACTTCAAGTTTACGTATAGATCCACCTTTAATGTTGTCGAACAAAGCTGTTTATAATACAAACATAATTCTGTTATAATGTTCCATACTTTTATGGGCAACAGTTCTTTGAAAGACATGGGTAGTAAATATTCCATCATGATATGACAATAGTGACTTTTCATTCCACTCAGTTTACTATTTTTGAAGTCAACACATCTACGAAGATTGGTAGAAATCCCATCGGGAAATCTTAATTCTTCCACCCACTTTAGCACGAGTTTTACTTGCTTATTGTCTAGCTCATAGCATGCTTTCGGTTTTTTATTGTCATTAGGCTTCATATGGAGTTCCGGGCGCTTACAATAGTTTGCTATGTCAAGCCTTGAATTCAAATCGTCCTTGGTTTTGCCCTTTACATTCAAAATTGTATTAAACAGATTTTCAGACACGTTCTTTTCGTTGTGCATCACGTCAATATTATATCGGAGTAAGAGATCTTTCCAATATAGTAACTCCCAAAATATACTTTGTTTGCACCAATTATGAATGTCTGACTTTCCTGGGATTTCAGTCTGGACTCCAATTTCATGTATCTTTGGATAGTCCCTTACAATTTCGTATATTTCTTCACCTGACCAAACCTTGGGTGGTTTCAGATCCTCTTCTCTGTTAGCTATGAAAATTTTCTTATCTCTTCTAAAAGTATGACTGGGATGAAGAAAACACCGATGATAGTCAAACCACGAAACTTTCTTTCCATATCGTAACGAAAATGCTCGTGTTTCTTCCATACAATAAGGGCATGCTAGACGACTGGCCGTACTCCAACTAGAAAGCATCCCGTATGCAGGAAAATCATTAATAGTCTATAACAAAGAAGCGAATAACTGAAAAAAAATTCGTTGATACATCATAAGTTTTGACTCCATTCCACAGTTTCTTCAACTCTTCAATCAATGGTTGTAAATAAACATCAATTCCTTGGGTTGGATCATGAGGGCCGGGAACAACAGTGGTGAGAAACATAAATGGTGTCTACATACACATCCATGGATGTAAATTATACGGAGTAACGATAATTGGCCAGGATGAATATTTACTACCAAACTGTGAAAATGGTGAAAATCCATCCGTACATAAACTAAGTCTGACATTACGGCTTTCCGCAGAAAATGCAGGACAAGTCTTATCGAAATGTTTCCATGCTTCTCCGTCGGATGGATGTATCAAAGTTCCTTCTTCCGCTGTTCTCACACTATGCCATCGCATATGACAGGCCGTAGTAGAAGATGCATGTAATCTTTGAAATCTGGGAGTGATGGGTAAATAATGCATTCTCTTGTATGGGACTTCTTTCCCTTTCTTCTTTCTTGGTTTCTATCTTTCTTCGTTATATATTTTGCATTTTCTGAGGTCAACGTCGTCTTTTCAATACAACATGCAACCTTTCACACATGCATCTATCTTCTTGTGCGGTAGACCGAAAGCGGACATCAATTTTTTTACTTTATAATGACTATCGCACATCAGATTATTGGATGGCATGTGTCGTTTTGCAACTTGTACAGTTGCTGTAAATGCAGCTTCCGTAAGGTTGAACCTTGATTTCATAGTTATGTATTCGGCGGTTACTGAAAGTTCGGTTCCGCTTTTACATCTGTCCCACAACGGCCTCTTAGTAGAATCCAACAAATCGTATATTATTTTAGCTCCCGCAGTCGGCTCTTCTTCGACATTTTCATCTTCATCGACAACTTTAGTTGTAGGAAACATTGATCGTGCTGCATCATCCATCATATTTTCTATCGGATTTGTCATCATATTACCGTCCTCTAACACTTCAGTATTAGGTGTAGGTTCAACAAGTTCTCCATGACGATCTCAGAAATAATAATCAGGCACGAAACCATATTGATACAAATGTACTTCAACTATATCTGGTTTCCAAAGCTTCAAATGTTGGCACTTACTACACGGGCAACGAATTTCTGTGTTGTTTCGGTTATTAGATTTAGCAAATCTAATAAATTCGTGTACGCCATTGTAGAAATGTTGCTTTATTGATCCCTTCTTTCCAGTTCTGACTTCATACATCCAAGTAAGGTCGAGAAAATAATTGAACATTTTTCCTGATTTAAAAATGTATGTTAGACAATTTAAATCATTAATTTTCAACCATTCTCCATTGTAAACAGTTCATCGTCGTAGAAAATTCAAAATAAAAACTTCACTTTATTTTTTTATTTTTTGGTATTTTGGTTTTCACTTCGGTGGCCAGTCATCCTACTTCCCATTACAAACACAATAATGTAATTATATTTTATAAATCATTTCAGATTAAACGGTTCAACAAAATTTCGATAGCACTTCCCTTCTGTTCCCTATATCGTACACAAATGCGTGTACACAGAGAACGTAAAGGAAGTGCTGTCGAAATTTTGTAACCGTTTAAAATGAAATGATTTATAAAATGTAATTACTTTATTGTGTTTGTAATTTGTCCAATACAGGGACAAATCCGACAAATATTGTATCAGATGAATAAAAATGTCCCTTCCGTTACAAAACGAACATCCATATAACGATCATATACAACACTTGCCAGACGGGGCCAAAACGAATCTAAGGGATATAAAAATTTCTATAAATTTTATCAAATATTGTTGTTCTTTTCAAATTTTGACAATGTTTCAACTATTTAAATTTTATCAAATATTGTTGTTCTTTTCAAATTTGTGTATTTAAATTTTAGTTCAACATTCAATTAACAATTTTAGTTCAATATTCATTTCCTTATTTTTTTATGACATAGATTTTAGCGGAATATTTGTTGTTATATTCACTTCTTAATTTCTTTACAAAATCGATTTTAGTACAATATCAGTTGTTTTTAAAGTCATTTCCTAATTTTTTTTTAAAAAAATTACATATTTACCTAATTTTTAATGTTCTCATATTCATTTTTTAATTTTTTGTATATAATTTATTTTTGTACAATATATACAACCTTTTGCATTTTGGCCGTCGCTAAAATTATTAAAATGGCCGTCGCTAGCCGTCGCTCAATCAACAAGATAAATAGAAGAATTATCAACGAAGATAATTAGAAAACAACAAAATCTAATTATCAAATAGATAATTAGAAAACAATAAAAATCTAATTGTTAAATAAAAATTTGTCAATTTAAATTCACTTAACAAATTAAATTTGTAATTTATCAATTTCATAAACTATGAAATACTTTTATGTAAATTTATCAATAACCAAGTTAATCATTAATATACACTAATTTTTCACCTAACACAACTAACCATGTTAATCGCCAACACTAATTATCTACATCAACCATTTATTCAACTTTATGACAAACTAATTAATCTAATACCTAATTAACTTCATGATAATAAACTAATTAATGTACCAAATCAATATACAACACTACTAATACCTAATTTAACAACACTACTAATACCTAATTTAACAACAAATCCTAACTTAACAACAAATCTTAATTTAATTAGGATTTAAACTAAATCTAAAAATATCAAATTTACATTCAAAATAGAGATTAGAAGCATACCTAGGACAATTTAGGTTATTTGGAGGCGGCGGAAGGCGGGGCGTCGGCTGCGGTGACGGGGGGCGACGGATTGGGGGAAGGAGGGTTTGATTGTGGTGGGAAAGTATTGAAATTCTATTCGCGGGAAGGAGATCTGTATATTGCGTTTAGCGATGGCTTGCGACGGCTAGCGACGGTCGCATTTTTTAGCCGTCGCAAAGGCCCGTCGCTAAACGAAGCCTTTCTAGCAGTGAGAATTTCCACCAAAATGGTAAGTTGTAATCTGAATGCTATATTACTTGTATATATTTTGCATAAGTAGTATATGCAGATGGAAAGCGTATGCTCGGAGATACTACAAAACCAGTGGAGTCCAATTTATGATGCTGCAGCTATACTTACATCCATTAGGTAAATTCTCGTGAAATCACAAAAACTTAAATGATGTTTATATTTCTTTAAACTTATGCTTGTAAGTGCAGTTTTTCTTCTTACATGTTGTTACACTATCAGAATTCAGTGAAGTGCAAACTGAAAAGCTGCTCGGATGTACAATGAAAACAAGAGTGGATGCGACCGAAAAGTGCAAGATGTGGTAGAGAAGAGCTGGACTATTGATTGATAATAGCAAAGATACCTACTTGTAAAAATGAATGATACTTATCAAGCTTGATTTAGCTTCTAGTGATTACAAATGTTGGTTATCCATGATTTTACGTTGTTGTCCTACTGCCTACTTGTAAAAATGAAAAGAAAAAAAACATGTTCAGAATTGATGTTATGTATCACGTGTATTTTTGACCATGTCCGGTGTTATATGTAAAATAAATTTATCATTTTTGATTTATGCTCGAAAGTATCTTGTTTTAAAGAATGCATTGTGCTACGCGTTGTGCTCAAATTTGTTTAATTAATAAAAGCACTCAAATTTATTTAATTAACAAAAACAATTACATATTATTCTATTCATTTTTTAAAAAAAAGTTGTGTATATTTTGTAACAGTTAAAAAATGTTGTAAAAAGTGTAACGACCCGCTTTATTGTACATTTTAAGCTGACAAATAACCATATATGTCAACTCAAATTGAACAAAAAAGCAGATTGCTAGGGTTGAAGAAGAAAGAAAGATAAGAAGAAAAGCTAAAGAATACACAGAATCTCACAATAACAGCGGAACAATATATAATAGATAATAACATATCTTTATACAAAAAAGAACTATAAATGTTATTATACATATCACCATCAAAGTATAACAATCAACTAATCAACCTGGACAGTTATAATAGCTTGTCCTTACAAATGGTGAATATACAGCATGACTCACATAGCAGAAATAACTAAGCACGTATAATACTCCTGAGAACCCTCTAGCTCGCCTCCTGAGCTCCATAGCATCCTAACCTGAATCTGTAATACTCTGTCGGACTCAAGAATTATAATAAAATAACACCCGAGTTAGTCTGGAAAACCAACGTGAGAAAAACACACCCAATTTGAATTTAATTATTTTCCAAAATCCTTTTGAAAAACAAAGGTATCTCGTAAGACCACGCTACACATAAACACGATGGGTGTTACCTTACGATAAACAAACCATTTTATATAAAAACCTATGATATTATAATAGTGTCTAAGTACAAATACTTATTAAAATAGCCAAAATTGTTACATTAACTAAATTCTAGCATACTAGGCTCTACAATCAAAACCGTAAGACACGTACTTAAGAATGGATTCCATACTATGACCAGTTAAGGAACTACCACCGATGGGTACATCTCTAGACCAATGCACTCGGGTGATCTTGTTAGTTCGTGAGATGATGGTTTTGATAATAACAACCTTATGACTGGTTATAAAATATAAATACTAATATTCATTGTCTAGATATACATGTGTATGCAGGATATATATATGCAGGTACTGAGAATGAAGATTGTACAGTATAAAAATTCAAGACTGAGTATAGAGATTCAATACAGATGAATTCAAGGCTGAAGAAATCAAGAATGAAGACTCATGAGTATCAAGAGTTCAAAAGTTAAAGATATCAAGATAAGTAGTAGTGTCTAGATTTATGTTAAAACTTCATAATAGCACTAAAATCTTTATTCTGATTTTAATTGTTGAATGGAATCCACCTTCTCGCTTTAATAGTGGGATGGAATCCACGACCTCTTTAGTAAGATGAAACCCATGGCCTTCTCTAGTGTAATGGAATCTAGGAAATTTTCAAAATGACTTATTTTTAATATTTTCCAATCTTTTTTTAAAAAGTCTTCTCTCTCAGTTTAAATATTTTAGCCTTAAACTATTTTTATTATCATCTATGTTTTGATTTCAAAATCATCTCTTGTTTTTAAACTATCTCCTGGTTTTAATATTATACGCTTTAAATCTCAAAAATATATTCTATACTTAGTTTTTAATATTACTTTTAAATTATATATTTTTAAGATTACTTTCTAAATCTGTTTTATAAGTTTAAATTGTATTCAAAATGGTTTATAATCTTCAAAAATTGTTTTGACAAGTTTTAGAAAGAAAATCTCTTTTTAAAAAATCAAATTTCAAAATATAGCAGGGCATGTCGAAATACCCCATCCCTCCATGTCGACATGGTGACCGTAGAAATTCAAATTTCAAATTTTAAAAAGAAGCGTCTATTCATCATAACCTTTCGCGAATGGGCGTGACTATTGTTCTTCTATAAATACCAATTGTTTTCAACGAATTTCAAGTTAGTTTTTCTTCATTTCTTTACTCCTCCACTCAAATATGCTCTTATACTTTAACAAAACTCTGCCGAAATTCTAAGTGAATCAAAGTCGATTGTCTCTAGTTTGATTCTTTGTCACTCTCTCTCTCAAAGACCTCAGTGCTATTTGGAGTTATACAATCATTTTTAATCAAAGAAGTGTATCGAGTCTCTCTATCTATCAAATTGATATTGGAAATGGTGTGATTATGGCCCGTAAATCAATTGGGTGTAATTGTAGCCCGTAAATCAATTAGGTGATCATGTAGTCTGGTTAAATCAAGAGAGTTTTCCCTAGACTCAAAGACAGGAGGGTGTATCTCATGGCCTTGAAATCGAGGTTACAATATCGACATTATATTTGAAAAGAAATCTGCACAAGAAATTGTGTGGAACTGGATGTAGAGTAACTTTGAACCAGTATAAAATTCTGGTGTGTTCTTTCCTTTTACTGCTTTTATTTACTATTTGCATCGATTTTTGATTCTTGATTGTCTCTGTGTTTGCAAAATTGCATCTTTATGTGTTTAATTTGAAAAGATTTCAAAAATTCCACAAAATCGATTAAACACTATTCACCCTCCTCCAGTGTTAATCCAGCCTTAAGATTCGTAATCCACATTTCCTACATTTGGTATCAGAGCATTGGTTTTAAAGTTTTCATAATCTGGTTTTTGAAAAAAGTTTTCAAATGGCTGCCCAACACTGGTAATGTCAACACTAACACTAGTTCATTTATGGAGGGTAAGTCTACTGCCAGACTACCACTTTTTAATGGAAGTAACTATGCGTATTGGGCATATAAGATGAAAATCAATTTACAATCAATAGGATTAGACACTTGGAATATCACAGAAACCGATTATATTGAACCCACAACAAATTTTGCACAGTGGACCGCTGAGAAAAAAATGTTACACAAAACAATTCCAAAGCCATGAATGTTCTATTCTATTCACTTGATAGGAATAAGTTTAATAGAGTGTCAGTCTATAAGTCCACATATGAGATCTGGAAAACTTTGCAAGTTACTCATGAAAGAACAAGCAAAGTTAAATAGACCAAAATATCCATTTTGACCAATCAGTTTCAATTATTCAAGATGAATCCAAATGAGACCATTTTCGACATGTACAGTCAGTTTCAAGACATTGTGCACTCACTAATCGCATTAGGAAAGAACTTCTCCGAAGAAGATCAAGTTAGAAAAATTCTGAATTCACTCACTCCGGAATGGGATCAGAAGACTCCAGCAATTGAAGAGGCTAATGATATCAATACACTTAAAATTGAAGAACTAATTGGGAATTTGATGTCGTTCGAAGTACAAATGCAAGGGAGAAGAGAAAGCAAGGCCTCAGAAAAGAAATCAGTAGCATTAAATGTAATAACAGATGGTTTAGACTCAAACAGTGACGACGATGAAGAAATAGCCGTGATGACAAGAAATTTTAGAAAGTTTTTGAAATACACAAAAATGAACAATATAAGAGAAATGATCGCAAGGATTCTAGAAACAATAATGAGAGTCACAACAATGTCAAATGCTATAATCGGTATGAGCCAGGCCACTTAAAAAGAGATTGTCCGCATCCGGATAAGCAAAAATTCCTCCAAGCAATGATTCATCAAAGAAAAGGAAGAGAGCATATACTGCTACATTAGTTGATTCAGACTCATCCTCCATTGATGAAGATCAGAAGATGGAAAATTCAAATACGTGCTTTACAGCTATTCACGACTCTGATAATCTCAGAAATATAGATCTAAAAATCGGTACGCATTTAAATTATATTGGTTCAAATTTCTTGTTTGAATGTTTGAATGTTTGATTGTTTGCATGTTTTGAAATTGCTTGTTGTTTGAATTTAAAATTTTGATTTTCAAAATAATATTATTTTAAATATTAAAATATTAATATTAAATTGTATTATATTTATATTATTTCAGATAAAATATATTAGATTATAGGATATATATATATATATATGTTAAACAAAATAGAAAAAATTAGCCACATGTTTTATAGGACCCATGTCGACATGGCCCTACCCCTTATGTCGACATTCCCCTAGAAATTTGAAATTCAAATTTGAATTCAAAACTTTGAATTTTTCTCCACCTTTTCACCAACTCCAAAGCTCTAAAAGGTGTCTCTTGACCAGAGAACATGACTATTAGATATCTATTTATCTCCTTAACTTTATCCTATCTTTTCACTTTCATTTCAAAATTCAAACTCTCTTTCAATCTCTCATGATCTCTACTCTCTTCAAAAATGGCTTCCTCAAGCACCCCATCCACCATTAGGCTGTCCAAGGTCATTAAAGAATTCCTTTACAATGACTCGAATGCTATTAAAGCTTACATAAGCTATGTAACCTTTGAAAAAGTCCATACGGGAAAATTTGCTATCTTTAGTGATTTTCCTTCATATGAACTCAATGTTCTTTTCGAAGAGAATCAAATTCTCAGTTTAATTGATGATTCTCAAAATGATTTTGTTTGTTATTCAAATCTTGTTAAAATGTTTTATGCAAATTTGAATTGTGATTTCTATGATGGTAATGAAGGAGAAGTTTTGAGTAGTGTTAAAGGAACACAAATTGTTTTAAATAGTGAGATTTTGGAAAATATTCTTGGTTGTAAGTATATGAGAATGAATATTTCGGATTTTCAAATTGATGAACATGATCATGAGATATTTCATCACATTTTTTAAGGAGACGATAACTTTGAATTTATAGATCGAAATTTCCGTTCCAAAGCAAGAATTATAAACCTTCTTTTGTAACATACCTTTACTCCATGATCGGGAAATTTCAATCACCCGACCTTAAAAGTTTTTAAGGTACTTTTTGCTATTTATGGGCACTATGACATTAACTGGGCGCAAGTAATTTTGGATGAACTTCATCCCAATTTTTTTATCTTAGATGAAAATACTTTGTATCATGGAATTTATGTTACTCGGATTTTTAACTATTTTGGAGTTTATTATAAGAGAGAGGAGTTTGTTTCTCGAAAATTGTTTAACCATGCAAATATATCTCGTATGAAAATCCCACTTGTGTTTCAACCATATGAAACACTTGTAAAAAACGATGAAAGGATGGCTCATGAAGAGATGGAAGCAGAAGAAGAAGAGGAAGATGAGGGGAAGGAGATAGAAATTGAAGAAGACGATGAGGAAGAAACTTCATTGCAAAGCATTGAATACCCAATCACTCCTAATAATCCATTCAACAAAACACTTCTCAAAAATCAAAAGATTATCATGGAAAACCAATGGATTCTGAAAAGATTCGTTAGTAAAAAGTTAGAAAAAAATTCCACCAAAATGAACAAGTTCTTTAGGAAAGTGGGTTGCAAGCTTGAACTATCATCATCTTCATCATCCCTTGACTAAACTAGTTTCATCTCTAGTTGTATTCATTTGTATCTTTTGATTAGTTAATGTTATGTATTGTTCATGTAACGTTAGCAAAATTTATCAATGAAAATAGTTTATTTCTGTTCATTATCTCTAAAATATCTCTGGAATGCTTGTTATTATATTATATGAGTTTATATATATATAGATTTGTACATAATATAAAGAAACAAAGCATATTGCCAAAATCAAGAGGGGCTCGTCGCCACCCTCCTACCCC
This sequence comes from Allium cepa, assembly GCA_030765085.1. Classification (NCBI taxonomy): domain Eukaryota; kingdom Viridiplantae; phylum Streptophyta; class Magnoliopsida; order Asparagales; family Amaryllidaceae; genus Allium; species Allium cepa. Next base: position 448,781,977 of record CM060944.1, read on the forward strand.
CCATGTCGACATGTAACGGCCATAAAGTAATTTTTGTTTTGAATTTGAAAATTGACATAACCACCTTGTGTCTTTTCATTTCAAACGAATTTCTATCTATTTAAATAGCTGTTTCTTCCAGAAAAATGCATATTTGCAGTTCTCCTTATTTTCTATCTAAGTTCTTCATATTTTTATCAAAAATGGCCTCTCCTATTCACAATCTAAGTGAGAATCTTGAAGAAACTCTCAAATATTTTAAGAACAGACTTAGTTTTATCCCTCGTAATCAACGACACTTAGAATTAAGCCAAATGCGGATGATAAGAGAACAAGAAAGGCACTCCGATGCCATTCGAAGGATGATATCAACCCTCAATAAAAAAGAACTCGAAGCGAATCCTGAAGGAACTGAACAAAGATAACGAAGAATGGGATGCTATAAAAGCAGATCCTATCTTCGGTAAAGAAGGATGGGTTGAAGTTCCAAGAAATGTTTGATTTGACTTGTATGGTTTGATTATGTTTGATGTGGATTGTTTCGTTTGATTTGATGTGGTTTGAATAGTTTGGTTTGATTTGATTTGAATTGTTTGAATTGATTTGAACATGGTATATAATATATGATTGAAATGGTGTGGTTTGATAAATATATTGATTGATTATGTTTGAAATTTTCATGTCTCTCACATTTACCTTACTATATTTTACTCATATTATTATCTGTCTCATTTATGTTCTACAATACTGTATTATTGTCCTATATAACGCTATAGTATAAGATTTAGGAGGAGCTATGTAGTTTAGGATTAGTTTTTGTTAATGACAAAGGGGGAGAATTATAAAATAGGTTAGGTAGGCTTAGAATAAGTGGGAGTTAGTAGATTAAGGGGGACTTGTTGGAGTAAGGGCGGGCTAGAGTAGAATCAGAGTTTTGCAGAGTATATTTTATAAACATAGGTTGTCATCATAAAAAGGGGGAGATTTTTAGTTTCTGAGATGATGGTTTTGATGATAACAATCTTAAAACTTGTTATAAAACATAAATACTAATATTATTTGTCTAGATATATAAGTATATGCAGGATATATATATATATATATATATATATATATATATATGCAAGTACTAAGAATGAAGCTGTACAGTATAATGATTCAAGACTGAGTATAGAGATTCAAGACTGACAAATTCAAGACCGAAGAAATCAAGACTAAAGACTCATGAGTATCAAGAGTTCAAGATATCAAGATAAGTAATAGTGTGTAGATTTGTGTAAAAACTTCATAATAGCACTGAAATCATTATTTTGATTTTAATTGTGGAATAGAATCCACCTTCTCGCTTTAATAGTGGAATGGAACCCACGACCTTCTCTAATGGAATGGAATCCACGAAATTTCAAAATGATTTAATTTTAATACTTTTCCAAAAACTTTTTAAAAAGTCATCTCTCTCAATTTAAATAATTTAACCTTAAACTATTTTTATTATCCTTTATATTTTGATTTCAAAATTAACTCTTGTATTTAAACTATCTCCTGGTTTTAATATTATAAGCTTTAAATCTAAAAAATATATTTAATACTTAGTTTTAATATTACTTTTGAATTATATGTTTTTAAGATTACTTTTTAAATCTCTTTTATAAATTTAAACTATATTCAAAATGGTTTATAAACTTCAGAAATTGTTTTGACAAGTTTTTGAACGAAAATGTCTTTTAGAAACAAAAATCAATTTTAAAAATTTACTAGGGCATTTCGATATACCCATCCCCTCATGTGGACATGGTGATCGTAGAAATTCAAATTTCAAATTTTCAAAAGAAGTATCTATTCGTCATAACCTCTTGCAAATGGACATGATTGTTGTTCTTCCATAAATACTAGTTGTTTTCTATGAATTTCAGTTTACTTTTTCTTCATTTCTTCGCTCCTTCTTCTCCACTCAAATATTCTCTTATACTTTAACAAAACTCTGCAGAAATTCTAAGTGAATCAAACTCGATTGTCTCTAGTTTGATTTTGTGCCCCTCTCTCTCAAAGATCACAGTGCTTGTAACGACCCAGAATTTTTAGAAATTAAAATTTGAATATTTAATTAATTTTAAATATTAACAAGTGAATTTATAAGTCGTATAAATTTTATTTGAATTTTTGGATTTAATTGAATAATTAAATCGATAATTTAATACGTTAAATTATGGAAATAATTAAAAATTGAGTTAAATATGATTGTAAATGATTTGTAAAATTTTATTTTATCATATGAAAGTTAGAACGATATTTTAGAACTTTTAAAATTGAATTAAAAGTTAATTTGTGAGAATTGAATATTTTAATATTAAAAATCGACTAGTGAAAATAGTCAATTTTTGAACAGTCTCAGAATTGAACGAAACCAGTTCCATTGGATCCGTAATAGTTAGTTATTAGCAGATTTCAAATTTCGTGTCAATCGGAGTTATCGTTTGAGCGTGGCAGCTCGAAACGCATCGAATCGTTTTTAATTTTAATTTGGCGAGCTAAAATAGCCATTTTTCAAAAAGTCTCGGATTTCGACGAAACCAGTTTCATCGGATCCGTAATGTGATATTATTGTAAAGTTTCAAATTTCAAGTCAATTGGATTTACCGTTTGTCCGGTACAAATTAAAACGCCTAGAAAATCGCTTAAATCGGTTTAATTCAAATTGAGCGTTTACAGCCATAACTCGCACAGATGTCCGAATTAGCTTCCGAAACCTGTTCCATTGTGTCCGGAACGCGGGGTAAACCCTAGGTACGTCAGTTTCGGCGCGTAAATCGGAGTTCGGAATTTCCGGGTGAATAGTGTCGATCGGTTCTCTATAAATACACCACCACTCTTCATAATTTGATAAAAAAAAATAACTAAAACCCTAAATTTTAACCCTAGCCGCCACTTATTCAACCAAAGGCCAGAATTGTCTCTCACTTCTTCATCAATCTCTCTCAATCCGTAAGGAATTACGCGAAGTGTTCAACACGGAAGTCGAAGAGCTCGACGAGAGCTTCGATTCCATACGGTGATGATCGGAAATGGTGCAACGGAGAGGGAGCTAGGGGGGGCCGTTCTCTTCAGGTCACGCATGCCTTTATGGGCTGTAGAGCAGGCCGAGCTCAAGGGGGAGGCAGGCGTGGGTAGAGGAGGTGCTGAGCTTCGCGATGGCGGTGACGTGATCGAGTTTAGTCGAGTGATGTGGATGCAAGATTCAACCCTAGTTTTGGGTGATGGGTTCAAGGTTGCGGCCTTGATCTGTAGAAAAGGAACGTGAAGAAGATGAAGGGGGGGACGGCCTGGATTCAATGGGGAAGGATCATGTGGCTGTGATGAGTTTAGGTTTATAATTTTAAAGTTTGTGTTGTAAATTTAAGTTATAAAATCGTGTAACTTCAAAAATTCATAACTTTTTCATACGAGGTCGAAAAAATGCGAAACCAGTTGCGTTGGAATCGTATGGACGAGCACTACGCGATGGAGTTGGTTTGGAGTCGTTTGGAGTTAGTGAGAATTTGGGGTAAAATTAAACGCGCGTTTAATTTTATTCGAAATAAATCGCTAAAACGGAAATTAAAACCAAGGTGAGAACTTCTCACTCAATCGAATCAGTTTCGATTTTATTTTGAATAGTTAGATTTAAAATATTTGAATGCATGTTTGAATGTTGATTAATATCTATTGATTGTTAAAATAGGCATTATACGCCGTTAGTAAGCGGAGGTTATTTATTAAAAACATATACCGCGAATATTTCATAAACAGTGAAATTGGTATTATAAATAATATCAATATATATATTGGCATATGTATATATTGCAGTTGATTGATTTCCCGCATTTTATTTTAGCGGATGAGACCCTATTGCGCGGTTATTAAGCGGATAATATTTAATAAGAACATATACCGCGATAATTTCGTACTGGAGCGAAATTGGTATTGTGCTAATGTTTTTGGATGCTGGAAAACAGGTTGGAGGGATCCAACTGGATTCCTCAACAGTATTTATTTGATTATGGATATTTTGATATTCGTTGATTATCATATACGATATGTGATATCGTTGTAGTCGTGATTGACTATTTGGTGTGTAGCATCATTGGACCCAGATTTTGGGATTTTAAAATGATTTTAAAAGTGATTTTGAAAGTATACTATATTTTTGGAATTGATCCATTTTAAATAAATAAACGTTATAATTTTTAAAGTTATAAAAATTATGATTTTGTGAAATATAGTTAAAAGTTGATTTTTGAGAAATATGGGATTTATGATTTTATAAAAATAGTTTAAATTGGATTTTTGAATCTATTATGAAAAGATTAAAAATAGGATTTATAAAATTTAATTATTTTATAAATCAATAGAATGGTGAAATTATAAAGGAATTTAAAGACGTTTTAAAAGAATAATATAAATTGATTTATATTAAGAGATTTATAAATGGATATTTATAAATTGAGATATAGACATTATAAAACGAGTTTTTATAAGTGTTTGAATGAAGTGAAAATGAATTTCATTAAAGAATGAAATTAATAGAATTATAAACGGTGAAGTTATAAATGGAATTTTATAAACAGTAGGTTTATAAAATTTGTAAAGTTATTAAAAGAATAGACTTGGGTAAATAATTGAATCTCATAAGTTATAAGATTTATAATTATGAAATTCTAAGGAACGATTTTGTAAAATAATCGTTTTATAAGTAATTAACTTATAATATGAACTTGTAGTTTATAATTGAGTTATAAACTGGAATAGGTTAATAAAAGAATTTATAAAAAGGAAGTTTTTATAAATAAATAGAAATGGAATTTATAAACGATGTTTTATAAATTCGCAAATGACTTATTTTGATAAGAAAATTGTTGGAACTTATTAAAGGAGTTATATTCACATTTTTGAATAGTGAATAATCCTTTGAATTAAAACGAATAAAAGGATGAGATTTCTTAATGAAGTTTATTCACATTTTTGAATAGTGAATAACACGTTAAAGAAAATGGTTTGAATGTGAGTGTTTTAAATAGAATTAAAACGATCTAACGATGTTTTAAAAAGGTGTTGAGATTTGAAACCATAGATTTCAACATTCATTGTTGAAATAGACGTTTTCGAGAAATGAAAAGGAAATAGTGGACTGTAACACTGTTGTTATAGTAAATGATTTCCGAAAGGAAATGTTTTGTATAGTATTGGGATTTATATATCTATTTAAATTTTGAATCCCTATACTAGTGATTTTGGGTTGTCGTAATGATGTTTTACGCAACATTCGTTTTGGCCCAAATAAATGTGTTTAAGAGCATGATTTCCTTAAAGAATGAAATATATACTTAATTTCGATTGAAGTATATTGAATATTTTCCAAGTGTTGAAAATAAATAAAAATTTGTGAATTACTTATGAATAAATAAGTATGGAAATATTTTCCAATATAAAGTGAATATTTTGAGAATTTATCTTTTTGAAGATAAATTGAAATGAATAATTGAAATCGAATATTCATAGATATTTTGAAATGTAAATTCACTAAGGGATTTATAAAAGAAAGTGGGATTGGTTTATAAAAATAAATATTGATTTATTTTTGAAGTGTTGAAATTATATATCTAGTGAAGATATTTTTGGAAAATAAATAATTTGGAAAATTATTTGGAAACTGGTGATGTGTGCATATCCAGTGATAGTTCAATAACCGACTATCAATATTTCCCTTTGAATGGGTATTTGATGTGAATTGATTTAATTTGAATGCCACACTTATTTTTGAATAAGCGCTCACTATTCGGGTTAACCGGGAAAGGACCATGGGGTTGTATAACCCATTCCGAATATGTGATACGTCGTTGTGAATTGCATTTGAAGATCGGTGTTGAAGACCGGATATTTGCGAGAGCGATAGGATGAACTATCGATTGACTCTGCACCGAGTAGCTACGGTATTGAGTTCTCCATATGTGATGGTGAATCCGATCAGGATTGTGGATATCCGGATTGCAAGGACTTCTTGTAAGTGCCTTCGGTTCTGTTTGAGCCCGGAACAGACTTGTATGGATTGTATGTCTGACATTACAAGTTGAGATATGAAGCCGATTTCATTCAAATATATTTCTGTTGGTGGCGAAGAATTTATTCTTTTAGCTTAACACCCTTCTCTGAGACGTACGTGCTTAGAGGTTATGTAGTTAAATGTTATCAGCGATATATTCCCAATTTGGTAATGTGACATGCTGAGTGATGCTGAAATGATCATTGTGTTGATTATTTGTGATAGGATCGTTTATTTGATCGTCTATCCTTGTGATCATTGTGTTGATCATTTGTTGACCCAAAGCATGGCTTTTGTATAAAGTATGTTTTTGTGGACGAAACTTCGTCGAGCCTCACATCCCGGAATGGTCAAAACAGGAAAGATGCGGCAAGGTTATGAGGGGTAGCTCCCTTTAGGGTATGTGCATTTCCTTCTGGAAAGGGGGGTATCATGGTATGGAACCCAGATACTTACTCATGTTGATACACTATATATTATTACTGTGTGGTGTTGTTGGTGACGAGCGCTCGGTTAAAGGTCCAATGGGACCGGGGGATGCCATATTCGTGTAGTAGTTACCTAGTGATAAAGGTAACCCGGCCTTGTGTTGGCAGAGAGCTGGTTAAGTTCTCGGGGACGTCCAGCCAGAGGCGTTTCCATGTGGCAATGGGAAGTTCCTTGGCCTGACCATTTGTTGGAAATCCAAAGAAACAATACGTGACTTGTACGGTTTTAGTTGTATAACCTGCTATGGAATGTGGCGGTAACCTGCTATTGAACATAGTTAGCTATAGTAGGCATACGATAATGGTCGTATGTTGGCTAAGATTTATATTCTACTTTCGAAATGAATTTTCCCTACACTATGCACTAGTAATAATATCAAATGTCTTTTTAAATGCGTATCAAGCATCTTTGACTATCATAAGGAGAAATCTCCTCCGATTCTGCGTTTGCATGTGTGTGTGCGGGAGGCCTTATGGTAGTCTCATTTTTAAAAGCATTGCGAATTGAATTTAAAAATATTCCTCTATTTTGATTTTAAAGATAAATAAACTGTTTTGAGTTCTCACACCAGTCACATGACTGACTTGGAGTTTATTGTTTTCCTTCCTAAACTCTGGGTGCCCACAAATTTCCACACGGGCAGTCAAGAGTTAGGTTTATCAGGATATTCTGGATATTCTGGAATTGCTGGAGGCAAGCTGGATGACATGACATATTACTTATATAGTATTTCTTTTTCCGCTGCACTGTTTGTTGTTGTTGTACACTCTGATGATATGATGTAATGAAATGAAATGAAATGAAATGTAATAACTGATATAGTTCTTTGTTTAAAGATTATTCATTTATTATTATATGTTGTTCCGCTGCGAATTGTGAGATTCTGATGTTGTTCTGTCTATTTCTCTTCCGTCCTATTTTCTATTTTCTTTTCTCTCTATTTTCTATCTTCTCTCTTCTTCTCTTTTCTTTTCTTAAATTCTTTTTAAAAACCCATAACTATTCGGTTTTTCAGCAACGAAAATCCGCGTACGTTACATTTGGTATCAGAGCATATGGTTAAGCAACAACCATGGTTCTGTTGGGTATTACTCATTAGAGATAGAGTCAGCAGTACTCTAGATTGAGTTTGAGTGTAATAATAGCTATGAGAGCGTATTTGTTGGTGAATATAAAATTGTTTTATATTGTGATGATTGGTTTATTGAGTGGCATATGAACCTTCGTCAGCACGGTATGTACAACTATGCCGAAGGGGTTTCTAAACACTTGAATAGAACAATTCGACATAATATTGTTTTAAAATTGGGTAAATGAAATAATTTTACCTTGATTATATTTTATATATAAAGGAATAATTTTCAGAATTATTAAAGTGTATATAAGTTGATTGTTTAGTTGTTTGAATAATCTAAATAAGAGAATAATTGTATAAGTAAAATGAATTATAAGAATTGAATTATAATTAAAGTGATTTACAATTGTGAAATAAACTTATATATATGAGAAGTGAAACTAATGAATATATTTATGAATATGAGTTGAAATAAAAATGAAATTAAAGTTAAATGAAAATTTACTTAGAATTGGAAGCTGAATTGATTTATAAATGGGAATTTAAGTTAAGTAAAACCAAGTGATGTTTATAAAATGAAATATAACTTAAGTGATATGGAATGAAGTTGATATTAGTATCAAGGTAAATTAATAAAAGTGAAGTGATAAATATAAACTTGAGTTATGTAATGAAATTCAACTTTTGTAATTGAATTGAATGAATTGATTGAATGTTAATCAATTGAATGTAAATTTAATTGATATGGAATAATGAATATAAGTGTTAATTCATTAAAATCTAATGTTATTAGAAAGTTGAATAGTTGAATAAAAATCAATTTAATTAAACCAATTGAAAGTGATGGTGTTAAACCAAATTGAATGAATATAAGTAAAGGAATTTGGTTGTAATTAATATACATTGATTGTTATATGATTGTTAGTTGATTGTATATAATTCATTAAGTGTTAATGAAATTGGAAGCTATGAAATTGAATTCAAATTGAAAGTAAGTAAATTTGAATAGAATTGAATTTGAATTGGAAGTGAACCAACTTGAATATGAATTAGTTAATATAAACTAATTGAAAATGAATGCTAATAAGAACATCCACCGTATATGAATCAAAGGTGATTAAATTGAAAACCCAATTCATTGAATATTAATGAGAATATAAATGAATATATATTGGTTATGAATGTTAGTTGGATGATAGTTGGTTGATGTTTGCATTTGTTGCTATTGAATGCATTTGCTATGTTGACATATATAGTTATTATGTTGCTATATGTTGTATATTGAGATTATTGTCTATATGCATGGTTCTCATGTTGTTTGTTGAGTGATTAGTAGGTGCGGATCGCGTTTGCTTCGCATTTGGAGCTCGCTTTTGCGCTATATTAGCCGTATATGCTTGCTAGTAAAATATAAGGTACATATCTCGGATTAAATATCGCACTTTTAAAAAAATTTCCCTTCGGGATGCCTCATTACTTGATGAGATGTATATTTGTGATAGAGGGAATTAGGCTGAAGGAAAAACCTGAGAACACTTTTAGTCTGAAGGACAGAAGTTTTAAAATTTAGCCTGAAGGACAAAAAATGATATATTCATATAGCATTACACATTCATAATGCTATATTCATATAGCATTACACATCTATAATGCTATATACAACACAATTTTATAAGTTTCTGCATACACAAACAAACAGCTGTGTAATGCTATATGAATATAGCATTATGGATGTGCAATGCTATATGAATATATCATTTTTTGTCCTTCGGACTAAATTTTAAAACTTCTGTCCTTCAGATTAAAAGTGTTCTTAGGTTTTTCCTTCAGCCTAATTCCCTGTTTGTGATATATATACTGTCATTTTTTTTTCGGATCGAGCCGCGCAAAGGAGACTATGGCGAATTTTTCCGAAAATTTAAGGCGTTAGAAAAAATCTGAGAAAATGGGAAAATTTTTGAAAACTTTAACTTTGATTTTGAAATTGAAAGTTAAACAATAGTAGCTGTTTTGAAAAAGATAACTAAGAATGATTTTGAAAACTTAGTAAGGTTATTGTAAGAAGTTTAACTATGAATTTTGGGAAAGTTAATAAATTCTATAACTTTTCTTACTTGTAATTTCGAGGACGAAATTCTTTTAAGGGGGGAAGATTGTAACGACCCAGAATTTTTAGAAATTAAAATTTGAATATTTAATTAATTTTAAATATTAATAAGTGAATTTATAAGTCGTATAAATTTTATTTGAATTTTTGGATTTAATTGAATAATTAAATCGATAATTTAATACGTTAAATTATGGAAATAATTAAAAATTGAGTTAAATATGATTGTAAATGATTTGTAAAATTTTATTTTATCATATGGAAGTTAGAACGATATTTTAGAACTTTTAAAATTGAATTAAAAGTTAATTTGTGAGAATTGAATATTTTAATATTAAAAATCGACTAGTGAAAATAGTCAATTTTTGAACAGTCTCAGAATTGAACGAAACCAGTTCCATTGGATCCGTAATAGTTAGTTATTACCGGATTTCAAATTTCGTGTCAATCGGAGTTATCGTTTGAGCGTGGCAGCTCGAAACGCATCGAATCGTTTTTAATTTTAATTTGGCGAGCTAAAATAGCCATTTTTCAAAAAGTCTCGGATTTCGACGAAACCAGTTTCATCGGATCCGTAATGTGATATTATTGTAAAGTTTCAAATTTCAAGTCAATTGGATTTACCGTTTGTCCGGTACAAATTAAAACGCCTAGAAAATCGCTTAAATCGGTTTAATTCAAATTGAGCGTTTACAGCCATAACTCGCACAGATGTCCGAATTAGCTTCCGAAACCTGTTCCATTGTGTTCGGAACGCGGGGTAAACCCTAGGTACATCAGTTTCGACGCGTAAATCGGAGTTCGGAATTTCCGGGTGAATAGTGTCGATCGGTTCTCTGTAAATACACCACCACTCTTCATAATTTGATAAAAAAAAATAACTAAAACCCTAAATTTTAACCCTAGCCGCCACTTATTCAACCAAAGGCCAGAATTGTCTCTCACTTCTTCATCAATCTCTCTCAATCCGTAAGGAATTACGCGAAGTGTTCAACACGGAAGTCGAAGAGCTCGACGAGAGCTTCGATTCCATACGGTGATGATCGGAAATGGTGCAACGGAGAGGGAGCTAGGGGGGGCCGTTCTCTTCAGGTCACGCACGCCTTTATGGGCTGTAGAGCAGGCCGAGCTCAAGGGGGAGGCAGGCATGGGTAGAGGAGGTGCTGAGCTTCGCGATGGCGGTGACGTGATCGAGTTTAGTCGAGTGATGTGGATGCAAGATTCAACCCTAGTTTTGGGTGATGGGTTCAAGGTTGCGGCCTTGATCTGTAGAAAAGGAACGTGAAGAAGATGAAGGGGGGAACGGCCTGGATTCAATGGGGAAGGATCATGTGGCTGTGATGAGTTTAGGTTTATAATTTTAAAGTTTGTGTTGTAAATTTAAGTTATAAAATCGTGTAACTTCAAAAATTCATAACTTTTTCATACGAGGTCGAAAAAATGCGAAACCAGTTGCGTTGGAATCGTATGGACGAGCACTACGCGATGGTGTTGGTTTGGAGTCGTTTGGAGTTAGTGAGAATTTCGGGTAAAATTAAACGCGCGTTTAATTTTATTCGAAATAAATCGCTAAAACGGAAATTAAAACCAAGGTGAGAACTTCTCACTCAATCAAATCAGTTTCGATTTTATTTTGAATAGTTAGATTTAAAATATTTGAATGCATGTTTGAATGTTGATTAATATCTATTGATTGTTAAAATAGACATTATACGCCGTTAGTAAGTGGAGGTTATTTATTAAAAACATATACCGCGAATATTTCATAAACAGTGAAATTGGTATTATAAATAATATCAATATATATATATTGGCATATGTATATATTGCAGTTGATTGATTTCCCGCATTTTATTTTAGCGGATGAGACCCTATTGCGCGGTTATTAAGCGGATAATATTTAATAAGAACATATACCGCGATAATTTCGTACTGGAGCGAAATTGGTATTGTGCTAATGTTTTTGGATGCTGGAAAATAGGTTGGAGGGATCCAACTGGATTCCTCAACAGTATTTATTTGATTATGGATATTTTGATATTCGTTGATTATCATATACGATATGTGATATCGTTGTAGTCGTGATTGACTATTTGGTGTGTAGCATCATTGGACCCAGATTTTGGGATTTTAAAATGATTTTAAAAGTGATTTTGAAAGTATACTATATTTTTGGAATTGATCCATTTTAAATAAATAAACGTTATAATTTTTAAAGTTATAAAAATTATGATTTTGTGAAATATAGTTAAAAGTTGATTTTTGAGAAATATGGGATTTATGATTTTATAAAAATAGTTTAAATTGGATTTTTGAATCTATTATGAAAAGATTAAAAATAGGATTTATAAAATTTAATTATTTTATAAATCAATAGAATGGTGAAATTATAAAGGAATTTAAAGACGTTTTAAAAGAATAATATAAATTGATTTATATTAAGAGATTTATAAATGGATATTTATAAATTGAGATATAGACATTATAAAACGAGTTTTTATAAGTGTTTGAATGAAGTGAAAATGAATTTCATTAAAGAATGAAATTAATAGAATTATAAACGGTGAAGTTATAAATGGAATTTTATAAACAGTAGGTTTATAAAATTTGTAAAGTTATTAAAAGAATAGACTTGGGTAAATAATTGAATCTCATAAGTTATAAGATTTATAATTATGAAATTCTAAGGAACGATTTTGTAAAATAATCGTTTTATAAGTAATTAACTTATAATATGAACTTGTAGTTTATAATTGAGTTATAAACTGGAATAGGTTAATAAAAGAATTTATAAAAAGGAAGTTTTTATAAATAAATAGAAATGGAATTTATAAACGATGTTTTATAAATTCGCAAATGACTTATTTTGATAAGAAAATTGTTGGAACCTATTAAAGGAGTTATATTCACATTTTTGAATAGTGAATAATCCTTTGAATTAAAACGAATAAAAGGATGAGATTTCTTAATGAAGTTTATTCACATTTTTGAATAGTGAATAACACGTTAAAGAAAATGGTTTGAATGTGAGTGTTTTAAATAGAATTAAAACGATCTAACGATGTTTTAAAAAGGTGCTGAGATTTGAAACCATAGATTTCAACATTCATTGTTGAAATAGACGTTTTCGAGAAATGAAAAGGAAATAGTGGACTGTAACACTGTTGTTATAGTAAATGATTTCCGAAAGGAAATGTTTTGTATAGTATTGGGATTTATATATCTATTTAAATTTCGAATCCCTATACTAGTGATTTTGGGTTGTCGTAACGATGTTTTACGCAACATTCGTTTTGGCCCAAATAAATGTGTTTAAGAGCATGATTTCCTTAAAGAATGAAATATATACTTAATTTCGATTGAAGTATATTGAATATTTTCCAAGTGTTGAAAATAAATAAAAATTTGTGAATTACTTATGAATAAATAAGTATGGAAATATTTTCCAATATAAGGTGAATATTTTGAGAATTTATCTTTTTGAAGATAAATTGAAATGAATAATTGAAATCGAATATTCATAGATAATTTGAAATGTAAATTCACTAAGGGATTTATAAAAGAAAGTGGGATTGGTTTATAAAAATAAATATTGATTTATTTTTGAAGTGTTGAAATTATATATCTAGTGAAGATATTTTTGGAAAATAAATAATTTGGAAAATTATTTGGAAACTGGTGATGTGTGCATATCCAGTGATAGTTCAATAACCGACTATCAATATTTCCTTTTGAATGGGTATTTGATGTGAATTGATTTAATTTGAATGCCACACTTATTTTTGAATAAGCGCTCACTATTCGGGTTAACCGGGAAAGGACCATGGGGTCGTATAACCCATTCCGAATATGTGATACGTCGTTGTGAATTGCATTTGAAGATCGGTGTTGAAGAACGGATATTTGCGAGAGCGATAGGATGAACTATCGATTGACTCTGCACCGAGTAGCTACGGTATTGAGTTCTCCATATGTGATGGTGAATCCGATCAGGATTGTGGATATCCGGATTGCAAGGACTTCTTGTAAGTGCCTTCGGTTCTGTTAGAGCCCGGAACAGACTTGTATGGATTGTATGTCTGACATTACAAGTTGAGATATAAAGCCGATTTCATTCAAATATATTTCTGTTGGTGGCGAAGAATTTATTCTTTTAGCTTAACACTCTTCTCTGAGACGTATGTGCTTAGAGGTTATGTAGTTGAATGTTATCAGCGATATATTCCCAATTTGGTAATGTGACATGCTGAGTGATGCTAAAATGATCATTGTGTTGATTATTTGTGATAGGATCGTTTATTTGATCGTCTATCCTTGTGATCATTGTGTTGATCATTTGTTGACCCAAAGCATGGCTTTTGTATAAAGTATGTTTTTGTGGACGAAACTTCATCGAGCCTCACATCCCGGAATGGTCAAAACAGGAAAGATGCGGCAAGGTTATGAGGGGTAGCTCCCTTTAGGGTATGTGCATTTCCTTCTGGAAAGGGGGGTATCATGGTATGGAGCCCAGATACTTACTCATGTTGATACACTATATTTTATTACTGTGTGGTGTTGTTGGTGACGAGCACTCGGTTAAAGGTCCAATGGGACCGGGGGATGCCATATTCGTGTAGTAGTTACCTAGTGATAAAGGTAACCCGGCCTTGTGTTGGCAGAGAGCTGGTTAAGTTCTCGGGGACGTCCAGCCAGAGGCGTTTCCATGTGGCAATGGGAAGTTCCTTGGCCTGACCATTTGTTGGAAATCCAAAGAAACAATACGTGACTTGTACGGTTTTAGTTGTATAACCTGCTATGGAATGTGGCGGTAACCTGCTATTGAACATTGTTAGCTATAGTAGGCATACGATAATGGTCGTATGTTGGCTAAGATTTATATTCTACTTTCGAAATGAATTTTCCCTACACTATGCACTAGTAATAATATCAAATGTCTTTTTAAATGCGTATCAAGCATCTTTGACTATCATAAGGAGAAATCTCCTCCGATTCTGCGTTTGCATGTGTGTGTGTGCGGGAGGCCTTATGGTAGTCTCATTTTTAAAAGCATTGCGAATTGAATTTAAAAATATTCCTCTATTTTGACTTTAAAGATAAATAAACTGTTTTGAGTTCTCACACCAGTCACATGACTGACTTGGAGTTTATTGTTTTCCTTCCTAAACTCTGGGTGCCCACAAATTTCCACACTGGCAGTCAAGAGTTAGGTTTATCAGGATATTCTGGATATTCTGGAATTGCTGGAGGCAAGCTGGATGACATGGCATATTACTTATATAGTATTTCTTTTTCCGCTGCACTGTTTGTTGTTGTTGTACACTCTGATGATATGATGTAATGAAATGAAATGTAATAACTGATATAGTTCTTTGTTTAAAGATTATTCATTTATTATTATATGTTGTTCCGCTGCGAATTGTGAGATTCTGATGTTGTTCTGTCTATTTCTCTTCCGTCCTATTTTCTATTTTCTTTTCTCTCTATTTTCTATCTTCTCTCTTCTTCTCTTTTCTTTTCTTAAATTCTTTTTAAAAACCCATAACTATTCGGTTTTTCAGCAACGAAAATCCGCGTACGTTACAGTGCTATTTAGGATCATTTGTAATCAAAGAAGTGTATAGAGCCTTCCTATCTATCAAAGTGATATTGGAAATGGTGTGATTGTGGCCCATAAATCATTTGGGTGTGATTGTAGCCCGTAAATCAATTATATGATCTTATAGCCTAGTTAAATTAAGAGAGTTCGCCCTGGACTCGAAGACAGGAGGGTGTATCTCGTGGCCTTAAAATCGAGGTTGTAATATCGACATTATATTTGAAAAGAAATATACACAAGAAATTATGTGGGACTGGATGTAGGGTAACTCCAAACAAGTATAAAATTCCAGCGTGTTCTTTTCTTTTACTGCTTTTATTTACTATTTGCATCTATGTCTGATTCTGTGATTGTCACTGTGTTTGTGAAATTGCATTGGTATGTGTTTAATTTAAAAAGATTTCAAAAATTCCATAAAATTGATTAAACACTATTCACCCCACTAGTGTTAATCCAGCCTTAAGATCCATAATCCGCATTTCCTACAGGTCTGACAAGAACATCTTATACCCAACCACACAGAACCGGCCTAGCACTTGACTACTAATACCGAATATGTCATCATCCCGGTCTTCCGACCTTAATCGAGATCTCTAATGCACAAGCAAATCCATAATTATGTAGAGTAATCTAGAAAAATGATGACATACCCTAAATGAAGTGACCCACTTAGCCCTGCTGCATGCCCTATTTTAGTCATTTCCCACTTTATGAAGCTTGATGCTACATTTACCTTTCTGAATAACAATTCTACTAGGAATGCTAAGCTACCTTCCAAGCAATAATGCAATGATAGCATTCATCCATACAAGTTGTTCTAGGTCTGAACAAACCGAATCTCTAAAATCATCACCTTCATTATCTTCATGATATCACAATTCGCATCGCTCAAATCAGATCGAAGTGGTTTTCGGATAATCAAATCTGATCCCGGTTTCTTTGAAACGATCAACGAATTTGGCTAGATATGATAGTGGATTATTTAACTATCAAATTACACACATATGCAGTCATTAGGCCCATATTATAAATCTTCAAAATCTTCATTTCGAAATATCTTTACAAAGGTATATATTCAAATCTCTTCCAATATTTCAATATTCGAAAACAATTTTCAAATACTTATCCATAACAAGGTATTTTTAAAACATTCAACACTTATAAATATTCAAAATTCAAATTATAATTCATTACTTAGAAAAATATTTCTAGATAAATCATTTCATTGTTAAAATATTTTCAAAACCTTTCATTTCATTGCTTAGGAAATATTATAAGAAAAATTTTCAAAACCCATTTATAATATCAATATTTAGAAAATTTTCGTAAATTATATTGATTGTACGAGTATAATTTCAAACAAAGGAATATTTCCCTTTATCCACTTAATAAGACATTACCAAATTTAATCGCAATTTCTCAAACCATTATAGCTGATTTTGTAAATTTCCAGAATCAATTTCCAATTCACTTTACAATTTCAAAAAAAACTCGATTATACTATTTATAATCACATTTGACAATTTATAACTTCTTTAATTGACTCAGATTCATTTCGAAGTTTCCGTATCTCAACAATTTGGAAATTCACTTTTCACATATCTCTTATGTTCTCGAATTCCATTATAAGATTCCTCTTGTAAAATCACATCCATTAAATAAAATCCCATTTACAAATCTCGAGATTATTTATAAATAAATTGCAATTATTTACTTTAAAACTATATATGTATATAATAATAATAATTTCAAAAACATGGTTAATAATTATTTAAAATATCTAAGCACTTTTAAAATAAACGTCGATAACTAATTCTAATTCACTTATAAAATTTCTAATCGATCTACGAAACTTGTTTATACTTAGAATTCATTTTAACAAATTTAAATATTTAAATAACCAACTTCCTGAAATATTTCAATGCTAAAATAGTTTTAAAACAAACTTAACCTCTCGATAAAAATATTTTTTTAAATTTTCAATATAATCAATTTCAATTTATAAATTCCCCTCGATTCATAACGCATCGACCACATTCCTAATTTCATAACCTTTTCCACATTCTAAAGATAGAATCTACCATTTCTTTCTAAACCGATTACCCTATCTCACTCTAAATTTTCACCGTAAAATAAATTTTCCAATTTATCAAATGATAATCAATTCACTCTACTTATAAACATTGTTTATAAATTCATAATCTCATTTCCAGTTTATAACGGTCTCATATCACTTAAATCCATTTATAAACGATTTCTAATTGAAATCCCATTCATAAATCTATTTCTTAAATAATCCAAACTCTATCCCAAAACCATTCAAAACTCAATTTCTACTTCCATTTCTTATCTTAAGAATCTTATTTAAAATTCATTTGTTTAAAAATCCTCAATTTAAAATTCTCTAATTGAAACCATTTTACGAAATAACTAGGTAAATATTTAAAATTCTCTAATTCAATATCCAATCACTTATTTTATCCAATTCAATTCCATTTTATATAACCCAAAAATTTAGTATAAATATTTTCATTCCTAAAATCGCCTTTAGAATTTTCCTTTTAAATTCAAAAATATTATTTATGTTATAAAACCAAATTAAAGGTTAGTGCCACTACAACATCCAATAAATTTAAATCATAACATAATCTATAACAGATTATTCTCACACATCATATATAACTGTATATGAAATTAAAAATAAATATTTTTGAGGATTCTAGTTGGGTCCCTCCAACCTGTTTCCCTGCATCCAAAGACGTTATATAACATAAAATACCAATTCCGCTTCGAGGCGGGATATCATGGTAATATATGGTCATACTCTATTATACGGGACACATAGTATCTCATCTGCTCCAATCGATGGGAAATATACCCAACTACTAATATATTTACTAATATATATAATATAATATCCAACCGATAATAATAATTTATCAATCCATCCAAATAATTGTTAAGTAATTTTTATCAATTATAAATCAAACTAGTTATCCAAAAATGTAAAATTAACTCACTGAAGTTTTCTGTCATTGCCGAGGCATTTTGGTTTTCGCCTAAATCGAATGACGTTCGTTCGATTTAGCGTGAAATTCAACAAACTCCAGTTTCTATTGAACTGATTCCAAAACATAGCTAACGTCGAAGCAATCCTAACGCGACTGGTCTCGTCTTAATTGGACCTAAAACAAACAAGATATTTAATTTACAACCCTACAAAATTAAATAAAAAACATTATATTTTTTTTTCTACCTTTTTCAAAACAAATGAACTAAATTTAATAACCAATGTTAACAAACTAAGTTATTTAAACCATCTCCGCCCCAGCCAAAAGGCACGGCCTAGCCCATAAAGTTCCCACTAAACCCAAAAGCACAGAATTGCTTCCATCATCCAACAACTTATTGTAAAAACAAAATATATTAACATCTTACCCAAAAGCTGTCGTAACCCATATTAATAAACTAAACTAATCTAACTTAAATAATAAATTAACTTAATTAAAAAAAATCTTACCAAAGCCCACGGCCCAACTAAGCACATGAGTATGCCTCTCTCCTCATCACATTCTACGCCTGTACATGCTTGCAAAAGCATTCCTCCTCTCCCCTGTACATTCCCTCCTTGTTCAAATGCATGAAACTCATCTTCCCATACATGTACCTCCAACTTTCCATATTTCTTATGCCCTCTCCCCAAACCACATTCCTGTATGCACACTTCCATGCACACGTGCTTCTCCATTCACACGGCCCACAACCTCTAACCCATTTCGTTCTAACTTTAAATCTCTCCTTTTTCTTTTAAATCATGCGAAACAATGCATATTTCCCAAGGCTCACGTTCACTTATGGCTCTCCACATGTAAGAGTTTCAAATAAGGAACCAAAACAAAAGCTTGTTTCTTCTTGTTCACTGCCATGCATGCACAACAATCACCTAGAACCCAAAAGCAACTACCTCCATGCACACACTTTTAAGCCAATCCTCCTCTCCTCCATAACTCCACCTACACTCTATTATCTCGAGTGCAACAAGAACAGAAAATGTAGACCACTTTGTCCTCTACAACTTCCGTGTTGGAAGTTTTATCAATACTTAGTGTTTGAGGAGTTATTGGCATTATAAAGTAGAAAAGTAAATGGTTTGCTGAGTTCATTTGCATTCACAGAGAACAAGAATGAAAATGTGTTTCTGTCCATATTTTGTTTTTGCCTTCTTTTTTTGCTTCAGTGTATGATATATCTATGGATTTTTTTTCGAGTCTGGCCCCCTTTTAAAACTAATTATCGTAAACAGTCCACTTTCAAAACTAATATCAAACTTAGCCATGTTTTGACAAGCTCAGCTTCGAGCTGGCCAAAACGTACTGGCGACTTTTCACAAGCCGCCGGTACAAATTTTTTTTTGGCAAAAAGATACAGACAACTTTCCAAAAGTCGTCTGCATGTTTTAAAATAACTTGGACGACTTTTGAGAAGTCGCCCATTGATGACTTCTCAAAAGTCGCCCAAACGGGGTTCTCTGACAAAACCAAAACCCTCTTTCTTCCTCCTTCCATTTATCCTTTTCATCTTCATCTTCAAAAAACCCCAATACCCGTCAAATATGAAATTTTCGCCCAAAGCCTAAAATATTTAGCATTTTGTTCAACAAATCAGAAGATGACAAGCTTTTCAATGCGGGATGCGCCTCTAGTTATGGATAAATCAAATTCTTTCTATTTAGGATTTCGAAGAAAATTGCAAAATATTGGTTTTTAGGATTTGTAAGTAATCATTAATGGTTGAGATATCTTAATATGGATGAAATCATTGTTAAATTGTCGAAAAATAATGCATAAATTCGTAATGTTGATGTTGAAAAATAAATTTGAAAATCTTGTTAACTTATATATGTGTAGATTACTTCGAGATGCTACCTAGACGTATCGATGGATCTGTTCTATATTTGCAACAATGACATTTAACGAATAATCTCGAATTCGTCGCGGTAAAATTCTCGGTGTTCCTACCCCAAAATTGTAATGTAGAAAAACACTTACATAATCTCTTACGCCATTTTCACGTCTCCGTTAATTTTCTAGAAAACCAGACTGGCATAGGAAAAACGTAGGAAATCCTGTGCGATTCTGCACAAACACTAAAAAGCATACCTCCTCAAGCATCTTCGTCGTCGCCTCCGGAAGCACCAGACGACGAAAGAAAGGTACCATGATTCTGCACATACTCCGCAAGCTTTTGTTTCAGCTGCTCCATCTGTACAGCTCGCAGATGATTCTTCTCATGTAGCTGCTCAATCATAGCTCTAAGCTCCTTAATTTCTTCTTTGTCTTGGGCCTTTTCAGCTTGTCGAGCCTGCGAATAGAAATAATAGCAAAAGTGTTGTCTCAGCATATAAAATATTATAACACTATATATCTAAACGCTAATTTGTTGTACATATGTAAACGGATTAATTACCATTAAGTTCCCGAAGCCATAACGTCTACTCCGCTGCGTCGGATCCATAATAGCGTCAAATATGTTATCTGGCTCCTCCTGTGTTAACTCATCACGACCAGACTGCTGAAGCGCATAGGCCCGTGCCTCCTATAACCTTGACTATACTGAAAAAAAAACAATTTCAGTTGAAAAATAGTAGAATGTAATTTTTATTTTACATAGTTAGTAATTAATAAACTTATCGACGTAAGTATTAGAAATTAAAAAACGCATACATATGCCTTAGTCGCCCTATCCTGATCACCCCACTGATATATGATTTTGCCAGACTCGTCTACTTGCCTAGATGCGTGGGTGTGAGCAAATAAGTCCACTAAGCCAACGGGAATTCCATAAGCTCGTTCCTGCAATTGATAATTTGGATAATTTAACTCTAAATAACTAAATACTGAACTAATCAATATACAAATGTGATAATAGATAAATTTACCAAATCTTCGCGATGATGCTAGAAAGATTAGGAGCCTCGACGATGAGTTACTGGATTCATGCTCCTGTTTGCTTAGTTTCTTTCTGACTCCTCCTGCAAATTTACAATGAATAATTATTTATTAAACGTTAAAAAAATTACTGAGATTCATTATAGATTTACCTTGAACCCCTCAGAGTTCCACCAGTCAACCCATTTATCCCATACAGCTGCGCTCATCCACTTTGGTTTCTTCCCCACTTTTTTAATCTCTGACATCTTCTCCCTATAGTTCTTAGCGATCTTTGAGTTCCAGCGTCGCTGAACTAAGTTGTTGTCAGACTCTTACAATCTACTTCGCCATGTACAATGAGAAAATATTACTAATTGTAAAGCGATATAAACTTAATAGAAAATCTTGCTAAATGGTCTCTCTCACATCATCGGGGATCTTGCTCCACTTAGGCCAGCAATCGCTCATCCTGCCCATATACGCCTGCTTATAAATGTTCAGAACTACTTTAGATGGCTCCAACTCAAACCCATTGCGTTAAATATAAAATAGAACTTTTAACAATTATAGATATCATGTACAAAAAATTAAATTGCTATGCTGCTAATTATGATACTTATGCCTGATCAGTCTTTGGCTGTAAGTAAACGACTAGACGAGCTGGTGGCTCACCACTACTCTCTCCAATCTGATGGAAAAAGCCACGTTGCCGAGAGCCAGAACCAGAGCCAGAACCAGAGCCAGACATAATATACCTGCCATATACAACATATACAATTCATATTAATTATGATATGACGAAAAAAATGTAATACAATATGCTACAGATGTGTCATGTTGTGTGTATGTGTTGAGTGTGTGAGTATACACTTGTTGTCACTAAAATTGTATAACTTTGGATAAATGCATTATTAATTAGAGATAAAAGTAATGTGAATAATTGTAAAAATTACCGGATATTACTCAGTCGTCCTCGTCGTTTTCCGATTCAGATTCGGTTTCATGTTTTATGTCGTTTTCCTTTACACTCTCAAATGCTTCGATTAATACATTTGTCTCGTCATTTAAAGGTCCAAAATCAGTTTGATCGTCTGTAATTGCTATTTCAACATTTTCCTCCAGATCTGCTTGATAGGCTTGCTCGTCTGGAATATTCTATCCATCGAACGTAAATCTTGCTTTGGTTTTAAAAACCGCAGACCAATCTGCTTTATCCCTTTTTAGAGATGGATAAGGGGCATGATAAGCTTGTAGGGCTTGTTTGGCTAGTATAAAAGGGTCATACTTTTGTTAACACGAGGTATGTTTAATTTCTATAAGACTATAATTTAGATGCACGTTAATATCAGAACCTGGAACATTGCTGAACCAGTTGCATCTAACCAAATAAACATCCTCCGCGGGTCTTGTAAAATATGTCAATTGCAAAATCTGAGTTAACACGCCATAAAAATCATTTATATGATTATTAGGACTATCACTGACTTTAACAAATACACTAGTATTGTTTGTTAATTTTTCAACACCGTATTCTTTGGTGTTGAATTTATATCCATTAACAAAAAATATTGGATACGTTTTAACTTTTCTTTTCGGTCCAAACGCCAAATGTTTCAGTCCTTCATCGAGCACATTATTTGTAGGATCATAAACGTATTTCGAAAACCAAGTACTGAAATCATTGCTTAAATCGCTGCTTGGATTTTGTGATTCAAAAATACTGCAAACACAAACATGATATATTACAATATTATTTATTTACCCGTGTAGTATTAAATTTAAAAAAACTTGAAAGGTGATAATTACCTAACAAATGGTACAACTTCAGAACAATTAAGAAGAATATATGTGTGTGCTACATGGTAATCTTTATCATCTAGCCATACTTCCACACATTTTCCAACATGTCGGCCATGTTGTTTAAAAATAGATAATATTGATTCAGAAGAAGAATTTTGTTCAACGGCCTCATCATTACGCGGAACACTTACAAATGATAAGTTACATGATCATTAAAATAATGAGAGAAAAAGAAACAAGCTTCTTCTTCGATATATGATTTGCAAATAGAACCTTCAACTCAAGCTTTTTGTCTCACTTTTTTCTTTAAATGGTTTAAGTACCAAATAAAAAATATTTTGGTTAAGTATTAACTTCTATTTATAATTAAATTGACATTTACATACCCAGTATAGTAACATACCTTTCGAATGGATACATCCATCCATATTGCACAGGACCTCGAAGACGTGCTTCATATGGAAGATGAACAGGCAAATGCTCCATTACATTAAAGAAACCCGGAGGAAATATTTTCTCCAGTTTGTAGAGCAGTATAGAAATTTCTTCTTCAAGTTTAAGTAGACGGTCAACTTTTAGCGTAGTTGAATAAAGCTCCTTGTAAAATAAACTAAGTTCTGTTATTACCGTCCAAACTTTTACCGGTAACAATTCTTTGAAAGCGATGGGTAACAAATTTTTCATCATTACATGACAATCATGCCTTTTCATTGCACTCAGTCTCCATTTTTATAGTCGACACATCTACGAAGATTAGAGGAAATTCCATCGGAAATCGTAATCCTTCCACCCATTTTAACAGTACTTTAACTTGGTTGATGCCTAGTTCGTAGCATGCTTTGGGTTTTTTTAATGCCATTGGGCTTCATATAAAGCTCAGGATGATGCATATTTCCTCTATATCACGTCTAGATTTCAAATCGTCCTTAGTCTTGCCCTTCACATTCAAAACTGTATAAAACACATTATCAAATAAGTTTTTTTCTTATGCATCACGTCAATGTTACGACGGATTAAGAGATTTTTCCAACAAGGCAATTCCAGAATATACTTTGTTTGCACCAATTATGAAACGTCGATTTATATTGAATTTCAATTTGTTGTTCGGTCTCATGTATCTTTGGATAATATTTTACAAGTTCATATATATCTTCGCTTGACCAAACTGTTGGTTGTCGTAGAGTCTCATGCCTATTAGCTATGAAGATTTTTTGTCTCTTCTAAAAGGGTGATTAATATGAAGAAAACATCGATGACAATCAAACCATGAAATTTTCTTCCCATGCAGTAAGGAAAATGCTCGTGTTTCTTCCATGCAATAAGGACAAGCAAAACGACCTGCCGTGCTCCAACCTGAAAGCATTGCATATGCAGAAAAATCGCTAATAGTCCATATCAGAGAAGCGAACATCCGAATTTTTTTCTTTTTTGATATGTCGTATGTTTCAACTCCTTCATATGATAATATTTTCAACTCTTCGATTAACGGTTGTAAGTAAACATCAATGCCCTTTGTCGGATCATCAGGGCCAGGGACGACAATTGTGAGAAACATATATGGAGTTTTCATACACATCCACGGGGGTAGATTGTAAGGTGTGATTATTATAGGACAAGATGAATATTTAAAACCAAACTGAGAAAATGGTGAGAAGCCGTCTATACATAAACCTAGTCTAACGTTGTGGCTCTCCGCTGCGAAATCGGGATATTTCTTGCTAAAATATTTCCATGCTTCTCCATCGGATGGGTGTGTCAACGTACCTTCTTGAGATGTTCTCACACTGTGTCATCTAATATGATGCGTTGTGGCTCTCCGCTGCGAAATCGGGATATTTATTGTTAAAATATTTCCATGCTTCTCCATCGGATGGGTGTGTCAACGTACCTTCTTGAGATATTCTCACACTGTGCCATCTCATATGATGCACTGTTACAGATGATGCATATAACCGTTGAAGTCTAGGGGTGATGGCTAAATAATGCATGCGCTTGTACGAAACTTCTTTTCCCTTCTTTTTCCTCGGTTTGTAATTTTCTTGATTACATATTTTTACAATTTCTAAGATTGATGTCTTCTTTCTAATACAACATGCAACCCTTTAAACATGTATCTATTTTTTGATATGGGAAACCGAAAGATGACATAAGTTTTTTCACTTCATAATAATTTTCACACATTAAATTATCTGGTGGAATATGACGTTTAGCAGCTTGAACAACAGCCGTAAATCCAGCTTCTGTAAGGTTGTATTTTGATTTCACTGCAATGTACTCTGCAATTACCGATAATTGAGAGCCACTAAAACATCCATTCCAAATGGGTTTTTTAGCATGATCCAATAAATCATATATTTTTTTAGCTCCAACATTTGGTTCCTGTTCGACGTTAACATCGTCGTTATCAATTTCAACAGTAGGGA
This sequence comes from Allium cepa, assembly GCA_030765085.1. Lineage (NCBI taxonomy): Eukaryota > Viridiplantae > Streptophyta > Magnoliopsida > Asparagales > Amaryllidaceae > Allium > Allium cepa. The sequence continues at coordinate 448,807,455 of CM060944.1, forward strand.
ACATTGATCGTGCTGCATCTTCGACCATATGTTCTATGAGATTCGTACTAACTTCATCACTAATGACCTCCACCGACCGTTCTTGATTATTAGGGGCTACAATTTCTCCATGACAATCCCACATCAAATAATTGGGTACGAAACCGTATTGGCGCAAATGAACCTTAGCTATATTCAGTACTAAATAGTTCAACAATTTGCATCTACTACATGGACAACGAATTTCTTCATCGTTTGCAATATTACTTATAGCAAATTTGATGAACACTTGTACCCCTTTTAGAAAATGTTCACTTATTGCGCCATTAATTTCCCTTCTTTGATACATCCAGCTCACATCATTAAAGTAATTGACCATTTTTCCTACTTGAAAACCTATGATAAAGTAATAAAAATTATAAATCGTTCATTTTATATTTTGTTTAAATTTTATTTACTGATTTAGTAAACATGTACTAAATTTTATATCTTTTCTACAAACTTCATTTTAAATAAACTTTTGATTCATTGCCACTTATGTATCTTCTTTGATGGTCGGTCATCGTACTTACCATTACAAATACAATAGTAATTATATTCCATAAATCATATCATTTTAAACGATTTCACAAAATTTCGGCAGCATTTCCCCCGTGTTCCTTGTATCGTACACAAATGCATATACACAAGGAACGTAAAGGAAATGCCGTCGAAATTTTGTAAACCGTTTAAAGTGATATGATTGACGAAATATAATTACTTTATACTGTTTGTAACTTGTCCAATACAGAGACAAATACGACAAATGATGTATCATATGAATAGGGTTGTCCATTTTGTGGAAAAAACGAATATCCCTAAAACGGTCATATACAACACTTGTTAGACAGGGCCAAATATATCTAAGGATTTAAATATTTGTTTATATTAAATTTAAATATATAACTCGTTTAATTAATATTGGTTTATATTTTACCGTTTTATTACATAAGTACTAAATTCATTTATACACAAAATTTGTACACAAAATTCATTTATTACAAATTCATTTATACACTAAATCAATTCGCGTGTTCGCACAAATACAAAACTCGTGTTCGTACAATGCAATATCCGTTCTAACGGCTTCCAAATGCAATAAACTCTATCACACACATACTTTCAATACTAACCAAATCAACATAAACTAATGTAATATCCTAAATTACAAAATTTTCAATCGGTAATAACTTTTTCATTATAGGATAATAGTTGCAACTAGGGGATAGCATGATGTAATATGCATACACTAACAAGTAAGAATCAATCACAATTCAAACTAAACTCTAAATCAAAAAAAACCTAAATATTAGGTTTAGCAAAATTACCGATTTGGAAAGCTAGAAGGGTGGAGATGGGCTGGAGCAGCTTCTAGAAGGCGTCGGAGGTGGTTGGGATGGTGTTTGGGGGTGGCGATAGCAGGCTAGGAGGTGGTGGAATGGGGGAATTGAGTGAAAATATAGATTAGGGAAGGAGATAATGAGCTTCAGGTCGGCTCTCGGGAAAAAATGCAGGAAATTTTCCAACGGCTTCGAACGGCCGCAAACGGCTTCATTCCAACGGTTTCTAAAAGCTTCAGACGGTTACGACAAAATCCAACGAGCCGTTGAAAGCCGTTAGAAATGTCGTTGGAGGCCATTGGAGCATGGACGTTGGAATACACTGTATGCCCTATTGCGCAGAAACCAGGTGGGATTATCGCAATGTTATCTTCTAACTAAAATCAATGTGGACAAAGACATATTCATAATCCCATCTTAATCTCTTAGAAGTCAGTCAACTGATCAAATAACAAAAGAAAGTCGCAGGAAGGAAGCACATCTACGGTTATAATGTAAAGACCCGTGTAAATTCGATGTTTAAAATGAATTAAATTAATAGGATTTTTATTTAAATTTAGAAAGAAATAGAAATCTTATTTATTTATATGAAGGAGAATATTGAAATTAGATGTATCAAGGGTAATTAAAATTTACAAATTAAATTATATATTGCAATTTATTGTAATAGTGGAAATTGTTGCATTTGGATATTAAGTTAGAAATAAGTAAATAAAGGCAAGTATTGAACTCATCAATGAAAAAAAAAATTAGTACAATTCCTTTTTATTTGTAAACTATTGTAAGGTGTTAATTAATTGGAATGTGAAATATTATTAAGAATATTAAATAGAACGGAAGTCAAATAATATAACAATAGAAATGTGAAAATTTGGGAATAGATCCAAAGTTATAAATAAGCTGTTGAAATAATACATAATAAGTGCAATATGAATGAATCAACGTGAGTATAGATTGAAGCAATAATTGAGAATCATATCTATGAACTGATAACGAGAATACAAGGTAATAAATGCCAATTAAGGGTAATAACTAATAAACTTAATGAAATTCCAATTTTATATAAAATAATTTAAAAGTCAAGTTTGGCTATAATTTGAACATAAGTAAATTGAATTTGTAATATGAAAATATGCCAAAATTGATTTTTGTAATAAAAGATTTTGTATGTGACAAAAAGGTAACGGTAATGTTTATGGTAGGTTGCCTATTCATTTATTTAGATTGTTAGTTGGAATTGGAAATAAGTTTGTAATAAATGTAAATGAATGATACATTTATGTGATATATAACCAATGTAAATTTTATTTATAATATAGCAAAGGGTGGATTTAAGAAGTGAAATTGTAGAATTTGAAGCTAATTAATAATGGACATAGTAAAGATGGCAATCCAATCAAATACTTAGGAATCAAATTTATTTGGAAGGTAGTCTAATTTATAAATAAATGGTAAGTAATTAGGATTTAATTAATTCTATATTAATTAAAACTGATTGTAGATTTAGTGTAGTAACATTAAAGGTTAAGTTTTGTTAATATAGATTTAATTATAGAAAGCAATATTTATTAATTTAATTTAAGTATTACAAAATAAATGAAATTTAACGTTTAAATATTACGTTAATAGAGATTTAACTGAAATTCGAGAATATTAAATTAATAGTTTTGAACCTAACATTTGAATCCATCTACTTAAAATTTTTAGATGGAATAATCATTGACTATTTAAATTAATAGAAATTTTGGGAGCTTAATTTATAATTTTGAATATAATGAAATAGAAGATTTGACACTGCAACTGATAGATTTATCAACTCTAAATTGACATAAAGAGTTGTTTAAAATAATTGTAAATGTTGAGAAATATAAAGGTGAATAAATTTACAAATTTTAGAATTGGAATTTAAAATTTGATTTATTCAACAAATTGTAAATTTATTTAATTAATGGAAAAATAGCCATTTTGGCCACTGACTCGGATTTCGACGAAACAAGTTTCATCGGATCCGTAACGGTGAATTATAATAGTGTTTCAAGTTTCGTAGCGATCGGGCTTGTCGTTTGATCGTACGGACTCGAAACGCCTTGAAATTTATGCAATTGAAATCAATTGAAATCGATTTGAAAATATTGATTTTAGCATAACTTCTTCATACGACATAATTTGAACCTGAAACCTTTTCCATTGCGTTTAAAATATTTTTAAACATATATTTTGATTTATAGGTTGACCCAATTTCGTTCCGGAGTAGAAACGGGCTTTTCGGGCCATTTAGCGTTCAGCGCGTATACCAATCTAATCCATCTATTATTTTTCAGTCTTGTCTATATATAACCCGTTATAAACCCTATCCACTCCTTATTTTCATTTGTCTATACATACATCTCATTCTCAACTCCTTATTCCAATGGTAGAAGAAAAAAACCTAATTCCCAAATTCCTAAAATTTATTTCAATTTCAAAAAAAAAAAATTCAGATCTGCAGCCACTTCGAGTCACGCTTTGAGTTTCGGAGGCAAAAACGCTGTATCTACTTCTTGTCAGGAAGAAAATGACTTGGGTCTCTCCGGGTCGTTTTGGCAAAAACTCCAAGCAAGCACCGGGGATATTAGGCGGCGCACCGAAGTCGACACAGGACCAGAATTTTCCAATTTTCAAATTTTCATAAGTTTTGCGTACGAGCTCGGATTCACGCACGGTTTATTTTGTTGGGATTGTATCAAAATCCGGATGCTTTGACGCTGGTTTGGACAGACTTGGAGACCGTCGAATTTTTGGGTTTAAATCGGATTTAAATTCGATTTAAATTCAAAAGATGAGTGTTTTAACCCACTCACAACTTCTAAGATTTCTTATGTTTGTTAAATTTATTTTAGATATGAGTGGAAATTTATTTATGACTGTTTGGTATATTTTATTCATTATCTCTGTTAAATCGCATTTATTTAATTTGACTGTTAATTAATTTTATAATTGCATATAAATTTGACAGTTAAAATTTATTTACTTGCATAAAACTGCTAGTTAAACAGTTATTAAATTTATTTTGAATATAAACTGTTAGTTAATAACTGTCATTTATTTCCTGTTATATTGCATATGCTATATATATTGATGTTTGTTTAAATTGACGATGATTGAAATAAATTAATGATGATTGAAATAAATTGGTTGATGATTGATATTGGGTGAATGGATGATGTGTTCTATCTTAAATAAACAGCAAGTTATCATGCATTTTCATTTCATTCGGGATTGCGGTTTGAAATGATATATAACCGCATTTTTATTTTTAAATTGCGGATTGAAATGATAAATATCCGTATCACTTGAACATAGGATAAAAAATTATATACAGGCACCGCGGTATATATATTAAATTATTTTTGAAATTATTTTATGGTTTGGATATGATACGGTTAAATAAATATTAAATTTGGATATGATATAAATACATTTTATATATACATACATAGTTAAATTGTTGAATTTAAGCTATGCATAAATCTGTTAAATAAAAATGAATAAGTTGAAAAATGACATTTGATAATTTATGTTATACGTTTAAGTACAGGTTTAAGATCTTGTATATATATATATAGAGTTAAATGTTTTAAATCAATAAAGATTGAAAGATAAATTTGAAATTTAATATAAATTGAGCTTATTTGAAAATTTAACTTCATAAATTGATGTTACCTTGTTAAAATTAGAAATTTTAATGGTATGATATTTATAACGGGATTTAATAAATAATTTTAGTATAAATAAATGGAAGGAAATTTTTAGTGTAAATAAATTTAGTTTATTTTAAATGGTTATGGATTTATCATGTAAACCTTTCAAACTAAATAATAGGAAAATGAATTGTTGATTTAAATTCACAACCTTAGTTTTGAAATTCATTAAATACTCAAAGTTAGAAAATATTGAAATCGAAGTGTTTTATTTAAGCTGAAAGTGAATCTAAAAGTTATGGGTTTAGACTGGAATTAAAGTGAATAAAAATTGTGAAGGACTGGAATTTATTTATTTTTAAAGAAAATTTAAATTCAGCTGTTTTATTGTATATATTGTTGAATATCCAAACCATTTAAGTTTGAAAGTTATGGTTTTAAAACTATGGATTTCGAAGTATTATGTTGAAAGTTAAAATTCAAATATTTGGTTTCGAGGTATTATAAATTTTAAAAGGGCATGATTTTGGAAAAGAAATATATATGAAATAAAACGATATCATTTTTATTTGGGTTTTAAAAAGGGAATGATATCGTATTTATGGGTTTTGAAATGGAAAATTTTATTCTGGTTTTAAAGTATAATTTTTTTTAAAAGACCGCGGTGTTATAATAATGTTTGGTTGTTGAAGAGACCGGGATCGGAAGTTGTCATACTCTCTGCCAACTACGAAAACCACTTTAACAACCGTGTACGCGGTGGAGATTCCAGAATGAAGTAGGTTGGTGGCGGCGTTTCCTGTAAGGTAAATACGTGGACCCAACTCCCGTGAGTTGGCATAAGGTGACTAAAATAGGAGCGATTGACGGGTTAATAAGGTAGCACCTTTGATCGGACACATCCCTTCGATATTATACTTTGACTCTTGGATTGATTCGGTGGCCACTTTTGATTTTATTTGGGGGTGTGGCTCGAGGTGGGCAGTAGCTGCGCGCTACGCGTTACCACCGACCCAGAAGCGTAATTGGTATATCTACCCTGGCATTGCCTAGTTGTGCCATGTCACCTACCCTATCGCGCCTTGTACGAGTTTCTATTTGTGTCGTACCTATGGAGTGTCTTCTCGTAGTCTCCCGATCAGGAGATATGCAGGCACTGTATAGACTATTGGCATTATTTGTGTTAAGGGCTATATGGGTAACCCCTTAACGCTATTAAAAAGTAAGTTTATTTTACAATTAGACACTATTATAATAGCGAAATATACTATATAGTAAATAGTTTAACGCATCCTTAGGAGATGTAAATCCCGAGAATCTCTTGAGTTACTGCACTCATATCTATTTTTGTTAATTTAACTCACATAAGATCTTTTAGTTCTAACTCGAGTGTTTTTGTCTTTTCAAATTCGCTCGGGGCAGTCCGAGCATTTCAGGATTTGAAGATTTTATTCTGGAGGACGAAGACGAAGATTTGTAGTACTATTATCTACTATATTATTCCACTACACCATTTATTTCCGCTGCATTTATTACTATTCTCTGGTATGTGTACTCTGATATGTATTGTATAAAAATAATCATAGGTTTTGTAAAACAGCTTCATGAACTGTATATTTGATTATTATATTTTATCCTTCCGCTGTGAGATTCTATTTTTGTTTATTTCTTTCTTTTTTTTCTTATCCACCCCATAACAATCTGCCCTTCAGTATGGTTTGAATTGACACGTGTGTCTGTTTAAATCGTGCGAAAAGGCGGGGCGTTACATCTGGTATCAGAGCTTTGGTTTAGCGATAAACCTTAGCTTTGCGGGGTTTGACTCTTTATTAATAGGGTAGTAATACCCTATGGGAGTCGTTGATATATGAGAGAGCGTATTTGTTAGTGTTATAAAAAGGTTTTTATATTGTGTTAATCTGTTCCGTTTTGTATTTATAAATTCTGGCTGGTGCATGGGACGCTGTGACATCAATAGGGATTTCTAAACACTTAATAGGACAGGCCGACAAAATATTTGTTTTATATAGGTGAATGAAATAATTTTGCCTATTATATTTTCTATATATAAAATAAAATTTTTCAAAATATATCTATATTTGGCTGCAATAAATTGGTTGTTAGGTAATAAAGATTGAAAAAAATAAAATAAATAAAAAGTGGAAATTTAGAACTTATGATCCGGGGTTTTGAAATTTCTTTCGAATAAATTTTGGAACATAATAATATTGTTATAAGTATTTTCTGATATAAATATTTGATATAATTTGAAAAAAATTGTTTTAAAGAGGATTTTGGAGAAAATAGGTTTTGTACTTTCCTCTCTGTCGCTGGAAAATAATTTCGGTGATGGCGGCCGCATCATCGACTTTCATTTTTGAGTATCGAAGGGGAAAGGCCACTGTGGTAGTTCTACTGCAGATTCATTTTTGAATATATATAAATGTTGAATGGTTTTAAATATAATTAGAGATATATAAGTTGTAAGAATATATTTATCCATTGTTTTTAAAATAAATTAAAAATTTAACCCGGTATTAAATTCTTAAATTTCCATTAATTAATTTGTTTCGAATTAGTGTAGTGAAATGAAAAGTAAGTAATTAATAATTGAAACCTCTCATTTAGGCAAGAGATTTAATGCTAAGTTATAAAGGAAATAAAAAGGAAGTTAAAATTGTAACTTATAAGAAAAAGGTAAAGATTTATTGAACAATGAATGAAATAAAAGGATTGAGATAAAACTTGTATAAGTTCATCTGCATTTTCTTTAACATATATAACTTACCAAATATGAAAAGTTAAAATGTTTAATAAGAAATGTAATGAAAATTGTACAAGTAATAGTAGGTAATGAAGTATTCAATGAATTTGCTATTAAATGAGAATTTAATGTTATAAACTTAAGTTATAATTGGAATTTTACTATAAGTGCATATAATTAAAGGTAAGTAGTTCAAATAGATGATTATTAACTTAAGTAAATAAATGGAAATGCTAAGAAACAAATGGGACATGAATACTATTGATAAACAAATGAAAATAAATGAGGTCATGCAATAAATGAATAATTATAATGAAATAAAAAGAACCGGCATGACCTGAGTTAATGGGAATGAATAATTGTAAGTAATAAGTGAAATTAAATGAAACAAACATTGAATGAGTAAATGAAATTAAAAGTTTGTTAGAAATAAATGTAAATTATAAAAGGAAAATTTATGTGGTATGAATAAAAAGAGAAATTTAACAACAAATGTATGAATGAAATTAATAAGGATAAACAAAATTTGTTGTTCAAATTGGTTGTTGTTTGGGTAAGATACTTTAAAAATTGGGTTTAGGAGAATGAATAATCTATTTAGTTTTGTCTAAGACTGTTGAGTAAATGATGAGCTAGTAGTTTATTCTTCATTCCGTACAATTTAAAAGTTTTGAACCCGAACAACTATTTGTTTGTTTGGTTTAATGGTTGCTTCGAATTTGTTGGGTATGCTGTTTGTTGAAAATGATGGTTGTTGTATTGATTTTTTGTTAGTAATTGAAACCACTCAAATATTTCACTTTACATAAATGGTTAACCCTTTGGATTTTATAAGTGAAATGCAGGTTATGGAAGCAATTGCTACTGCTTTGGTTCCATAAATTTAGCGTAAATTGCCCGACAAATAGGTACGTTTCGGATTACGGTTTATAGCGCTAATTTATATATTTTCCCGAGGTTGGGATATAATATTTTGGATAAAATATGTAATATAATTTGTTATATTTTAATATTATATTTTCTCCCGAGCCTCTCCGTACAAGGGAGACTCTGCCAAAATTTTCCGTAAATTCTGAACTTAGAAATATTTTGAAATGTTTACCAAACTTTAGTAATTTAAGTACAAAAAGATTTAATGGTTATAAATTGAGATATCTTATCTAAATTAATTAATTGTATAAATTTAATTGTTTATAACGTTAATTTTTGAATAAGGTATATTGATTTCTTAGTTCTTCGTTTCCCTTCTTTTCCTTTTCGAGGACGAAAAGTTTTGAGTGGGGGAGAGTGTAACGACCCGTGTAAATTCGATGTTTAAAATGAATTAAATTAATAGGATTTTTATTTAAATTTATAAAGAACTAGAAATCTTATTTATTTATATGATGGAGAATGTTGAAATTAGATGTATCAAGGGTAATTAAAATTTACAAATTAAATTATATATTGCAATTTATTGTAATAGTGGAAATTGTTGCATTTGGATATTAAGTTAGAAATAAGTAAATAAAGGCAAGTATTGAATTCATCAATGAAAAAAAATTTTTAGTACAATTCCTTTTTATTTGTAAACTATTGTAAGGTGTTAATTAATTGAAATGTGAAATGTTAATAAGAATATTAAATAGAATGGAATTCAAATAATATAACAATAGAAATGTGAAAATTTGGGAATAGATCCAAAGTTATAAATAAGCTGTTGAAATAATACATAATAAGTGCAATTTGAATGAATCAATGTGAGTATAGATTTAAGGAATAATTGGGAATCATATCTATGAACTGATAACGAGAATACAAGGTAATAAATGCCAATTAAGGGTAATAACTAATAAACTTAATGAAATTCCAATTTTATATAAAATAATTTAAAAGTCAAGTTTGGCTATAATTTGAACATAAGTAAATTGAATTTGTAATATGAAAATATGCCAAAATTGATTTTTGTAATAAAAGATTTTGTATGTGACAAAAAGGTAACGGTAATGTTTATGGTAGGTTGCCTATTCATTTATTTAGATTGTTAGTTGGAATTGGAAATAAGTTTGTAATAAATGTAAATGAATGATACATTTATGTGATATATAACCAATGTAAATTTTATTTATAATATAGCAAAGGGTGGATTTAAGAAGTGAAATTGTAGAATTTGAAGCTAATTAATAATGGACATAGTAAAGATGGCAATCCAATCAAATACTTAGGAATCAAATTTATTTGGAAGGTAGTCTAATTTATAAATAAATGGTAAGTAATTAGGATTTAATTAATTCTATATTAATTAAAACTGATTGTAGATTTAGTGTAGTAACATTAAAGGTTAAGTTTTGTTAATATAGATTTAATTATAGAAAGCAATATTTATTAATTTAATTTAAGTATTACAAAATAAATGAAATTTAACGTTTAAATATTACGTTAATAGAGATTTAACTGAAATTCGAGAATATTAAATTAATAGTTTTGAACCTAACATTTGAATCCATCTACTTAAAATTTTTAGATGGAATAATCATTGACTATTTAAATTAATAGAAATTTTGGGAGCTTAATTTATAATTTTGAATATAATGAAATAGAAGATTTGACACTGCAACTGATAGATTTATCAACTCTAAATTGACATAAAGAGTTGTTTAAAATAATTGTAAATGTTGAGAAATATAAAGGTGAATAAATTTACAAATTTTAGAATTGGAATTTAAAATTTGATTTATTCAACAAATTGTAAATTTATTTAATTAATGGAAAAATAGCCATTTTGGCCACTGACTCGGATTTCGACGAAACAAGTTTCATCGGATCCGTAACGGTGAATTATAATAGTGTTTCAAGTTTCGTAGCGATCGGGCTTGTCGTTTGATCGTACGGACTCGAAACGCCTTGAAATTTATGCAATTGAAATCAATTGAAATCGATTTGAAAATATTGATTTTAGCATAACTTCTTCATACGATATAATTTGAACTTGAAACCTTTTCCATTGCGTTTAAAATATTTTTAAACATATATTTTGATATATAGGCTGACCCAATTTCGTTCCGGAGTAGAAACGGGCTTTTCGGGCCATTTAGCGTTCAACGTGTATACCAATCTGATCCATCTATTATTTTTCAGCATTGTCTATATATAACCCGTTATAAACCCTAGCCACTCCTTATTTTCATTTTTCTATACGTACATCTCCTTCTCAACTCCTCATTCCAATGGCAGAAGCAAAAAAAAACCTAATTCCCAAATTCCAAAAATTTATTTCAATTTCAAAAAAAAAAAAAAAATCAGATCTGCAGCCACTTCGAGTCACGCTTCGAGTTTCAGAGGCAAAACCGCTGTATCTACTTTGGGTCAGGAAGAAAATGACTCAGGTCGCTATGGGTCGTTTTGGCAAAAACTCCAAGCAAGCACCGGGGATATTAGGTGGCGCACCGAAGTCGACACAGGACCAGAATTTTTCAATTTTCAAATTTTCATAAGTTTTGCGTACGAGCTCGGATTCACGCGCGGTTTTTTTTTTGGGATTGTATCGAAATTCCGAATGCTTTGACGCTAGTTTGGACAGAATTGGAGACCGTCGAATTTTTGGGTTTAAATCGGATTTAAATTCGATTTAAATTCAAAAGGTGAGTGTTTTAACCCACTCACAACTTCTAAAATTTCTTGTTTGTTAAATTGATTTTAGATATGAGTAGAAATTTATTTATGACTGTTTGGCATGTTTTATTCATTATCTTTGTTAAATCACATTTATTTAATTTGATGTTAATTAATTTTATAATTGCATGTAAATTTGACAGTTAAAATTTATTTACTTGCATAAAAATGCTAGTTAAATAGTTATTAAATTTATTTTGAATATAAACTGTTAGTTAATAATTGTCATTTATTTCCTGTTATATTGCATATGCTATATATATTGATGTTTGTTTAAATTGACGATGATTGAAATAAATTAATGATGATTGAAATAAATTAGTTGATGATTGATATTGGGTGAATGGATGATGTGTTCTATCTTAAATAAACTGCAAGTTATCATGCATTTTCATTTCATTCGGGATTGCGGTTTGAAATGATATACAACCGCATTTTTATTTTTAAATTGCGGATTGAAATGATAAATATCCGTATCACTTGACCATAGGATAAAAAATTATATGCAGGCACCGCGGTATATATATAATATTATTTTTGAAATTATTTTATGATTTGGATATGATACGGTTAAATAAATATTAAATTTGGATATGATATAAATACATTTTATATATACATACATAGTTAAATTGTTGAATTTAAGCTATGCATAAATCTGTTAAATAAAAAAGAATAAGTTGAAAAATGACATTTGATAATTTATGTTATACGTTTAAGTACAGGTTTATCTTGTGTATATATATAGTGTTAAATGTTTTAAATCAATAAAGATTGAAAGATAAATTTGAAATTAAATATAATTGAGATTATTTGAAAATTTAACTCCATAAGTTGATGTTACCTTGTTAAAATTAGAAATTTTAAAGGTATGATATTTATAACGGGATTTAATAAATAATTTTAGTATAAATAAATGGAAGGAAATTTTTAGTGTAAATAAATTTAGTTTATTTTAAATGGTTATGGATTTATCATGTAAACCTTTCAAACCAAATAATAGGAAAATGAATTGTTGATTTAAATTCACAACCTCAGTTTTGAAATTCATTAGATACTCAAAGTTAGAAAATATTGAAATCGAAGCGTTTTATTTAAACTGAAAGTGAATCTAAAAGTTATGTGTTTAGACTGGAATTAAAGTGAATAAAAATTGTGAAGGACTGGAATTTATTTATTTTTAAAGAAATTTTAAATTCAGCTGTTTTATTTTATATATTGTTGAATATCCAAACCATTTAAGTTTGAAAGTTATGATTTTAAACCTATGGATTTCGAAGTATTATGTTGAAAGTTAAAATTCAAATATTTGGTTTCGAGGTATTATAAATTTTAAAAGGGCATGATTTTGGAAAAGAAATATATATGAAATAAAATGATATCATTTTTATTTGGGTTTTAAAAAGGGAATGATATCGTATTTACTAGTTTTGAAATGGAAAATTTTATTCTGGTTTTAAAGTATAATTTTTTTTAAAAGACGCGGTGTTATAATAACGTTTAGTTGTTGAAGAGACCGGGATCGGAAGTTGTCATGCTCTCTGCCAACTCCGAAAACCACTTTAACAACCGTGTACGCGGTGGAGACTCCAGAATGAAGTAGGTTGGTGACGGCGTTTCCTGTAAGGTAAATACGTGGACCCAACTCCCGTGAGTTGGCATAAGGTGGCTAAAACAGGAGCGATTGATGGGTTAATAAGCTAGCACCTTTGATCGGACACATCCCTTCGATATTATACTTTGACTCTTGGATTGATTCGGTGGCCACTTTTGATTTTATTTGGGGGTGTGGCTCGAGGTGGGCGGTAGCTGCGCGCTACGCGTTACCACCGACCCGGAAGCGTAATTGGTATATCTACCCTGGCATTGCCTAGTTGTGCCGTGTCACCTACCCTATCGCGCCTTGTACGAGTTTCTACTTGTGTCGTACCTATGGAGTGTCTTCTCGTAGTCTCCCGATCAGGAGATATGCAGACACTGTATAGACTATTGGCATTATTTGTGTTAAGGGCTATGTGGGTAACCCCTTAACGCTATTAAAAAGAAAGTTTATTTTACAATTAGATACTATTATAATAGCGAAATATACTATATAGTAAATAGTTTAACGGATCCTTAGGAGATGTAAATCCCGAGCATCTCTTGAGTTACTGCACTCATATCTATTTCTGTTAATTTAACTCACATAAGATCTTTTAGTTCTGACTCGAGTGTTTTTGTCTTTTCAAATTCGCTCGGGTCAGTCCGAGCGTTTTAGGATTTGAAAATTTTATTCTGGAGGACGAAGACGAAGATTTGTAGTACTATTATCTACTATATTATTCCACTACACCATTTATTTCCGCAGCATTTATTACTATTCTCTGGTATGTGTACTCTGATATGTATTGTATAAAAATAATCATAGGTTTTGTAAAACAGCTTCATGAACTGTATATTTGATTATTATATTTTATCCTTCCGGTGTGAGATTCTATTTTTGTTTATTTCTTTCTTGTTTTTCTTATCTATCCCATAACAATCTGCCCTTCAGTATGGTTTGAATTGACACGTGTGTCTGTTTAAATCGTGCGAAAAGGCGTAACGTTACAGATAATTACAGAATATGACATCTAATTAAGACATTCTCTTTATAGATCAATCTATGTACATTCTCTATACTTTCTTATTTATTAATCTTACTCTTCATCAATTTACATTCTTATAATATAAAGAAAAGAGGAAGACCTCACATGAAAATTGTAGGTGTTTCTTATCAATAAAAGCACAAATTTTATGTCTCGTTGCACATAGCTGAAAGTTGTTGGTTTTGTTCCTCGAATTAAACGCTTGAAAGCAAAGGAAATGGAAATAAAAAAATCCGTGGAAATGGATGAAGATCAGCTATCTTATTCAACATAACAGTTGCAGTAGCAGTAAATGGCAGTAAAAATAGCAAGCAAGCATTGAAATGGGCTTTGAAATTCACCAATGAGGTAAAAGTTTCATTCAGAATTTTGTATGTTCGGCCAAAAATCATAATGGTTCCTACACAAATATATTTTCATTTTTTTTCGTTCTTAATACTTTTTTTCTTTTCCTATGAAAAGATACTCGAGCGGCATCATAAATATTTTTCTGAATTTTATTTCTAGTGGGGAATTATCTTCATGTTTTAAAGGTGCGCGATGAGATTGTTTCTGCATACACGAAAGAAATAGAATGCAAAACTGAGTCAATGCTTCTACTCTACAGAAAAATATGTAGTTATAGTAAGGTGAATTTCATATCAAGAGTCCTAAAGGAAAAAATTCTCCAAGAACTAAGTCAAAAATATTCATGAAGGTGTCGACAGAAGCAGTAGTAAATATCAGGAGAGGTTAATAAATGTAGGATAAGAAAATTGGTTATAGGATTTCAAATTGAATCTTATAGGTGTGGCCACTAGATACACTATAGTTGCTTCCATCAGCACGATGTAAGTTTTCAAATTTTCAACTCATAATTAACCTTTTTTAATATATATTATGCATAAGAAGTCTCTAATTAGTTCTTACACATAATAAGCACAATGACTTTCAATCAAGGTTTTAAATATCGGATTTCGGTCACGTTTCGTCTCGGAATTTTTACACAAGTTATCTCGTATCGAGAGAGATCTCGGCGAGATGAGTACGTATCGGGTGTACATCTCGGATTAACATCTTGGATCTTACAATGCATCTCGGATGTAATTATGTGTTTAAAATTGATGTGTCAAAAATTTATTTAACGGTTATAACATTCTTAGCGAAAATAAAAATAGTAACATACTTGATTTAAATGGAAAAAGGAAATATATTTAGAAGAGTAGTAGCTTGATTAGCTTAATTGATTTGGTAATGATTGAATAATATCCTTTTATTTGAACATAATAAAGAAGTGAAACCTTTCGCTATGACTCGTTAAGATAAAAAGTAAAGAATATGTTCAAGAAGTTGGTAAATTATAATTGGATTGAGTTGTTTATTTTGAATCAATATGAAAATAAAAATTATTATGGAAAATAAGAAAAATGTATAACTTCGGGTGAGATCACGGATTGAGATTTCAATGCATATATCGGGTGAGATTTGAATATCTTGGATGAGATGAGTGTCGAGGGATATATGGATGAGATTTGATGTTTCGTCTCGTTTAAGTGTGAAAATGAGATCTCGGGCGAGATCTCGGGCGAGATACAGGAGATTTAAAACCATACTTTCAATAAGACTAACAAAATACCTGATATTTAATAGTTATAACTTTTTTGAATTACATTAGTAGTTTTAACTTCTCACAAAAAACTTTTGGTAATAAGTTTTAATTACATTAAGCAATTTATTAACTGATAAAACTATACAGGGCTATTGAGAGATCAAACTGTTTTCACAAGGAAGGACATGAAAACCCTTGTAAAGCAAGCAGCACAACATACATGTTGATATTTGGAATCATTAAGCTCATCTTCTCCCAAATTCCAGACTTTGATCAAGATTGGTGGCTTTCGATTGTTGCTGCAGTTATGTCTTTTACTTACTCCACTATCGGACATTCCCTTGGAATTGTTCAAGTTATTTGTAAGTTTTCAATTATTTATAAAAAAACTCCTACTATTTGGAATCATGATTTCTGTATGCTAATTGATAAACATGCATTTTCTTCTAATATATATAGCTAATGGTGAAATCAAAGGAAGCCTTACTAGAGTAAGTATTGGACCCATCACCGAAACTCAAAAGATATGGAGAAGCCTGCAAGCTTTTAGCAACATTGCCTTTGGCTATTCCTGCTCTATCATCCTTATTGAAATTCAGTTATTTTTTTATTCATTCACTTCTTTTATATCCATACATCCAAATAAATCGACTACTATATTTCTGATTCTTACTCTATTAATTAATCACAGGACACATTAAACATACCACCACCATCTGAAGCAAAAGTAATGAAAAAGCAACACTAATAAGCCTAAACACAACCACAATCTTCTACATGATATGCGGCTGTCTGGGATATGCAGCATTCGGTGACTCAGCACCCCGTAACCTTCTTACCAGTTTTGGATTCTACAATCCATATTGGCTCTTGGACATTGCCAATGCGGCCATAGTCATCCACTTAGTTGGTGCATACCAAGTCTTCTACCAGCCCTTATTGCATTCGTAGAAAGACTGGCCTTGAAAAGATGGCCCGATTCCAAATTCATCTCTCGTGAAATTCGGATAACCAAATCTTTCAAACTCAATCTGTTCAGATTCGTTTGGAGATCAGCCTTTGTTACAGCAACAACTGCGATATTAATGTTGCTTCTGTTCTTTAATGATGCAGTGGGGTTGCTTGGAGCTTTAGCATTCTGGCCACTCACCGTTTATTTTCCAATAGAGATGTACATATCTTCCAAGAATATATGCAAATGCAGCGCAAAATGGACTTGTTTGCAAATTCTGGGTGGTACCTGCCAGATTATCTCCCTGTTAGCTGGTGTAGCTCGATTGCTGTTTCTACTACAATTTCGGGTGTAATGGAGGCTATTAGGGTTAGCTGCACTGGATGTCCAACAAGGCAGACGTTTGACGAATTTATAGATCGTTTTCGCATTCTCTTACTTGATGCAGCAAATGGAAGGTACTATATACTACATAGGAAAACCATAATTGGATTTGTGTACTATTCTTATGTAACGAGTTATAATTTCGCTACTTCAAAAATGAGAGATTTTGTTTATTTTAAATTTAAAAAGGCTTAAAACTTAATAAATTAGTTGTATATAATAGATAACAATTATTTATTCTTATAATCATTAAAAAGTATAAATTTGGATTTTAGAACAAATCAACAAAATTAAAGTTTTGTTGAAAATAAATAAAGGCTTAAATAAATAGGTTTAAATATTTATGTAGAAAGATAAATATTATTTAAAACATCAAATAAAGATAATAAAAGTATATTAATATATTTAAAACAATAATCATTTTGCTAAAAAACAACCAATTTTTTTAGCATTTTATCAGTTTTACATACACTGTAAAATTAGAGATTTTGATATTAAATATGATTTTAAAATATAAAGAGACATATTTTAATTTATTTAAAGGAGTAAAAATTTTATTTTAAAGTTTTATTTACTTCAATATATAGATTAATAAAAACGTCAAATTTTGACTGTAAAATATGTCAACAAAAACACCATTTTTGACCAAAACAAGTTGTCGTCAAGTTGTTGCAACATGATATATTTTCTAACACATATATACACTCAATAAACTATGATATATGTTACATTTACATAAAAAACAAATTCACTTTCAAAAGTCAAAGTTTACAAATAATTCAAAAAGTAACATGATTTGACATAAACCTATAAATAAATCTATACTAAACAACATCATTGCTAAACTCTCTTTTCTCATTAATGCTCAAGTCTTATCAATTATGGAAAAGTAGCAAAATGATATTTATGTAATTTGAAAAGTAAGGAAAAGAGGCAAAATCATTTCATAAGTACATAAATCAAATCCTAACGTCATCACATTTAATACTATCTCCTCTTTAGTAAGCAAAGTCTAAATCAAGGGTAAAAAGGTAAATTAAAAGTCAAAAAGTAGAGAAGGGTATTGTAGTTATTTTCCATCCAAAGCCCAAGTATAAATAAACATTCATACCTACCATTTTTTCCATAAAAATCCATTATCATTCTCTACTTTCTTCTTCACTTTCTCCATCTTCTTCTTCATCCTCTCCACTTTTATTTCAATGGCATCCAACCTCTCTTTCACTTCCATAACTTCCATTACCTTAACCAAGATCCTACACACCCAAACCCCACTTCTACAACCTATACACGGCTCTATCACCACCTATCCCCCTCAAAACCCATGCAAAACCCACCTTAAATACCACACACACCCCCCTTCTCACCCCCAACCCGAGCCAATACACCACCACCCCAAGCCGTACACACCTCCACACCCACATACCTGTTGAGTCAAGATTTTTATAGAGTTTTGATTTCTGACAAAGGGATAAGCCGTGATCGACAAAAAGAAGTTATTTAGACACAAAGAGCTCCATATGATTAGAGGTTGATTATTTAGTATGTTAGTAATGATTATTTATGTTAAAATCTATCCTCAAATAATCTTATGCCTTTAATCTTCGAATATATATATAAATATATATGACTACACATTAACTGTGCAGTCTGGACAAAACCGGTCGACCGGTCAAAAACCAGGTGGTCGACCGTTTTTGCCCAGAATGCACAGATAATGTGCACAAGTGAACATAACGTGTATATATATTCAAATTCCTGTCTACCGGTCATTTTTTGACCTGTCGACCGTTTTTAAACAGAAAGCAATTTTTCCAAAAGACACTTCTCTTCTCCAAAGGTTGCGTCTCTTACCTTTCACCAAAGATCATATCTCTTAATGGCAACTGTTCACAAAGAGTTACAACTATTTTTCTCTATATATACTCATCTAAATCATTGATTCAAGATACATGAAAACATGATTGTATATGCTTTTTACTCTAATCTTTGATCTTACTTTCTATATACTCCTGCATTCTAAAAGCTCTCAATTATTTTAATTGCTTATTGAATCATTGAAATTATTTCATATCTTTTGATTCAATAAGTAATATACTTTCCTTAATCTTTTCAAAACATCATATCGCATACTTTGAGGATAAGATTATAGGAAGGGTGTACTGCTAGTGACAAATCCGTGTTTTCAAGAGCACAAGTTGTCAACAACAATTGTATTTGTTCTTTTGTTGAAGTCCTCTGTGTTGTAAGAGGCAAGTGTTGAAGTCCTCAGTGTATTAGAGGCGTGAAATCCCGTTCGGTTGTTCGGGTGTTGTAAACCTGTTCCTCCGGGTGAAGCGAGGTAGTTGATAGTGAAAATCCAGATAGAAGTCTGGGACTGGACGTAGGACGGTGCTCCGAACCAGTATAAAAATCTCTGGTGTGATTTTTCTATTTACAATGCTATTATCATCTATTTCTGCATTTGTATTGTAATCCATATTACACGATCCGTGTATACTATATTAGCACATATAATTGTATACACACCCCACTTTCATTTGGTATCAGAGCCTGGTTTTCTAGAGATCGTAACAACATCCTAGAATAAATGGCTACAAAGAGATCTAGTCAAGGCAATAAGAAGAGGAAGAGCAATAAAGAACAATCAAAGGAGCAAACAAACAAATGCTTCATGGCAAAAGATAACGAGGTTAGTGATCTAACTTTTGATGATATGATAGAAATAAATTCAGAACTTCTAGACACTTTAAAAAGTCTCAAAAGAAAATATAAGGAAGCTCTGGAAAATCAGAAGAAAGCAGAATTCGAAAGAGATATGCTTAAAGACGAGAAGAGAATATTAGAAGAAGAACTTGAGAAAATTCAAGATTCAGACAATTCTCAACTCGCTCTATTAAGTCAAGAAATAGAAGCTCAAAAAGAAAAGAATAATGCTCTAGCTTCTGAAAATCATGAGTTAAAAACAAAAATTAAAATTGTTGAGTTAGATAACACTAGTCTCAAAACTAAGCTTGATGACATTACTAAAATTTTTTCCAATTTTAATAAAGGGAGAGAAAATTTATCCAGGATTATTGAAAATTCTCAACCTGCTTCAAATAAGAAGGGATTAGGTTATGTTAAGAATTCAAAAGCTCACAATGATAGAAGTGGTGTAGGCTATAAACAAGCTAAAAGTAAAAATAGTACTAGATATGCATTCATGTATACTAACTCTAGTGCTAGTACTAGTAATCAAGATAGTTTTAAAACCAGTTATAGTCATAATAGTACTTTGTTTAGAAATGATAGAAATTATTCTTTAAGTACTAAGCTAATGACTAATAGTATTAAGATATGGATTCCAACTAATATGATTGATCATGATAAACAACTTTATATTAGCAACTATTATAAGAATGTAATTTGTAATGAAAATTATATTTATAAAGGTTCAACCACACCCAAATGGGTATGGTTTCCAAAGACCTAACCCCCCGGACCCTAACATAGTAAGTGGGTACCGAAAATTATTATTATTTTTTACAGGTACTCAGAGAAACAAAAGGAAAAGGATAGATTTTGGAATTTCAAAGAATGTTCCATATGTTTAATAGAATTACGTGCTTACAAATAAATATGGACTTCGGTAAATATGGTAAAATTTATTACTTTTCCTTCATAATTAATAATGAGTTTATCTCGTTATATACAAGATATTTATATAATTTTATATATTTCCTCATTCTTTTTGATAATGACAAAGGGGGAGAAATTCATATGCATATAAATAGAGGGGGATATTATACTTAGGGGGAGATGTTATACTTAGGTGGAGCTTTAAAGACATTATCTGGCACTTGTACTAAATATTGCCGTGTTTTAATTCATACTAGACTTGTGTGTATTATCATCTTGTGTGAATGTTACTCTTGATCTATGGTAGTAGTTTTATGTTGCTTATAATCTTTTTTACATCCTCCATTTAAACAACTCCTTTTTGTCGATGACAAAGGGGGAGAAAATTGTGCTAACAGTATATATGCAGGACACAATCTCAGGGGGATATCTTATACAGGGGGAGATTCATAAATATGTTGTCATCAATCAAAAAGGGGGAGAATGTTGAGTCAAGATTTTTATAGAGTTTTGATTTCTGACAAAGGGATAAGCCGTGATCGACAAAAAGAAGTTATTTAGACACAAAGAGCTCCATATGATTAGAGGTTGATTATTTAGTATGTTAGTAATGATTATTTATGTTAAAATCTATCCTCAAATAATCTTATGCCTTTAATCTTCGAATATATATATAAATATATATGACTACACATTAACTGTGCAGTCTGGACAAAACCGGTCGACCGGTCAAAAACCAGGTGGTCGACCGTTTTTGCCTAGAATGCACAGATAATGTGCACAAGTGAACATAACGTGTATATATATTCAAATTCCTGTCTACCGGTCATTTTTTGACCTGTCGACCGTTTTTAAACAGAAAGCAATTTTTCCAAAAGACACTTCTCTTCTCCAAAGGTTGCATCTCTTACCTTTCACCAAAGATCATATCTCTTAATGGCAACTGTTCACAAAGAGTTACAACTATTTTTCTCTATATATGCTCATCTAAATCATTGATTCAAGATACATGAAAACATGATTGTATATGCTTTTTACTCTAATCTTTGATCTTACTTTCTATATACTCCTGCATTCTAAAAGCTCTCAATTATTTTAATTGCTTATTGAATCATTGAAATTATTTCATATCTTTTGATTCAATAAGTAATATACTTTCCTTAATCTTTTCAAAACATCATATCGCATACTTTGAGGATAAGATTATATGAAGGGTGTACTGCTAGTGACAAATCCATGTTTTCAAGAGCACAAGTTGTCAACAACAATTGTATTTGTTCTTTTGTTGAAGTCCTCTGTGTTGTAAGAGGCAAGTGTTGAAGTCCTCAGTGTATTAGAGGCGTGAAATCCCGTTCGGTTGTTCGGGTGTTGTAAACCTGTTCCTCCGGGTGAAGCGAGGTAGTTGATAGTGAAAATCCAGATAGAAGTCTGGGACTGGACGTAGGACGGTGCTCCGAACCAGTATAAAAATCTCTGGTGTGATTTTTCTATTTACAATGCTATTATCATCTATTTCTGCATTTGTATTGTAATCCATATTACACGATCCGTGTATACTATATTAGCACATATAATTGTATACACACTGCACTTTCAATACCCACCTCAAGGAGCCCACGGCTGAGCCTTACCCACCAAACCCGAGCTCAAAAGTCCACCTACCCGCCTACCCACACCCAAGCTAACCAAGCCCATACACTCCACACCCTCCTCTTAGTCCACGACCACACCAAAATAAAAAGAAAAAAAAGAAAAAAGAGAAGGAAAGAAAACGACAGAAGTCGAGACGTTGGAAAATAGCACGTTAGCTCGAGAGACGTATATCTTGCGTAAAAGATTGACAGAGTGGAAAAAAAGGTGAGAAATTCTCGTTGCTTTTAAAAGATCGTTTGATTTTGCTATAACAATCATCTTATGACATATATGCAAGTACACACCCCCTTGAAATGTTTTTATGGATGTTTGGATATGTTTGTGTTATCTTTGAATATTTGCATGTGTTTATGGTTGTGATTATTTATCATATTAGTCTACATATGCAACATAATTATGTTAGTGATAAATGTTAAACTTGGTTTTGCTCATTTTGATTTAGTATTCCCTTTATTTAATAAGACCAATTTTGGTGATATGATATATTTTGAAAAAGTAAGCCTCCTTCAATTGGAACCGAAATTAAAGTAAAAATAAAAGAGAATTTGAAATTTGAAGTGAAACGAGATTAAAAAAGATAGTTAAAGTGAAATTGAAATTAAGATGAATTGAAATTGAAATCGACTTTGAAAATTAAGTTTGAGATTAAGGTTAAATTTAAGTTTAAATGGGAATTAGATTTGAAATCTAAGTTTTAAATGAGTTTAATTTAAAGTCAGAATTGAAATTGAAATGAAATTTGAATTTAAAATTTAATATTAAAATAGTAGAAATAAAATAATATTATAATATGAAAACATAGAAAATGCATTTTAAATACCTTAAAAAGTGGAAATATTGATTTAAAATGATTTAGAATGATTTTATAAGCAACAAAATTCAATTAAAACAGGTTATTTCAAATATGGAAAAATAATTAAAACTAGGTGCGTTGCACAACGGTAGTTCGCGATTTCACGCCGAAAAGTTCAAATGAGTGCATAGAGTGGAATATAGCTCGAAATTCTTTGAGATAAGAAAATTCCGTACTATTATATCCATATCTTCTAAATGAAGAAAGAAATTCAAGACTTTATCTTGTAGATTTTGAATTTAAGTCCAAATCATTTTTCTAGAAAAATCGCGCTTGTGCAGTTAAGTGACCATAACTTAAAATCTGTTTAAATGTATATTTTTAATTATAGAAAAATATGGAATAAATTTGATAAATCTATTGAAATGATTGAGAAGAGATATGAAGTGGAAAATATGAATTTCAAAAATTCAAAAGTTTATTAAATCAAATAAGCTTATATAGCACTTTCTGCAGCACTTCATGCTGCGAATTGTATAACTTTTTTAATATGAGTTTAAATTAAACGATTTTTTCCAAAACCAATTGTGAATATTTTTAAAACGAAAATTAAGCATTTGAAAGATAATTTGGAATCTTACAATCAATTCCAAAAATAAAGTTGATAACTGATCCTGTGGAAACCACTAGTACATTTGTTCCGCTTGTGAGATCTGGGAAGATAAAACAAGGTGTTTAACAAAGGTTAGAGATGAAGAAACCAGTGCCCTGAACTTATCTGGTCTCTGTTTTCTCATCTTAGGCAAGGGGTGGAATAGATCGAAAGGAAAGCTCGGATGCTCTGAAAAGATTATATTAAGCTTTTCCAAAATAAAAGAAGATTGGTGTAATCCAAAATTTAAGCAATCTCCAAAATGGATAAACTACAACTTGGATTACATAGAGATAATCTTCTTATATTTGGTATTAAAATCCGAAGAGGGAACTCATCCTAATCGTTGAATTTAAAAGGTGATTTTACTGTTATTCCGTTCATAATACTTGTTGAATGCAGAAATTCATAGTGATCAAAATTAAAATGATTTCTATGATCCTATTTACTCAATAACGTTTGCTAACATTGATTTAGGGTTTACAGTAAACGATGTCTTAAATAACATTGTTTTTGACCCGCCAAAAAAGATAAGGAATTTGGATCAAGAATAAAGTGAGGAAATTTGAAATATTATCCAAAACAAAAGAATGAAATAACTTAGAATTATTCTAAGACAAAAAGAAATATTGGATTAAGATTTAATGAATGATTTGGGAATATTTTCCCTAAGTCAGAAGTTAAGTTGAATATAAGAAATCTTTGATTAAAATTAAAGAATGAATTACTTAGAATTACTTTAACAACCCGCATATTTAACGATTATATATTTAAATGTTTTATTTAAATATAGCGTCGTTAGTCGGATTTTTGGGTCCGAAAAGCTATTTTTTGCAAACGGCCGAATTGGGACTCGAAACTACCTCCATTGGTTCCAAAATGGCGTTTGCGATCTTTTTGAGTATAATCTTTGATATGTTTGGAGTTTGTGAAATTTTGACCCTTTTTCTATTGGGTTTTGGGTTTGGGTTCAGCCCACTAACTATCTAATTAACCCTAACTCGGCCCTCTCCTCGCATTCACTTATTCCATTTCTTAAAAACTTAAGCTAAAAACTGAAAATGGTGGAAGGGAAAGTCCATTTCTCGATATGTTGCAAATGGGGTGAGTTGCTCCTCCATTTGCTAGGCTGGAAAACATTTCCAGCTACAGCCAGTCGACTGACCCCCTGCAGTCAGTCGACTGACTGCAGAGAGTAAAAACTCTCGGGTCATGGTTCAGTCGACTGACTGCAGTAGGCCAGTCGACTGACCTGCTTCATTTTGTCCAGTATGCCTATTTGTTTGTGATTTTCACTTTTATCGATGTATATTGATTCTAACCAGTTATTTATGCATATTTGACCTTAATGATTCCCTTTTGAATTCATTCACGGGTTTTATAAATGATTCCTTCAAATCGTATTAAAAGTTCGCTTCTCCGATTTATAAATTCTATTTAAAACACACACTTTCGCACTTCGAGCGAAGTGGAAGGAAGATTAAATGGTTAGGTAAAACACGGACCATGAATCCCTGCGTTTGTCTTTCCGATTAGTCCCCGACCTATTCGATTGATCGTTTTGACCTTCGGGTTTGGTTTATCGATGATATGAGGTAAACTTTGTACTGCTTTGAGTGTGAAAGTGACTGACGGATAGTAAACCGTTTAGTGCGAACGAGTGGTTATGGGACATACGTTAACACTTTTCGGATTCCTTTTCGAGAGTTGTGACACATTCCGCCAGTTAGTGGTGTCCAGTACTGGGTCTTCGACCTTCACCACTACGGCTTGTCGCCCTATAGTATCGCTTCCGATGTTGGTCTTTATGAGCCGCATGGGTGATATTGGGTTTGTGCCTTCGGGTTTGTCACCCTATAGTATCGCTTTCTATGTTGGTCGTTATGAGCCGCATGGGTGATATTGGGTATGGAGTCTTCGGGCTCACAGATCCTTGTTTATACAGTACTGAGCTCGAGCAATTTTATGATGTTTCATTAATATGTATATTCCTTTGGTATCGCCCTTCGGTGTTGGTCTTTTTGAGCCGCATGATGTGTAGCGATTACCTTATGGAACTTGTATACCTTATGGGTATTTGTTATTTGCCTTTTGGCTTGATTTGGGATAATTGTATCCTTTGTTTTTCTATGTCGCCGATGATATGAGGCTTGTTCTATATGATTCATCTTTTGTTGATGATTGTGTTATCTCTTTTAGAGATATTTGTTATACATTGTAACCTTGCAGGTTTATTGTTGTTCAGTTTATCTAACTGATTTGTTTAGCTAGACTGACCCGTGTATTTTATACTCGGGTCAGGCCGAGATGTTTCATGTTAGGTACTTTGGACTTAGCCTATTTTGCTTCCGCATGGACTACTTCGCTGGCTTCTTTTTGTCACAGCTTTTGTGTAGTCCTATTATGTTGTAACTCTGATATTTATTCTTGTGAACTCGTCTATATATTGTGGTTTGCTATACCACTTGACATGTATTATTTTGTATACTCTTCTATGTATCAGTATATGTGTATATGATGGTTTACTGTTCTGTGATGTATGTTGCATTTGAGTTGTTATATTATGTTCTGATAGATCCTCTACCCACCTACGGTTTTGTTTTAAGTATTCATTGGATATGTCGATCTGCTTGGTAAAGCAATTGTCGATGTATTCAATAGATAATTAAAGCAAGGCTATAGATGGTCGCTCCTAAACAGCCTTATTCTCCATGTTAGCAGACGGTATTATCTATTAATACTCTTTGCTAGCGTGGGTATAGAGGTGGGGCGTCACAATTACTCTAAGACAAAATAAAGAGATTTCAAAATCATTGGAAAAGAATTAAAGTGAAAAGTGACTTAATGGTCCTGTATACTCATATTCACTTTTTATCGATAATAGGATTTCGAAGGAACTGGGGTTGGATTTGGGTGATTCCTATCCGAAAACCACTTGGAACCAATATATACGTTTGAATGTGAAGATATGTTGAAGATGATGACAATTGAAGACCGTGGATCTTAAGAGCATGGGACTGCTTGTTGACATGGTCTGGGTAGCTCACATTAAAGAGTTATTTATGGCAGTGGTGTAACGATTCGAATTTTTGACCTCGAGATTCGACACAAATACATCCACGGTAGAAGTGCTGAGCAATCGAACGCCGAAAATCTCAGATTGTTAAAGGAAAGAAGAAGAGGGTAGAAGAAGAACAGAAAACAACAGCATCCCACATTCGCAGCGGATCAAAATATAATATCACAATAGTAGCATTTATACAAAGAAAGTAGTAATAGTTACTTTACTATCTATATATCAGAGTACAATCATACACAGATAAACTGGACAGTTATATTAACCTATTCCAGACTACTATCAATACAACTCTCAAATATACAGTGGTAAACTCCATACGTTCCTGCCATCCAGCTCGCCTCCTGAGCTCCAGAACATCTTAAGTTGAAAAGCTGTAATACTCGATCTGACCCGAGCATTACATCAAATCAACACCCGGGTTAGGCTGAAAACCAGCGTGAGTAAACCCATATAACATGAGATACTAATGCTTAAAACTTATTTAAAACCTGGGGTAACCCGTACTTCAGTACAAGTTCATAACTTGCTATATTCAACACTTATTTCACACATCAATATCTAAGTACCATCTTAGTTTAAATGGTCCAGTTACTTAAATTATCCCATTTCAGCCTATTTGATTCTAACTCAATCTAATGAATTACTGAAAATTACTAATCAAAGTGGTTTTAGGTATTTGCTGATACCCGACCCCGGTCTCTTCGAATCCAAATGTTATTATAAATCCAAGTTCTTTAAGTGCAAACAATACAATTTTTATTTAGAATAACATATTCACATAGCGATTCCATTACAGATAGATCATCCATATTCCAAACATCATATCACATAGCATCACAATCACATACCAGGGATAGCAAATAATCCAAGGCATTCCATATCGTTTAATCATCCATAAGTAAGATTTATATCAAACCATTTCAAATTAATTTGATTAAATTAAATTAATTACTTTAATCACCTTTAAATCCTGCTTACTTAACATTAATTAATTTCAAATAAATTAATCAATCATCCTCTAATTATCATCTTAACTACATTAAGTAATTTAGCCTTTAATTAATTTCACAAATTAATTAACCTTCAACCCTTCACATTAATTAACCTTTAATTAATCCCATAAATTAATTAACAATAATTTATTACATTGATCCTTAATTGATTACTCTAATTAATTATTCTATAACCACTTACACTGATTGATTATCCTTCAACTAATCACATTCATTAATTAACTAACCATTTAATTAATTTCCTTAATTAATCTATACTTTAACCAATTACACTAAGTAATTAATCCTTAATTACTTCCATTAAGTAATTATCATTAAATAAATCACATTTAGTAATTACCCATTAATTACCCTTCTCAATTAATGACATCAAGCAATTTCCTTTAATTACTTTCATTAAGTAATTATCTTTAATTAATTTCATTCAGTGATTAACCTTTAATAAATTAGTCATCTTTTAAATTAATTACCTTAATTAATTAATCATATTAATAAATCAATCTTTTAAATTGATTACACAAATTAATTTACATTTAATTAATTTTCTAAATAATTAAATTAATTAATTATTTGTTGATTACGTAAATCAATTAACCATCTAAATATATTAAATAATTTATACATTATTTAATTATATCTTTTAATTCACCTTTAAAAACATATAGGATTTAACCTGTATAATTACTTTAAACAAACAATTTGAAACCATTTTAAAGCTTTGGGAACTCGTTTAAGACTTTCTAATACCTTGTTTAGGAACTTGGTTTACATTTTCTTTGAAACTTACACATTTTTATAAGCTTTAAAACTTGATCACTACAAATCACAAAAACCCCGGGCCAAATCAATAATATAACCGAGCCAACCCCATGAATTCTCGCAAAACTCATCTTCGAGACAAAACCCTCATGACTTCGAGACATGACCCGATCAAACTCCTTCTCCCCGAAACTCTAGCACACTGCTACTAACAGATGCCAAATGACCCATGTGCACGTGCATAGGTCGACGTAGGTGCTTCGGCCACCAGTAACATCGCCGTTGATTCCTCGATGACCAGCCCCTTCAATCCCGACCACAAGATCGAAGGTTCGAACTCGAAATCAAACTCGAGCTAGATGAACCCAACTTGGAACCAACTTCTTCAACAAAATCGCCTTGCTGACGAACACTCTAACCACCATCATCCACGCCACCAAGACCTTAGCTTCATCTGACCATCCTCTTCCTTTACCTCCACGACCGATCACGCCCGATCCAACGATGATGCCGCATTTGCTTCGAGAATAACCATGACTCCAACCCAGGTCTGAACCCTAGTTCACCTTCATTTCGCCACCACAGTGCTTTAGAAATTCACCTGGTATTTTTCCATCGACCACCCGACTACCAGCTTCCTCCAGCCTCGACCCCGATAATCATTTCCTCCTGGATTGCCGGCAACCGACAGTAAACCAAAATCTGTTCAACCCACGATTCCTCTCAAACTACTATCTTAAAAATCATGATTCTTCTTCTAAAAATCATAGCTTTTGAAAATACAACTGATTGTCTCCATGAATCTACAAATTGTTCAAGTCGAAATTTTGATATGTTTAAATTTTTACTATTCTTCTTCCTTTATGATAAACTACTCTTAAATATTATATTGAAATAATTTTAGATCAAATATTTTGTTATTATAAACAAGTTTTATTTATATATCAATCTCTAAAAAGAATCAGGCATGATGATATTGAATTTTGATCAAAATTTGAAATATGTAAAACTAACAGAGTATTCACTTGGTAGACGGATATAGACATCCATATGGTCTTATACATATGCATACAATCCATATTAAACAACATGCAAACACTCATCATACTTTGTTCCAAGTAATTACTGCATGCATCTAAATTTTAAACAGATTTTAAAACATTTAAATAAAATTTGCTTACTCACCTTTAACTTAAGAACAAAGAACAATTTTGATTTTTCTCTGGAACTAGATGTTCATCTGGAAACTGAGAGCTTAAACTTTGAATTTGAAATTGAAGTTGCTTGATTTTGAATCTGAGTTGTTTTAATCTTGAAATATTTGAAAACTAAAATTGTTTGATTTTTCTGCTGGCTATTCTCTTGAATCTGATTTTATTTTGTTTTCTGGTTTATAATTTTGCTTTCAGGTTTTGATTTTTCTTGTGGTTTATATAAGTGTTTTACAAGTTTTTTTTCTTGTTTTGAAAAGAAGGTAGGAAAAAAGAAATGAAGAGAAGAGATAGATGTTTATATAGACTTAATTATGATTTTAAGAAATAAGAGAAAAAATAAAATAAATTGTGAACTTATTAAATTTACTAATATTTGTCATTTACATTAGTTTATTATCTTACACATGTTAATAAGATGATTTCATAAATTAACACTTGTAATTATGCATGTTTTAATTAATTTTTAAATGGTTTATAAAACATTTTTATTTAATTACTATTTAGTAAATACATTTCTTAATCAATATAAATAAAATCTTTTAAAGAAAGTAATATAAAACCAATTATATTCTAAATAAAATCATATATAATATATTTTTTAAATCAAAATATTTTAAGATATCATTTGAATTTCCACTTGAAATTCAATATCAAATTTAGTTAACTCATATATATATATATATATATATATATATATATATATATATATATATATATATAAACAAGCACATATTTAATTTGTTTGAAAATAATAAGTTTGCCTATTTTAAATAGTTATATTAAGAGATTATCAAACAAATATTTATTCATGTATAAATATTTACTATCAGATTTATTTATTCAACTTATAAATCGGTGTTTTCAATAGTTACAACAAGATAATTATCCAATTACCCGATGCCCAAACATCCGAGTTATCACGTTCCTCTCCCTTTTGAATCTTTTCGTCCTCGAAAAGGAACGAAGCCAAAGATTTAATTACACTGCCAATTTTCAGTTAAATTATTCTTTGATCATTTCAACTATAAACTCTTTTATTAAGAATTTGTAAAACACTTTTAAAATCTACATAATATTACCAAAATAGTTTTATAAAAATACTTTTCACAACTCGATGTGCTAACAAGTCCATCCTCGTTCTCACAGAAATTCGGTCATACATTGATATGACGTAGGACTAAAAATCTATAAGTACTTAGCAAACCTATTTTCAACATCTAGTGAAAATAGTAGGAAAATATTTTGGTGAAAATATAGAAAACACTTTTGAAAATGTTGAAAACATCTTTGGTGAGAATGCTCTGGAAATCATCACCCCCTCCATGGTCGCAATTAACCCTATGGTTACGTTGCCATCCCGGCAAAACCCATAGATAACTATGTGCACTTCGCCCCCCTCGATTACGTCATAGAACCTGCCACAGATCGCAGTTACATCCCGAGTTTCATTGCCATCACAGCAAAAGTCCATGTAACTGTAGGCATCAGCGCCCTCGATTTTCGCTGCCAAATGAAACTTCATCACTTCCACATAGGTCGCAGACTACATTAGTCAAGTCCCAATGTAGCCTTAGGCTCTCACGGCCTCTTGACTCTCGCTAAGTCTCCATAGGTCGTAGTCTACCGATGTCACGTTGCCATCATGAAAAACTCAAACGTTGAACACTGGCTCTCATGGCACGCACAACTTCTTCTATGGTCCATAGTAGATCGCAGTGACATCGAGTTACACTGTCGTCACAGCATAAACCAATTGTCTCTGTAGGCATTTATGACATCGAGTTACACTGCCCCTCGACTTTCGCTACCCACAACACAAAATCCTTAGGAACTTCAGTTTTTCCGGATTTCCTCCTAGGATTCAATTTAGAGCCTCCCCCTTAGGGCTCAAGGCAGATCTACCCCATGGATCTCCTAATAAAGTTCATTCTAATGGGAGCGCCTTTTTCCCCAGAGCCAATCTCAAAACCACTTTGTGCTATACACTTATATTACCTTTCAAATCATACTCTATATGATTCACATAAATCTGCTTTACATAAAATCGATATCTCAAATCCATAGTTCTAAACTTGGCTTTTCAACTTCCAAAATTTGATTTTCCCAAAAATCAAAAGCCTTTCCAAATCCATAGGTCCCAAAACCTTTTTCCCAAAATCATTCTCATAGCATCATTTATACACACACACACACACAAAACTTATCCTTTCCAGCTTGAAAATAATCTTTGGATCACTTATATAGATTACCCTTTTATACTTCAAATATTTTCAAAAACCCTTTCTTCTGGTTTTAGATTCAACATAGGGGAAGCTTAACATATATAACAAATATATATAACTTTACTTATACCAAATCAAATATTCAAATTTGATTTTCTTTAATAAAGTTACCTACCATATCACTTACTTTTCATAAAGTGAATTTCAAAAGATATCCCACTTCCACCTTTATTCATATATATTTCCCCACAATATACTTTTATTTTTAAAATCATTTCTACATTTCTTTAAAAATTTCAATATCAATTTCATTTAAGCACATACGATGTACATATACCATCCGTACGCATTATTAAATCTTATCGCTCAATCGATCACACAATTCCACCTCCGAATTAATATCGTCCACCCGACTTCCTAATGCGGACTCAGATCTGGTTTCTTGATCAGAAAAAGCCGTTCTTCATGCAAAGTCATAACTATGATAGAGAATTCCTAGAATCAACCAAAAATCCGTATTCAGGGTTTGTCGTCGAAAATCGAGTAAAAAATCCTAACTCGGATCGATATATTATCTCGAAATTCTATGCTCGAATCTGGATCAAATCATTATACGAATAGAATAGTATACGTACATCCTACATATTTTTATCATCACTGATTATTAGCTAAATCAATTCTCTTTTCTATTCACCTTCATTTTGTTTCTATTCACCCATCCATAATTGCTCCCAACTTCCATTTGGGTTAACACTAAAATTCTTATCTCAATTGGTATTCAATTATAGACAGTTTGCATTCTGACAAACTAGTATTAAAAAAGTAGCCTGAAAATTTTAAAATAGATAAGTAGTTGTAAAATAGTTATTAGTTGCAAATAGTAGTAGAATAGTCAAGTAATTTTAAAATAGTTATAAAGTAGTTAAAATAACTGTAAAATAGTTGGATAGTTGAAAATAGTTGTAAATAGTAATTAGTTTTCAAAATAATTATAAAATAAGTATAAGATAGTTTGATTTTTAAAAAGAAAGGTTGTATAGTAAATAGCTAGGAAAATGGATTTTAAATAGTTTATATTAAAATAATTTATTTTAAAAAATAGTTCAGAGCCAAACTGTTCAATTCCCAATCTCCATTTCTAATTATCTTTCAATTTCCAACATCATTAAATTGATTCAATTTCAATTCAAATTTAAATTAACTTCAATTCCTATCCCAAATTCAAATCAACTCCCATTTGAATTTCAAACTTATTCAACTTCAATTTCACTTCAGATTAATTCAATTCAAATTTTCCATTTGAATTTTATACTTATCCATCTTCAAACACAATTCCAATTAATTCAAATCAAATTTGAACTAATTCAATTCAAATCTCAACTTTAAACGATCTCGAATTTCAAAAATTGGAGTTAAATTTTTAAATGCTAATTTAACTACTTAAATCAAGTTAACCTTTAATTTAAGTTCAACAGTCTAAATCTTTTAAACAATTTAATTTTGAGTCCATATTTTCAAAATTCCATTTTAAATTATCTTTACTTAACTCATTTCAAAGTTCAAATAAGAGTTCAAAAATAATTTAATCTTCGGAATCCAATTTATTTTCCAATTTTAACTTCAAACATGAAACCGATTTTTAAATAATTTTAGTTTGCAAATTCAATTCTTAAGTTCAAAGTGATTCCATTCTATAATTACAATTTCATTGTATAAATTAAAATCATGTAAACAATTTAAAATTAAAGTTCAATTCCATTTAATTCATGCAATGGATATGTATTACGTCAATCCATTTCTTAATACATATAAAATAATCCAATTCACGGTTTCATGGATTATTATTAACAGTGGGATGATATCTGGATTAGTCATAATAAATAAACATGCAAATTATTTAAAACATTCATCAATAGCATCCATTTCCAATTTCCATATCTCAAACCCATTTGAGATCACACATACTCCCAATTCAAATCAACCATTTAACTTTCCAAGTTAAATCTCAATTTTATTTTGAAATTTTCAGTTCAGGTTGTTTGTTCTAAAATTATTTAACCTTTTCAAAGTTAAATTCAATTCAATTTAATCCAGTCAGCTTTACCCAATTTGAGCTCTCATTTCAAATTTTAAACCACTTATTAATAATTTTCCTATTTATAAGTTCAAAAACTTATCACTTTGGGTTTTCACATCACATTCCAAGAAAAAATTTAAAACTCAACACTTAGAGTTTATTTCAAATCATCTTTAATATTATGTATATCCCTCATATATATACGTATTTATTTCCTTTGCACACCAAATTATACTTTAAATTTTAAACCACCTTGGGTTTTAAAACAATTTCTTTAAAATTTTCAAACAACTCTTGTTTGAAACAGGACCCTTTCTTTCAAATAATCATATTTATTATTTCTTTTAGAACTTTGAAACAAATTCCAAATTTTCTAGACTTAGATTTAAAACTCCACATTTTAAATTATCTTCAATTCCAATTTACAAGTCATACTCACCTAAATGTTTACCTCCTTAAACATTTCATTTTGTTTACTCATTAACGCACATTTCATTATTATACACAACAACCATTTATGATAATAACCAAGATTATCATATCCGGATACCAATTCATTATTATCTTATTCTGAAAACACTTCTACAAATTCAGGATTTTAGTTTCAGTTTGGTCCCAATTCAAACTTATCTTCATTCAATTTCAATTTGGTTGTATTTCTATTACCACTTAATTCTTATTTATAACAATCAATAACCTTAATATATTAGAAAAACTATTGCCTTATATATATTAAAATATAAACTTATATAAAATCACTTATTTTTAAAACCAATTTAAAATCTTTATATAAGAAAATAACAAGTACGCTCTCATATACTATATACACTCAACTCATTCGAGGATACCATTGATCCTATCCTTAATCAGTAAACCCACCAGAGCCAAGGTTCTCGCTTAGCCATCTGCTCTAAACCAAAATATAACGGCCTGAAATTTTTGACCTCGAGATTCGAAACTAATAGGTTCACGGTAGAAGTGCCAAGCAATCGAATGCCGAAAGTCTCAGATTGTCAAAGGAAAAAAGTAGAAGGTAGAAAAGAACAGAAAACAACAGTATCTCATGTTCACAGCGGATCAAAATATAATATCAAAATAATAGCATTTATAAAAAGAAAGTAGTAATAATTACTTTGCAATCTATATATCAGAGTATAATCATACACAGTTAAACTAGACAGTTATATCAACCTGTTCCAGAATACTATCAACACAACTCTCAAATATACAACGGTAAACTCCATGTCTTCCTGCCATCTAGCTCGCCTCCTAAGCTCCAGAACGTCCTAACCTGAAAAGCTGTAATACTTGTCTGACCCGAGCATTAAATCAAAGTAACATCCGGGTCAGGCTGGAAACCAGCGTGAGTAAACTCATTTAACATGAGATACTAACTCATAAAACTTATTTAAAACCCAGGATAACTCGTACTTCACTACAAGTTCATAACTTGTTATAGTCAACACTTATTTCATACAGCAATGTCTAAGTACCATCTTAGTTTAAATGGTCTAGGTACTTAAATTATCCCATTCCGGCCTATTTGATTCTAACTCAATCTAATGAATTACCGAAAATTACTAATCGAAGTGGTTTCGGGTATTTGCTGATAACCGACCCCATTCTCTTCGAATCCAAATGTTATTATAAATCCTAGTTGTTTAAGTGCAAATAATTCAATTCTTATTCAGAATAACATATTCGCATAGCGATTCCATTACAGATAGATCATCCATATTCCAAACATCATATCACATAGCATCACAATCACATACCAGGGATAACAAATAATCTAAGGCATTCCATATCGTTCAATGATCCATAAGTAAGATTTATTAGTCAAAACATTTCAAATTAATTTGATTAAACTAAATTAATTACTTTAATCACCTTTAAATCCTGCTTACTTAAAATTAATTAATTTCAAATAAATTAATTAATCATCCTCTAATTATCATCTTAATTACATTAAGTAATTTAGCTAGTAATTGATTTCACAAATTAATTAACCTTTAACCCTTCACACTAATTAACCTTTAATTGCCCCCATAAATTAATTAACAATAATTTATTACATTGTTCCTTAATTAATTATTCTATAATCACTTACATTGATTGATTATCCTTCAATTAATCACATTCATTAATTAACTAACCATTTAATTAATTTCCTTAATAATCCATACTTTATCTAATTATATTATGTAATTAATCCTCAATTACTTCGATTAAGTAATTATCATTAAATAAATCACATTTAGTAATTACCCATTAATTACCCTCCTCAATTAATGATATTAAGAAATTTTCCTTTAATTACTTTCATTAAATAATTATCTTTAATTAATTTCATTAAGTGATTAACCTTTAATAAATTAGTTGTAACAACCCGCATATTTTACGATCGTATATTTGAATATTTTATTTAAATATAGCATCGTTAGTCAGATTTAAGTCCAAAAAGGTACATTTTGCAAACAGTCAAATTAGGGCTCGAGACCACTTCCATTGAGTTTAAAATGGCGTTTGCGACCTTTTTGAGTATAAACATTGATATGTTTTGAGTTAGCTGGAATTTTGATGTTTTCACTTAGGGCTTTGGGTTTGGGTTTCAACCCACTAACCCAACTCAGCTTATATCTTAACTCCACCCCCTCTCCTCTTATTTATTCTCATTTTCTAACACTTCAAGCTTTAGTAAAAATAGAGGAAGAGATTAGAAATTAAAATCCTAAGCCCTAGTTTCTTTTGCAAATTCAAGTTCTGGCTCCAAAATCATAGAGAAGCTTAGGTAAGCATCATCATCATCTTCTTCTCCATCTCAATCTCTCTCCAATTTCAGAAATTTCCTATAACCTAACTTGGAAAATATCTTCTTACGATCTTAGATTGGAGCTTTTAGAGTTGAAATTGAAGAGTAGTTGATCTTTCCTTTGTTTTCAAGCTTGTCCTTCATTGTTTTGAGTAAAAGGTGATTTTTTGAACTCACTGTCTTTAACTTTCTTTGTTGTTAGGTATGAATTCCTAACATCTATTCTTGTTCATTTGCTTAGATTGAATTGGTTTTATGAATATTCCAATTTTTGGTGTTTTGATGTCAAAATCTTTAAAAATCTTAGCTTTGATGTTTGAACACGTTTTTGGTGTTGCATCAAAGAGCCTATAGGACTGGGTTGTCACGTGGCATAAATCCCTAGTTGTCATTGCTCGTTCGATCGCCTCCGTTGGGTTTTCACCCTTCATTTGGGCAAGGCTGAAAATACTGGAATTTCCAGTTCAGTCGACTGAACCAGTAAGTTAGTCGACTAAACCGAACCTACGAAATTTCCTGGGCCAGTTTCAGTCAACTGACCATTCTAGGTCAATCGACTGAGCCTGGAAACCGATTCCAGGCATGATTCAGTCGACTGACCATCCTGGTTCAGTCCACCGAACCTGGAAACAAAAAGTTTCCAGGATTGTGTCAGTCGACCGACCACCCTGGTCCAGTCGACTGAATCTGCCGTCTCAGCCCAATTTGCCTATTTTGCTTGGGTTTTCAATTTTAATGGATTCGTGTTGATCCAATTTGTTGTTATCACCTTTATTGACTTTGATAACTTCTTTTTCGCGATTTTTGGGAATATCCATTTTGTGATATCCTGGAAATTTGGCAATATAAATTTAATAATCTGTGTTTAAAAATTTATTTGATTTGATACTTTTGATAATAA
The DNA here is from genome assembly GCA_030765085.1 of Allium cepa. NCBI lineage: Eukaryota > Viridiplantae > Streptophyta > Magnoliopsida > Asparagales > Amaryllidaceae > Allium > Allium cepa. The sequence continues at coordinate 448,845,255 of CM060944.1, forward strand.
AATTTGAATTGATTTAATAATCTTCTTTTAATAAATATTTAAATGGGAGGATTTTATCTTTTTAAAGCTAATTAATTGTTTTCTGTTTATAATATATATAATTGTATATATTGTAAATTTATAACCTTTGGTTTTTGAATTTAGAAAATGAATTAATTTTCTAATTTTAATTCATATTTGGTAAATTGGAAATTTGATTTAAAACTAACATTTAACTTTTCAAAACAATTTAATAGATAATTATATAGTTTATATTAAAGGAAAACCTTATTTATTTAAATTTATATTTAATTAACTTGAATATGAATTTAAATTAGATTAACATTAAAAACTTAGTTGTATTTTTTTTCTTTTTAAATTATTGCTTGAATTTATATATAAGAATTTAAAATAAAATTTACGTATGATCTTAATTTATTAAGTAATAGAAGTAATTTATGATATCTTTTATAAATCATTTTAAATATTGTTTAATTTGTTATTTTCAAATGATGTTGAGAATACTTAGTTTTTATAAACATAAATAAATTTTGTTAGAAATATGATTTTTTATTTTTTAATTTTAACAAAAGTTATATATGCATTTATATATATATATATATATATATATATATATATATATATATAACTTGATTTTAAGATTGGATTTGATAAATTTATTTAAATTTGAATTCAATGTTTTGAAATTTAAAAGAAATAAATGTTTAAAATATTTGTATAAGCTTGTATTTATATTTGTTTTGTTTCATTTCTTGAATAAATTTAAAGTGGGAAGAAATTCATTTATATACATAAGAATTTAGAGTTTAAAAGTATTTACAAACAATTTAAATTAAAACTAAAATACTTAAAATACATGTGTAAGTTTATTAGGATTTAAAAAAAATAAAAATAAAAGAGACATGTGTTAAGGCCTAAACTAATTAAAGTGACAAATGTTTAAAAATTGAACAAGTGTCTTAATTTTCTTGTTCTTGTATTTTCAATAAAATCAAAACATACTTATATAAATTCATCTCCTCTAAAGTTCATTTATTTTCTTTTCTATTTCTTCAAAAACATAAGATCTTCAGCCATGAAAATCTGAAACTTAATCTTCAAAAAAAAAAAAACAAAGAACAAAACTTGTAAAAAAAAATCTCCTCAAAAACTAAAATCAAAATCTGCAAAAAAATCTGTTGTCCTCAAATTATTTCTGAAACAATTTGATCCTCAAACCCAAAAGCTATCTGAAAATCATTCCAAACCTGAAATTCATAAAGGAAATCAAGTTTTACCTATTGCTCTTCAAATTCAATACCTGGAAAATCAATTTGCAACTTCATCAAACCTACATCCTGTCTTGAGTCAAGCATGCACTTGTATAGCTGGAAGCCTGCAAATTTCTTTACTATTTTGAACACTTCTTAAACAAGGCCTGAAATTCTTTTCTTTCTGAAACTTACATGCATCAGGGAGCTTAAGCAATTAAATAAGATTGAAGTTCAAGTCATAAAAATGAAAATAAAAGTAGAATCTGAAGCTTTCAAATGTAAAGCACAATTCAAGTTCAGGATTCAAAGCATTTTCTGTACATGGTTGCTCTGCTCAGGAAATCGGTGAGTAACATTTTAACTAAAACAATTTATGTAATATAGTTGCTTGATCTACCACTGTGATAAGCATGTTTGAATGGATTAATATGATGATATCCTCTGTTATATGTTGAATGCATGTTGTGATGTTTTGCCTGTTCTAGATTCCAGATTTTTGTATGTTCAAAAAAATCATGACTTCGTGTTAAAATCATTGTTACAGTTTAAGATTTTGACTAGCATGTGTGTAATAAGTAAAGTTTTAATTTTAGTAAATATGAAAGATAAATAAAAACTGTCATGTTTCTGTAAACTCAGAAATAACAGAACAATTGAATATAAGTAAAAAAAAATTTTGATTACCCTGATTCATTAATTCAAGAATATAAATCGATTACATAAACCAATACTTGAATTTTGAAACTAAAATCAGGAATTTTAGTTTAAGAATGACTGAGCAATTCAGGTTTAATCATAAATCATAGTTTGGGTGGGAAGTGTAAATCAAGAAGGTCGTGGTGGCCAGCGACGTTCCTGGTGATAGAATGGTGATATGAGAGTTGGAAATAAATAGATGAACGTGGATCTGTGCAGTGAGGCGAAGGGGATTTTGGATTGAAAACTTTAAACCTAGTTTTCGATTCCTCAGGGAAAATGATCACTGCAACCTCCTGAGGTGATCGAGTGGTCCCCTTATCGAGTTGATGATAGATGGGCTGTGGAGTAGTTCGTGGCCGGAAGGGAAGATTCTCTGGTGATCGGATTTTAGTGTTGTACCAAATTTTCGGTTTTGCCATTGCTGTATTTTTGAGCTCGAATGCTCAAATTCAATTTAGGGATTCTGAAGTTTCTTGGATGGTCGGAAATGGGTGGGAAGGTAATCGTTGACTTGTGAGTAGGGTCGCGAACGGCCGGAGATGTTTGCCAAGTTGGTGCAGGCGCACGGTTGTCATGTTGTGTCAGCAGTTTATTTTTGGGGAAGAAGGATTTCTCGAGTATGGTGTCGGGTTGCAACATGATTTGCTCGAAGCAGTGAAGTAGGAGACTCGAAGGGGTTGAGTTGTGGTCTCGGGTGGGGTTCACAGTTCCAAGTTTGTATAAAACCTGTAAATTGTTAGTTTGAAAGATTTCAGAATGAAAGCTACTCTAGTTTTACTCGAGTTTATTTAGCGTTTACTCGAGTGAATCCTTTGAGTTCGGGTTAGTTTGCAGTTTTAAAATTTGTCATGTTTCAAATTTTAAAACTGAAAATTTAAATCATTAAGCAAAGATTTAATGTTTTAAATCTAATTTTGTATTATGGATTCAAGTTTTGATTTGAATCATAGTTGGAAATGATTAAGTTTTAAATTCAAATTTGTTTAAATAAACTTTAAAAACGGTTTATTGTTTAGAAATGTTTTAAAGAAATTTGAATATAAATTTGAAATTGAAATATAAAAGAATGCGTTAAACAAGTTCAAATTTGATTCAAATCTAGTTTGAATCTTTGGTTTAAAATAAATTTAAGTTTTATAAACTTGAAGTGTTTATCAAATTTGAATATTAAGGAAAATTTAAATATTTTGAATTTAAAAAGGGAGTTTGATTTAAACCTTTGTAAAATCTCTTTTATAAGTGGAAGTATTATTTATCATTTAAAGGTTTTAAATTAATTTTAAAAACCTGTTAAAGTTAAATTAGAAGTTAATGATTTATAATTCATTTAATTAATAGGATAATTAAATGGATAATTAATTTATTTTATGAATTAATGAAATAAATAATTACTCAAAGTAATTAAAGGTTTAATCTTAAAGGTTTAAGATTAATTATTCTTTGAATAATTGACTTGTAATTAAGAATAATTAATTTAATAAGATTTGATTTTAATTAATGATTAATAATTAATTAATCAAGTAATAATGAATTAATTAAGTTCTAATTAACACTTAATTATTTAATTAATTAAGGGTTAATTAGTGAGTCATTAATGATTAATTAATTCGTAATTAATTATGATTAAAATAAGTTAATTATTTTAGAAAATAATTAATGAATTGTTAATAGTTAATGAATGTCATTAACTAAGGATTATTTAATAATTAATTAGTTCAATTAATTTTTAATAATTAATTGGATTAATTAATTTAAGGATAATCATTTGTGTAAATTGTTAAGTATAATTACTTAAGGAAGTAATTAAGGAATTAGTTACTTATTATAATTAATTGAGTTTAAATTTGATTAGATTAAGTTAATTAATTCATTTTAATTAATTTAAAATAATCATTTGATGATTTGTGAAGTATAATTATTTAATGTAATTAAATAAAGAGAAATTACTTAGGGTAGTAATTAATGGGTAATTACTATACGTAATTAATTAAAGATGATTTGATAATTGAAGTAATTTTAAGTATAATTAATTTATGAATTAATCAAGGAATTAATTTGAGACAATTAATTACGGAGTAGTTGATTTATTTGATAAAGTAAATAAAGGTAGTTAATTACTAAATGGGGTTAATCAACGGTGATTAACAATTATGGTTTAAATTAAGATTGATTTCTTATTGTAATTAATTTAAATAAGGTAATTAATTTAAATGTAATTAGAGATCATTAATTAATATAATTAATGATGTAATTAAGATTGATTAATTAAGATTAATTAATCAATAATAAGTGATTAAAGGAAATTAATTAATGTAATTAATTAATGATTAATGTAATTAATTATAGTTAATTAATTTGTGAAGTAATTAAGGTTAATTACTGTATTTGGATTAAGTATAATTAATTTATGAAATTAATTAAAGAATAATTACATAAATGTAATTAAGGAGTAATTAATCAAAGGTGATTAATTAAAGTGATTAATTGGAAGATGATTAATTAATTAATTTGTAGTTAATTAATAGTTATGAAAGCAAGATTTATATTGATGAATAATTAATTTAATTCACTTTAAATTAATTTAAATGATGTAATTAATTTAATTCATTTTAAATTAATTTTATTTGGAATGATATATCATTGCTTATATGGATGGTTAAGGATTGCCTAAATGGTTTGAATCTCAAATATGAGATAGATAATGTTGAGTGATTTGGATGTATTGGTTGCATTGTGATGATGATATAGATTATCTTTGAAAATGATATTATGGATTATCCGTGTGATGATGATATTGATTACCTATTGTGAATTTATGATTTATCTATTTGTGTATATAGATAATTGAATTGTTTTAAACTTTGAAACAACTTGGCCTTAAAAGACACGCTTTGGATTTCGATGAGACCGGGATCGGGTTTCCATATTTGGATATCCGAAAACCACATCGATCCAAGTTAACGTTAGGTCGTGAATCCAAGTGGAGCGAGTGAAGACTCGAGGTGTAAGGGCTATACGTCAGTATAACTCTGTGGGTGATTCCGTAATGAGTTTGACGGAATAGTACTTATAGATTCGAGATGGAGATTTAGAGTGCAAGGGTTATCGTCGTTAACTCTGAGGGTGATTCCAATACGAGTGTAACGAGAAAATGCCTACGGTTTCGTTCGAACCCGGAACGAACTTGTATGGATTGAATGCTTTCAAAACATCGTCAGGTGGACGATGAGCATTCTAAGAGATATGTCCTATAAAGGTAATCGTAGCCTCAAGCCTCATCAACCGGGAATGGCTAAAACAGGGGAGGTGCAGCAAGGCTTCGTGGGTAGCTCCCACTGGAGAGCAAGATTTACCCCTGTCTAGAGGTCCCTTTTTATTTCGGCTGTGTGGGCAGTTGGACGTACGCCAACTGCGGGGTTGTCTTGTTCGGGACTGTCCAGTAAGGGATGGTTCCGGCTTTGTGTTGCAGGGGAGTGGGAGTACTCCTCGGTACGGTGATCTAGGCCACGTACTGTGACGGGCGGTACCCCAGTAGCCCTGCCATTGTATGGAATCCAAATCCAATAAGTGCCAACGGTTTTGATTGTATTACCCACTTTTGTGGCTAGTAGCTGGAATTTAATAGATGTAACAATTTCGGCTATTTCATATTTACTTGAAAACCCTAGACCTATTATAATATCACTGGATTTCCTATCAAATGTTTTGGTTAGCGTAAGGTAAAAACTTTTCCATGTTTATGTATGGGAAGTCTTACGTGATACCTTTCTTTTCAAAGGTTTTTTCAAAGTTAAGCAATCTTTAATCTGTTACTCACACCAGACCCATGTCTGACCCCGAGTTTATTTTTGTTTTTCATAAACTCTTGGGTACTCAAATTTTTACGAGTAGCCAAGGGATTCAGGTTAGCTCTGATGAATATTGGGGGAGAAATGGAGCAGGAGGCTTCTGCGTTAGATATATAATTCCACTGTGTGTTCTCTATATTGGTATCTCTGCGTTGTATTGTATTGAGTTGTATAACTAGACATGTGTTTATAACTGTCTAGTATATGTGATATGTATGCTGTGTAACTCTGATTAGTGTTGTATACTATGTAATACTTATGTTATTAATATAATTTATTCGTTCCGCTGTTTAGATTCTGATGTGTTGTTTCTTTCTTCTTCTCTTTCTTTCTATTCTCTATCCCTTTCTTTCTTATTAACGATGCGACTTCCTGGAGTCTGGAAGTTGGGTCGTTACAGTGGTATCAGAGCATTAGGTTGCGTGAATACCTAGGCTCTGGAGTGGTGTCTTTCTTGAGAGAGCGTATTTGTAATTTTAAATATATATATATATATATATATTTCTACCTATTTGTTGGGTTTCTTGTTCGGGTTTTCCAATATAGGTTGTAAAGGTAGATATGGTAATGGGGTGTGTAACACGACTACTACCCTTGGTTGAAGTTTGGTGTTTGAGATTGGTAGTGTATTTGTCGAGACTGTAGACCTAATACCATCTCGAGTGAGTTGTGCAGAGAATAGGATTTCATTGATCTCTGAAGGTAACCTGTAAAGGTTCGGAGTTCATCTTTGAAATTGGATGAGTAGAGTTTGGATCTGTTAATTGGGCAGAAGAAATTGATGGTATCTCGATACCTCAGGAATTAGTAGCTATGTGATGAGACCCAGTGACTATGGATGTGTCCAAAGATTTTTCTTTGGAACAAGTTTAGGAGGTTTGTCCACTCCGGTGTTGTGGTTGGGTTCAGCAGGATGTTTCTGTCTGGTTTAAGGCCCGAGTTTCTCGAAGAGCTTTGGATTAGGAAGTCTTTGGCATCGGTATTAACAGTGCAACTTGGAGTGTTCTGTGTGCCAGCAAGAAGGTTTTCTGGTTAGCAGTTTTTCTGAAGGAGTTCAGAAGCAGCCGAGTAGATTCATTTCTTTCATGGGTTGGCTAGTTAAGCATAAGCTGTTCTGATTGGTAAAGGGAGGACAGTTTTCTTTGGATATTTGACAGGTTGATCGCAAAAGTGACTTGAGATAGTTTGAGTGTTCTCTTGAGCTATGAGAAGTTTGTCCGCACCTGGAAGCTGAGATTTCTTATCGACTTGATTCTAGGAGTGCTACTGGTGGTTCAGTTTAGTAGAAGGATCCGGTGGAATATCTCAGTTTACTTTTATGGATTTGTTGGACCATATTTTTGAGATATGTTGTCCAGTTTGTGCTCGAGTTTTTCTTCTACTCCAGATCAAGTTGTGCAGCGAAAGCAGATGGAAATGCTTTTGTTTTATCTTTTCCGAATAGGAGAAGTATGTTAGTCTTCTAATATTTATGGAGTAGAGTTGGTGTTCTTGGTTTGGAAATTGATCTTGAGGAGATCATTGTGTTGAGAAGTTTTGGTTCTGTTTGTTTCTAGAGACATCAGCGAAGGTTGAGCTGATCAGAAGAATTGAAGGCAGCCCAGGATCATCAGAAGTGTTTTGTGGATAGGAGACCAAGGAATTTGGATTCCGGAGTCGAAGATTTGATCTTGAATAAGTTTACTCCGATCTAAAGAGATATAAGTTTGGGTAAGTCTGTGAAGCTAGCTCTGAAGTGTTTTGGAATCTTTTCTATATCTAGGAGATTAAGTGATTGATCTACATGATTGGATTGCCAGTTTGGATAACTGGGATTCGATGAGTTTCACGTATCTCTGAGGGAGTACGTGTATGATCCATCTCTGGTTGCGAACCAGCAGTTCTGGAGTTTTGATTGTTGAGTCAGACTTGTCTGAAGTCTGATAACCTGTTTAGTTTTGAAGATCTAGTTGGATAGGAGCTCTATAGCCTAGTAGTATAGATTGTTTGGATTTTATAGAGCGAGTATCCCGATAGTTATACCAGGGAAACTCGTGGAAATTCTATCCAGAATTTTGTCTGGATAATTAGATTTGTTTGATTGTGTAAATTGGTTGCTATGGTTGTTAGCATATATGCTTGTGTTTTAAAAATAAAATCTTAAGATAGATTATTAAATTACCTTTGCTTTTAAATTTCGGGGACGAAATTCTTTTAAGGGGGGAGGAATGTGATATCCCGGAAATTTGGCAATATAAATTTAATAATCTGTGTTTAAAAATTTATTTGATTTGATACTTTTGATAATAAAATTTGAATTGATTTAATAATCTTCTTTTAATAAATATTTAAATGGGAGGATTTTATCTTTTTAAAGCTAATTAATTGTTTTCTTTTTATAATATATATAATTGTATATATTGTAAATTTATAACCTTTGATTTTTGAATGTAGTAAATGAATTAATTTTCTAATTTTAATTTATATTTGGTAAATTGGAAATTTGATTTAAAATTAACATTTAACTTTTCAAAACAATTTAATAGATAATTATATAGTTTATATTAAAGGAAAACCTTATTTGTTTAAATTTATATTTAATTAACTTGAATATGAATTTAAATTAGATTAACATTAAAAACTTAGTTGTATTTTTTTCTTTTTAAATTATTGCTTGAATTTATATATAAGAATTTAAAATAAAATTTACATATGATCTTAATTTATTAAGTAATAGAAGTAATTTATGATATCTTTTATAAATCAATTTAAATATTGTTTAATTTGTTATTTTCAAATGATATTGAGAATACTTAGTTTTTATAAACATAAATAAATTTTGTTAGATATATGATTTGTTATTTTTTGATTTTAACAAAAGTTATATATGCATCTATATATATAACTTGATTTTAAGATTGGATTTGATAAATTTATTTAAATTTGAATTCAATGTTTTGAAATTTAAAAGAAATAAATGTTTAAAATATTTTTATAAGCTTGTATTTATATTTGTTTTGTTTCATTTCCTGAATAAATTTAAAGTGGGAAGAAATTCATTTATATACATAAGAATTTAGGGTTTAAAAGTATTTACAAACAATTTAAATTAAAACTAAAATACTTAAAATACATGTGTAAATTTATTAGGATTTAAAAAAATAAAAAATAAAAGAGACATGTGTTAAGGCCTAAACTAATTAAAGTGACAAATGTTTAAAAATTGAACAAGTGTCTTAATTTTCTTGTTCTTGTATTTTCAATAAAATCAAAACATACTTATATAAATTAATCTCCTCTAAAGTTCATTTATTTTCTTTTCTATTTCTTCAAAAACATAAGATCTTCAGCCATGAAAATCTGAAACTTAATCTTCAAAAAAAAAAAAAAAAAACAGAGAACAAAACTTGTAAAAAAATCTCCTCAAAAACTAAAATCAAAATCTGCAAAAATTATGTTGTCCTCAAATTATTTATGAAACAATTTGATCCTCAAACCCAAAAGCTATCTGAAAATCATTCCAAACCTGAAATTCATAAAGGAAATCAAGTTTTACCCGTTGCTCTTCAAATTCAATACCTGGAAAATCAATTTGCAACTTCATCAAACCTACATCCTGTCTTGAGTCAAGCATGCACTTGTATAGCTGGAAGCCCGCAAATTTCTTTACTGTTTTGAACACTTCTTCAACAAGGCCTGCAATTCTTTTCTTTCTGAAACTTACATGCATCAGGGAGCTTAAGCAATTAAATAAGATTGAAGTACAAGTCATAAAAATAAAAATAAAAATAAAAGTAGAATCTGAAGCTTTCAAATGTAAAGCACAATTCAAGTTCAGGATTCAAAGCATTTTCTGTACATGGTTGCTCTGCTCAGGAAATCGGTGAGTAACATTTTAACTAAAACAATTTATGTAATATAGTTGCTTGATCTACCACTGTGATAAGCATGTTTGAATGGATTAATATGATGATATCCTCTGTTATATGTTGAATGCATGTTGTGATGTTTTGCCTGTTCTAGATTCCAGATTTTTGTATGTTCAAAAAAATCATGACTTCGTGTTAAAATCATTGTTACAGTTTAAGATTTTGACTAGCATGTGTGTAATAAGTAAAGTTTTAATTTTAGTAAATATGAAAGATAAATAAAAACTGTCATGTTTCTGTAAACTCAGAAATAACAGAACAATTGAATATAAGTAAAAAAAAATTTTGATTACCCTGATTCATTAATTCAAGAATATAAATCGATTACATAAACCAATACTTGAATTTTGAAACTAAAATCAGGAATTTTAGTTTAAGAATGACTGAGCAATTCAGGTTTAATCATAAATCATAGTTTGGGTGGGAAGTGTAAATCAAGAAGGTCGTGGTGGCCAGCGACGTTCCTGGTGATAGAATGGTGATATGAGAGTTGGAAATAAATAGATGAACGTGGATCTGTGCAGTGAGGCGAAGGGGATTTTGGATTGAAAACTTTAAACCTAGTTTTCGATTCCTCAGGGAAAATGATCACTGCAACCTCCTGAGGTGATCGAGTGGTCCCCTAATCAAGTTGATGATAGATGGGCTGTGGAGTAGTTCGTGGCCGGAAGGGAAGATTCTCTGGTGATCGGATTTTAGTGTTGTACCAAATTTTCGGTTTTGCCATTGCTGTATTTTTGAGCTCGAATGCTCAAATTCAATTTAGGGATTCTGAAGTTTCTTGGATGGTCGGAAATGGGTGGGAAGGTAATCGTTGACTTGTGAGTAGGGTCGCGAACGGCCGGAGATGTTTGCCAAGTTGGTGCAGGTGCACGGTTGTCATGTTGTGTCAGCAGTTTATTTTTGGGGAAGAAGGATTTCTCGAGTATGGTGTCGGGTTGCAACATGATTTGCTCGAAGCAGTGAAGTAGGAGACTCGAAGGGGTTGAGTTGTGGTCTCGGGTGGGGTTAACAGTTCCAGGTTTGTATAAAACCTGTAAATTGTTAGTTTGAAAGATTTCAGAATGAAAGCTACTCTAGTTTTACTCGAGTTTATTTAGCGTTTACTCGAGTGAATCCTTTGAGTTCGGGTTAGTTTGCAGTTTTAAAATTTGTCATGTTTCAAATTTTAAAACTGAAATTTTAAACCATTAAGCAAAGATTTAAAATATGTTTTAAATCTAATTCTGTATTATGGATTCAAGTTTTGATTTGAATCATAGTTGGAAATGATTAAGTTTTAAATTCAAATTTGTTTAAATAAACTTTGAAAAGGGTTTATTGTTTAGAAATGTTTTAAAGAAATTTGAATTTAAATTTGAAATTGAAATATAAAAGAATGTGTTAAACAAGTTCAAATTTGATTCAAATCTAGTTTGAATCTTTGGTTTAAAATAAATTTAAGTTTTATAAACTTGAAGTGTTTATCAAATTTGAATGATTAAGGAAAATTTAAATGTTTTGAATTTAAAAAGGGAATTTGATTTAAACCTTTGTAAAATTTATTTTATAAGTGGAAGTATTATTTATCATTTAAAGGTTTTAAATTAATTTTAAAAACCTGTTAAAGTTAAATTAGAAGTTAATGATTTATAATTCATTTAATTAATAAGATAATTAAATGGATAATTAATTTATTTTATGAATTAATGAAATAAATAATTAATCCAAGTAATTAAAGGTTTAATCTTAAAGGTTTAAGATTAATTATTCTTTGAATAATTGACTTGTAATTAAGAATAATTAATTTAATAAGATTTGATTTTAATTAATGATTAGTAATTAATTAATCAAGTAATAATGGATTAATTAAGTTTTAAATAACACTTAATTATTTAATTATTTAATGGTTAATTAGTGAGTCATTAATGATTAATTAATTCGTAATTAATAATGATTAAAATAAGTTAATTATTTCAGAAAATAATTAATGAATTGTTAATAGTTAATGAATGTCATTAACTAAGGATTATTTAATAATTAATTAGTTCAATTAATTTTTAATAATTAATTGGATTAATTAATTTAAGGATAATCATTTGTGTAAATTGTTAAGTATAATTACTTAAGGAAGTGATTAAGGAATTAGTTACTTATTATAATTAATTGAGTTTAAATTTGATTAGATTAAGTTAATTAATTCATTTTAATTAATTTAAAATAATCATTTGATGATTTGTGAAGTATAATTATTTAATGTAATTAAATAAAGAGAAATTACTTAGGGTAGTAATTAATGGGTAATTACTATATGTAATTAATTAAAGATGATTTGATAATTGAAGTAATTTTAATTATAATTAATTTATGAATTAATCAAGGAATTAATTTGAGATAATTAATTATGGAGTAGTTGATTTATTTGATAAAGTAATTAAAGGTAGTTAATTACTAAATGGGGTTAATCAACGGTGATTAACAATTATGGTTTAAATTTAGATTGATTTCTTAATGTAATTAATTTAAATAAGGTAATTAATTTAAACGTAATTAGAGATCATTAATTAATATAATTAATGATGTAATTAAGATTAATTAATTAAGATTAATTAATCAATAATAAGTGATTAAAGGAAATTAATTAATGTAATTAATTAAAGATTAATGTAATTAATTATAGTTAATTAATTTGTGAAGTAATTAAGGTTAATTACTGTATTTGGATTAAGTATAATTAATTTGTGAAATTAATTAAAGAATAATTACATAAATGTAATTAAGGAGTAATTAATCAAAGGTGATTAATTAAAGTGATTAATTGGAAGATGATTAATTAATTAATTTGTAATTAATTAATAGTTATGAAAGCAAGATTTATATTGATGAAGTAATTAATTTAATTCACTTTAAATTAATTTGAATGACGTAATTAATTTAATTCATTTTAAATTAATTATATTTGGAATGATAGATCATTGCTTATATGGATGGTTAAGGATTGCCTAAATGGTTTGAATCTCAAATATGAGATAGATAATGTTGAGTGATTTGGATGTATTGGTTGCATTGTGATGATGATATAGATTATCTTTGATAATGATATTATGGATTATCCGTGTGATGATAATGATTACCTATTGTGAATTTATGATTTATCTATCTGTGTATATAGATAATTGAATTGTTTTAAACTTTAAAACAACTTGGCCTTAAAAGACACGCTTTGGATTTCGATGAGACCGGGATCGGGTTTCCATATTTGGATATCCGAAAACCACATCGATCCAAATTAACGTTAGGTCGTGAATCCAAGTGGAGCGAGTGAAGACTCGAGGTGTAAGGGCTATACGTCAGTATAACTCTGTGGGTGATTCCGTAATGAGTTTGACGGAATAGTACTTATAGATTCGAGATGGAGATTTAGAGTGCAAGGGTTATCATCGTTAACTCTGAGGGTGATTCCAATACGAGTGTAACGAGATAATGCCTTCGGTTTCGTTCGACCCCGAAACGAACTTGTATGGATTGAATGCTTTCAAAACATCGTCAGGTGGACGATGAGCATTCTAAGAGATATGTCCTATAAAGGTAATTGTAGCCTCAAGCCTCATCAACCGGGAATGGCTAAAACAGGGGAGGCGCAGCAAGGCTTCGTGGGTAGCTCCCACTAGAGAGCAAGATTTACCCCTGTCTAGAGGTCCCTTTTTATTTCGGCTGTGTGGGCAGTTGGATGTACGCCAACTGCGGGGTTGTCTTGTTCGGGACTGTCCAGTAAGGGATGGTTCCGGCTTTGTGTTGCAGGGGAGTGGGAGTACTCCTCGGTACGGTGATCTAGGCCACGTACCGTGACGGGCGGTACACCAGTAGCCCTGCCATTGTATAGAATCCAAAATCCAATAAGTGCCAACGGTTTTGATTGTATTACCCACTTTTGTGGCTAGTAGCTGGAATTTAATAGATGTAACAATTTCGGCTATTTCATATTTACTTGAAAACCCTAGACCTATTATAATATCACTGGATTTCCTATCAAATGTTTTGGTTAGCGTAAGGTAAAAACTTTTTCATGTTTATGTGTGGGAAGTCTTACGTGATACTTTTTCTTTTCAAAGGTTTTTTCAAAGTTAAGCAATCTTTAACCTGTTACTCACACCAGACCAATGTCTGACCCGGAGTTTATTTTTGTTTTTCATAAACTCTTGGGTACTCAAATTTTTACGAGTAGCCAAGGGATTCAGGTTAGCTCTGACGAATATTGGAGGAGAAATGGAGCAGGAGACTTCTGCGTTAGATACATAATTCCGCTGTGTGTTCTCTGTATTGGTATCTCTGCATTGTGTTGTATTGAGTTGTATAACTAGATAGGTGTTAATAACTGTCTAGTATATGTGATATGTATGCTGTGTAACTCTAATTAGTGTTGTATACTATGTAATACTTATGTTATTAATATAATTTATTCGTTCCGCTGTTTAGATTCTGATGTGTTGTTTCTTTCTTCTTCTCTTTCTTTCTATTCTCTATCCCTTTCTTTCTTATTAACGATGCGACTTCCTGGAGTCTGGAAGTTGGGTCGTTACACATTTCGATGGATTTGGTATCGATTTCTTTGGATTTAATTCACATCTTCGAATGTGAATTTTTGGTGATTGATTGTTTCTACAATCATTTCTTTGACTTGTCACTTTGAAATACAAAGGTTTCTATACTAGTAGTAAATATCAAAAATCTTTCATCAAAACGATTTCAACACTATTTTAATACAAAGCTCGTTTATTAAAACCGCTTTCCAACCTATTAGTATACACAAACCTTTACCTCGTTCATATGAGAAAATCTAATCAAACGGCTTTGCAAACAAGTGGTATGAAACGCTTGCGTTTACTTAATTAGTTAATTTTTATACTTGTTCGATTGAAACTCTTGTGACAATTTTCGAGTTGAGATCTACAATTTGTTCGCAAATATTTAAGTTAAGCTTGTGGTTATGGGACATGAAGCTAAACTCATTTATTTACTAGATTAGTATAATTCACACTTTTTATTGATCAATAATGATCATTTTGTGATATAGACTAGCGATATGCTATGTTTCTTTGTCCACTTGGGGGACTGTACCTCGTTTTATTGAGTTTCGTCTCATTTCTTTTATAGGCTAATGACGTATTGGTTCTTTGGAGTTTCGACTCATTTTAGTGTGCTAGCAACCCAAGTTCTTTTATGGAGTTCGGTTCAACGGACGTACCGTTGTACTATGTCGTTGTACTGGCTTATCAGGTTCATCGAGCGTACCGTTGTACTACATCGTTGTTTCAAATTATTTGAGTTTAAGGTTCCTCAGGCGTAACGATATTGTACTACGTCATTGCACCGGCTCTATGGTTAGCGACCATGGGTTAGCGACCCGTTTGTGATACACATGTTGGTGAGTTTTCATGCTCCCATTGTCTGATAGGCCTCCCCCTTCTATGGTTTGTAGATTTTTAGTTAATGATTTTTAGAATTTGTGTTTCACCTCTTTTTGTGATTGGCAATGTTATGTTTGCCGATATTTGCGCTTTGGTGAATAAAATAAAGAATATGACTTTCTTTTTAGTGCTTTGAGATTTCTTGAGGTGTTGTATGATTTTTGTTGTTATTTAATGTATATTTGTCGCAGTATGGCACTATTGTTATCATATGTTTTCGTTGTATCTCATACCTTATCTCATTTTATCTGATATTTATAGCTAGATTGATCCGTTTATTATTTTCGTATTAAATACTACTCGGATCAGACCGAGATGTTACAGGTGCTTCTGCTTGACTCCTATTCTGGGAACATTATCTGACTCTTGACTAACTACTACAGTTTAGTAGTTTTTGTTGTTATATATACGAGATAGAGACTCCTTGATGTATACTGATTCTTTTGTCTAGCACTTGTACCTATTCTTTTGTGATATGGTGGATCTTATTTGACCACTTCTCTGATGAACACTTCTATGTGTTATATTCATATCTATTTCTTTCTTTGTGATATGGATATCTGTGACTGATTTGTGTTATGCTTATTTCTATATTTGTTTCCGAAGATCATATAACCACTCTATAGTAGCTTTGAGTTTGTATCGGTTTGTCAGATTTCCTCTTGAAAAGAAATGCATGTCATACTATCTGACATATCGGTGCTCGCACAAAGAAATTACACAGATGGTCGCTCCTCAACAGCCTTTTTATTCGTGCTAGTTGACGGCATTATCTCGTAGCGTCCTTGGCTAGCGTGAGTATAGAGGTGGGGCGTCACAACATGGTATCAGAGCCAAAATTCGGAACAATGTAGAATAATCTAGCAAAGATCATTTTCCTAAGTCCTTCTTAGGAATCGTGCCTTGGGATTTATTCGAGTCATTGGACCCATTTTATCCTTTTCTTTATGGTCCCTTGTTTTATCAGTCATGATTGTTTGATATACATTCTGAGAATAACTTTTTCTACTTCCTTCTTTCTTTCTTAAAGAAGAGAAATGGTTAGACCAGGCCGTCCCAACGCCGGTCAATGTAGTGCTACTCTCAGGATGGAGTATTTATGTCTGCTCAACAGCTTTTAGATCTTATAAAGAATGCTCAAGCTGTCGGACCTATTACAGAGCCTGCTCACCCTAAATCTGGGTTTGCACGCTTGTGCAGCGATTATACCAATTTCGGTGAATGCCCTTCAAGGGTTCCGAAAGTGTTATGGAAGTCCAGGCTTTGATTAGAAGATGCGATCGCATCTTTTCTCGCATGAATCTTATTGATTTGCATCGTGTCCAAGTGGCTTCTAGTTTGATCCAAGAAAGAGAATTAGATTGGTATGAGCTTCTGATTTATGAAATTATTGAATCAAATCTTACTTGGGAGCAATTCTGGGAAAGATTTGAGTTGAAGTTTGTGCCGGAAGCTGAAAAGGTAACTTTAGCTCGACACTTTATTGACCTTGTTCAAGGTGAATTGTCTATGACGGATTACGTTGCATATTTTGAATCCCTCTCTAAATATGGGGTCGAGTACATTAATACCCCATTAAAGAAAAATCAGAGGTTTGTCTATGGCTTGAATAAGAATCTTAGAAAGCCTTTGCTTCTGAAATTGGAAGTTTCTTTCGACCAACTTGTTGATATCGCTCTTCGACTCAAAGTGGCCGATAAAGAAGATGATGTTGAGGTTGAGGGTGCCAAACTGAACTTCAACAACAACAAGAAGAGGCCTATTAAGTTTAAAGTTCCATATCCCAACAAGAAAGGGAAGCAAGCAACTCCGGTAGCAAAGATTACTACTTCTAGTCATGGGCAACTGATGATTTATTTGATCAACTTAGTGGTGCTCGAGTCTTTTCAAAATTATACTTAGCAACCGAATTTCATCAGCTTCGTATTGCAGAGGACAACATTCTTTTGACATCATTCCGTACACGTTATGGATCTTATGAATGGCTTATTATGCCATTTGGTTTAAGAATGCTCCAGCTTATTTCGTTGATCTTATGTGTAACGACCCAGAATTTCAGTCACTTGAAATTCGTATATTTAATTGATTTTAAATATTCATAAGTAAATTTTATAAGCTGAATAACTTATATTTGAAATATCTAGATTTAATTGGATAATTAACTCGATAATTTAATATTTGAAATTGCGTAAATAATTAGAATTTGAATTTAATGTGAATTAAAATGACTTATAAAGTTGTTTAAATCTTTTTTGATTTAGAATGATGTTGGAGAGCTTTTAAAATTGACTAATAGTTAAATTCTAGAAATTGAATATTTTAATATTTAATTGACGAGCAAAAATTGCCATTTTTCAAACAGTCTCGGATTTTGATGAAACTAGTTTCATCGAATCCGTAATGTGAAATTATTATAAGATTTCAAATTTCGTGTCAATCGGATTTACAGTTTGTCCGGGGCAAGCTAAAACGCGTAGGAAATCGTTTAAGCGAATTTAAAATTTAAAATTGTCGATTCGAAAACCTATCTTTAAAATACGATCGAATTGGCTCCCAGTATATATTCCATCGTGTTAGGAATAGGGGTAAAATATTATAAATGCCAGGCGGCACGCTTCGTTTCGAGTTCGAAATTTTTTTGGATGAATAGTGCGTGCGAATTATAAATGCCAGGCCATCATTTTTTCTATTTTGCAAAACATTAGGGTTTTAAACCTTAGCCGCCACTTCTTCTTTTCAATGGCCATAATTTCACCTTCTTTTCCCTTCAATTTCTTCAAATCCGTTAAACGATTCGAAAAATTATCAACTACAAAATTATAGAGGGCATCAATAACTATAAATCTGACGGCTATGATCGAAAAATTCGCTATGGATCCACAACAAATGGTCCGTGTTCTTCATGTGTTAGGACACGTTTTCATGGCCAAGATAGCATCGAGTTCAACGACGTTGGGGGTGGAGGCGCCCGGCATGGAGGCGCACACAATGGCGTTGCTCGATCGATATCCATTCGTCAATAGAGAAGAGTGACGTTCAAATTTCGAACATGCATATGGGTTTCTTCATGCGTTAAAAACTGATGGGAGGGAGAAGACGATTCACGGCCTAGATCTGAAATGTTGAAAACAATGGTTGAGATGAGTTTAGGGTTAAAAATAAAAATAGATTTGTAAATTAAATTATATATTAATTCGTACCCTCTTTAAAATAGCGTAACTTTTTCATACGAGGTCCGTTTCGCACGAAACAAATTGCGTTGGAACCGTACGGACGAGCACTACATTGTGGAGCTGGATTGAGATTTATTTGAGCTAGTAAATTTTTTTTTGAAATTAAACGCTTGGTTAATTTTAATCGGAATAAATCGCTATCGCGACGACTACAAGCAATGTGAGTACAACTCTCTCTTTCTGACTCACTGATATTTTTATATAAGTGAGAACAAATATTATTTACGATGATTGATGATTGTTTGGATGATATATGATATATTGATTGGTATTTGGATATATTCCTGCCTAGTGGAGCAGATGACCCTATACGTTCCCGTGTATGAGCGGATGAGCCTTTGTATGCGCGTCTGCCTTGAAACGGACATTGTACACATATTTTAATATGTATTTTTGTTGCATGTAACAGGTTGGAGGGATTCAACTGGATTCCTCACCAGTATTGATTTATTTACAGATATTGTTATATATTCTATTATCATATGATATATGGTGTTTTGGATGCCGTGATTGTTGTATTTAGTGCTGTTGCAGCATTGGGCCTATTTTTGGAACTTAAAAATATTTAAGTGATGATTTTCAAATTTAAAAGGGTTTTAAAAGTAATTTTGGAAATAAACGTTTTATTGATTTTTTGATTTGTAAAGGAATTGAATTTATTTTGAATAAATAAATATTATAATTTTTATGTTATAAGAACTATGATTTTCGTGAAATAAAATCAAAATGTGAGTTTTGAAATATTGAGTTAATGATTTGGTAGTTCAAATTGAGTTTTTGAATTATATTAAATGGTTTATATAGAAGATTTATAAAATTTATATTTTATAAATCACAGTGTTAGAACTATAAAGGTGCTTTATAAATGTTAAAATGAATTTATAAATGGATTTTATAAGTGAATAAGATTTACGAATTGCGAAGTTATAAAATAAATGAATTTGTAAAATAAATGATTTATAAGTAATTAACTTATAAATTAGATTTTGGCATTCAAATGAGATATAAATAGAATTTGTTAATTAAGCGATTTTATATATTGAAGTTTTATAATATAAATGGAATTTATAAACATTGTTTTATAATTCCGAAATCAATTGAAACTGATAAGTTAAATTTATATGTTATTAAAGGAGATATATCCATGATTTTGGACAGTGGATAATCCTTTAACGAACATATAGAAACAATGAATCGGTAAAAGAATTTTATCTATGTTTTTGGACAATGGATTATTCTTTAATAAAGGTATAGAAATGTAGGATTTGGTAAACGAAATATATTCATGATTTTGGACAGTGAATAATATTTTAAATTAAATAAATGTTTTGGGAAGTGATACTTTAAAATGGAATTAAACGGTTTAAAAGATGTTTTAATGGTGTTAAGTGTCGAATACATAGATTTCAACATTTATTGTTGAAATAGACATTTTCGAGATGTAAGGAAATGATGGACTGTAACACTGTTGTTATAGTAAATAATTTTCGAAAGGAAATGTTTTTGTATAGTATTAGGATTTATGTATCTATCTTATTATCGAATCCCTTTACTATAAATTTTGGGTTATCGTAACGATGTTTTATGCAACATTCGTTTTGACCCAAATAAATGTGTTTAAAGAGAATGTTTTCCTTAAAGAATAAAATATATACTTAATCGTGATTTAAGTATACATAATATTTTCTATGTGTTGAAATAAATTGATTTGTGAATTTCTTATTATTAAATAAGTATATGGAAATGTTTTCCAATGTTGAGAAGTTGAAATGGTTTGAGATTATATTTTTTTAAAGATGATTTGAAGTGGATATTTCGAAAATGGTTTAATTAATAAAAATTAATTAAAAGGGCCTAGTGATTGTAATAGTGCTAAATATTTGTTTGTTTGCTTTGATAGTTAAATAACTGACTATCAACTTAGCCAAAATTTAGTTCCTCGAGTTGATGTGGGAACTATTTAGTCGTACAGTTAGTACGTTGCCTTTTGTGTAGGCTTGATATCGTTTGTGTTGAGGATATTGATTCGTATAGTGCGGAGTATTACTCCAATCTATCGAGCTTTATTCTTGGCCCGAAGGATAGCAAGTTGAAAGTTGGAGACGTGATAAGTCTATAAGACTTAGTTTCTATGTGAGGTTGAGAAATGCTTTTGCGTTGTTGGTGCAAAGTGACGGGGATCAGATTTATCTAAAAACCACTTCGGACCAACGTATATGCGACGATTGTGCAGGTTGCTTGTGATGATATTGATATTCCGGATTTTCATAGTGGGGGACTGCTTGTTGATTGTTTGGGGTAAAAATCCCAATATGCATATAGTAGCAGTTGTCTCTTCATTATAAAATATCCAATGCGAGGACTATTCGCTACTAATCTTAGGGATTTCCCGACAGGATGTGGTAGGAAAATACATTCGATTTGTTCTGTTCCTGGACGGCTTGTATGGATGTTTGTCTGACATTTCATTTCTAAAGATTACGTGCATTGGTTTTTACCAACGTACGTCAGCGGTGGCGGAGAAGGCAACTTCTCTTAGCTTAACACCATCCATGAGACGTATGAGCTTAAGGGTTGTATTTTTGTGGAAGGCAATTAGTAGTCAACGAAAATGGCCGTGTGGCATTCAAAATGGTGTAGTATGTGATTGTGAAAGGTAATTGTTACCTCGTCAGGCCTCATCAACCGAAAATGACAAAAACATGGTTAGATGCAGCAAGGCTAAGTGGGCCATTCCCAAGCAAGATATGATCATCCTCTTCTAGATATATCTTTGCATGCAAGGCTAAGTGACCTAGAATTTCAGTCATTTGAAATTCGTATATTTAATTGATTTTAAATATTCATAAGTAAATTTTATAAGCTGAATAACTTATATTTGAAATATCTAGATTTAATTGGAGAATTAAATCGATAATTTAATATTTGAAATTGCGTAAATAATTATAATTTGAATTTAATGTGAATTAAAATGATTTATAAAGTAGTTTAAATCTTATTTGGTTTAGAATGATGTTGGAGAACTTTTAAAATTGATTAAAAGTTAAATTCTAGAAATTGAATATTTTAATATTTAATTGACGAGTAAAAATAGCCATTGTTAAAAAAGTCTCAGATTTTGGCGAAACTAGATTCATCGGATCCGTAATGTTAAATTTTTATAAGATTTAAAATTTCATGTCGATCGGATTTACGGTTTGTCCGGGGCAAGCTAAAACGCGTAGGAAATCGTTTAAGTGAATTTTAAATTTAAAAATTATTGATTCGAAAACCTATCTTTCAAATGCGATCGAATTGGCTCCTGTTATATATTTCATTACGTTCGGAATGGGGGTAAAACATTATAAATGGCAGGCGGCCTGCTTCGTTTCGAGTTTGGAAAAATTTCGGATGAATAGTGCGCGCGAATTTTCTATATAAGGCCATCATTTTTTCTATTTTGCAAAACATTAAGGTTTTAATCCCTAGCCGCCACTTCTTCTTTTCAATGGCTAGAATTTCACCTTCTTTCCCCTTCAATTTCTTCAAACCCGTTAAATGATTCGAAAAGTTATCAACTCCAAAATTATAGAGGGCATCAAGAACTATAAATCTGACGATATGATCGGAAAATTCACTATGGATCGACAGTAAATGGCCCGCGTTCTTCATGCATTTGGGTATGTTTTTCTTGGCCAAGATAGCACCGAGTTCAACGGAATTGGTGGTGGAGGCGCACACAATGGCGTTGCTCGATCGATGTCCGATTGTTAATAGAGAGGAGAGACGTTCAAATTTCGAACAACCATATGGGTTTCTTCATGCGTTAAAACCTAATGGGAGGGAGAAGATGATTCACGTCCTGGATCTGAAATGTTGGAAACTACGATCGAGATGAGTTTAAGGTTAAAAATAAAAATAGATTTGTAAATTAAATTATATATTAATTCGTACCATCTTTAAACTAGCGTAACTTTTTCATACGAGGTCCGTTTCGCACGAAATGAATTGCATTGGAACCGTATGGACGAGCACTATATTATTATGGACCCAGATTGGGATTTATTTGTGCTAGTGAAAATTTTAGTTGAAATTAAATGCTTTTTTAATTTTAATCGGAATAAATCGCTATCACGATGACTATAAGCAATGTAAGTACAACTCACTCTTTTTGACTCACTGATTTTTATACAAGCGAGAATAAATATTATTTATGATGATTTTTTGGATTATATATGATATATTGGTTGGTATTTGGATATATTCCTGCCTAGTGGAGCAGATGACCATGTACGATCCCGTGTATGAGCAGATGGCCTTTTGTACGCGCGTCTGCCATGAAGCGGACATTGTACACATATTCTAATATGTATATTTGTTGCAGGTATCAGGTTGGAGGTATCCAACTAGATTCCTCACCAGCATTGATTTATTTACAGATATTGTTATATATTCTGTTATCATATGGTATATGGTGTTTTGGATGCCGTGATTGTTGTATTTAGCGCTGTTGCAGCAATTGCCTATTTTTTGGAACTTAAAAATAGTTAAGTGATGCTTCCAAATTTAAAAGGGTTTAAAAAGTGATTTTGGAAATAAACATTTTATTGATGTTTCGATTTGTAAAGGAATTGAATTTATTTGAATAAATAAATATTATATTTTTTATGTTACAAAAATTAGGATTTTTGTGAAATAAAATCAAAATGTGATTTTTGAAATATTGAGTTAATGATTTGGTAAATAGTTTAAATTGAGTTTTTGAATTATATTAAATGGTTTAAATAGAATATTTATAAAATTTATATTTTATAAATAAAAGTGTTAGAATTATAAAGGAACTTTATAAATGTTAAAATGAAGTTATAAATAGATTTTATAAGCGAATAAGATTTACGAATTGCGAAGTTATAAAATAAATGAATTTGTAAAATAAATGATTTATAAGTAATTAACTTATATATTAGATTTTGGCATTTAAATGAGATATAAATAGAATTTGTTAATTAAGGGAATTTATATATTGAAGTTTTATAATATAAATGGAATTTATATACATTGTTTTATAATTCCGAAATCAATTGAAATTGATAAGTTAAATTTAAAAGTTATTAAAGGAGTTATATCCACGATTTTGGACAGTGGATAATCTTTTAATGAATATATAGAAACAATGAATTGGTAAAAGAATTTTATCCATGATTTTGGACAATGGATTATTCTTTAATAAAGGTATATAAGTGTTGGATTTGGTAAACGAAGTATATTCATGATTTTGGATAGTGAATAATATTTTAAATTAAATAAATGTTTTGGGAAGTTATATTTTAAAATGGAGTTAAACGGTTTAAAAGATGTTTTAAAGGTGTTAAGTGTCGAATACATAGATTTCAACATTTATTGTTGAAATAGACGTTTTCGAGAAGTAAGGAAATGATGGACTGTAATGCTGTTGTTATAGTAAATGATTTTCGAAAGGAAATGTTTTTGTATAGTATTGGTATTTATATATCTATATTATTATCGAATCCTTATAATATTAAATTTGGGTTGTCGTAACGATGTTTTACGCAACATTCGTTTTGACCCAAATAAATGTGTTTAAAGAGAATGTTTTCCTTAAAGAATAAAATATAACTTAATCGTGATTTAAGTATATATAATATTTTCTAAGTGTTGAAAATAAATTGATTTGTGAATTTCTTATTATTAAATAAGTAAACAGAAATGTGTTCCAATGTTGAAAAGTTGAAATGGTTTGAGATTATATTTTTTTAAAGATAATTTGAAGTGGATATTTGGCAAATGGTTTAATTAATAAAAGATTAATTAAAAGGGCCTAGTGATTTTAGTGGTGCTAAATATTTGTTTGTTTGCTTTGACAGTTAAATAACTGACTATCAACTTGGACAAAATTTTAGTTCCTTGACATGATGTGGGAACTATTTAGTCGTACACTTAGTACGTTGCCTTCTGTGTAGGCTTGATATCGTTTGGGTTGGGGATGTTGATTCGTATAGTGCGGAGTATTACTTCAATCTATCGAGCTTCCTTTTTGGACCGAAGGATAGCAAGGTTAAAATTGGAGACATGATAAGTCTATGAGACTTAGTTTCTGTGTGAGGTTGAGAAACGCTTTTGCGTTGTTGGTGCGAAGAGACGGGGATCAGATTTATCTGAAAACCACTTCGGACCAACATATATGCGACGATTGTGCAGGTTGCTTGTGATGATATTGATATTCCGGATTTTCATAGTGGGGGACTGCTTGTTAATTGTTTGGGGTGAAAATCCCAATATGCATATCGTAGCAGTGGTCTCTTCATTATGAAATATCCAATGCGAGGACTATTCGCTACTAATCATAGGGATTTCACAACATGATGTGGTAGGAAAGTACCTTCGGTTTGTCATGTTCCTAGACGACTTATATGGATGTTTTTCTGACATTGCATTTCTAAAGATTACGTACATTGGATTTTACAAACGTACATTAGTGGTGGCGGAGAAGACAACTTCTCTTAGCTTAACACCCTCCTTGAGACGTATGAGCTTAACGGTTGTGAAGGCAATTAGTAGTCAATGGAAATGGCCATGTGGCATTCAAAATGATGTGATATGTGATTGTGAAAGGTTATCATTACCTCGTTAGGCCTCATCAACCAGAAATGACCAAAACAGGGTTAGATGCGGTAAAACTAAGTGGGTCATTCCCAAGTAGGATATGATCATCCTCTTCTAGATATATCTTTAAACATTATGACGTCGTATATCTGATTATTGTAGTTTGTATGCTAGAGGGCCCTCGGTAAAGGTTGGTAACGACCGGAGGATGACATATTCGGTACCATCTAGTTATAGAGGTGGGCCGGTCTTGTGTTGGTAGAGAAACTTTATGATGGTTTCTCGGTACATTCTTCTAGAGATGTACTACTGGAAGGTAGTCCCTTCACCTGGTTATTTGTATGGAAATCCAAACTCCACTACATACCTGCCATTTTATTTGTAGAGCCTAGCATGCTTGAATTTAATAATGGTAACAATTTCGGCTATTTTGAATATTATTTGTATACTAGACACTAGTATAATATCACATGAGTTTGATATAAAATGTTTTAGTTATTGTAAGGTAAAAACATATCCATGTTTATGTGTGCGCGTGTCTTAGGAGATACTTTTGTTTTGATAAAGGAAAAGTTTTGGTAATTTAATAAATTCAGATGAGTGTGTTTCTCACGCTGGTTTACCAGACTGATCCGGGCGTTCTTCCCTTTCAATGCTTGGGTCAGACTGAGTATATTTACAGGTTCAGATTTGATGCTTTTGGAGCTTCAACAGGTGAGCTAGAGATCTTCATTTCGTATACGCGTATCTATTTTGATTATTGATTATCCGCTGCATTGCTTTGTTTATTTGTTATATATTATCAGCATTTGTGAGGATAGGTTATTATAACTGTTTAAGCTGATAATATTGATTGATTGTTGAACTCTGATTGATGTATGTATATACATTTTCTATTTTGTAAAGATTATTGATATGATATTATATGTTTTCCGCTGCGATGTGAGATTCTGTATTGTTCTATTTAGTTCTATCTTTTCTCTTTCTTCTCTTCTCTTCTTCTCTCTTTTTTTCTTTCTCTTGGATTAAGAGATACTTTGAAAAATTATATTAGGTGAAAATGAATTGAATAAGTATATAAGTTATACGTAGATCATTTCGATACATAAAATTTTGATCTAAGATTTGAGTATAGAACTTTGAGGTCTTTACTCCAGTTCGAGAAAGGATTCATTATTGACGGCAAACATTGATGAAGGTTTGTGATTATATACTCAAGTTTTCTATCATAGTTGAAAGCTATGGAAGGAAATCATGGTTTGTGATCAGGAAGTCTGATCAAAGTCCGCACTAGAAAAATCAGGAGATCGATACTAGTTCGAAAGTAGAGTTGTGGATTCGAATAATAGATTGAATCAAATATCACATATAGTATGATGTTTTGGATATGTCTACATAATAGTTGGATAGATATCTTAAATAGTAGACACTAAGATATAAGGGTTAGACTTGGTATGTGTGTGTGTATAGACATCAGGTATAGTACATGCTTAGGTTAGGGGACAAGTTATGTGGATGTGTTCATTTATATTGATATAGTATTAGTTTGGTAGTTTTTGGATATGTAGTCTTGTTTGGCTGTTCGATGTATCATCTTATGTATGCAGTCCGCACTAGGATGGGTAGGGTAGAAGTATGACTTAATGTATGTGTATATAACCTTAAATACATTATAAGTACTCAAGTTAGTATGAGGAATCTCTATATGTATGATTGGTATTATTTGTTTTAGTGTTGTTATATTATCAACATTTTTCTTATATGCATTTTCTTTCTATCATCAGTATAAATAAGTCAAAATATGTGAGGATATGAGTATGAGATAGATTCTTTTACCTAACTTTCATTTCGAGGGCGAATGCTTTTAAGTGGAGGAGAATGTGACAATCTATAATTTCGCTACTTCAAAAATGAGAGATTTCTTTTATTTTAAACTTAAAAAGGTTTAAAACTTAAATAAATAAGTTATACATAATAGATAATAACTGTTTATTCTATTAATAATTAAAAAGTATAAATTTGGATTTTAGAACAAATCAACAAAAGTTAAGTTTTGTTAAAAATAAATAAAGGCTTAAATAAATAGATTTAAATATTTATTTAGAAAGATAGATCTTATTTAAAACAACTAATAAAGATAATAAAAGTATATTAATATATTTAAAAATAAGTTAATAATCATTTTACAAAAACAATCAAATTTTGTCGCATTTTGTCAGTTTTATATACACTGTAAAATTAGGGGTTTTGATATTAATTAGATATGATTTTAAAATATAAGGAGACATGTTTAAATTTATTTAAAGGAGTAAAAAGTTCATTTTAAAGATTGGTTCACTTCAATATATATCTTAACAAAAACGTCAAATTTTGACTGTAAAACGTTTTAACAAAAACACCGTTTTTGACAAAAATAAGTTGTCGTCATATTGTTGCAGTATGATATATTTTATAACACATATATACACTTAACAAACTATGTTATATGTTACATTTAACATAAAAAACAAATTCACTTTTAAAAGTCAACATTTACAAATAATTCAAAAAGTAACATGATTTGACATAAACCTGTAAACAAATCTATACTAAACAACATCATTACTAAACTCTCTTTTCTCATTAATGCTCAAGGCTTATCAATTATGGAAAAGTAGAAAAAGGATATTTATGTAATTTGGAAAGTAAGAAAAAGTGGCAAAGTCATTTCATACGTACATAAATCAAATCCTAACATCATTTCATATCTAATACCATCTCCTCTCCATTAAGCAAAGTTCAAATCAAGGGTAAAAAAGGTAAATTAAAAGTCAAAAAGTAGAGAAGGGTATTGTAGTCATTTTGCATTCAAAGCTCAAGTATAAATAAGCATCCATTCCTTCCATTTTTTCCACAAAAATCCATTATCTCATTCTCTACTTTCTTCTTCACTTTCCCCATCTTCTTCTTCATCCTCTACACCACCATTTCCATGGCATCCAAGCACTCTTTCACTTCCATAACCTTAACCAAACCCCTACACACTCAAACCCCACTACTACAACCTATACAGGCCTCCATCACACCTACCCCCATGCAAAACCTGCCTACCCACCTTAAATACCACACACACTCCCCTCCTCTCCACCAACCCGAGCCAATACTCCACCACCTCAAGCCATACATACCTCCACACCCATATACCCACCTCAAGGAGCCCACGGCCGAGCCCAATCCACCAAACCCGAGCTCAAAAGTCCACATACCCACCTACCCACACCCAAACCCAAGCTACCCAAGGACGTACGCTCCATACCCTCCTCTTATCCCACGGCCACACCAAAATAAAAATAAAATCAAAAGAAAAGAAAAGAAAGAAAAAAAGAGAAGGAAAGGAAACGACAAAAGTCGAGACATTGGGAAATAGCACGTTAGCTCGAGAGACGCGTATCTTACGTAAAAGATTGATGGAATGGAAATAAAGATAAGAAACTCTCACCTTTGGAAAAGTAAGTATCTTTTCAATTGGAATTGAAATTAAAGTAAAAATAAAAGAAAATTTAATTCGGAGTGAAACGGGATTAAAAAGGATAGTTAAAGTGAAATTTAAAATGAGATGAATAGTGAAATCGAAATCGATTTTGAAAATTAAATTTGAGATATGATTAAATTTAAGTTTAAATTAAAATTAGATTTGAAATCTAAGTTTTAAATGAGTTTAATTTGAAGTTAGAATTGAAATTGAATTGAAATTAGAATTTAAAATTTAATATCAAAATAATAGGAATAAAATAATATTATAATATGGAAATAGTGAAAATACATTTTAAATACCTTAAAAGTGGAAATATTGATTTAAAATGATTCGTAATGATTTCATAAGTAATAAAATTCAATTATAATAGCTTATTTCAAATATGGAAAATAAATTAAAACTAGGTGCGTCGCGCAACGGTAGTTCACGATTTCACGTCAAAAGGTTCAAATGAGTGTATAGAATGGATTATAGCTCGGAATTCTTCGTGATAAGAAAATTTCAAACTATTATATCCATATCTTCTAAACGAAGAAAGATACTCAAGACTTTGTCTTGTAGATTTTGAATTAAGTCCAAATCAATTTTCTGGAAAAATCGCGCTAGTGTAGTTAAGTGACCATAACAGGAAATCTATTTAAATGAATGTTTTTAATTATGAAAAAATATGGAATAAATTTGATAAATCCATTTAAATGATTTGGAGGAGATTTGAAGTGGAAAATATGAATTTTCAAATATTAAAAAGTTGATTAAATCAAATAAGCTTATTTAGCACTTTCCGTAGCACTTTTATGCTGAATATGAGTTTAAATGCAATAATTTTTTCTAGAACCAATTGTGAATGTTTTTAAAAGCTAAATTAAGCATTGAAAGATAATTTGGAATCTTAAAACAAATTCCAAAAATAAAGTTGATAACTGAGCATGCGGAAACAACTAGTACATTTGTCCCGCCTGTGAGATATGGGAAGATAAAACAAGATGTTTAACTAAGGTTAGGGATGGAGCAACCAGTGCCCTGAACTTACCTGGCCTCCGTTTTCTCTTCTTAGGTGAGGGATGGAACAAATCGAAAGGAATGCGCTATTTCTATGAAAAGATTATATTATGCTTTTTCAAAATAAAAGGAGATTGGTTCCAAAATTTAAGCAATTTCCAAAGTGGATAAACTACAACTTGGATTACATAGAGATAATCTTCTTATATTTGGTATTAAAATCCAAAGAGGGAACTCATCCTATTCGTAAAATTTGAAAGCTGATTTCACCGTTATTCCGCTCATAGCACTTGTTTAATGAAGAAATTGATAATGATCAAAATTAAAATGATTTCTTTGATACTATTTACTCAATAACGTTTGCTAAGATTGATTTAGGGTCTACAGTAAACGATGTCTTAAATAACATTGTTTTTGACCCACCAAAAAGTTAAGGAATTTGGATCAAGGGTTCAATAAGGAAATTTGAAATATTATCCAAAGCAAAAGAATGAAATCACTTAGAATTACTCTAAGACAAAAAGAAATCTTTGATTAAGATTTAATGAATGATTTGGGAATATTTTTCCTAAGTTAAAAGTTCTAACTGAATATAAGAAATCTTTGATTAATATTAAAAGAATGAATTACTTTGAATTACTCCAAGAAAAAATAAAGAGATTTCGAAATCATTGGAAAAGAATTAAAGTGAAAAGAGACTTAATGATCCTGTATACTCATATTCACTTGTTATCGATAAATGGATTTCGAAGGGACTGGGGTCGGTTTTGGATGATTCCTATCTAAAAACTACTTCGAACCAATATACACGTTCGATTGTGAAGACATGTTTAAGATGATGAATATTGAAGACCATGGATCTTCATAGCATGAGGACTGCTTGTTGACATGCTCTGGGTAGCTTCCATTATAGAGTTATTTATAGCAATGGTCTCCTCATTGTGGAGATTTTTCGGATTGCAACGACTACTCGCTACTTGTGGTAGTAGGTGAGTGCCTTCGGTTTGTCTTGTTCCTGTACAACTTGTATGGATGTTTGTCTGACATAGCATTTCTAAAAATTACATACATTGGTTTTTACAAATGTACATCAGTGGTGGTGAAGAAGACAACTTCTCTTAGTTTAACACCCTTCTTGAGACGTACGAGCTTAGTGGTTGTATTTTTGTAGATAGCAATCAGTAATCAACAGAAATGGCAATGTGGCATTCAGAGATGTGATATGTGCTATGTGAAATGGTAATCGTTTCCTCGAGCCTCATAAACCGAAAATGATCGAAATAGGGTTAGATGTAGCAAGGCTAAATGGGTCATTCCTACTTAGGGTATGAACATCCCCTTTTAGATATATTTCTTCCTTCTATGAATTTTGGGACGTAAATTAATGTGGTTTGTATGCTAGAGCACACTCGGTTGAAGGTTGGTAATGACCGAGGGAAGACATAATCGATACTATCTAGTTATAGAGGTAGGCTGGTCTTGTTGGTAACGGAGCTTTGTGATTGTTCCTCAGGATATCCATCTAGAGGTGTACCCATCGGAAGGCAGTCCCTTCACCTGGTCATTTTTGTGGAAATCCATTCTCCAATAAGAACCTGCGATTTTGTTTGTATTGGCGTAATGAATAGCCTCGAAATACTGTATGGATAACCATTTCGGCTAAGATTAATAAGTTTTTTTGCAAATGTTTTCAAGAGAATGTCATTAGAAATAATATCAAATGTTTTGATATAAAAGTATTTTAGTTATCATAATATAAAAACCCGTCCATGTTTATGTGTGAGCGTGGTTTTATGAGATACTCTTTCTTTTCAAAGGTTTATTTAAAGGCTGATATATGAAACTGTCATTTATTATTGATTTTTTCTCACGCTGGTTTATCAAGCCTGATCCGGGTATTTTCAATACTCGGATTGGATCCGAATATTTTCAGATTTAGTTGAAGAAGTTTGGAGTTTCCAGAAAAGAGCTGGAGATATTCATCTACGTATAGACATATTCTATTATCCGCTGTGATTTGTTAGTGTTAGTTTGATATTTGTCAGCAATTGTAAGGACAGATGTTTATAACTATCCTAGCTAAATTTAGGTCAGACTCTGATATTTTTATTTTTAAAAGTTTTTCGTCATAAAGATTTTTGTTTAATATTATATATTATTCCATTCATATGAGATTCTTTTTTGCCTTATTTTCTTTATTACCTTTGATCATCCATTCTTCCGTGCAAGTTGGGTCGGACATGTGTGGTTTATTGTTTGGCTCAAAGGGTATGGAAATGTGGGTCTTCACATCTTAACTGATTTTTCTTCTTCTTCTTCATTCTTACTTACTGTGGCAGTCCTGATGAAGTCGCTGTTGCAAAAAAGCTGTTGGAAGCATCTGGACTTGAAGGATCTCAGTAAACAATAGAAAGTACATAAAATAAATATTGTTATAATCTAGTTTGGTTTTACAAATTATTGAAGAAACAATAAAGCAAAAATACAAAGACGCCACTTATAGCATCAATAAGGGAGATGTACAGACTAGAGCCAAACTAGAGGAAAAGGTGGAGCATCAAGAAGGGGAGATTCAAATGCTAAAGAAGCAGTTTGGATAGCTCAATGAGATTCTGCAAACGGTAATTTAATGGAGAGTTAAATTATCGTCATGAGGGATGAGGGTATTTTCTATTCTTAATGGTAACTGTATCATGTCATGTACCATGAACATATTTTGTATTATTTTGACATATAAGAACTTAATTAATATTGTTTGACTTTGTAATATGAATGAGATATTTATCGTTTGAATTAATGATGAATGCTTTGATGTTAATATTTTTGTTGGAATGTGTATATATGTGCAATAAGTTGATATAAGTTTCTATTTAATACGGTGAAATGAAACACAATGGTAATATATCAAAATTGTTTCAGAAAAGACGTAGGAAAGACTCAGTTAAAGGGAATATTGATGTGACAAAATGTCACTTGCATGGCATAGGAAGAACATAATTAACACAGGCGTACATAAACAATAGATAATTGAATGGCGGAGAAAAGACGTAGGAAACGTAATATGTAAGAACGAAGTAGGGAAAGCGTAGGAAAACAAGGCATAGTGAAGAAACAGATGACGTATGAAAGGCATGGGTAACGAAATAAGTAAATATTTCTTAGCAAAACTGTAAGAATAACGAGGCGTAGGGAAGGTGTAGAAAAATTATGGTGTAGGGAAGACATAGGAAACAACACAATGGATGGTGTAGGTGAAGGTGGGTATTTTATTAGCTACGCAAATTTACCCACACCAAAATTGGCATAGGGGTTACTTAGTTACTGCATTTACCTACATCCCGTCTATGCCATTTTGGCGTAGGTAAACCGCAGTTTTATTGAGATTCTTCGAATCTTGTCTTTGTTTCTAAATTATCATAAATGGTAGAGAGGTCATAGCTGTGAAGGAGGAGGTCGGTAGGAGGGCAGAAATTAAATGAGAAAATTTAGTAGTCGAATATATCTTTGGCGAATGCCCACCATATCATCATTTCATAGCATTTATCACCAAAACATGGAACCATCAGGTAATATCAAGATACATATTAGAAGTAATGGGTTCTTCATTATAAAATTTGCAAATCATGGGGCCTGTGTAAAAGCCATTAATGGTGGCCCTTACTTTCTTTTTAGAAAACTTAAAACTATGAAAAAATGGACAAAGATAGTAAACCTTTGTGACGCCCTACCATAAGACCCACATTAATAAGAGAATTTCTAGGTAACTATGTCTGCTAATGTGGAGAATAGGGCTGGTTATGGGCGACCATCATAGTCTTGCATTAGATAAGAGCTAAGTATGTCGATTTGGTACTCATTTTTTTCATTTTGTCTTAAGTATTCGAAAAACTTAATTCCTATCTAATACACTACTATGGTGGCTACAGGATCGATTTAGAAACAAAAAATAACAACATCCATTGTCTCAAGTCACAAAACAACAAACATAAACAGATATACTTATACACAACAAAAATGTAATACAACATGTTGTAAGTGGTATTCGACCACAATATACACACACACACACACACATATATATACATATACATACGTACATTCATCCCTACAAAAGAATATCCATATCTAAGTTCCCAACAAGACAAATACTACAAAAACTGCAACGCTTCCTATTCCAAAGGCTTGATAGTGAAGTCCAAATGATACCACTAAGCCAAAAGTTCGAAAGATCTTAACCTATAACTCGGTTTGACCTGAGCAATAAATTCACGGGTCAGGTTAACTATAGAATGATGATTAACAAGAGATAAATGGATATACATGCATAAGGGAAACATTCCTTGAAATAGAAAGGAATGATAAAAATGAAATTATATTCACAATTCCAAAGGTGACATGGTATAATGGCTCAATAATAATTCATGAATAGGTTTAACATACCACAAGTGATTCTTACTCAAGTTTATTCAACATAAGTGTAAATATGCAAAATGATAGCCATAAGCAGAAATATCAAAATCTCTAACTCAATTATGCCTCATTTCATCGGCATATAAATATATAAATCAGAATCAAGGAATCATGCAAACTCTTAACTCAAGGAACTCAATAAGAGTTCAAAACCACATAGAAATGAAATCACCATATATGTATAACATCTTTTATAACTCCAAGCTATCGATGTACTAAAGATATATCAAATGGTGAAATCATAATAAAAATCAAAAAACTCAGAAATCTAAGAAAACCCGGATTGGCCAGTTCCCCAATTGTATGCCAAAGCAATGTTGCATATGCCAAACTCAGGTCAGTACAATTGTATGCCAAAGCAATGTTGCATATGCCAAACTCAGGCCAGTACTATATAAATAATTTAGGTACCTATCGAGACAATTGAAGTCGTAAAATCCC
This sequence comes from Allium cepa, assembly GCA_030765085.1. Lineage (NCBI taxonomy): Eukaryota > Viridiplantae > Streptophyta > Magnoliopsida > Asparagales > Amaryllidaceae > Allium > Allium cepa. The sequence goes on from CM060944.1 coordinate 448,879,670, forward strand.
AGACGACCGAAGCCGTAAAACTCAGACGACCGAAGTCGTAAATCCTAGACGACCAAGGTCATAAATCCCAAACGGCCAAAGTCGTAAACTCAAATGACCCGTAGATCTATAGTAAAAGTAAACTCAGCATTGTTATAAACTCCCATAAAGAAACCCAAAGATTGGTAATAGTGCGTCCTATACCACATGTTCTCACTTAATGGTTTCCTAACCACTAGTTAACCTCACATTAGAAAACAAAATCATCAAAAATCTGAAAACTCAGGAAACTTATGACTCGCCTCATCTAATCGGCACGTAAAGCAATATATCGGTTTCTCATAGGTTCTAACTCCACAACTAAGAGATCTTGAACAACTAATCTCGCCAAAATATTAGCGATCTTAGATAATTCCTGAAAATAGGAATTATAAATCTCAAAACACGACATAAAACGGCAAATCCCAGAAATCATGTCGAATCAATAGCCCAGAATTGCTTCAATCGTACAAGTCCGGAATAAACCGAAAAAGTAAACTCACATGTCCCATACCACATGTTTTACTAAATCTTTTTACTCTCATACGTCCGAAAAGTGTAAAATGGTGTATATTATTTATAAAATAATTTACTTGAGAAATTTTTAAACAATTTTCTGAAATCATTTTGAAGGCATTTATTTGAAAATTCTCCTTAATATAGGAAATGAATATATTTTAAATACTTGAAAATAATTTAAATAATGTATAAATATTGGAAAATATATATTTCAAAGTCATTTTCTTTGTAAAATGGTTTCAAAAATTTATTTCAAAAAAACATGTTTTTGAAATGACAAAAATTGATAGAAGCCACTGAAATTCAACATTCGAAAACAACTCAAATACTCATCGATCTGGACTCCGATTGACCATAACTTTTTCTCACCCATAGATAGGGTAGAGCACTAGAAAAACATCTTAAAGTTGCATAAGAACGAGTGTTAAAAGCGTAATGGAATGAAGGAAAAGGTGCAAGAAAAACTCGAAACTTCAATAGTACAAAGGCCATAAGCAGGTCGACCAAAGGGTCGACCATGCATTTCCTCTGGTCGACTGCCAGATCGACCATGAGAATACTCAGGTTGATCGTAAGGTTGACTTATGGAAGTGAATCGTCAACCTCCACACTCAGGTTGACCGCTATATCATACGTGAATTTTTTTCCAGCTCGTTTCTCATGCGCGATTCAATCTCTGAGCACAATTTTGACCCAGGTACGCATTGACTTAGGCAATGAAAATTTCACGAACATAGAGTGACATTCAAACTACATACCGAAAAAATCCGGCAGCAATTCGAGGTAAAAAGAGGAAGTTATGGCCACTCAAAGTCGCAACTACAGATCAGAAATCAAAGAACAACAACAGAAAATAATATATATATATATATATATATATATATTATATACTAGTATGGGTCCGTGCGAAGCACACGGACTGTTTGTATTATCGTAAACGGAAAGCAATGGCTTTTTTGGAATTTCAGAAAGACACCGAGAAATTAGTTTAATGAATTTTCTTTATTAATAGTAGAGATATACACAAAACTATTCTCAGCAATGATTTTTACAGGAAGAGCATTATCCCAGTTAGCAAATGTGAGCCATTATACTCACCTCAGCAAAATTGCAATATTTTTGGGTGATTTTGGGATCAAGTTGTATGCTTTTGTGATGAAGAAGAGCTTCTAGGACCTATAAAAGCTAGAAGAGACACATGCAATAGCAAAAGAAATTGTTTCTGACAAATTCATATCTAATTCAAAACTTTTAATGAAATTCATTTAGTATTGGTGGAGATTATCTTCTCTAATCTCTATTTGGTTGAATTATTTCCTCTATTTGCAGCAATTTTTAGTGAAAATTGAAATCTAGTCAAAGGAGACCATGGTTTCTCTTATTTTTCTTTCACTATATATTTTTAAGCTACGTACAGAATAGTTTTGTCATACCAAAAGTTTTTAGAGAGGGTTAACGTATTCAAACCTTACCCAAATAAGCCCAAGACTCAATATACTTAGACAAATTCCTATGTTATATGCATATTTAACCCGTTTAATCAGTTTTCTCATTTTAAGGCCAAATAAAATGTATGCATCTATTTGTTTGCAAATAAAATTGTTATTTTAACAAGATAACATGTATTTTAATAATAAAAAGTTATTTTCGACAATAAGTTCCTATTTTTGGCAATATTACACAATTACACTATTTTGTCACAAAACACCATTTTTAATGCAATAATCAACACAAAAATTATTTTCGTGCCAAATAAATTATAATAAATCATTCTAACTCTTTTGAATCATCAAATATTATTTTTAAACAATATTTCATCTTTTATTTCAACAAATTACATAATTTCTTTCTATTTCTCATTTTAAATTAAATAAAAGATTAATATTGACAACGTTTTCCAATATTGATGTATTTACCCAAATAAAATTGTAATTTGATTATTTTCTACATGAATTCTCAAAATAAAGTTTTTAAAACTTTATATTCATTACTTTAGATTTATTTCAACAATTTAAGTTGAATACATCACCTAATTAATTTATTAGCTCCAAACTAATAAATACGCAATATTTCAATTTATTTAAACCGAATACTTATCCAATCAATATTTAATCCCATATTTATAACCAAATAAACAAAATAAAGCTCCAACCTTTAATTTTATCAATTTATTTAAAAAATTCATTTGTTATTCCAAGTAACAATTTAAAATTTCTAATTATATTTTAATTTACAATATTAAATTATGATTTCTGTTATAATTTAATATATACAGGTAATCTCCAAACCAGGGTTGTTACAGACTCCCCCCTTAACAAAATTTCTTGCTCGTAATTTCTAGAGAAGAGATTTTATTCAACATATTAATTTCATCAATCAAAATAAGGATAAATAAGCACAAGATAAAAATTCCTCAACCTTTTCCCAGGACGAAAGAAGACCAAGATAAAATTGCTCAATAAATTCAATGATTTCCTAAGTATATTTGTTAGGATTAACGGACTACCAAATTCATATGAGCAATAACTCATGATTTCGAAGGCATCTCTCCTTCGAAATATGAAAATAAAGCAGAATGCTACCCATAAATCGATCGAGTGAGATTGACCTCTCAAAAACTTCTCAAATAGAGTCGGGATTTAACCCAGCATTTAACTCAAATTCCAGTCAACAAGGTGATCATCAACATGACTTTCCGTATGTCACTACGAAAAGAGCAACTCCAATACTGGTTTGATAACAGGAGAGATATGAAAACTCGACGAGAAGTGGTTTCAACTCAAAGGACCGCAAAAGCGCAAGTCCTTAGACTATTGCACTAAGGCAAGATAAACACAAGGAATCAAAATATTGGTTTACAATCAAAACTTCTTAAAGTTTCAAAACTCATTTCTTTTAAATTCAAAATCTCTGTTTCCAACACTTGGAAAGTTTCCAAACTCCTTCCTATAGTTCTTAGAAAATGATAAATAATTTCAAATCATATTCCTCCTTTATTCCAAAATTAAATTTTCGAATTTTTTTTATAATTTCATTTCAACGATTGTTAAGATAAAATTTTAAAATTTACTACTCTTTTTTCAAATTCCCAAATTCTCAAAACAAAATCCATCTTTGACATGTATAACTCATTTTAAAATATTTAGCAAATATTTGTTCTTTAAACAAAGTATAATCTCATCATTTCAACAATAAAACATTATTATATTAAAACCCATATATTTCAATTATCATAATGGCATTGCATTACCATTGGTTTATAATAAATAACCATATCGATCGGCTGTAGAGTTGACCAAAGGATCAAAACCGCCTTGCCATTCATCCAATCTCACTATGGTTCAATGGCTACATATGCCATCCAGAATAAAATTTAATTCTCAAATCTTTATAATTTATTTCCAAATTTCTCATTAAAACTCAATTTATTCTGTTTGATTGTCTCATCTCAACATTTAGGAAATTCCTATCGATAACGTTGATCAGGCCATCGACTAGAATTTTTAAAACACTCGATGGACAACCCAACACAAAAATCATCTTTTATAGAAGAAGTACCTCATATTTAGTTCTCAAAATGTTCTATATTTATTCCAAAAATACCAATCCAATATATCCAAAAAATATATCTTCAATTTTTGAAAAACATGAAAACACAATTCATACATATTCCTAAAATCAAAAACATAAAAAAAAGACTCATCGAGATATTTCTCCAATACTCGATTCATAAGATTGAGTGAATAGATTGTAGTGTTCGTCATTCCTTACTGTACCAATTTTACGACTTCCGAAAGTCGACATTTATACGTCCACTATATCAAATGCCGTGCAATCGAATGCCGGAAAACCGAACCGTTAGGGTTTAAAGAACGAAGAGTTAGAAGAAGAACAGAAACAATAACAGAATCTCACATTTCGTAGCGGAACAATATATAATAGATAAATGAATAATCTTTAAATCAAAGAATTATATCTGTTATTATATTACATTATCAGTGTTACAACAACACCAGCGAAAAGAAATATAACATATACTAGTAATACGCTTCGCCATCCAGCTTGCTCCTGATCTCCACAGCAACTCCTAAATTCTAGAATGACCTGATAACCTGACTCTATGCTGCCCGTGTGGAAATTGGTGGGCACCCAGAGTTTAGAAAGGGAACAATAAACTCCAGGTCAGTCATGGGACTGGTGTGAGATCTTAAAAACAGTTAATCTTTAACAAAAGAAAAACAAAGGAATTTAAAAGAAATCCGCTGCTTTTTAGAAAATGAAACTACCATAAGGCCTCCCGCCACACACACAATGCAAACACAGAATTGGAGGAGATTTCTCCTTATGATAGTCAAACATGCTTAATACGCAAAATCTTTTTAGTATTATTATTAGTGCATAGTGCAGGAAACATTTCGAAAGTATAATATAAATCTTAGCCAGCATATATACTATTATATTATGTCCGCTTTAGCTACCTCCAGAGGAGGCAGGTTATATAATTGAAATCGTAAAGGGCTCATATTGTTTCTTTGGATTTCCAACAAATGGTCAGGCCAAGGAACTTCCCATTGCCACATGGGTACGCCTCTGGATAGACGCCCCGAGAACCTAACCGGATCTCTGCCAACACAAGGCCGGGTTACCCCTGCAAAAATAGGTAACTACTACATGAGTATGCCATCCCCTGGCTGTAAACAACCTTTATCCGAGGATCCTCAACATCAACAATCACAAATTAATATATATTTGCGACATTTACATAAGTTAAGTATCTGGGCTCCATACCATGATACAACTTCTATCCAGAAGGAAATGTACATACCCTAAGGGGCGCTACCCCCTAAGCCATTGCCGCATCCTTCCTGTTTTGACCATTCCCGGGTGTGAGGTTCGACGAAGTCTCGACCACAAAGCTACGCTTTTCACAAAAGCCATGCTTCGATCAACAAATGATTAGAAGCACTTCGTATGCCACATTACCAAATTTGGGAATGTATCACTAGTAACCATTAACTACATAACCTCTGAGCTCGTACGCCTCAGAGAAGGGTGTTAAGCTAAGAGAATAAATTCTCCGCCACCAATAGAAATGTATTTGATAGAAACTAGCTTTACATCTCAAAGTGTAACGTCAGACACACATCCATACAAGTTCGTTCCGGGATCGAACGGAACCGAAGGTACTTCAAAAGAAGCCCTTACAATCCGGATATTCACTAATCACGTCCGGAATCCCCATCATAAAGGGTGATAAAATCTCCATACCGGAGAGACATTCAACAGGTATCCTTTCGCTTTTGAAAATACCCGGTCTTCAACACCGTCTTCAAATGCAATCCCATTTCTTCGTATCGTTATTCAGAATGGGTTTTATGACACAAGGTCCTCTCCTGGCTAATCCGAATAACGAGCGCTTATTTTGAAAATAAGTGTTCATTCGGATTCAAACAATTCACAATAATTTCACTTTGATCTTTTAAACAAAAGATCCATCACAATCACAAAGGTTTGATGTGGGTTTCGAATATTCATTTAGAATTCGACTCCCGGTCGCATCGAAATTCAAATGCCGATTTAGGCCAATATTGATAGTCGGTTATTTAACTATCAATCATCATTCACAACAGTTACTGGATTTCAAATAATTTTTCCCCCAATTATTATTAATTTCAATATATCTTCGCAAGATAAAATTTCACTCTTCAATCCTTTGAAAATAAATTTCAAATCAATTTCCAAACATTTATTCATTTCCACTGAAAATCTACCGATTTCAAATATTTTATAATAATATAAAAATAATTATTCAAAATGTACTTGGAAACATTTAAAATAAATTATTTTAGAATATTTGCTTTAAATATAATTATGAAAAATATTATGCTACCATCTCATACAAAATTCAAGTCCAAAAACTAATTTTAACATAAAATTAGTAGATAGAGTATAAATAATTTAAAAAACTATTTTTTAATTCAAATATCAATTTAAATCTTTAAAATAATCCCTTATATAATTAAATACATTTTTACTTTAATACAATTTCCAAAACTAATTTCTCTAACAATATTATTTTAACACCAAATCTAAAACTTTTAAATTTTATTCAAAATCTATTTTTAAAAAAATGTACTTGGCTTTCCAGGGAAGAATTTCTTTTCCATTACAAAATGGACCATTCCAATAAATTTATAAATCTTCTGGATTTATTTTAAATTTACATTCCAATTTGTAAATTTCTTTCCGCACTCTTTTTAAAATGAACCAATATTTATTTCAAACACAAAATCATTTGATTTCCCTCAAATTAATTTCCCAATATCAAATCAATGTCAAATTGATTTCCAAGTTATTTCCAAAACACTAACCAAATTTCCAAATATCGATTCCTAAGGTTTATTATAACTCCAAATTAACTCCCGAATCGATTTCTAAAATTAATTTCAACTCTAAATTAAATTCCAAATTTAATTTCTAAATTTATTTCCTTTTGAAATAAATTTCTTTATCTTTTTTAATTATTTAAAATCCGTATCTTAAATAAATTCTTCAACTATTTAACAACATTACTCGAAATTCCTTTATAAAAATATTTCCCATATTTTTGGAATTTATTCAATATGTTTTCAAAGATAAAACTTTATCTATTCAAATTTCCTTCTTTTAAAATTCACCCAATTCCTTTGAGTGAATTCATTATAAATTTTCTATCCAAATTTCAAAATCAATTAACTATTTATTTCTGGTATCCTATGATATATATTCGGCTGAATTACAGCCTTTACGGTTTCAATCACAAACATTCACACGAATTAAAAATAATCAACACACAACATAAGCAACATGTTAAACATTGAGGAATCCAGTTGGATCCCTCCAACCTATTTCCCTGCATCCACAGACATTAGCACAACAATCAAATATCCATTCCACTTCAAGGTGGAATATCGCGGTATATGGGATTTATAAAATATTATCCGCTATTATGCAGCGCAATAGGGTCTCATCCGCTGTATAATGCGGGAAATCAACAACTCCATATACATATATAATACCAATTCCACTTCAAGGTGGAATATCGCGGTATATGGGTTTAATATAATAACCTCCGCTATTATGCGGCGCATAGGCTCTAAACTAATTAACTAATAATAAATAAATTATCCAAACACACAATCAATCAATTTTAATTTAACTATCACAATTCCATAATCCATCAATAACTGGAATTTTCAACTAAAATTTTGAGTGAGAAGATCTCACCTTTGTCTTTGCATGCGACCCATTTCAATCCAAATTATTTTCTCCACGATTTTGACCTTGTATAAATAATTTATACAACTTATTAATATTCGATGTAAATCGAGTAATTAACTACCGTTAATAAATTTTATCTTATCCAATTTAATTTCAAACAAATTTCCTTTTCGACAAATTATTATATATATATATATATGTATATATTTATTTATTTTTTCAATTCTAAATTCCTATTTCTTTCCACTGTACCTATACAAAATGATTCTTTATTTTTATTATTTTCTCTATGCATACACATTAATACGTATGCCTATATATATATAATTTAGTTAAAATAGGAAGAAAATACCTCACAGCTGAATCACGAACTCAAGATTTTCGCCCCTTTCGAGCTACATTTCCTCGCTCCAAATGCGATAGCATCTTCGATCGCAACTCGAGAATCCCCTAACATCTGCCTCCATCGTGCGCAAGTGCGCACCTCCTCTTCCACTGCCGCGCTCACCACCGTGAATCGTTATCCACCTTAACATCACCTGATGCCAAGCGAACAACCCTACAACCTCCATCTTGCGTGCGATGCGCCACCGCCAATGATGCTGCCCAAGCCTCCATCAGAATCGACGCCCTAGCCGACCTCGATGTTGTCGACGACCAACGCTTGCTCGCGCGTGACAGCATCTCTTTTTTTCTTTCGACTGATTTAATTTCAGGGACGAAAGTAAATCTCGATTTGAACTCGTCTAAGAAAAACGAGGTGGCCATTGATTTTGAAGCTCCTACGTTTTTATTTTGAATGAAAATGATTGTCGTTCTTTTTTTAAACAAGATAATCACCATTTTTTTCTTTATTTTGAACGAGAGGAGGAAAGTTTTCTTTTATTATCATTTTTCTTTCTTTGAACAAGCTAGAAATTTTTTTCAATGCGTGTTAAAATATTTGCCAGGTGTTAGATAACGAGAAGGTGTAAAATTTGCTTTTGTAAAACATTATTATATTTAAATTTAAATTTAAATTCAAATTGCTTTGATAACCGCATCCCAGAATCTCGATCTCCAATCGAGGCGTGCCGCCAGGCATTTATAATGTTATAGCCCTATTCCGAACGCAATGGAAAAGGTTACGGGTCCAAATTCAATCGTATGGAGAAGATAGCTTTTCGAATCAGTTAAAACATCGAATTTTCAATTTAAATTTCAGCACGTTTGTTTTTCGTACGACCAAACGATTACTCGAAATACTACGAAAATTGAAATCCGTTGATAATAAAATATTACGGATCCAATGGAACTAGTTTCGTCGAATTCCAAGACAGTGCCTCGGACGGCTATTTTTAAATATCGATTTAAATAATAAAATTCCAAAACTGAACAAAACAGTTTCAAATTCAATTCTGAAGCTTCTATTAACCTCAGTATTATCAATATAAATTTTCTGAGCCATTAAATTATTTTTAACAGGCTTAAAATTGAAGATTTACAATTTTACCCAAATTTCTATAATTGAATTTGATAATTAAATTGCTAAATTCATAGTTAAAATTAAAATTCAAGTTAAATTAACGATTTAGATTTGAAACCAATTGAATATTTCAATTTCAAACGTTGAAAATTTTGGGTCGTCACATCCTTCCCCACTTAAAAGAATTTCGTCCCGAAATTGCTAGTTAAGAAGAATGGACCTTAACCCGTTTGATATTTTCCAAACCAAACAGTTTTATCAATTTATCAACCCAAATCTTTTTATTAAAGATTCATTTAAACTAACTTTCCAAGTTCAATTATAAGTTCCAAACAATATTGTTTACTTCCCAATTCAATAGATTTGAATTCAAATTTCAAACTTTCAAAATTTTCTCAAAAAATTTCTAACACCCTAAATTTTCGAAAAATTTCGCCAGCGTCTCCTTTGCGCAGCTAGCTCGGTACTACTACAAAATGGCACCACAGTCTCTCAAATCCCAAAAGAAAACAAAAAGCCAAGCGGCTAGAGAAGAAAATCGCCAAATTTCATACTGTAATTTAAATACTTACCTTTTGTCGAGCAATTCAATTTTATCTTTAAGATCAAAATCGCAATTCCATTTCCTTTAATACACCTGTATATCCTGATATCCATAATATCCAATTACAATGTTCAAATATCATTTTGCACCTTTTATTACAAAATTTTCAATATATATGCTTCTTGCACCATTTTTACTTCACTATTGAAGTTACATATCCATTTTCATTCAATCTTGCATTTTCAATTTTATTTAAATTCAATCTACACTACAATTCTATTTGAATTCAATTTATCTTCTACTATGAATATTGAGTTTTATCTTTCAATTATAACTGATTCAAATTATTATTTTAATTCAGTTTCATTCACTAATTTACTCAAATTTTCAATTTTGAAATCATTTGTCGCTAATAATTTTTTCAAAAATTTTCTGACTCGCAAAATTTTCGGACAATTTTGGCAGAGTCTCCTTTGTTCGAAGGAGCTTTTGCAATTTGACAAAAGATATAAATATACATACATCGACCCACCAGGTTGGAAAAGCAAAAACAGTTCATATTTCCTATTTTTATTGCGTAAGCGTACCTTATTTAGCATTTTTAAGCAAGCCGTTTATTATTAGCATTTTAGCATGACCAAATCCAGCCAAACGGCCCTCCTGTACCTGTATTTACTCAATTTAAATACATAAGTGATATATATAAGAAATTCACATTTCACTTATTTCCTATAGTAAACACATAGTTTTCACAAGCAATACATTCAAAATAGTTCCCACAAGCGGTTTATATGGTTCCGATACAAATTTAATTGCTTATAATCAATTCACATACCATCTATTCAATTCAAGTGATTTATACTCACTTTCTTTTATTCAATTTATTTTTAAGCGAAATAAACTCATATTTATTTCAATTGATTCAAAAATCAATTTGATTTGCTTTTATTAACTCTTAGAATTTTATACATACTCTTTGGCGTCAAACAACAACCATTTCTATGCAAATTTCGACGATATTCACTTAATAGAATATCCAATCTAGTTTATAACTAATTTAAATTGATACAAACTCAATTTACTCTTTATTTTATTTCGTTTCCAATTGATTCTGTTCAATTCATTTTGCATTCCATATTCACATTCATTTTAATTAAAACCACTTCACAATTTCCAGTTTATCCTCCGTTTATTAATTTAGAATATTTCTCAACTCTAAATTTTACCTAAGAATTTTACCATTTATCTCTTAAGTTCAAGATAATTATTCAATATACTTCTTATATTTATTTCCAATTCACCACTTCGGTTTATAGCCACTTATATTTAAACTGGATTCCAAATTCCATATGAATTCATTTTACCTTTCATTTATAAATATTGAATTCAATTAATTTTGCACCATATTAAATTTGTCATTCTTTTAATTAGTTTCATTAACCAATTTTAATTCCTTTATTAACATTTAGCTCCATTTGATCCAATATTTACTTAAGTTATTTGAATTCAAAATTCAAATTTATTTTCCCTGTTAACAATTTCCAAATTTTAAACCCTTGATTTGATTTTCATTTATCAATTCCATTCCATCTACTAATTTAATTAGATTAGTTTTATCCTCTTATCCATTTAATTTTCAACTTTCCTTTCTTAATTCATCTCGGATTCATTTTATCAATAACCAGGAAATTTTGAATTTATTTCTACTCATTTATACATTCACATTACCAATTTCATTTCATTAATGAATTTTATTCCAAATTATAAATTACATTTAAAATTTACATTTACAAATCTCATTTTATTTTTATTTTCTTAGCTTTTGTTTTGATTTCAATTTCTCATACAACAATGATAATAATCTAATATTATTGCTTCCTAACAACCTAGCAACCATATATTATAATAATTCACAGAAAATTTATTTCTTTCATATACGAAAATAGTTTTAGGTAAAATTATTTCATTTACCCTATTTTAAAACAATACCGTGTCAGTTTATCGTGTTTAAGAGTTTAGAAACCTCTATCGATACAGTTGGCCAGACTGCACCGACCAGAATCTATAAGCAATCAACCGATAAGTCAACACAATATAAAATAATTTTATATTCACTAACAAATACGCGCTCATATCTATTATTACACTCAAACTCATTCTAGAGTACTACTGACTCTGTCTCTAATGAGTAACACCCAACAGAGCCAAGGTTGTCGATTAACCGATTGTTCTGATACCACATTGTAACGACCCGATTTTACGACTTTCGAAAGTCGACGTTTATGCGTCCACTGTATCAAAAGCCGCGCAATCGAATGCCAGAAAACCGAACCGTTAGGGTTTAAAGAACGAAGAGGTAGAAGAAGAACAGAAAATAATAACAGAATCTCACATTTTGCAGCGGAATAATATATAATAGATAAATGAATAATTTTTGAAACAAAAAACTATATCTGTTATTACATCACATCACATTACATTATCAGTGTTACAACAACAGTGAAAAGAAATATAACATATACTAGTAATATGCTTTGCCATCCAGCTTGCTCCTGATCTCCACAGCAACTCCTAAATTCCAGAATGACCTGATAACCTGACTCTAGGCTGCACGTGTGAAAATTGGTGGGCACTTAGAGTTTAGAAAGGGAACAATAAACTCCAGGTCAGTCATGGGACTGGTGTGAGATCTTAAAAACAGTTAATCTTTGACAAAAGAAAAACAAAGGAATTTAGAAGAAATCCGCAATGCTTTTTAGAAAATGAAACTACCATAAGGCCTCCCGGCATTGTAACAACCCGCATATTTATCGATTTTATATTTAAAGATTTTATTTAAATATTTTATCATTCGTCGGATTTTGGTCCGAAAAACTACTTTTTGCAAACAGTCGAATTGGGACTTGGGACCACTCCCATTGAGTTTAAAATGCCGTTTGCGACCTTTTTGAGTATAAGCTTCGATATGTTTGGAGAAAGTTGATTTCTGCTACTTTTTACTTTGGGTTTGGTTTTTGGGCTCAACCCTATGTTAACTTATGCTCAAATCTTAGCCACTCTTCCCCACTCACCCTCATTCTATTCTCATTTCAGTTTTTAGAGTGTTAATGGTGGGAGAGATTGGAAATTAAAATTTCAAAACCCTAGATTCTCTTGCAAATCCATCTCCTTGCTCCAAACTCAAGAAGAACCCTTTGGTAAGCATCTCCTTCTTCTTCTCCAACTCTTTCTCCATTCAATTTCAGAAATTTCCTAAACCTAATTTTGGGAATGTTTCTCTTTTAAGCTTAGATTCAAGCTTCTAGAGTTGGATTTGAAGAGTGGTTGATTCCCCTTTTGCTTTCAAGCTTCATCTTCATAAATTTTAGTGCAAAGGTGAGATTTTTATCTCACATCTATGACTATAATTATCTTTGGTTGTTGGGTATGAATTCCTAACACTTCTTCATTTGCATTTGCTCTTGATTTGGATTGGTTTTGTGAATATTCCAATTTTTGGGTTTTTAAGTCAAATTTGTGTAAAATCCTTTTATGGATGTTTGATCATGCTTTTGGTGATGCATCGAGTAGCATATAGGGTCGGGTTGCCGATTGGCATAAACCCTTAGAGCCAATGTTCGTCCGGTTGCATTTTGGAAGAGTTTGCTCTTCATTTGAATAAGGCTGAAAAACAGCCCAGGCATGATTCAGTCGACTGAAAAACTCTGTTCAGTCGACTGAACCTGAAACCCGAGAGTTTCCAGGCATGATTCAGTCGACTGAAAAACTCTGCACAGTCGACTGAAACTGGAAACAGAAAGTTTCCTGAACCTGGAAAATTTCCAGGCACAGGGTCAGTCGACTGAAAACTCTGTTCAGTCGACTGAACCTGCTGTTTTAGTCCAATTTGCCGTTTTGGATTGAATTTCCAATTTAAATCGATTCGTGATGATCCTATTTATTGTCATCATTTATTATCATCTTTGATGACTTATTTTCTTTGGGAATTTTAGATATATCCACTTCGATGGATCCTTTATCGATTTCATTGGATTTTTATTCACATCTTCGAATGTGATCTTTGTGATTGATTGCTTCTACAATCCCCCTTGTGCTTTGTCACTTTAAAAATATAAAAGTTTTCTATACTAGTAGTAAATATCAAAACTCTTTCCTCAAACGATTTCAATACTATTTTAATACCAAATTCGTTTATAAAACCGTTTTCCAATCTATTAGTATATACAAACCTTTACCTCATTCGTATGAGAAATCTAATTAAACGACTTAGTAAAACGAGCGGTATGAAACGCTTGCGTTTACTTCGTCGGTTAATTCTTGGACTTGTTCGATTGAATCTCTTGTGACAATTTTCTAGTGGAGATCTACAATTTGTTCGTAAATATTTAAGTTAAGCTAGTGGTTATGGGACATGAAGCTAAGCTCATATATTTACTAGCTTAGTGTAATCGACACTTCTCTTTGATCATGACGATCATTTTAGGTTTTAGACTAGCATCGTGCTATGTCTTTGTGATTTGGTTCATCGGACGTCCCGCTGTACGACGTCGTTGTTCCCTTTGATTGTGATTTGGTTCATCGGATGTCCCGCTGTACGACGTCGATGATCATTTCCTTGTGATTTCTGGATCTCGTGTGTTGGATTCTGGAATTTATGTTTCACCAACTTTTACGATGGGCATTGATATATGTGTCATATATTGTGGCTTGGTGAATGAAATTAGGAGTATGACATCCCTTTTTATCTTGAGTAGATTATTGTGATATTGATTAATCTCTTGTTGATTTCCAATTTACTTATTTATCACAGCTTGGCATTGTGATTATTATATGTTTATGTCATATCTCTTATTATATATCACTTCATCTGATATTTATAGCTAGACTGATCCGTTTATTATTTTCTTATTAAATAATACTCGGGTCAGACCGAGATGTTACAGGTGCGTCGGCTTGACTTCTCTCTTGGGATTGATCCCTCTGACTTTTGGCTAACTACTTATATTAGTAGTTTTTGTTGTATACATTTGAGATTTAGACTCCTTGATGTATACTTATTCTTTTGTCTAGCACTTGTATCAATTCCTTTGTATTATTGTGGAACTTTTTAGACCACTACTCTGATGTACACTTTCATGTGTATTATTCATATCTATTTCCGCCTTTGTGATATGAATTGTCTGTGACTGATTTATGTTATGTTTATTTCTATATTTGTTTCCGAAGATATTATAGCCACTGTGTAGTAGCTTTGAGTTTGTGTCGGTATGTCGGATTTCCTCTTGAGATGAAAAGTTATATTTTTATCCGGTATATCGGTACTCGCACAAAGCAATTATACAGATGGTCGCTCCTCAACAGCCTTATTCTCCGTGCTAGTTGACAGCATTCACCGTAATGTTCTTGGCTAGCGTGGGTATAGAGGTGGGGTGTCACAGCTTGGTATCGGAGCCAAACTTCGGAACAATGTAGAATAATTTAGCAAGGATCATGTCCTACGTCTTTCTTAGGAGTTGTGCTTTAGGATTTTATTCGGGTCTTCGTACCGTTCTATCCTACTTTCTTTTATGATTCCTTGTTTTATCTATCAAGATTGCTTGATATTCATTTTGAGAATAACTTTTTCCTCTTCTTTCTTTCTTTCTTAAAGAAGAGAAATGGTTAGACCAGGCCGTCCCTGCGCCGGTCAATCTAGTGCTACTACCCAGGATGGAGTATTTATGTCTGCTCAACAACTTTTGGATCTCGTAAAGAATCAAGAGTTTATCTATGCTTTGAGTAAGAACCCCGAAATGGTTCTACCTTTGAAACTTGAAGTTTCTTTCAATCAGCTTGTGGATGTTACTCTTCTTCATGGAGAGATTGGTAAAGGAAGTGTTTGTGATATTGGGACTTCCAAGAAGAGGCATATTAAGTTCAAGAGCCTTAATCCCAATAAGAGAGTGAAGCAAACTACTTTTGTAGCAAAGACTCCAATCCCTTATCGTGGAGGATGCTACAATTGTAATTCTAAGGAACACTATGCGAATATGTGTCCAAAACCCCATTCTTGTCGCTATTGCAAGAAACCGGGTCATCTTTTATCTGCATGTCCCAAACTTTTGAATAAGGACATGAGAAAGCTAAATATTGTGCAAGCCCCTAGCAACTCTTCTCTTAGTCAAGGTATTTTCATTTAATCCTTGATGACATTTGCTTTGTGATTATCTTGTTCATGTTCTTTTTGATATAGTTTCTATCTCACTATTTTATATCAAGAAGAACTTGTTGATTCTTTCTTTTTAAACATTTTTGGGCTTGATGACTTCTTTGAGGATTGTGAATCCGGATGGTAGATCCGCAACACTCAATTTGTTTTTGTTTAGATGTCGAGATTGTTTTATGTGACTTTTCTTTCCGAGCCAATAATTTTGCTTTGGCTTCGGAATTGACCTTTCTGCAAGGATTGGCTTAATCATTGTAAAGCCCATATCCTATTTTTCCGAGTGGATTATTCATCTTCGACATTTTCAATCTGTTAAGCAGATTTCTATTTTTCTTTGTGATTTTGATTCCATCTGGATGGCATCATTTATTCCTTAAGCCCACTTATAAGGAAAGTGTTATTTCTCTCATTCATGTAGTTTGAGAAATTTTCCGGTATTTTTGAGTTTGTCTTAGGATTATCACCTAAGAAATCTTTTGTGGGGTGTTAAGGTCTTTTCAGTTTGACTTTACCACCGGTTTTCGTTTGCTACGAGTTGCGGAAATTAGCATTCCACTTACCGCATTCCGTACTCGTTATGATTCTTATGAATGACTTATTTTGTCATTCAATTTGTCCAACTTATTTCATCCATTTTATAAATCGAATATTCTATGAATATTTCGATGAGACCATTCTTGTATTTATTGATTTTGGATGAAAATAGTAATTTAAAATTTTGCAAATCTTTTTCATAAGATTTATTTATAAGTAAAACTGGATTTTTGCTCTTGAAACGAACAAAGAATATTCTTAAAACTTTTTAAGAGATTTATTTATCCTATAAAAGATGATTTTGTGATTGTATTGCCCGTTGAGTGCTTTAAGAATTTTGGTCGATGCGCTTGATCAACGTTATCGATAGGAATCTCCTAAACGCTTTGATGAGACAGTCAGACACGATATATTGACTTGTAAAAATGTAAATTTTTCTAGAAAGATTATTACATAATGATAAATGTAATTTTGAAAGCTTTAACTTTTCGGAGAAGAGAATTATTTTAAAAGAAGTTCTTTCTTTTCGATACTCTTATTCCTTCTTGTGATTCCTGAAGGGGAACCAAGACTTTGCTATTTGTACCTATTGGTTTGGAATGCCATTCTCTTGCAAAGGAGAACCGCTTGTGCTTCTAAATCATTATAGCTTATCGAGACTAGATATGCCACTCATGATCTAGTGTTCGAGGCTATTGTTTTTGCTTTTGGAATTTGACATCATCATCTTTGGGGAAGAAATTTGTTCTCCATCTCGATCATAAATCTTTGGAATATTTATGTTCTCTTAAGTAACTGCTTGCAGACTCGAGTTCCTAGCTTCCTATGATCTTGATATTCTTTTATTCCCGAGAAGGGAAATCATGTTGCCAATGCGCTTTGTCGTAGGCAACAAGTGGTTGACTCTTTGATGTTGTCTGAATGGAATTATTTTTCTATCAAGTTCATCGGACGTTTTGGTATACTTCGTTTTATTGAGCTTTATCTCATTCCTTTTAAGGACTAGCGTCCGATGTCCTTTTATTGTGTTCGGTTCATTGGACGTACCGTTTTTATACTGCGTCGGTGTTCCGAATTATTTGGGATTTGATTCATCGGATGTACCGTTGTACTACATCGATGCCTTTGCTTTTGATTCATCGGATGTACCGTTTGTACTACATCGATGTCTTTGCTTTTGATTCATCGGAAGTACCGTTTGTACTACATCGATGTCTTTGCTTTTGATTCATCGGATGTACCGTTTGTACTACATCGATGTCTTTGCTTTTGATTCATCGGATGTACCGTTTGTACTACATCGATGTCTTTGCTATTTGATTCATCGGATGTACCGTTTGTACTACATCGATGTCTTTGCTTTTGATTCATCGGATGTACCGTTTGTACTACATCGATGTCTTTGCTTTTGATTCATCGGATGTACCGTTTGTACTACATCGATGTCTTTTCTTTTGATTCATCGGATGTACCGTTTGTACTACATCGATGTCTTTGCTTTTGATTCATCGGATGTACCGTTTGTACTACATCGATGTCTTTGCTTTTGATTCATCGGATGTATCGTTGTACTACATCGATGTCTTTGCTATTTGATTCATCGGATGTACCGTTGTACTACATCGATGTCTTTTCTTTTGATTCATCGGATGTACCGTTGTACTACATCGATGTCTTTTCTTTTGATTCATCGGATGTACCGTTGTACTACATCGATGTCTTTTCTTTTGATTCATCGGATGTACCGTTGTACTACATCGATGTCTTTTCTTTTGATTCATCGGATACCGTTGTACTACATCGATGTCTTTTCTTTTGATTCATCGGATGTACCGTTGTACTACATCGATGTCTTTGCTTTTGATTCATCGGATGTACCGTTTGTACTACATCGATGTCTTTGCTTTTGATTCATCGGATGTACCATTTGTACTACATCGATGTCTTTGCTTTTGATTCATCGGATGTACCGTTGTACTACATCGATGTCTTTTCTTTTGATTCATCGGATGTACCGTTGTACTACATCGATGTCTTTGCTATTTGATTCATCGGATGTACCGTTGTACTACATCGATGTCTTTTCTTTTGATTCATCGGATGTACCGTTGTACTACATCGATGTCTTTGCTTTTGATTCATCGGATGTACCGTTGTACTACATCGATGTCTTTGCTATTTGATTCATCGGATGTACCGTTGTACTACATCGATGTCTTTCCTATTTGATTCATCGGATGTACCGTTGTACTACATCGATGTCTTTTCTTTTGATTCATCGGATGTACCGTTGTACTACATCGATGTCTTTGCTTTTGATTCATCGGATGTACCGTTGTACTACATCGATGTCTTTGCTTTTGATTCATCGGATGTACCGTTGTACTACATCGATGTCTTTGCTATTTGATTCATCGGATGTACCGTTGTACTACATCGATGTCTTTGCTATTTGATTCATCGGATGTACCGTTGTACTACATCGATGTCTTTGCTATTTGATTCATCGGATGTACCGTTGTACTACATCGATGTCTTTGCTTTTGATTCATCGGATGTACCGTTTGTACTACATCGATGTCTTTGCTTTTGATTCATCGGATGTACCGTTGTACTACATCGATGTCTTTTCTTTTGATTCATCGGATGTACCGTTGTACTACATCGATGTCTTTGCTATTTGATTCATCGGATGTACCGTTGTACTACATCGATGTCTTTGCTTTTGATTCATCGGATGTACCGTTGTACTACATCGATGTCTTTGCTTTTGATTCATCGGATGTACCGTTGTACTACATCGATGTCTTTGCTTTTGATTCATCGGATGTACCGTTGTACTACATCGATGTCTTTGCTATTTGATTCATCGGATGTACCGTTGTACTACATCGATGTCTTTCCTATTTGATTCATCGGATGTACCGTTGTACTACATCGATGTCTTTTCTTTTGATTCATCGGATGTACCGTTGTACTACATCGATGTCTTTGCTTTTGATTCATCGGATGTACCGTTGTACTACATCGATGTCTTTGCTTTTGATTCATCGGATGTACCGTTGTACTACATCGATGTCTTTGCTATTTGATTCATCGGATGTACCGTTGTACTACATCGATGTCTTTGCTATTTGATTCTTTTGTGTTGATATGCTTCTATGGTTGTTACTTCTTATATTTCCTTCTTACTTATTGCGAGGACGCAATTTCTTTAAGGAGGGGAGTCTGTAACAACCCGCATATTTATCGATTTTATATTTAAATATTTTATTTAAATATTTTATCATTCGTTGGATTTTGGTCCGAAAAACTACTTTTTGCAAACAGTCGAATTGGGACTTGGGACCACTCCCATTGAGTTTAAAATGCCGTTTGCGACCTTTTTGAGTATAAGCTTCGATATGTTTGGAGAAAGTTGATTTCTGCTACTTTTTACTTTGGGTTTGGTTTTTGGGCTCAACCCTATGTTAACTTATGCTCAAATCTGAGCCACTCTTCCCCACTCACTCTCATTCTCTTCTCATTTCAGTTTTTAGAGTGTTAATGGTGGGAGAGATTGGAAATTAAAATTCCAAAACCCTAGATTCTCTTGCAAATCCATCTCCTTGCTCCAAACTCAAGAAGAACCCCTTGGTAAGCATCTCCTTCTTCTTCTCCAACTCTTTCTCCATTCAATTTCAGAAATTTCCTAAACCTAATTTTGGGAATGTTTCTCTTTTAAGCTTAGATTCAAGCTTCTAGAGTTGGATTTGAAGAGTAGTTGATTCCCCTTTTGCTTTCAAGCTTCATCTTCATAAATTTTAGTGCAAAGGTGAGATTTTTATCTCACATCTATGACTATAATTATCTTTGGTTGTTGGGTATGAATTCCTAACACTTCTTCATGTGCATTTGCTCTTGATTTGGATTGGTTTTGTGAATATTCCAATTTTTGGGTTTATAAGTCAAATTTGTGTAAAATCCTTTTATGGATGTTTGATCATGCTTTTGGTGATGCATCGAGGAGCATATAGGGTCGGGTTGCCGATTGGCATAAACCCTTAGAGCCAATGTTCGTCCGGTTGCATTTTGGAAGAGTTTGCTCTTCATTTGAATAAGGCTGAAAAACAGCCCAGGCATGATTCAGTCGACTGAAAAACTCTGTTCAGTCGACTGAAACTGAAACCCGAGAGTTTCCAGGCATGATTCAGTCGACTGAAAAACTCTACACAGTCGACTGAAACTGGAAACAGAAAGTTTCCTGAACCTGGAAGATTTCCAGGCACAGGGTCAGTCGACTGAAAACTCTGTTCAGTCGACTGAACCTGCTGTTTTAGTCCAATTTGCCGTTTTGGATTGAATTTCCAATTTAAATCGATTCGTGATGATCCTATTTATTGTCATCATTTATTATCATCTTTGATGACTTATTTTCTTTGGGAATTTTAGACATATCCACTTCGATGGATCCTTTATCGATTTCATTGGATTTTTATTCACATCTTCGAATGTGATCTTTGTGATTGATTGTTTCTACAATCCCCCTTGTGCTTTGTCACTTTAAAAATATAAAGGTTTTCTATACTAGTAGTAAATATCAAAACTCTTTCCTCAAACGATTTCAATACTATTTTAATACCAAATTCGTTTATAAAACCGTTTTCCAATCTATTAGTATATACAAACCTTTACCTCACTCGTATGAGAAGTCTAATTAAACGACTTAGTAAAACGAGTGGTATGAAACGCTTGCGTTTACTTCGTCGGTTAATTCTTGGACTTGTTCGATTGAATCTCTTGTGACAATTTTCTATTGGAGATCTACAATTTGTTCGTAAATATTTAAGTTAAGCTAGTGGTTATGGGACATGAAGCTAAGCTCATATATTTACTAGCTTAGTGTAATCGACACTTCTCTTTGATCATGACGATCATTTTAGGTTTTAGACCAGCATCGTGCTATGTCTTTGTGATTTGGTTCATCGGACGTCCCGCTGTACGACGTCGTTGTTCCCTTTGATTGTGATTTGGTTCATCGGATGTCCCGCTGTACGACGTCGATGATCATTTCCTTGTGATTTCTGGATCTCGTGTGTTGAATTCTGGAATTTATGTTTCACCAACTTTTACGATGGGCATTGATATATGTGTCATATATTGTGGCTTGGTGAATGAAATTAGGAGTATGACATCCCTTTTTATCTTGAGTAGATTATTGTGATATTGATTAATCTCTTGTTGATTTCCAATTTACTTATTTATCACAGCTTGGCATTGTGATTATCATATGTTTATGTCATATCTCTTATTATATATCACTTCATCTGATATTTATAGCTAGACTGATCCGTTTATTATTTTCTTATTAAATAATACTCGGGTCAGACCGAGATGTTACAGGTGCGTCGGCTTGACTTCTCTCTTGGGATTGATCCCTCTGACTTTTGGCTAACTACTTATATTAGTAGTTTTTGTTGTATACATTTGAGATTTAGACTCCTTGATGTATACTTATTCTTTTGTCTAGCACTTGTATCAATTCCTTTGTATTATTGTGGATCTTTTTAGACCACTACTCTGATGTACACTTTCATGTGTATTATTCATATCTATTTCCGCCTTTGTGATATGAATTGTCTGTGACTGATTTATGTTATGTTTATTTCTATATTTGTTTCCGAAGATATTATAGCCACTGTGTAGTAGCTTTGAGTTTGTGTCGGTATGTCGGATTTCCTCTTGAGATGAAAAGTTATATTTTTATCCGGTATATCGGTACTCGCACAAAGCAATTATACAGATGGTCGCTCCTCAACAGCCTTATTCTCCGTGCTAGTTGACAGCATTCACCGTAATGTTCTTGGCTAGCGTGGGTATAGAGGTGGGGCGTCACAAGCATACACACAATGCAAACACAGAATTTGTGGAGATTTCTCCTTATGATAGTCAAACATGCTTAATACGCAAAATCTTTTTAATATTATTATTAGTGCATAGTGCAGGAAACATTTCGAAAGTATAATATAAATCTCAGCCAGCTTAGGTACCATTATATTATGCCCGCTATAGCTACCTCCTGAGGAGGCAGGTTATACAATTGTAATCGTAAATGGCTCGTATTGTTTCTTTGGATTTCCAACAAATGGTCAGGCCAAGGAACTTCCCATTGCCACATGGGTACGCCTCTGGATAGAAGTGTAACAACCCACATATTTAACGATTTTATAATTAAATGATTTATTTAAGTATAGCGTTGTTAGTAGGATTTTGGGGTCCGAAAAGTTACTTTCTGCAAACGGCCGAATTGGAGCTCAAAACCACTTCCATTGAGTTCAAAGCGTCATTGGCGATCTTTTTGAGTATAATCTTTGGTATGTTTGGAGTAAGTTGAATTTTGCTACTTTTTCTGGTTGGGCTTTAGCTTTGGGTTCAGCCCCAAACCCCACTTAACCCTCTAACTCAGCCCATCTCCTCCCATTCATTCATTCCTACTCCTCTTCACTTCTAAACTCAAGCTCCAACTGAAATGGGGGAAAGGAAGAGGAAATAGAAACTCCCAAGCCTTAGTTGCTCTTGATAATCCAAATTCTTGCTCCAAATTCAAAGAGAAGGATAGGTAAGTCTCTTCTCCATCTTCTCCATCTCTTCTCCTCTTCAATTTTAGGAAATATCCTAAACCTAATTTAGGAAAATATGTGTTTTATTCATAGATTGAAGCTTGTTGAGTAAGAGTGAAGAGTGGTTAGCCTTTCTTTTGCATTTCAGCTTCTTCTTCTTGTTCTTGAGTTAAAAAGGTGAGTTTTGAACTCACATCTACCTCTCTTGATTTCATTGATGTTAGGTATGAATTCCTAACACCTTGTTCATATGCACTTGCAATTGGTTTGGGTTGAATTGGAGAGTATTCCAATTTTTAGTGTTTTGGGTTCAAATCTTTGAAATCCTAACTTTGATGTTTTAATCATGTTTTGGTGATGCATCGAGGAACATATAGGGCCGGCTTGTCGATTGGCATAAGCCCTTAGAGCCAATGTTCGTCCGATTGCATTTTGGGAGAGTTTGCTCTTCATTTGAATAAGGCTGAAAAACAGCCCAGGCATGATTCAGTCGACTGAAAACTCTGTTCAGTCGACTGAACCTGAAACCCGAGAGTTTCCAGGCATGATTCAGTCGACTGAAAAACTCTGCACAGTCGACTGAACCTGGAAATAGAAAGTTTCCTAAACCTGGAAAATTTTCCAAGTATAGGGTCAGTCGACTGAAAACTCTGTTCAGTCGACTGAACCTGCTGTTTCAGCCCACTTTGCCTTTTTGGGATTGAATTTCCAATTTGAATCGATTCATGATGATCCTATGTATGATTATCAATTGTTTTGACTTTGATGGTTCCTTTTAATTTTAATCCACGGGTTTTTATAAAATAATCTCTCGAATCGCATTTAAAAGTTCGTTTCTCTAATTTATAAATTCCATTTAAAACACACACTTTCGCACTTCGAACGAAGTGGAAGGGTGATTAAATGGTTGGGCAAAACACAGACCATGAATCTGTGCGTTTATCCTTCCGATTAATCCTTGACCTATTCGATTGATTGTTTTGACATTCAGGTTTGGTTTATCTATGATATGAGATAAACTTTGTACTGCTTTGAGTGTGAAAGGGACTGACGGATAGTAAACCGTTTAGTGCGAACGAGTGGTTATGGGACATACGTTAACACTTTTCGGATTCCTTTTCGAGAGTTGTGACACATTCCGCCAGTTAGTGGTGTCCAGTACTGGGTCTTTGACCTTCACCACTACGGCTTGTCGCCCTATAGTATCGCTCTGATGTTGGCGTTATGTGCCGCATGGGTGATATTGGGTTTGTGCCTTCGGGTTTGTCGCCCTATATGGTATCGCTCTGATGTTGGCGTTATGTGCCGCATGGGTGATACTTGGGTTTGGAGCCTTCGGGCTTATGGATCCTTGTTGTATAGTACTGAGCTCGAGCAATCATATGTTTCATTGATATTATAATCCCTTGGTATCGCCCATCGTGTTGGTCTGTTTGAGCCGCATGATGTATAACGATTACCTTGTGGGACTTGTATACCTTATTGGTATTTGTTATTTTCCATTCGGCTTGTTTTGGTATATTCGTATCCTTTGTTTCTATATGTTGCCGATGATATGAGGCTTGTTCTATATGATTCATCTCTGGTTGATGATTGTGTTTTCTCCTCTGGAGATATTTGTTATACTGTATGACCTTGCAGGTTTATTATTGTTCAGTTTATCTAACTGATTTGTTTAGCTAGACTGACCCGGGTATTTTATACTCGGGTCAGACCGAGATGTTTCAGGTTAGGTGCTTTGGACTTAGCCTCCTTCGCTTCCGCATGGACTATTCCGCTGACTCCTTTTTGTCTTAGCTTTTTGTGTAGTCCTTTCTGTTATAACTCTGATATGTATTCTATTGACTCGTCTGTATATTGTGGTTTTCTATACCACTTGACATGTATTATTTTGTATACTCTGCTTTGTATCAGTATATGTGTGTATATGATGGTTTACTGTTCTGTGATGTATATTACATTTGAGTTGTTATATTCTGTTCTGATAGATCCTCTAGCCACCTCTGGTTTTGTTTTAAGTATTCATTGGACATGTCGATCTGCTTGGTAAGGCAATTGTCGATGTATTCAATAGATAATTAAAGAAAGGCCATAGATGGTCGCTCCTAAACAGCCTTATTCTCCGTGTTAGCAGACGGTATTATCTATTAATACTCTTTGCTAGTGTGGGTATAGAGGTGGGGCGTAACAGCTTGGTATCAGAGCGAGGTTCAGAACAAAATATGATAAACACAGAATAGAGAACATATTACGATACATCAGAGTGTAATAAGTGATACAAATCTTTGAATCATCGTGTGTCTCTATTACTTCTACCATCAAAGGTTAGATAAGATTTGGGATTATGCCTAGGAATGCATTTAAATTCCGTAGTATTCCATATTGAATTATCTACCTTGGGAATAATCTTTACCTTATCTTAACTTTCAGCTTATGGCTGGAAGAGTTGGAGGACGACGCTCGGATGCTGAGCAATCCAGTGGCTCACATCCGGACGGCGTCTATATGTCTGCCGATCAGTTTTTAGAGTGGTTTAGGAGCACGCAGCCTCCATCCCGTACTCGAACATCTCCTCCATGCAAGTCCACCTTCGCACGTTTGTGCAGTGATTTTTCTCATCTTGGAGGGAAACCATTTAAAGGCTCCGAGATTGTTCTTGAGGTCCAAGCTTGGGTTCGCATGTACGAGCATGTTCTCTCTCGCATGGGTCTTTCTGACGATGATAGTGTTCTTGTAACTTCTAGCTTATTGCAAAAGCGTGCTCTTGACTGGTACGAGCTTCTTTTAGCTGAATTTGATGAGTCTGCTCTTTCTTGGACTTGGTTTCGGGAACGATTCGAACTCAAGTTCGTTCCTGAATCTGCGAAAGCTTTGTTGTCCCGGCGCTTTCTTGAATTGAAGCAAGGGGATTCTTCCGTTTCTGAATATGTTGCATCTTTCGAAGCCTTATCTAAATATGGTCTTGAATTCATTAACACCTCGTATAGGAAGAATCTGAAATTTGTATCCGGTCTTAAGAAATGTCTTAAGAAGTCTTTAATGCTCCAGCTTAAACTTTCCTTTGAGGAGTTGGTTGATTCGGCACTTCATCTCGAAGCCTTCGAGAAGGAGTGTGATTGTGGGAATGATGTTGAGGTTCGTAAGAACGCCAACAAGAGGCAGTTTCCATTCGATAAGCGGAAATTTTTCCCTTCCAAGAAGAAAAAGCCCGTCGAATCTGATCTTCAGTCTTAGTCTCAGTCTGTTGGAAAACCTTCCACTCGGAAGTGTTTCAATTGTGGTTCCCCTGATCATGTGATTCGAGCTTGCCCTATGCCTCTCTTCTGCCACTATTGCAAGAAGGAAGGCCATCGTATTTTCACTTGTCCTATTGTTCCGAAAAATCCTTTATCTAGCAAGCTAAAGATAACGGATGCTTTTGGAGGTTCTTCTCGGGGATAAGGTACATCTCCATTTAAGAAAAAAAAAAAAATCTTCAAAAGGGGTTCTATTGTATTCGAGTTTTCTTCGATATGGGTGCTTCACATTTTTCTGTATCGAAGAAGCTCTTCGATGATTTATCTTTGGATGTTTCTTGTATGGTTACTTCTTTGAGAATTGCGAATCCGAATTGGTGGATCCGCAATGCCCAATTTGCTTGTATTAATGTCGAGATTATTTTATGAGATTTTTCTTTCCGAGCCAATTTGCATGTTATGCGTTGCTTAGGCTTCGGAATTGACATTTTTGAAAGGATTGACTTAATTATATTGAAGCCATATCCTATATCCCGAGTGGAATTTTCATCCTCGACATTTTCAATCTGTTAAAAAGATTTCTATCTTCCTTTGTGATTTCGATTTCCAATTTGATGGCATCATTTTTCTTTAAGTCCCCATGATAAGGAAAGTGTGGTTTCTCTCATTCTTGTAGTTTGAGAATTTTCTGGTATTTCTGGTCTTGTCTTAGGATTATCACCTAAGCAATCTTTTGAGTAGTGTTAAGGTCTTTTTAGCTCGACCTTACCGCTGGTTTTATTTGGCTACGAGTTGCGGAAGTTAGCACCCCACTTACCGCATTCCGCACTCGTTGTAATTCTTATAAATGATTTGTTATGTCATTCAGTTTGTCTAGCTCATTTCATCCATATTATGAATCGAGTATTCTGTGAATATCTCGATGATTCCATTTTGGTAATTATTGATTTTGGATGGGAAATAGCAATTTAAAGAATTTTGCAATTCTTTTTCGTAAGATTTATTATAAGTATAATTGGATTTTTGTTCTTTAAACGAACAAAGAATATTTTTAAAAGTTTTTAGAAACATGTTTATCATATAGAAGATGATTTTGTGATTGTATTGCCCATTGAGTGCTTTAAGAATTCTGGTCGATGCGCTTGATCAATGTTATCGATAGGAATTTCCTAAACGCTTTGATGAGACAATCAGGCACAATAAATTGATTTGGAATAAGTAAATTTTTCTCGAAAGATTATTACATAAAGATAATTGTAATTTTGAAAGTCTTATCTTTTTGGGAAAGAAAATTAGTTTAAAAGAACTCTTTCTTTTCGATATCCCTATTCTTGTTATTCCCGTGGGGAACCAATGCTTATTCTTTTGTACCAATGCTAATCGTATTGGTTTGGATGCCGTTCAATTGCAAAAGAGAACGTGCTATCATTTATTCTTCTAAATAGTTATAGCCCATCGAGACTAGATATGCCACTCATGATTTAGTGCTCGTGGCTATTGTTTTCGTCTTTTGTATTTTGCATCATTACTTTTGGGTGAGGGATTTTGCTCTCCTCACCAATCACAATTTTGAAATGTTTATTTTCTCATAGGGAACCTAGTGTTGGTTCGAGTTCCTTGCATCTTATGATCTTGATATTCTTTTTATTCCCGAAAAGAGGATCGTGTTGCCAATGCATTTGGTTGTAAGCAGCAAGTGATTGTTTCCTTGTTGATGTCCGAATGGAATGATCTTTTTACCAAGTTCATCGGACGTTTTGTTGTACTTCATCTTGTTGAGCTTTGGTTCATTTGACGTATTGTTTGTACCATGTCGGTGTTCCAAATTATTTTGAGCTTAGGAATCCATAGAATTCTCTGAGCAATCAAGTTCGGACTTACCCCTTCGTGCACTTTATGGTGAACTTCTTATTCTGTTATTCTTTTGTGCTAGTATGTTTGTGGGAGTTGGGAGAATCACCTACCTCTTGTAGGGTTCTCCTACAATAATGTCTTCAGCCTAGTGTCTTGTTGGTTGGAATCTGGGGAGAAGATTATTCTTGGTCCAGGTTTTGTTCGTGATTCTTCCGAGAAGATTGATCTTATCTGGTTGAGAATGAAAGAGGCACAGATTCGCCAGAGGTACTACGCGGACAACCATAGGAAGCCTCTCGAGTTCTCGATTGGTGATCTTGCCTTTATTCGTGTTTCTCCTTTGAAAGGGGTTATGCGTTTCAGTACAACTGGGAAATTAGCTCCTCATTATATAGGACCGTTTTCTATTACTGAACGTATTGGCCCTGTGGCTTATAGAGTTTCACTTCCAGCTCATTTATCTGGTATTCATGACGTGTTTCACGTCTCTCAACTTCGGAAGTGTCTTCGGGAGTCGGATTCTGTTATTACTTCTCCTGATTTGAAAGAGCTTGGGGTCACACCGGACTTATCTATTGTACAGCAACCTATTCCCGTGCTTGACACGGAGGTGCGACACCTTCGAAACAAGGACGTGCCGATCATTAGGGTTCAATGGTCCGCTAATCCCAATGACTGTATTAGGGAAACCAGAGAGTTTATCGAGCGATCTTATCCGGATTTTCTATCTTTGCTTTGAAACGATGAGAATGTCTTTTCATCTCAAGCTTATTTCCTTTTCTTTTGAATGTTGTATGTATGTAGTTGTTACAAATATCGTCTCTAGAAATTGCGGGGATGCAATTTTATAAGGAGGGGTGATTTGTAACAACCCACATATTTAACGATTTTATAATTAAATGATTTATTCAAGTATAACGTTGTTAGTCGGATTTTGGGGTCCGAAAAGTTACTTTCTGCAAACGGCCGAATTGGAGCTCGAAACCACTTCCATTGAGTTCAAAGCGTCATTTGCGATCTTTTTGAGTATAATCTTTGGTATGTTTGGAGTAAGTTGAATTTTGCTACTTTTTCAGGTTGGGCTTTAGCTTTGGGTTCAGCCCCAAACCCCACTTAACCCTCTAACTCAGCCCATCTCCTCCCATTCATTCATTCCTACTCCTCTTCACTTCTAAACTCAAGCACCAACTGAAATGGGGGAAAGGAAGAGGAAATAGAAACTCCCAAGCCTTAGTTGCTCTTGATAATCCAAATTCTTGCTCCAAATTCAAAGAGAAGGATAGGTAAGCCTCTTCTCCATCTTCTCCATCTCTTCTCCTCTTCAATTTCAGGAAATATCCTAAACCTAATTTAGGAAAATATGTGTTTTATTCATAGATTGAAGCTTGTTGAGTAAGAGTGAAGAGTGGTTAGCCTTTCCTTTGTATTTGAGCTTCTTCTTCTTGTTCTTGAGTTAAAAAGTTGAGTTTTGAACTCACATCTACCTCTCTTGATTTCATTGATGTTAGGTACGAATTCTAACACCTTGTGCATATGCACTTGCAATTGGTTTGGGTTAAATTAGAGAGTATTCCAATTTTTAGTGTTTTGGGTTCAAATCTTTGAAATCCTAACTTTGATGTTTTAATCATGTTTTGGTGATGCATCGAGGAACATATAGGGCCGGCTTGTCGATTGGCATAAGCCCTTAGAGCCAATGCTCGTCCGATTGCATTTTGGGAGAGTTTGCTCTTCATTTGAATAAGGCTGAAAAACAGCCCAGGCATGATTCAGCCGATTGAAAACTCTGTTCAGTCGACTGAACCTGAAACCCGAGAGTTTCCAGGCATGATTTAGTCGACTGAAAAACTCTGCACAGTCGACTGAACCTGGAAATAGAAAGTTTCCTAAACCTGGAAAATTTTCCAGGTATAGGGTCAGTCGACTGAACCTGCTGTTTCAGCCCACTTTGCCTTTTTGAGATTGAATTTCCAATTTGAATCGATTCATGATGATCCTATGTATGATTATCAATTGTTTTGACTTTGATGGTTCCTTTTAATTTTAATCCACGGGTTTTTATAAAATAATCTCTCGAATTGCATTTAAAAGTTCGTTTCTCTAATTTATAAATTCCATTTAAAACACACACTTTCGCACTTCGAACGAAGTGGAAGGGTGATTAAATGGTTGGGCAAAACACAGACCATGAATCTGTGCGTTTATCCTTCCGATTAATCCTTGACCTATTCGATTGATTGTTTTGACCTTCGGGTTTGGTTTATCGATGATATGAGGTAAACTTTGTACTGCTTTGAGTGTGAAAGGGACTGACGGATAGTAAACCGTTTAGTGCGAACGAGTGGTTATGGGACATACGTTAACACTTTTCGGATTCCTTTTCGAGAGTTGTGACACATTCCGCCAGTTAGTGGTGTCCAGTACTGGGTCTTTGACCTTCACCACTACGGCTTGTCGCCCTATAGTATCGCTCTGATGTTGGCGTTATGTGCCGCATGGGTGATATTGGGTTTGTGCCTTCGGGTTTGTCGCCCTATATAGTATCGCTCTGATGTTGGCGTTATGTGCCGCATGGGTGATACTTGGGTTTGGAGCCTTCGGGCTTATGGATCCTTGTTGTACAGTACTGAGCTCGAGCAATCATATGTTTCATTGATATTATAATCCCTTGGTATCTCCCATCATGTTGGTCTGTTTGAGCCGCATGATGTATAACGATTACCTTGTGGGACTTGTATACCTTATTGGTATTTGTTATTTGCCATTCGGCTTGTTTTGGTATATTCGTATCCTTTGTTTCTATATGTTGCCGATGATATGAGGCTTGTTCTATATGATTCATCTCTGGTTGATGATTGTATTTTCTCCTCTGGAGATATTTGTTATACTGTATGACCTTGCAGGTTTATTATTGTTCAGTTTATCTAACTGATTTGTTTAGCTAGACTGACCCGGGTATTTTATACTCGGGTCAGACCGAGATGTTTCAGGTTAGGTGCTTTGGACTTAGCCTCCTTTGCTTCCGCATGGACTATTCCGCTGACTCCTTTTTGTCTTAGCTTTTTGTGTAGTCCTTTCTGTTATAACTCTGATATGTATTCTATTGACTCGTCTGTATATTGTGGTTTTCTATACCACTTGACATGTATTATTTTGTATACTCTGCTTTGTATCAGTATATGTGTGTATATGATGGTTTACTGTTCTATGATGTATATTACATTTGAGTTGTTATATTCTGTTCTGATAGATCCTCTAGCCACCTCTGGTTTTGTTTTAAGTATTCATTGGACATGTCGATCTGCTTGGTAAGGCATTTGTCGATGTATTCAATAGATAATTAAAGCAAGGCCATAGATGGTCGCTCCTAAACAGCCTTATTCTCCGTGTTAGCAGACGGTATTATCTATTAATACTCTTTGCTAGCGTGGGTATAGAGGTGGGGCGTCACAAGAAGCCTCGAGCACCTAACCGGATCTCTGCCAACACAAAGCCGGGTTACCTCTGCAAAAATAGGTAACTACTACACGAGTATGCCATCCCCCGGTTGTAAACAACCTTTATTTGAGGATCCTCGACATCAATAATCACAAAGTAATATATATTTGCGACATTTACATAAGTTAAGTATCTGGGCTCCATATCATGGTACCACTTCTATCCAGAAGGAAATGTACATACCCTAAGGGGCGCTACCCCCTAAAACCTTACCGCAACCTTCCTGTTTTGACCATTCTGGGGTGTGAGGTTCGATGAAGTCTCGTCCACAAAGCTTACGCTTTCCACAAAAGCCATGCTTCGATCAACAAATGGCCAGCAGCACTTCATATGCCACATTACCAAATTTTGGAATGTATCACTAGTAACCATTAATTGCATATCCTCTGAGCTCACTCGTCTCAGAGAAGGGTGTTAAGGTAAGAGAATAAATTCTCCGCCACCTATAGAAATGTATTTGATAGAAACCAGCTTTACATCTCAAAGTGTAACGTCAGACACACATCCATACAAGTCCGTTCCGGGATCGAACGGAACCGAAGGCACTTCAAAAGAAGCCCTTGCAATCCAGATATTCACTAATCACGTCTGGAATCCCCATCACAAAGGGTGATAAAATCTCTATACCGGAGCAACCCGGTGCAGAGACATTCAACAGGTATCCTTTCGCTTTCAAAAAATACCCAGTCTTCAACACCGTCTTCAAATGCAATCCCATTTCGTCGTATCGTTATTCAGAATGGGTTTTATGACACAAGGTCCTCTCCCGGCTAATTCGAATAACGAGCGCTTAATTTGAAAATAAGTGTTCATTCAGATTCAAACAATTCACAATAATTTCACTTTGATCTTTTAAACAAAAGATCTATCACAGTCACAAAGGTTCAATGTGGGTTTCGAATATTCATTTGGAATTCGACTCCCAGTCGCATCGATATTCAAATGCCGATTTAGGCCAATATTGATAGTCGGTTATTTAACTATCAATCATCATTCACAACAATTACTGGATTTCAAATAATTTTTCCCTCAATTATTATTATTTTCAATATATCTTCGCAAGATAAAATTTCACTCTTCAATCCTTTGAAAATAAATTTCAAATCAATTTCCAAACATTTATTCATTTCCACTAAAAATCTGCCGATTTCAAATATTTTAAAATAATATAAAAATACTTATTCAAAATGTACTTGGAAACATTTAAAATAAATTATTTTAGAATATTTTCTTTAAATATTAGTTATGAAAAATATTATACTACCATCTCATACAAAAGTCAAGTCCAAAAACTAATTTTAACATAAAATTAGTAGATAGAGTATAAATAATTTAAATAACTATTTTATAATTCAAATATCAATTTAAATCTTTAAAGTAATCCCTTATATAATTAAATACATTTTTACTTTACAACAATTTCCAAAACTAATTTCTTTAACAATATTATTTTAACACCAAATCTAAAACTTTTAAATTTTATTCAAAAGCTATTTGAAAAAATTTACTCGGCTTTCCAGGGAAGAATTTCTTTTCCATTACAAAATGGACCATTCCAGTATGTTAAATTTACATTCCAATTTGTAAATATCTTTCCACACTTTTCTTAAAATAAACCAATATTTATTTCAAACACAAAATCAAATTCCAATTTGATTTCCCTCAAATTAATTTCCCAATATCAAATCAATTTCAAATTGATTTCCATGTTATTTCCAAAACACCAACCTAATTTCCAAATATTGATTCCTAAGGTTTATTCTAACTCAAAATTAATTCCCGAATCGATTTCTAAAATTAATTTCAACTTTAAATTAAATTCCAAATTTAATTTCTAAATTTATTTACTTTTGAAATAAATTTCTTCATCTTTTTTAATTATTTAAAATCCGTATCTTAAATAAATTCTTCAACTATTTAGCAACATTCCTCAAAATTCCTTTATAAAAATATTTCCCATATTTTTGGAGTTTATTCAATAAGTTTTCAAAGATAAAACTTTATCTATTTAAATTTCCTTCTTTTAAAATTCACCCAATTCCTTTGAGTGGATTCATTATAAATTTTCTATCCAAATTTCAAAATAAATTAACTATTTATTTCAGTTATCCTATGATACCAAAAATATATTCGGCTGAATTACAGCCTTTACGGTTTCAATCACAAACATTCACACGAATTAAAAATAATCAACACACAACATAAGAAACAAATTAAACATTGAGGAATCCAGTTGGATCCCTCCAACTTTTTCCCTGCATCCACAGACGTTAGCACAACAATTAAATACCCATTCCACTTCAAGGTGGAATATCGCAGTATATGGGATTTATAAAATATTATCCGCTATTATGCAGCTCAATAGGGTCTCACCCGCTGTATAATGCGGGAAATCAACAACTCCAAATACATATATAATACCAATTCCACTTCAAGGTGCAATATCGCATTATATGGGTTTAATATAATAACCTCCGCTATTATGCGGCACATAGGGTCTAATCAAATATAACTAATAATAAATAAATTATCCAAACACACAATCAATCAATTTTAATTTAACTATCACAGTTCCATAATCCATTAATAACTGGAATTTTCAACTAAAATTTTGTGTGAGAAGATCTCACTTTTTCTTTGCATGCGACCCATTTCAATCCAAATTGTTTTCTCCACTATTTTGACCTTGTATAAATAATTTATACAACTTATTAATATTCGATGTAAATCGAGCAATTAACTACCGTTAATAAATTTTATCTTATCCAATTTAATTTCAAATAAATTTCCTTTTCGTTAAATTATTTATATATATATATATATTTTCTATACTAAATTCCTATTTCTTTCAACTTTATCTACACAAAATGATTCTTTATTTTTATTATTTTCTCTATGCATACACATTAATACGTATGCCTATATATATAATTTAATTAAAATAGGAAGAAAATACCTCACAGCTGAATCACGAACTCAAGATTTTCGCCCCTTTCGAGCTACAAATCCTCACTCCAAATGCGATAGCATCTTCGATCGCAACTCGAGAATCCCCTGACATCTTCCTCCATTGTGCGCAAGTGCGCACCTCCTCTTCCACTGCCGCGCTCACCACCGTAAATCGTTATCCACCTCGACATCACCTGATGCCAAGCGAACAACCCTATAACCTCCATATTGCGTGCAATGCGCCGCCGCCAATGATGCTGCCCAAGCCTCCATCTGAATTGACGCCCTAGCCGACCTCGATGTTATCGACGACCAACGCTCGCTCGCGCGCGACAGCATCTCTTTTT
Source organism: Allium cepa (assembly GCA_030765085.1). Classification (NCBI taxonomy): domain Eukaryota; kingdom Viridiplantae; phylum Streptophyta; class Magnoliopsida; order Asparagales; family Amaryllidaceae; genus Allium; species Allium cepa. Next base: position 448,914,698 of record CM060944.1, read on the forward strand.
TTCCTTTCGAATGATTTAATTCGAGGGAGGAAAGTAAATCACCATTTGAACTCGTCTAAGAAAAATAATGTGGCCATTGATTTTGAAGCTCCTGCGTTTTTATTTTGAACGAAAATGATTGTCATTCGTTTTTTTTAAACAAGATAATCACCATTTTTTTTCTTTATTTTGAACGAAAGGAGGATAGTTTTCTTTTATTATTATTTTTCTTTCTTTGAACAAGCTCGACATTTTTTTCAACGCGTGTTAAAATATTTGCCAGTTGTTAGATAACGAGAACGTGTAAAATTTGCTTTTGTACAACATTATTATATTTAAATTTAAATTTAAATTCAAATTGCTTTGATAACCGCATCCAAAATCTCGATCTCCAAACGAGGCGTGCCGCCAGGGGTCTATAATTTTATAGCCCTATTTCGAATGAAATGGAAAAGGTTCCAGGTCCAAATTCGATCGTATGGAGAAGATAGCTTTTCGAATCAGTTAAAACATCGAATTTTCAATTTAAATTTCAGCGCGTTTGCTTTTCGTACGGCCAAACGATCACTCTAAATACTACGAAAATTGAAATCCGATAATAATAAAATATTACGGATCCAATGGAACTAATTTCGTCGAATTCCGAGACTGTGCCTCGGACGGCTATTTTTAAATATCGATTTAAACAATAAAATTCCAAAACTAAACAAAACAGTTTCAAATTCAATTATGAAGCTTCTACTAACCTCAGTATTATCAATATATATTTTCTAAGCCATTAAATTATTTTTAACAGGCTTTAAATTGAAGATTTACAATTTTACCCAAATTTCTATAATTGAATTTGATAACTAAATTGCTAAATTCATAGTTAAAATTAAAATTCAAGTTAAATTAACGATTCAGATATTTGAAATCAATTGAATATTTCAATTTCAAACGTTGAAAATTTTGGATCGTCACACTTACAGTATAACAAACTACTCCGAAAATTCACAAAGTGTGTGGAACGTGGTAAAAGAAACACTATCCTTCGCAACTCGTAGCTAATTAGAATCGGTGTAGGGTCAAGCTGAAGAAAGATCCTAGCACCACATAATAGATCGAATAAGAAATTAGCGAGATATAAGGGTAAGGGTAAAATATCTTCTCGAATGAGATGAAGAACAGAAACGTCAAATTATTACTTCGGGTGAAGTATTATTACTAAGCCTATAAATGAGTATCCCAAAAAGGTTACCTCAAAAAAGTTAAAAATGGCATTGTCAAATAAGTTCAATGAATCATCTCATTTCCTTAATGGTGGTTCAAAAGAAGCCCTTGCAATCCGGATATTCACTAATCACGTCCGGAATCCCCATCACAAAGGGTGATAAAATCTCCATACCGGAGAGACATTCGACAGGTATCCTTTCGCTTTCGAAAATACCCGGTCTTCAACACCGTCTTCAAATGCAATCCCATTTCTTCGTATCGTTATTCAGAATGGGTTTTATGACACAAGGTCCTCTCCCGGCTAATCCGAATAACGAGCGCTTATTTTGAAAATAAGTGTTCATTCAGATTCAAACAATTCACAATAATTTCACTTTGATCTTTTAAACAAAAGATCCATCACAATCACAAAGTTGTGATGTGGGTTTCGAATATTCATTTAGAATTCGACTCCCGGTCGCATCGAAATTCAAATGCCGATTTAGGCCAATATTGATAGTCGGTTATTTAACTATCAATCATCATTCACAACAGTTACTGGATTTCAAATAATTTTTCACCCAATTATTATTAATTTCAATATATCTTCGCAAGATAAAATTTCACTCTTCAATCCTTTGAAAATCAATTTCAAATCAATTTCCAAACATTTATTCATTTCCACTGAAAATCTGCCGATTTCAAATATTTTATATAATACAAAAATAATTATTCAAAATGTACTTGGAAACATTTAAAATAAATTATTTTAGAATATTTGCTTTAAATATAGTTATGAAAAATATTATACTACCATCTCATACAAAATTCAAGTCCAAAAACTAATTTTAACATAAAATTAGTAGATAGAGTATAAATAATTTAAATAACTATTTTCTAATTCAAATATCAATTTAAATCTTTAAAATAATCCCTTATATAATTAAATACATTTTTACTTTAATACAATTTCCAAAACTAATTTCTCTAACAATATTACTTTAACACCAAATCTAAAACTTTTAAATTTTATTCAAAAGCTATTCTTAAAAAATTGTACTTGGCTTTCCAGGGAAGAATTTCTTTTCCATTACAAAATGGACCATTCCAATAAATTTATAAATCTTCTGGATTTATTTTAAATTTACATTCCAATTTGTAAATTTCTTTCCACACTCTTTTTAAAATAAACTATTATTTATTTCAAACACAAAATCAAATTCCAATTTGATTTCCCTCAAATTAAATTCCCAATATCAAATCAATTTCAAATTGAATTCCAAGTTATTTCCAAAACACTAACCAAATTTCCAAATATCGATTCTTAAGGTTTATTCTAACTCCAAATTAATTCCCGAATCGATTTCTAAAATTAATTTCAACTCTAAATTAAATTCCAAATTTAATTTCTAAATTTATTTCTTTTGAAATAAATTTCTTTATCTTTTTTAATTATTTAAAATCCGTATCTTAAATAAATTCTTCAACTATTTAACAACATTACTCGAAATTCCTTTATAAAAATATTTCCCATATTTTTGGAATTTATTAAATATGTTTTCAAAGATAAAACTTTATCTATTCAAATTTCCTTCTTTTAAAATTCACCCAATTCCTTTGAGTGAATTCATTATAAATTTTCTATCCAAATTTCAAAATCAATTAACTATTTATTTCTGGTATCCTATGATATATATTCGGCTGAATTATAGCCTTTACGGTTTCAATCACAAACATTCACACGAATTAAAAATAATCAACACACAATATAAGCAACAAGTTAAACATTGAGGAATCCAGTTGGATCTCGCCAACCTGTTTCCCTGCATCCACAGACATTAGCACAACAATCAAATATCCATTCCACTTCAAGGTGGAATATCACGGTATATGAGATTTATAAAATATTATCCGCTATTATGCAGCACAATAGGGTCTCATCCGCTGTATAATGCGGGAAATCAACAACTCCAAATACATATATAATACCAATTCCACTTCAAGGTGGAATATCGCGGTATATGGGTTTAATATAATAACCTCCACTATTATGCGGCGCATTGGGTCTAAACTAATTAACTAATAATAAATAAATTATCCAAACACACAGTCAATCAATTTTATTTTAACTATCATAATTCCATGATCCATCAATAACTGGAATTTTCAACTAAAATTTTGAGTGAGAAGATCTCACCTTTGTCTTTGCATGCGATCCATTTCAATCCAAATTATTTTCTCCACGATTTTGACCTTGTATAAATAATTTATTCAACTTATTAATATTCGATGTAAATCGAGTAATTAACTACCGTTAATAAATTTTATCTTATCCAATTTAATTTCAAACAAATTTCCTTTTCGATAAATTATTTTATATATATATTTATTTATTTTTTCTATTCTAAATTCCTATTTCTTTCCACTGTACCTATACAAAATGATTCCTTATTTTTATTATTTTCTCTATGCATACACATTAATACGTATGCCTATATATATAATTTAGTTAAAATAGGAAGAAAATACCTCACACCTGAATCACAAACTCAAGATTTTCGCCCCTTTCGAGCTACATTCCTCGCTCCAAATGCGATAGCATCTTCGATCACAACTCGAGAAAGCCCTAACATCTGCTTCCATCATGCGCAAGTGCGCACCTCCTCTTCCACTGCCGCGCTCACCACCTTGAATCGTTATCCACCTTGACATCACCCGATGCCAAGCGAACAACCCTACAACCTCCATCTTGCGTGCGATGCGCCACCGCCAATGATGCTGCCCAAGCCTCCATCAGAATCGACGCCCTAGCCGACCTCGATGTTGTCGACGAACAACGCTTGCTCGCGCGCGACAGCATCTCTTTTTTTTTTCTTTCGACTGATTTAATTTCAGGGAGGAAAGTAAATCTCGATTTGAACTCGTCTAAGAAAAACGAGGTGGCCATTGATTTTGAAGCTCCTACGTTTTTATTTTGAATGAAAATGATTGTCGTTCATTTTTTTAAACAAGATAATCACCATTTTTTTCTTTATTTTGAACGAGAGGAGGAAAGTTTTCTTTTATTATTATTTTTCTTTCTTTGAACAAGCTAGAAATTTTTTTCAATGCGTGTTAAAATATTTGCCAGGTGTTAGATAACGAGAAGGTGTAAAATTTGCTTTTGTAAAACATTATTATATTTAAATTTAAATTCAAATTGCTTTGATAACCGCATCCCAGAATCTCGATCTCCAATCGAGGCGTGCTGCCAGGCATTTATAATGCTATAGCCCTATTCCGAACGCAATGGCAAAGGTTCCGGGTCCAAATTCAATCGTGTGGAGAAGATAGCTTTTCGAATCAGTTAAAACATCGAATTTTCAATTTTAATTTCAGCACGTTTGTTTTTCGTACGACCAAACGATCACTCCAAATACTACGAAAATTGAAATCCATTAATATTAAAATATTACGGATCCAATGGAACTAGTTTCGTCGAATTCCGAGACAGTGTCTCGGACGGCTATTTTTAAATATCGATTTAAACAATAAAATTCCAAAACTGAACAAAACAGTTTCAAATTCAATTCTGAAGCTTCTATTAACCTCAGTATTATCAATATAAATTTTCTGAGTCATTAAATTATTTTTAACAGGCTTAAAATTGAAGATTTACAATTTTACCCAAATTTCTATAATTGAATTTGATAATTAAATTGCTAAATTCATAGTTAAAATTAAAATTCAAGTTAAATTAACGATTTAGATTTGAAATCAATTGAATATTTCAATTTCAAACGTTGAAAATTTTGGATCGTCACATCCTTCCCCACTTAAAAGAATTTCGTCCCGAAATTGCTAGTTAAGAAGAATGGACCTTAACCCGTTTGATATTTTCCAAACCAAACAGTTTTATCAATTTATCAACCCATATCTTTTTATTAAAGATTCATTTCAACTAACTTTCCAAGTTCAATTATAAGTTCCAAACAATATTGTTAACTTCCCAATTCAATAGATTTGAATTCAAATTTCAAACTTTCAAAATTTTCTCAAAAAATTTCTAACACCCTAAATTTTCGAAAAATTTCGCCAGCGTCTCCTTTGCGCGGCTAGCTCGGTACTACTACAAAATGGCACCACAGTCTCTCAATCCAAAAAGAAAACAAAAATCCAAGCGGCTAGAGAAGAAAATCGCCAAATTTCATACTGTAATTTAAATACTTGCCTTTTGTCGAGCAATTCAATTTTATCTTTAAGATCAAAATCCCAATTCCATTTCCTTTAATGCACCTGTATATCCTGATATCCATAATATCCAATTACAATGTTCAAATATCATTTTGCACCTTTTATTACAAAATTTTCAATACATATGCTTCTTGCACCATTTTTACTTCACTATTGAAGTTACATATCCATTTTCATTCAATCTTGCATTTTCAATTTTATTTGAATTCAATCTACACTACAATTCTATTTGAATTCAATTTATCTTCTACTATGAATATTGAGTTTTATCTTTCAATTATAACTGATTCAAATTATTATTTTAATTCAGTTTCATTCACTAATTTACTCAAATTTTCAATTTTGAAATCATTTGTTGCTAACAATTTTTTCAAAAATCTTCTGACTCCCAAAATTTTCTGTAACAACCCGCATATTTATCGATTTTTTATTTAAATATTTTATCGTTAGTCGGATTTTAGTCCGAAAAGCTACTTTTTGCATACGGTCGAATTAGGGCTCGGGACCATTCCCATTGAGTTTAAAATGCCGTTTGCGACCTTTTTGAGTATAAGCTTCGATATGTTTGGAGAAAGTTGATTTCTGCTACTTTTTACTTTGGGTTTGGTTTTTGGGCTCAGCCCTATGTTAACCAATGCTCAAATCTGAGCCACTCTTCCCCACTTACTCTCATTCTCTTCTCATTTCAGTTTTCTTAGCTTTAATGGTGGGAGAGATTGGAAATTAAAACTCCAAAACCCTAGTTTCTCTTGCAAATCAAATTCCAAGCTCCAAACTCAAGAAGAACCCATTGGTAAGCTTCTCTTCTTCTTCTCCAACTTATTCTCTTACCAATTTCAGAAATTCCTAAACCTAATTTTGGGAATGTTCTTGTTTTTGAGCATAGATTCAAGCTCATTTGGGTTGTGTTGAAGAGAGGTTGATTCTCCATTTGCTTTCAAGCTTCTTCTTGTTTGATTTTGAGAAAAGGTGAGATTTTTATCTCACATCTATGACTATAATTATCTTTGGTTGTTGGGTATGAATTCCTAACACTTCTTCATGTGCATTTGCTCTTGATTTGGATTGTTTTTGTGAATACTCCAATTTTTGGGTTTTTAAGTCAAATTTGTGTGAAATCCTTTTATGGATGTTTGATCATGCTTTTGGTGATGCATCGAGGAGCATATAGGGCCGGGTTGCCGATTGGCATAAACCCTTAGTGCCAATGTTCGTCCGGTTGCATTTTGGAAGAGCTTGCTCTTCATTTGAATAAGGCTGAAAAACAGCCCAGGCATGATTCAGTCGACTGAAAACTCTGTTCAGTCGACTGAACCTGAAACCCGAGAGTTTCCAGGCATGATTCAGTCGACTGAAAAACTCAGCACAGTCGACTGAAACTGGAAACAGAAAGTTTCCTGAACCTGGAAAATTTCCAAGTACAAGGTCAGTCGACTGAAAACTCTGTTCAGTCGACTGAACCTGCTGTTTGAGTCCAATTTACCTTTTTGGATTGAAATTCCAATTTAAATCGATTTGTGATAATCCTATTTGTTGTTATCATCTATTATGACTTTGATGACTCTTTTTAGGGATTTTTGAATATCCATTTCGATGGGTCCTTTATCGATTTCTTTGGATTTTATTCACATCTTCGTATGTGAATTTTTGTGATTGATTGTTCTTACAATCTTCGTCGTGATTTGTCACTTTGAAAATATAAAGGTTTTCTATACTAGTAGTAAATATCAAAACTCTTTCCTCAAACGATTTCAATACTATTTTAATACCAAATTCGTTTATAAAACCGTTTTTCAATCTATTAGTATATACAAACCTTTACCTCACTCGTATGAGAAATCTAATTAAACGACTTAGTAAAAGTGGTATGAAACGCTTGCGTTTACTTCGTTGGTTAATTCTTAGACTTGTTCGATTGAATCTCTTGTGACATTCATCTAGTGGAGAATTACAGTTTGTTCGTAAATGTTTAAGTTAAGCAAGTGGTTATGGGACATGAAGCTAAACTTTTATATTTACTAGCTTAGTGTAATTGACACTTCTCGATGATCATGACGATCATTTTTGTGATTTAGACTAGCAATGTGCGATGTCTCTTTGTCTGCGTGGGAGACTAAACCCCGTTCGTGTGTCAAATTTGTGGGGTAGCTACCCACGGTCTTCGGACCATTCGTGTGTCAGGTCTTCGGACCATTCGTGTGTCAGGTCTTCGGACCATTCGTGTGTCAAATTAATGGCTAGCTACCATGAGATAGCTTCTCGTTCATGTGTTACAGCTGTTGGTGAGTTTTCATGCTCTCGTTCATGTGATAGGCCTCCCCCCTTTATTTTGTGAAATTTATGGATTTCGTGTGTCGAATTCTGGAGTTTATACTTCACCTATTTTTGTGATTTCTATTGATATGATTTATCAATTCTTGTGCATAGGTGAATTTGTGTGTCGTTGACTGGATTTCTTGTGTTGATTTCTGGAATTTATGTTTCGCCAACTTTGTGATTTCTATTGATATGATTTATCAATTATTGTGCATAGGTGAATTCGTGTGTCATTAACTTGTTGTGAATACAAGTTTTGGGTATGATACCCTTTTTGGATCTTTGAGAAGATTCTTTGATAATGATTAATCTCTTGTTGATTTTCAATTACTTATATATATCACAGCTTGGCATTGTGATTATTATGTGTTTAGTCATATCTCCTATTCTATATCATGTTATCTGATATTATAGTTAGAATGATCCGTTTATTAATTTCTTATAAATAATACTCGGGTCAGACCGAGATGTTGCAGGTGCTTCTGCTTGACTTCTCTCTTGGGATTGATTTCTCTTGCTTTTGGTTCACTACTTAGATTAGTAGTTTTTTTTGTTGTTGTATACATTTGAGATATAGACTCCATAATGTATACTTATTCTTTTGTGTAGTTCATGTAACTGTTCTTTTGTGATATTGTGGATCTTTTTAGACCACTACTCTGATGTACACTTTCTAGTGTAATATTCATATCTTATTCCACCTTGGTGATATGTATTGTCTGTGACTGATTTGTGTTATGCTTATTTCTATATTTGTTTTCCTAAGGATTTATATAGCCACCGTGTAGTAGCTTTGAGTTTGTGTCGGTATGTCGGATTTCCTCTTGAAATAGAATGCATGTTATATTATCTGACATATCGGTGCTCGCGCAAAGAAATTACACGGATGGTCGCTCCTCAACAGCCTTATTCTCCGTGCTAGTCGACAGCATTCACCGTAATGTTCTTGGCTAGCGTGGGTATAGAGGTGGGGCGTTACATTTTCGGACAATTTTGGCAGAGTCTCCTTTGTACGAACGAGCTTTTGCAATTTGACAAAAGATATAAATATACATACATCGACCCACCAGGTTGGAAAAGCAAAAACAGTTCATATTTCCTATTTTTATTGCGTAAGCGTACCTTATTTAGCATTTTTAAGCAAGCCGTTTATTATTAGCATTTTAGCATGACCAAATCCAGCCAAACGGCCCTCCTGTACCTGTATTTACTCAATTTAAATACATAAGTGATATATATAAGAAATTTATTCACATTTCACTTATTTCCAATAGTAAACATATAGTTTTCACAAGCAATACATTCAAAATAGTTCCCACAAGCGGTTTATATGGTTCCGATACAAATTTAATTGCTTATAATCAATTCACATACCATTTATTCAATTCAAGTGATTTATACTCACTTTCTTTTATTCAATTTATTTTTAAGCGAAATAAACTCATATTTATTTCAATTGATTCAAAAATCAATTTGATTTGCTTTTATTAACTCTTAGAATTTTATACATACTCTTTGGCGTCAAACAACAACCATTTCTATGCAAATTTCGACGATATTCACTTAATAGAATATCCAATCTGTTTATAACTAATTTAAATTGATACAAACTCAATTTACTCTTTATTTTATTTCGTTTCCAATTGATTCTGTTCAATTCATTTTGCATTCCATATTCACATTCATTTTAACTAAAACCACTTCACAATTTCCAGTTTATCCTCCATTTAGTAATTTAGAATATTTCTCAACTCTAAATTTTACTTAAGAATTTTACCATTTATCTCTTAAGTTCAAGATAATTATTCAATATACTTCTTATATTTATTTCCAATTCACCAGTTCGGTTTATAGCCACTTATATTTAAACTGGATTCCAAATTCCATATGAATTCATTTTACCTTTCATTTAAAAATATTGAATTCAATTCATTTTGCACCATATTAAATTTGTCATTCTTTTGATCAGTTTCATTAACCAATTTTAATTCCTTTATTAACATTTAGCTCCATTTGATCCAATATTTACTTAAGTTATTTGAATTCAAAATTCAAATTTATTTCCCTGTTAACAATTTCCAAATTTTAAACCCTTGATTTGATTTTCATTTATCAATTCCATTCCATCTACTAATTTAATTAGATTAGTTTTATCCTCTTACCCATTTAATTTTCAACTTTCCTTTCTCAATTTATCTCGGATTCATTTTATCAATAACTAGGAAATTTTGAATTTATTTCTACTCATTTATACATTAACATTACCAATTTCATTTCATTAATGAATTTTATTCCAAATTATAAATTACATTTAAAATTTACATTTACCAATCTCATTTTATCTTTATTTTCTTAGATTTTGTTTTGATTTCAATTTCTCATACAACAATGATAATAATCTAATATTATTGCTTCCTGACAACCTAGCCACCATATATTATAATAATTCACAGAAAATTTATTTCTTTCATATACGAAAATAGTTTTAGGTAAAATTATTTCATTTACCCTATTTTAAAACAATACCGTGTCAGTTTATCGTGTTTAAGAGTTTAGAAACCCCTATCGATACAGTTGGCCAGACTGCACCGACCAGAATCTATAAACAATCAACCGATAAGTCAACACAATATAAAATAATTTTATATTCACTAACAAATACGCGCTCATATATATTATTACACTCAAACTCATTCTAGAGTACTACTGACTCTGTCTCTAATGAGTAACACCCAACAGAGCCAAGGTTGTCGATTAACCAATTGTTCTGATACCACATTGTAACGACCCGATTTTACGACTTTCAAAAGTCGACGTTTATGCGTCCACTGTATCAAAAGCCGCGCAATCGAATGCCAGAAAACCGAACCGTTAGGGTTTAAAGAACGAAGAGGTAGAAGAAGAATAGAAAATAATAACAGAATCTCACATTTTGCAGCGGAATAATATATAATAGATAAATGAATAATTTTTGAAACAAAGAACTATATTTGTTATTACATCACATCACATTACATTATCAGTGTTACAACAACAGTGAGAAGAAATATAACATATACTAGTAATATGCTTTGCCATCCAGCTTGCTCCTGATCTCCACAGCAACTCCTAAATTCCAGAATGACCTGATAACCTGACTCTAGGCTACCCGTGTGAAAATTGGTGGGCACTCAGAGTTTAGAAAGGGAACAATGAACTCCAGGTCAGTCATGGGACTGGTGTGAGATCTTAAAAACAGTCAATCTTTAACAAAAGAAAAACAAAGGAATTTAGAAGAAATCCGCAATGCTTTTTAGAAAATGAAACTACCATAAGGCCTCCTGGCATACACACAATGCAAACACGGAATTTGTGGAGATTTCTCCTTATGATAGTCAAACATGCTTCATACGCAAAATCTTTTTAATATTATTATTAGTGCATAGTGCAGGAAACATTTCGAAAGTATAATATAAATCTTAGCCAGCTTAGGTACCATTATATTATGCCCGCTATAGCTACCTCCTGAGGAGGCAGGTTATACAATTGTAATCGTAAATGGCTCGTATTGTTTCTTTGGATTTCCAACAAATGGTCAGGCCAAGGAACTTCCCATTGCCACATGGGTACGCCTCTGGATAGAAGCCTCGAGAACCTAACCGGATCTCTGCCAACACAAGGCCGGGTTACCTCTGCAAAAATAGGTAACTACTACACGAGTATGCCATCCCCCGGTTGTAAACAACCTTTATCTGAGGATCCTCAACATCAATAATCACAAAGTAATATATATTTGCAACATTTACATAAGTTAAGTATCTGGGCTCCATACCATGATACAACTTCTATCCAGAAGGAAATGTTCATACCCTAAGGGGCGCTACCCCCTAAAACCTTGCCGCAACCTTCCTGTTTTGACCATTCTGGGGTGTGAGGTTCGATGAAGTCTCGTCCACAAAGCTTACGCTTTCCACAAAAGCCATGCTTCGATCAACAAATGATTAGCAGCACTTCGTATGCCACATTACCAAATTTTGGAATGTATCACTAGTAACCATTAATTGCATAACCTCTGAACTCATTCGTCTCAGAGAAGGGTGTTAAGGTAAGAGAATAAATTCTCCGCCACCTACAGAAATGTATTTGATAGAAACCAGCTTTACATCTCAAAGTGTAACGTCAGACACACATCCATACAAGTCCGTTTCGGGATCGAACGGAACCGAAGGCACTTTAAAAGAAGCCCTTGCAATCCAGATATTCACTATTCACGTCTGGAATCCCCATCACAAAGGGTGATAAAATCTCTATACCGGAGCAACCCGGTGCAGAGACATTCAACAGGTATCCTTTCGCTTTCAAAAAATACCCAGTCTTCAACACCGTCTTCAAATGCAATCCCATTTCGTCGTATCGTTATTCGGAATGGGTTTTATGACACAAGGTCCTCTCTCGGCTAATCCGAATAACGAGCGCTTATTTTGAAAATAAGTGTTCATTCAGATTCAAACAATTCACAATAATTTCACTTTGATCTTTTAAACAAAAGATCTATCAAAATCACAAAGGTTCAATGTGGGTTTCGAATATTCATTTGGAATTCGACTCCAAGTCGCATCGAAATTCAAATGCCGATTTAGGCCAATATTGATAGTCGGTTATTTAACTATCAATCATCATTCACAACAATTACTGGATTTCAAATAATTTTTCCCCCAATTATTATTATTTTCAATATATCTTCGCAAGATAAAATTTCACTCTTCAATCCTTTGAAAATAAATTTCAAATCAATTTCCAAACATTTATTCATTTCCACTAAAAATCTGCCGATTTCAAATATTTTAAAATAATATAAAAATACTTATTCAAAATGTACTTGGAAACATTTAAAATAAATTATTTTATAATATTTGCTTTAAATATTAGTTATGAAAAATATTATACTACCATCTCATACAAAATTCAAGTCCAAAAACTAATTTTAACATAAAATTAGTAGATAGAGTATAAATAATTTAAATATCTATTTTATAATTCAAATATCAATTTAAATCTTTAAAATAATCCCTTATATAATTAAATACATTTTTACTTTACAACAATTTCCAAAATTAATTTCTTTAACAATATTATTTTAACACCAAATCTAAAACTTTTAAATTTTATTCAAAAGCTATTTAAAAAAATATACTCGGCTTTCCAGGGAAGAATTTCTTTTCCATTACAAAATGGACCATTCCAGTAAATTTATAAATCTTCTCGATATACTTTAAATTTAAATTCCAATTTGTAAATTTCTTTCCACACTTTTCTTAAAATAAACCAATATTTATTTCAAACACAAAATCAAATTCCAATTTGATTTCCCTCAAATTAATTTCCCAATATCAAATCAATTTCAAATTGATTTCCATGTTATTTCCAACACACCAACCAAATTTCCAAATATCGATTCCTAAGGTTTATTCTAACTCAAAATTAATTCCCGAATCGATTTCTAAAATTAATTTCAACTCTAAATTAAATTCCAAATTTAATTTCCAAATTTATTTACTTTTGAAATAAATTTCTTTATCTTTTTTAATTATTTAAAATCCGTATCTTAAACAAATTCTTCAACTATTTAACAACATTCCTCAAAATTCCTTTATAAAAATATTTCCCATATTTTTGGAGTTTATTCAATAAGTTTTCAAAGATAAAACTTTATCTATTTAAATTTCCTTCTTTTAAAATTCACCCAATTCCTTTGAGTGGATTCATTATAAATTTTCTATCCAAATTTCAAAATAAATTAACTATTTATTTCAGTTATCCTATGATACCAAAAATATATTCGGCTGAATTACAGCCTTTACGGTTTCAATCACAAACATTCACACGAATTAAAAATAATCAACACACAACATAAGCAACAAATTAAACATTGAGGAATCCAGTTGGATCCCTCCAACTTTTTCCCTGCATCCACAGACGTTAGCACAACAATTAAATACCCATTCCACTTCAAGGTGGAATATCGCGGTATATGGAATTTATAAAATATTATCCGCTATTATGCGGCTCAATAGGGTCTCATCCGCTGTATAATGCGGGAAATCAACAACTCCAAATACATATATAATACCAATTCCACTTCAAGGTGGAATATCGCATTATATGGGTTTAATATAATAACCTCCGCTATTATGCGGCGCATAGGGTCTAATCTAATATAACTAATAATAAATAAATTATCTAAACAAACAATCAATCAATTTTAATTTAACTATCACAGTTCCATAATCCATTAATAACTGGAATTTTCAATTAAAATTTTGAGTGAGAAGATCTCACTTTGTCTTTGCATGCGACCTATTTCAATCCAAATTGTTTTCTCCACGATTTTGACCTTGTATAAATAATTTATACAACTTATTAATATTCGATGTAAATCGAGCAATTAACTACCGTTAATAAATTTTATCTTATCCAATTTAATTTCAAATAAATTTCCTTTTCGTTAAATTATATATATATATATATATATATATATATATTCTATTCTAAATTCCTATTTCTTTCAACTTTATCTATACAAAATGATTCTTTATTTTTATTATTTTCTCTATGCATACACATTAATACGTATGCCTATATATATAATTTAATTAAAATAGGAAGAAAATACCTCACAGCTGAATCACGAACTCAAGATTTTCGCCCTTTTGAGCTACAAATCCTCACTCCAAATGCGATAGCATCTTCGATCGCAACTCGAGAATCCCCTGACATCTGCCTCCATCGTGCGCAAGTGCGCACCTCCCCTTCCACTGCCGCTCTCACCACCGTGAATCGTTATCCACCTCGACATCACCTGATGCCAAGCGAACAACCCTATAACCTCCATATTGCGTGCAATGCGCCGCCGCCAATGATGCTGCCCAAGCCTCCATCTGAATTGACGCCCTAGCCGACCTCGGTGTTATCGACGACCAACGCTCGCTCGCGCGCGAAAGCATCTCTTTTTTTCTTTCGACTGATTTAATTTGAGGGAGGAAAGTAAATCACCATTTGAACTCGTCTAAGAAAAATAAGGTGGCCATTGATTTTGAAGCTCCTGCATTTTTATTTTGAACGAAAATGATTGTCATTCGTTTTTTTTAAATCAGATAATCACCATTTTTTTTCTTTATTTTGAACGAGAGGAGGAAAGTTTTCTTTTGTTATTATTTTTCTTTCTTTGAACAAGCTCGATAGTTTTTTCAACGCGTGTTAAAATATTTGCCAGGTGTTAGATAACGAGAACGTGTAAAATTTGCTTTTGTATAACATTATTATATTTAAATTTAAATTTAAATTCAAATTGCTTTGATAACCGCATCCAAAATCTCGATCTCCAAACGAGGCGTGCCGCCAGGGGTCTATAATTTTATAGCCATATTTCGAATGCAATGGAAAAGGTTCCGGGTCCAAATTCGATCGTATGGCGAAGATAGCTTTTCGAATCGGTTAAAACATCGAATTTTCAATTTAAATTTCAGCGCGTTTGCTTTTCGTACGGCCAAACGATCACTCTAAATACTACGAAAATTGAAATCCGATAATAATAAAATATTACAGATCCAATGGAACTAATTTCGAGACTGTGCCTCAGACGGCTATTTTTAAATATCGATTTAAACAATAAAATTCCAAAACTAAACAAAACAGTTTCAAATTCAATTATGAAGCTTCTATTAACCTCAGTATTATCAATATAAATTTTCTAAGCCATTAAATTATTTTTAACAGGCTTTAAATTGAAGATTTACAATTTTACCCAAATTTCTATAATTGAATTTGATAACTAAATTGCTAAATTCATAGTTAAAATTAAAATTCAAGTTAAATTAATGATTCAGATATTTGAAACCAATTGAATATTTCAATTTCAAACGTTGAAAATTTTGGATCGTCACACTTACAGTATAACAAACTACTCCGAAAACTCACAAAGTTTGTGGAACGTGGTAAAAGAAACACTATCCTTTGCAACTCGTAGCTAATTAGAATCGGTGTAGGGTCAAGCTGAAGAAAGATCCTAGCACCACATAATAGATCGAATAAGAAATTAGCGAGATATAAGGGTAAGGGTAAAATATCTTCTCGAATGAGATGAAGAACAGAAACGTCAAATTATTACTTCGGGTGAAGTATTATTACTAAGCCTATAAATGAGTATCCCAAAAAGGTTACCTTTAAAAAGTTAAAAACGGCAATGTCAAATAAGTTCAATGAATCATCTCATTTCCTTAATGGACGTATTTATCAAAGAATGATCGAAAGGCTAAGAACCGAAAATGAAATCAATACAATACTCGATTGGCCGATTGGGTTTCATACCCGAAATAGACTCACAGAAGTCAACAGATCAGACTGGAATTTGAGATATATCATCAACATCTCGAAACCCAAGAGTGAATACAAAGACTTTGGAATCATAATCAATATTCCAAAGAGAAGAAATAAAAAACCAACTAAATTTGGATACCTAAATATAGGATCCTTTAAATAATAGAATGTGGCTTGATAAAATGCGAGACACTCCTTCTCAAATTTCACCAAACTCAAGATAGAAAATATAATGCCAATTCGCATGCAACGAGAAGCTACAAGGAACAAATCCCAAAATTCTCACATTAAGTATTGCAGATCCCCACAAAAGGATTCGCAATCGTCAATTAAGCAACAGGACCAGAACATCTAATTGCATCAATAAATTTCTCCAATACAGATAAATTCCATGCACCCGTATCGAAAAGGATTCGAATAGAACGGTCATGAAAAAGAATAGAATTTTCCAAAATGGTAGGAGATATACCTCGAGACTGAGATGCACTACCAAAAGCCTTCGCCACATTCAAATTCCCCGAACTAGAACCTTTCTCTTTCTTAGGACATAAAAAAACCATATGTCCTTCCTTCTTACAGTAGGCACACTTGCGGGGATGAGGACACTCTCTAGCTAGATGATCTCGAGAACCACAATTGAAGCAAGCTAAAACTCTAACCGAAGAAGGTGCTGCATGAGGATGAGATTCCTTTTAATTTCTTTTAATTTCGGCGGAAAAGATTGGGATCTCTAAAATGGAAATTTCTTTTAATTGGGTTCTTTCAAACCTCGACCTTGTCGCTACTAACTTTTCCCCTTTTGACGGCTTCGATGTGATGCGCCGAATCCACAAGCTCTCCGAATGAGAGCTTAATCTGAAGCATGAGCGACTTCTTCAAATATTTCTTAAGTCCATAAACAAACTTAAGATTCTTCTTGTATGGAGTGCTAATGAACTCGAGCATATACTTGAATAAGGACTTGAAGGAGGATACCTAATCTAAAACAGATGATTTGCGCTGCTTTAACTCTAGGAAGCGATGGGCAAGAAAAGCCTTCTCAGATACTGGCATGAACTTGAGCTTAAAACGGTGTCGGAAATGCTGCTAAGTAAGAGTAGGCTCGTGTATCTTGGCAATAAGGAGCTCGTACCAGTCTAGAGCTCATTCTTGCAGCATACTCGATGCAACAAGAACACGGCTATGATCGGAGATCTCTATGCGAGTAAAGATGCACTCGCATATTCGAAGCCAAGCTTGAACCTGTAAAACTATCTTGGAGCCTTTCAATGGCTTACCTCTGAGATAGGTGAAGTCGCTATACATACACGCAATTGCATATTTGCATGGAGGAGAGGAATGAGTGGGAGCTACTACAATACACACACACATACATCCCCAAAAAAGAATATACATATCTAAGTTCCCAACAAGATAACTACTACAAAAACTACACAAGAGCTACGCTTCCTATCCAAAAGATACTGCTAAGTCAAAAGTCTAAAAGATCTTAACCTGCAACTCGGTCTGACCCGAGTAATAAATATACGGGTCAAGCGGGTCAAGCTAACTAGAACATGATGATTAGCAAAATATAAATGGATACATATGCATAAGGGAAACATTCCTCTAAATAGAAAGGAATGATAAAAATGAAGTTCTATTCATAATTCCAAGGGTAGCAATGGTATAATTGCTCAACAATAACTCATGAATAGGTTTAATGTAACGACGCTTGAATTTTAACGGTTTGAATAACGTAGTTAATTGAATTTTTGCTTGAAATTAAAAAACTAAATTTGGCAATAAAAATTTCATATTTGGAATATGTCTATTTAGACATGGCAAATGGAAAATTTTCATTGGAAAATATTAGAGTTAATTCTATTTTGTAACTTTCAATTTTAATTTAAATCAATTAATATTAATAAAAATAAAATGTGTTCAAAATCTAAATATTTTTTCACTATAAATTTGTTTATCATTTTCTGAGCGAGACATCATATTTCCTTTCTTTAATCTTGGACTTCTCTAGCCTCATTTATCATATTTTTAGTGTTTTAGCAACATTTTTGGCACTGAATACTAACTTTTGATAGGATGGTCATGTCCCTGGTATATGTGTACCATCATGTTCGTCTAGTCATGCTGATCTCCGCAATATATTCATTTTTGTAATTCGGCGTCCAGTACGCAGCAAAATCCACGAAACGGGTAGTTGCATCTGTACCCATTTCAGGTTATAGAACGTTCTATGACCTTTTAATTTTCAACCATTTGAAAACTAACTGTCATTTGCTGTTATTATTTCGTAAATTCTCGTGCTACTTTCACTCTTTCCCCTTAGTATTCACATCGTTTAAGATATAAAAAATATAAATACAGAGTAACGTGTATATATGATGTGAAGAGACACGACCACTTTCATTTGCAAAGCTGTCATGTGTATATATAAATATATATATATATTACTATAAATATTGTCCTCTCCTTTTTTTGTTCCAGGAGCCTGACATTCTTTTTCCACCTTCTCTTCTCTTCTCTTCATTTAGATCTGAATATGCACGTATAAAATAATATAAAATGGAGAGCATATATATATATATATTCCTTATTCCTCCTAGAATATGCACGTATTGAGTTGTCTTCACCCATTCAGCTGTTGCTTGAGATAATTCGCTCGTCCCTCCTTACTGCCGAGCACCACGACCTCTACCCTCAACCATCACTGCTTGCCATTCACTCCATCGCCTTGCTGGCATCTACCCAGCCAAGTAGTAGCCGCCAACTCCACTCCCTCATCATACAGCACCGAGCTCAAACTATGCCGAGCTTCCTCCTTGAAACCACCCTTCACGCAACCCTCCATCATTTCAACTTGCTCTGACCTTCATCCGCACACCTCTATATCCCAGCTCACCCTTTGCCGTCCATCGATCCCACACCACCATGCAAGCCACTCTCTAATTATGCTATAGCAACCTGGCCATCCTCCTATTGCTCGTGCTCATTGTCTTCTTCGGCCACACCCCATCACCACTTCTTTTCACCAATTGTCGAATGTCGAGCCCAGCCTTCCACCTCACTGTGAGCATCTCCACCCTGCCACCCATGCATTTCCCTTATTACCGCCACTTTTATTACTATATAAAAGGTATAGATATGTTTAAATTAATATATATTATGTTAGCTGTATATAAAGTTTACATTTTATCGTTTGTTTGCTTATACAAAAGGTTCTTAATATAATACTATATCTGTAGCTTGTATTTGGTTCTCAAGTAATCTGTTCATCATTTTTTATATTTCCCAGAACCTGTTTCACGTCTTCCTAATATATATATATATATATATATATATATATATATATATAAAGGAAATAAAGGATATGGGGTTTTACTAATTTTTGAATATGATATGTATATATCGATGTTAAATGTATTTGTCTAAAGAAATAATACATACATACATACATACATACATACATATATATATTAGCTATTTTACATTGTATAAGCTATCTACTTGATCTATTGGGCTATTTATATGTTATATGAGTAATACAAATCTGATTGGTTTATATACATAAATTTTCATAAGTTATATCTCTATATGATCAATGAGTTGTATAAAAATTAGAATAAAACAAGTTTATATGTATATAAGTAGGTTCATATAGAAGGTGTCTGTAATATGTATATTATACCATACTGGTTTTACATATACATAGGTATATAGTAATAATAATAATAAAGTAAGTTATTGTGATTTTCAATAGATATTGTTTTAGATATAATATATATGTCATTCTATATATTAGTTTATATCAATATGTATAAGTTTGGTTGTAAAAGAAAAATATATGGAGATATTTTTATGTGTTTAAATTAAATTTTTTATTTGAAAATATATATATAGAGAATTTATTTTAAATATATGTTTTAAATTGATTAAGAGGGGTTTTATATATAACATATCTTTTCTCAGTATATATTAAGCTAAATTTGATTCGACCTCCATCAATTCCAAACTTCCAACTTCGTTTCGATCATCAAATTCGTGTTCACCGTACTTTACTTTGGAATTCGTTGCTTGAATTCGCAAATTAGATCGTTATCAAATTTTTCTAGTCTCGAAAGGTGAGTAATCACTCATGATCACCATTCTTATGTTTAGTAAATTTAATTCACTCGAAATGACGATTGAAATATATTGTTAGATTAGAATTGTTAGTTATTTAATTTTTGAATATGATTTATTATCATTTAAAATTTTTAACCTGTGATTAGTTGACATATGACACCGTAACCGATTGTATATATTATATTTAAATTATCATAGATGATATGTTCCTGTTGTTGATATGTTGTATCATTATCATATCTATTCTCACTCTGCAAGTTCCCTGGTAATTTAGAATTCCCTGTGGGTTGAAATGATAGATCCTAAACGATCTTGTAGAATAGGGGAAAATCGTTATGGATTGAAATGATAAACAAAAGCGATTTTCATTGATTTTGAATTTTTAGGATTGCGGGTTCAAACGATATATACCTGTAGATATTTAAATTGCGGATTGAAATGATAAATATCCGTATCACTTGGCCATAAGATAGAAAATTTTATACGGACACCGCTGTTCCATATTTTGAAATGATTTTCAAAGTTTTGAAAGGAAATATGTAGGATTTAATAAATATTGATTTTAAAATATACAAATATTATTTTATATATATATATATATTCAAATTTTTGATTTTAAAATTTTATGTTTTGAAAATTTTAATTTATAAGTTAGTTTGAAAATATAATTTGTAAGATTTTTTTATAATTTTAAATATATAAATTAAGACTTAATATAAAATAAATTTAATAATAAAATTTAATTTAATTTGTTTTGTAATATGTGTACGTATTTTTTTAAACTTATAATAATATTTTAAAAATAGATTTTATAACTTTAATAATAAAGGTTGGGAAGATAAATTAATGTTGGCTTGGAATTTAAATTGGTTAATAAGTGAATTTAAATAAGAATTGATTTAAGCTTATTGATTTTTGAGGTTTTGAAAGATATGATTTATAAATTGATTTGATAAAAGGGTGATTAAATGAATATTCTCAACTTTAAATAAAATTGAGATTGAATATTTAATATTGATTTAAATTTATAAATTGAGGTTCAAACAAATTGTTATTAAAATGATTAAGTGAATATTTACCAATTTGAAATAAATTAATGTTAAAGATTGAAATATAAATGAAATTTATATTGTAAATGTCTGAATATATATACTTGAATCTTTGAACTTTAAATTCGAAATGGTTAAAATGGAATTGATATAAATTGAATCTTGGAATTTAAGCCAATTTGAATCGATTAGTAAAATTGGAGGAAACTATTTTTATAATGTAGTATTTTTAATTTATAACTATTTTAATATATATACTATTTTCATTATCTAAACTATTCAAGTCGAAAGTTTAAGGATTTCCAACGTGTTATGATTTCCAAAGTGTTATGATTTCAAAAGTGTTATAATTTTGAAAGTGTTATGATTTTGGAAATGAATATTATTTAAAGTGAATAATGATATCGAACTGATGTGGGTTTAAATGAATAAGATATTTTGAACTATTTGAAAGGAAATGACCATGGTGTGAAATAAGCGTTTGGTTGTTAAAGAGACCGAAAACAGATATCATCATACTCTCTACCAATACCGAAAACCACTTTAACAACTGTGTACGTGGTGGAGATTCCAGAATGAAGTAGGATGGTTGGATGGCGATTCTATATGAGGTATTAGCGCAGCCCTAACTCCCGTGAGTCAACTTGATGTGGCTAAAATAGGAGCCACAATGGGCCAAGTGAGGTCATTCCTCCGATTGGGAACATTCCTCTGATACCATTCCATTGATTTTGTGATTTGATTGGGTGCACCTTTGATTTGGGAGTGTGTCACGAGGTGGGCGGTACTAGCTGCTATGTGTTACCACCAGTCCGGATATGCAAACAGTATATCTACCCTGGCATTGCCTTGAGTGCCTTATGGCATGCCCTGTCGCGCCTTCTACGAGTTTGTTTTGTATCGTACCTATGTGGTGTCCTTTGAGTAAACCACCAGTTTGGTGGAGCGTATGACATTGTATAGACTATGGGAATATATAAAATGTGTTAAGGGCGATATGAGTAATGTCTTAACGCTATTTTAATACTTTTACTTTACTATAGACATACTATAATAGCATATATTACTACATAGTAGATAGTTCCATGGATCCTTAGAGGATGGAAATCCCAAACATCCTTTAAGTTATTTGTATTTCAGTTGACATTTCACTTGAGTTGAATTTACTGTATAAGAATGTTAATCCTGACTCGAGTGTTTTGTGTTTTGCTTTATACTCGGGTCAGACTGAGCATCACAGCATTTGAGACTCACCTTTGGAGATTGGAGCTTTGCTTGAAGATCTATCTTATCTATTCTGCTTTTCCAGTTGATTTGTTTAGAAATGTCATCTATTTTTATTTGAGACTTCATTGTATTTGAGATATTCTGTTGTATTTTATTTCAAACTCTAATGTTTATATAGTAGCTTCATGAACTACTATTTATCTATTCCGCTGCTTATTGTTGTAATACTCTTTGTCTGTGATTCTGTGATCGATTTATTTAGTGTATATGCCGAGTTTTGCCAAACAATCTGACATTTTGAGCAATTCAAGTATGACATGTATGGATGCGAATGGTTCAAAATACCGGTTCGTTACATTTAACATACCATAAGTGATTCCTACTCAAATTGTTATAGATGAATCGTTACAGACAAATTCATATCTAATTCAAAACTTTTGATGAAATTCATTTAGTTTTGATGAAGATTACCTTCTCTAACTTCTATTTGGTTGAATTACTTCCTCTATTTGCAGCATTTTTCTGTGAAAATTGAAATCGAGTTGAAGGAGGCCATGATTTCTCTTATTTTTCTTTTACTCTATATTTTTAGTTTTGAGAAGAAGTTGAAAGAAAATCTAAGTACAGATTAGTTTTCTTATACCAGAATTTTCTAGAGAGGGTTAATGGATTCAAATCTTACCCAATAATCCCACGACTAAATATACTTATAGAAATTCCTATGTTATATGCTATTTAACTTATTTAATCAATTTATACACTTGTTTTCTCATTTTAAGGCCAAATAAAATGTATACGTCTACTTGTTTGTAGATAAAATTGTTATTTTAACAAGATAAAATTTATTTTAACAATAAAATGTTACTTTTAACAATAAAACCCTATTTCTGAAAATATTGCATAATTACACTATTTTATCACAAAACACCATTTTTAATGCAATAATCAATATAAAAATTATTTTCTTACTAAATAAATTACAATAAATCATTATAACTCTTTTTAATCATCAATTATTATTTTTAAACAATATTTCATCTTTGATATTAACAAATTATATAATTTCTTTCTATTTCTCATTTTAAGTTCAGTAAAAGATTGATATTGACAACGCTTTTTAATATTGTTGTATTTACCCAAATAAAATTGCAATTTGATTATTTTCTACTCAAATTCTCAAAATAAAGTTTTTAAAATTTTATTTTCATTACATTAGATTTGTTTCAAAAATTTAACGTTGAAATACTTCACCTAATTGATTTATTAGTTCCAAACTAATAAATACCCAGTATTTCAATTTATTTAAACCAAATATTTATCCAATCAATATTTAATCTCATATTTATACCCAAATAAAAAAATAAAGTTCCAAACTTTATTTTACTTATTTTATTTTCAAAATTCATTGTTTATTATTAATAAACAATTTAAAATTTCCAATTACATTTTAATTTACAATATTAAATTCTAATTTTCGTTATAATTTAGTATATACAGGTAATCTTCAAACCATGGTCGTTACAACCTTGATAAAGATTTGTTGTGGACACTACCCATATGTATCAGTGTCCCTAATCTGAACCTGAGACTATGGTATAGAGAAACATTCGGTGCAATTGCAAGTGCGCCGGGCATTTCAATGAAAGTGGATGAGCAAACTGCTAAGGAAGCTTGGTTTAGCTATGCAAGAATACTAGATGAAATCAAAGTGGGTGCTAAACTACCAAATGGAGTCTACAAGAGAATGCATAATGGGGAAAATCTGGTGCAAAGAATTGGATAAGAATGGTACCCCTGAGATGCAACACATGTTAGGAAATTGCAATTCTGTAAAATTGCGGAACGAAAAGCCTTGCACGAAAAAAGCAATGCCCTCTGTTGATGAAATCGATAATGAAAATAGGGCATGTGATGCAAACGCTAAAGAATCTCCTATGGCAAGTATGCATTTTTCAAAAGAAGTTGCTACTGAAAACATGGAAAGTATAGTTGGTTTAGAAAAATTTATTACCGCAGACAAGGAAATAAGTTTTGAACAAAATGCAAACTCTAAAGTAATTATTGTTCAGAAAAATTTAAAAAAAATGTTTGTGAAAACCTAATGATGGAAGTTGAAGATAACAATGACTTAAAACTTAATGAAGCAGTAATCATAGTTCCAGCAACAACAACTAAGACTGCAGTAGTTTTAGAAGAGGCCACTGAAAGCATGCAAGAACCCATCGAGCAACTGCAAGAGAATGCTTGCAGTAGTCCATGGGCTTTACAAGCAATAGAAGATCAACTGGATGCAAATAAGGATTATAGCATACAGATCTTTGAGTTTCCTCCAAAAGGACAACTCAAGTTTATACATTGAAAGTGAGAAAATAAATACAGCAAAAGCTGATGAAAAAGTGAAGTAAATGCAGTAGATTAGAGAAGCAACATTAAAGCAGCTTCTTCATTCCCACATGTAACAATCTCAACTTTGAATGAACCGGAAAGCATAATAGATCGGAGTAACAACGATGGACTACTAGCCAGTGAATAAAATATAGATGATTAGAGAAACTATATTGAAGCAACTTCTCTATTACTAAATATAATAAACTCTATGGTAAAAGGGCTGTTGGCGTAATCTGTATCCACTAAAAACAAGAACAAAGAACTTGCATGAAATTATTGCAGCCGACAATGGGGACGGTAAAGAAAAGGAAGAATTCAGAAACAAATACGTCTTAAGGAATCCTTAATGGCATGAGTAGATCAAAGCCCAAGAAATAATAGCATACAAAAAAGGGGCAGAAAGGTTATAAAAGATTGAGCTTAAAATACACTTTATTGTATCCTTTAATAATATTTGTTCAATTTTATGGCAACTTTAATTATAGCTTGGAATTTAAGGGGTTTATACTCCCCTAAAAGAACTCGATATTTTACAAGCTTATTGGGTAACTATAAGCCTAGTATGATAGGCATCTTGGAGCATTAATTGGAAGATAGAAAAATTGATGAATATGCTGTAAGAGTATTAAATAACTGGAGTATAATAGATAATAATAAAGTGGGAGGAAATGGAAGAATTTTGATATTATGTGATCCAAATATATGTCCAATTAAACAATATTTTATTGACTTTCAACATACATTGTAAATGCATTAATAAAAGGGGTTTACTTATAGAAATCACTTTTATTTATGCTTCTGACAGTGAAAATGAAAGAATGATGCTTTGGAAACATCTTGAATTACTAAACAGTAACATGAAAAACCCATGGATCTTATTAGGGGACTTTAATACTATCATGCACGCTTATGAAAAAAGAGGGGGAATTCCTATTCCATAAAGTAACTTGGAGACAGTTAATAAATTTTATTAAGATTGGGATCAACTGAGACTTTTATTTTTGAAAACAAACATACATGGAAATCAGGAATATATAAAGATATACATTGTAAACTAGACCAAAATTTTCTAAATCAAGAATTCATAAAGGTCTATCTAAATTTTAATTGTAATACTCTTCCCCAAGCAACTAATGATCATACTCCAATACAAACTTTGTTCGCAAAAAATAATTTAAGTAAAAGTTCCATTCAGATTTGTGAATGATGGACATTTGAAAATCATATAAAGAAGTAGTCAAAAAAAGTCTTAATGTTTCTTTTCACGGCACAGCCCATATAAATTTCGTAAAATATTACAACAGACTAAAAACAATTTGAAAAATTGGAACAAGAATAAACCAAAATCAAAAGTCAAACAAATCGGAGAGGAATGTAAGAGTTTGTAGAATTTTATAGATAATGATAGCTCAGACAATTTTGAAGTAAATAAAATTTTCCAAACTCAAAATGCGCTAGTTAGTGCTCTTAATAAACAAGCCATGAACATAAGGCAGAAAGCTAAAGTTGACTGGCTAACTAATGGATATTAGGCTAGCAAATTTCTTTATGTCGAAATGTCTAATAGGAAGTACCAAAATAACATTTGAAAATTATTTGACGCCAATGGTAATATAACAAACCATGCTTCTAGAACTAAGTATGAAGCTATCAATTACTGTACCACTATATATAATGTGGATAATTTTTTAACAGGCTTCCTAAATATAGACATGAGATTTCTATTTAATTCTAATAGTTAGGGAATACTGCTAGCTCCTGTAAGTATGGAGGATATTTATAAAATCATTTTTAACACAAACGGTCATAAAAGTCCGAGTCCAGATGGGAAGACCCGGAACTTTTAAGCAATTGAAATTGGAATATTTAATTGATTTTAATGTTTAAAAGTAAATTTTAACTTGAATTACGAATATCACAATTTATTTGATAATTGAATTTTTAAATTTAAATAAGTGAAGTTGGGTAAATTGTTGAATCTGAAATTTTAAGCTTGTTAAAAATAATTTGAAGGCTTATAAAATTTATATTGATAATACTGAGAATAATAAAAGTTTTAAGATTGAGTTTAACAGTGATTTGTTCGGTTTTGAAATTTCATCGTTTAAATTGAATTTAAAAATAGCCTTCCGAGGAACAGTCTCGGAATTAGACGAAACCAGTTCCATTGGGTCCGTAATATTGAATTATTATCGGATTTCAAATTTCGTAGTGATTGGAGTTGTTATGTGAGCATACGATATATAAACACGTTGAAATTTACAACGATGGTTTAATTTAAATTTTATAAGTATATTATCACATAAGCAACATCACAGCCGAAAATCGTTCCTGAGCACGCCGACTTTCTTTCATCTCCGTGTTCCCTCTTTTAATAACGTCACACGAAGATCACATCGCCTCCATTTCCAAATCACGTCGCTTTTATCTTTCTGCCGAAGCCATCGTTCCTTCTTTTTTTTTTAAAAATCTCGAGTTCCCCAAACAGATTGTTTTCGAATCAATATATATATATATATACATAATGGCCGAAGCCGATAGCCCTTTCTCGAATTAGTGCCGGCTAATGTCGAATCGAACCGCCCATGTTCGACGCGAAGGGGAGCAAGGTCAAGTAGGGAAGCGAGGCGACCTAGGAGGAGGAATTCGCGAGCTCGCGTGCGATAGTAAGGGGGCTAGGGCATAGTTCGGCAGGCGGTGTCGTGGCGCAAGAGATCGCTTGGGGGAGTAAAGCCAGAGGGTGGAGATGGTAAGGCGGTGCGTGTGCAGGTCTCGCGACTTGGGTAGGAAGCAGGGCTGCGTGTGATTTTGTCAGATCGAGGTGGTGTTGCGGTAGGCGATGGCACGCTTTAGGGTTTGGGATCACGCGATTACAAGGGTTCGAGCTATAAGGTATAATTTACATTTTGTTTCCGTTTTAATTAAATTAAATTTATTTATATATGTGTATACCCAGTAATTTAAAGAAAAAAATATATACAAGTAAAAAATATATATATGTATATATATATATAAATACACATGCTTATTTAATTTAATTATGTGCATAGTCAGGACTTTGGAAAGGTGAGTTTTATTCTATAAATGCACAGGGTTTATATAGGATTAGGTTTTAAAATTTTATATGGATTATTTTCTAAGTATAAATGAAATTTCAAAAAAAAGAAAAAAAGAAAAAGAAAATAATGGAGTATGGAATTTTTTTTAATCTAACCTATTTAATTATTTTAGTCACTAAGAATAATTTACTAAAGGAAATTAGTTTAAATAAAATTCTTAGTTAATCAAATTAATAAATGATAATAGTTGTACGATTGGTTCAAATAATAATAAATCATGTTACGTCTATACATGGTCTAAAAGCGGGGAGAAAACTAGCAGGTTAGATCAGATTGCAGGTTAAAAATCAAAGGTGAGTTAATCTCACTCAGTTAATTTAAATTTAAACTTAAATGATTAAATTTAAATAATTGTTTGAATAGTTGAAATTGATTGAGGTGCTATAGTATGGTATATTCTGGAATTGGCATATTATTGTGCTAACATCTGTGGATGCAGGGAAAACAGGTTGGAGGGATCCAACTGGATCCCTCAACATTTATTATTTAATATTCTCTGATGTGATTACTTGATATTCTATGATGAATATATTGGAATATTGAATGTTGTGGTTTGTTTGGAAATATTTGGGTATAATGAATTACTAAAAATATATAAATTGGGTTTTGGAAAGAAAATAAAGGAAGTAAATTTGTAAAGGAAATAATCTTGGAAAATTGAATAAATTAAGAATGAATTGAAAAAGAAACGGAAATATGTTAGATACTAATAAATAACTTCGAGTATGAAAAGAAAGGGTTTGAATCAACAGTAATTAATGAATTGTAAAATTATGTGATATTAAATTAAATGAATAAAGAACTTTTTTAACTTAAAGTTTTAAATTTATTTAAAGGTATAAGAAGTAAATTGAGAAATCTAAATTGGTATTTCAATTAAAAGTATTTTAAAATCATAATTGAGAAATAAAATCTGAAATTAAAGGATTTTTGAATAAATGAAGTAAATTGAAAATCAATATGGAAATTGATTTAAGTGTTTGAAATTGGATATTTGGAAGAATAAATTCAAGGTGTGAATTTATTAAAGGAATGAGAGAAATTGTTTAAAAGTAAATAGTGATTTATTTTTAAAGGTTGTGAAGAGAAGTATATTTCTGGATAGCCAAGTACGTTTTCAAAGTAAGTTTTTAAATAAAATAAAGGTTTTAATGTTGTTTTATAAAGTATGTTCTTGGAAATTTATTATTTCTAAATGTTTAAATTCTAAAGTAAATATTTATTCAAATCTATTACCGTAGTAATAATTTATAAAGAGGGACTTAGTAATTCTGTCTTAAAGGTGAAAACCAAGTTTATATTTATAAAGTAACCTTATTTTCGAATATTCATATAGTATATATTTTTAATCAGTTATTGAAGTAGTTTTAATTTAATTATTTTAAAGTAAATTCTAAAGTAAGTAATTTGTTAATCTACTATCGCAATAATTATTTTAAGAATGATTAGGTATTTTGTTTAAAGAAGAAAATCTGGTAATATTAATAAAGAAAACATATTTTAATTTGTTTCTAAAGTATTATTTAAAATTAAGTACTAAAGTAAAATTTTCTAAATTAAACATTAAACATACTTTACAATTAAAGTGTTTGGAAATTATTTAAAAAAAAATATCTAAAATCCTGTGCTTGGTGATTCCAGTGGAAATAGAAATATTTGGAATTTATTCTGAGAAAGGAAGATAGTTTGAAAACTGTTTTCAAAGGGGTTTGAAAGTGAAAATATATCTGGTAAAGATATCTTGAGATAAATAAATAATTTGGAAAATTATTTATTAGTTGATGGTTGTTTGTGAATATCAATTGATAGTTAAATAACCGATTATCAATATTGGTCAAATACGTTGATCGTTTCGAAGAGACCAGGATCGAGATTTATTTCTCGAAAACTACTTCGTTCCGGTGTGTACGTTTCGTGGAAACGAGTTTGGATTCGATGATGGAGCGGTGAAGTGCAAAGGCTAGTCGCTACTAATCCTGAGGATATTTCCAAAATGGATGTAGTAGGAATAGTGCTTTCGGTTCCGTTCGAACCTGGGACGGACTTGTATGGATGAATGCTTGCGAAACATTGTCAGGCGGGCTATGGGCATTCTAAGGGATATATTCTAAAAAGGTAACTCTTAGCCTCAAGCCTCATCAAATGGGAATGGCTGAAAATCAGGGGTTATGCAGCAAGGCTTCGTGGGTAGCCCCCACCGGAGGGTGAGGTCATCCCTGTATAGATGTCCCTTTTATTTCGGCTTAGTGGGCGGTTGCTGATCCCAACCGTAGGGTGATCTTGCTCGGGACTGTCCAGTAAAGGATGGTTCCGGTCTTGTGTTGCAGGAGAGTTAGGGTGGCTCCTCGGTACGCTGATCTAGACAAGGTACTGTGACTGGTGGTACCCCAGTGCCTAGCCATTAGTTGGAATCCATTTTCCCTACGCGCCCGTACGGTTTTGATTGTGCCCAACTATTGCTGAAATGTGAGATGCAAGCATTTCAGCTAGATTCTATTTTACTTTCTATAGACACTATTACAATATCAGAGGACTTTAATAAAAATGTTTTAGCTATCTTAAGGTAAAAACCTGACATGTTTATTTGTGGCGTGATCTTACGAGATGCCTTTGTTTTCAAAGGATTTTTGAAACTTTAATAATCAATTGGGTGTGATTTTCTCACGCTGGTAATCCAGACTGACTTGGGTATTATTTAACTGTAATGCTCGGGTCAGACCGAGTATTATAGGATACAGGATATGTTGCTGTGGAGCTCAGGAGACGAGCTGGATGACGATACGTACTCTCGTACTTGTTTATATATATATTTCCGCTGTGTTGAGTTGTTGTGTATCCATTTGTAGGATATTGATGTTGAGCTGTGACTGGTGTACACTGATGATGTAATATATAAACAGAGATATTGGATTTTTGAGTAAAGATCATTCATTTATCTATTATATTTTATTCCGCTGCGATGGATAAATTCTGTTAATGTTTTCTATTTTCTTCTTCTACCTCTTCTTCTTTAAACCCAAATGGTTCGTATTTCTGTACAACTTGATTTGATTGTTGTAGAATAGTGTTAACTCAAGGGGTACGGATTTGCGGGCTGTTACAGTGGTATCAGAGCTTAGGTTGGAGATAACCTTGGCTCTGGTGGGAATTACTCATTTAAATTAGAGTCCGTACTACTCTATAATGAGTTTGAGCATATTAATAAATATGAGCGCATATTTGTTAGTGAATATAAATTGTTTTAATATTGTGTTGATTGGTTTATTGAGTGGCCTATGAACCTTCGTCGGCACAGTCTGTACAACTGTATCGAAGGGGTTTCTAAACACTTGGATGGAACAATCGACACAGTTTTTGTTTAAATATGGGTAAATGAAATAATTTTACCCAAAAACATATTTTGATATAACGAATAGTTTTTGAAAACTATTTAGCTAATGTATGGTTGCTTGGATGTTAGAAATGATGATATTAAAGTATTATCATTGTTAAGTGAAAATTTAACTAGAAATTGAAATGTAACTAAAATTTAAGGGAATAAATTCATTATAAAATGAAATTTATAAATATGAATTATAAATGTAAATTATAAATTGAAATACAATCAAATGGAAATTTGTATAAGCATAAACTGTACAAATGAATTATAGTTAAAATTGATTTAAGCAGGATTTGGAAATTTAAATCCCGGAGATTTTGGAAGTATTTTGAAGACAAATAATAGCATTATTGTTTTAAAGAGTATTTCTGAAAGGAAATTGTTCCAAATAAATTTTGGGAAGGGATATAGCATTGAATTCACTTCAGTCGCTGGAAAATAACTCCGGTGATGACTATAGCATCATCGATGTTCATTTTCGAGTTTCTAAGTGATAGATTGCTGCCAAATTAATTTGTTCAAAAAAAAAAAGATAGTTTATTTTTGAAATTTCAAAGGAAATTTGCTAGAAATAAAAACCAGGATTGGTTTAAATTTTTGAGAAGTTTAATTTTGAGATAATGGTAATTTCACAATGATTTTAAACCAAAGCCGGGTGTTTAAAAATCCTGATGAGATAATTTATAAGCTTATAAATTGAGATGATTTTTAAATCAGGGAAATATATGCTTTGAATGTTGGAATTTAAATATAAAATTGGGGAAAAGTTAAAAATGAAATTAACTTGGATTGGGGAATAAAAATTTGACTGGATTGAAATTAATTGAATAGGTTGAGAATAATATCCAGTTGTATTCGAATTGAGTTGAAATCGAATTGAGTTAAATAAATCTGAGCTAAAATAAAATCTAATTGGAATAAAAATTCAATTGAGTTATTGAATGGAATTAGATTCTTACCTGAATAAAGGAAAAATAAATTGAATAAGGGTTGGATTGAAATAAATAAATTAGAATGACTTGTAAAAGAATTAAAAATCCATAGAATAAAATATGCTTGGGTTATAAATAAGCATAAGGCTTGAGTTAAAAATAAAGATGAACATATTTAAGCCTTGAATGTATGGGATTGTGTAAATAATAAGTTGTGACTTATAAAATGTGAAAGTGAAATACAAAATCCAAAATAAATATTGTTTGATGAATTGAAAAATAAAATGTGGATCTAAACTTGAATTATATAATAAAATTGAACTAAGAAAATAAAATGAAGTGGTATTTGAAATCAAAAAAATTAAGTATTGAACTATAAATAGGAGAGAACTAATTTTATAATAAATTAGTAAATAAAATGTGTAAATGCGAACGTAATGTTGTTTAATAGAAGCTAAATTGTGAATTTATGATGAAATTTGGAATAAAAACTCGAGTTATGAATTGAATTCGACTTGAATTGTCAGTAAAGTAAATGTAACTGAATTGTGAGTTCATGAAATTTGGTGGTAAATTGAAACGGGATAGTGGATTCAGAACTTGAGTTTTAAATTAAAATTTAATGTGAAGTGTTAACAAATTAAATATAATTGAAATGTATCGAATAAAAACATAAATGGATTATAAAAAAAGTAGTGGTTTGAATGTACAAATAAAATCCAAATAAGAAGAAATGAATTGGAAATGGCCTTGTAATCAGTTGAATGAGTTAAATTTGAAAATTTAAATTTTGTAATAACTAATCAAACAAAATTGTAGATTAAAAATGAGATTTAATTGAGATAGAATTAAGTTAAATAGAAGAGAAACATTTACTTGTAAAATGAAAATGAGCTTAAGTATAAAATTTGGATAAATCAAAATAAATTGACTTAAGCTGAATATAAGGGGGAGAGTTGAATTGAATTCAACTTAAAACCAAGTTTAATGATATTGGATTAAATTTGGATCAAGTAAAAATAAATTTGGATCGAAATAGAATTTGGTGGGTTGTAAATAATATTTAAGGAAATGAAAATTCATAATGAATTAAGTGGACAAACTAATTATATTGAATAAATAAATGGATGGAATAAATAAGTTGAGAAATAGTTATTGAATGGAATAGCCTGGATTGTTTCCGAGCTAAATAAAATAGTTGGAATAAACAAATATGGAATGAAATGCAAGTGAATGGATTCGAATTTGAAATGTAATGAAAATGAGAATATATGGATTGTGAATAAATTTAAAAATGGAACAGAATTAAGTATAAATTGAGTTGAAATCAATTTAATTTGGTTATAAAACATAATTACTTATTTATTCACATAGATCTCGGCAAATTGCATAGAATAAATTATCATTTAATGTAAATAGAAGAAATTAAAATTTTGTGAATTTATAGGAGTAAAATAAATTGATTTTGAGAGAAATTGAATTAAATATGAGTTCAGTTTGCTTAAAAATAAATTAATTGTAAGCAATTGAGTTTTAAATCATTCAAATTGATGAAGTCGTATACGAATGGATTGAAAACTATACAAATTGAATGAAAATGGTTATAAATTAATTGAAACAGTTGAATTGGTAGGAAAATTGTATAAGTTGCTTACGGAAAATGTAACGACCCAGGATTTTGAATAATTTAAATTGAAAATATTTAATTAATTTTAAATATTTAAATGATGGTTTAATTTGAAATTTCAATATAACTTTGATTTGGTGATTTAAATTATAAAATTTAATCTGTTGAAAGTGAATAAAAATTTGAATCTTCAATTGTAAGCTGATTTAAAAATATTTCAAAGGCTTGTAAAATTTATATTGATAATATTGAAGATAATAGAAGCTTCAGAATTTAATTTGAAACTGTTTTGTTCAGTTTTGAATTTATATCGTTTAAATCGATATTTAAAAATAGTCAATTTTCATACAGTCTCGGAATTCGAAGAAACCCGTTCCATTGGGTCCGGAATATTGAATTTTTGTCGGATTTCAATTTTCGTAGAGTTTGAGGTTGTTATGTGAGCACACGAAGTATAAACGCGTTGGAAATTTGAATCAAATTCAATTCGAATTTAAAATTATAAGTGTCAACTTCAGCCACCCTATTCTTTTCTTTAGCAGACCTACTCTGAAAATTTGCGTACGCTGTCTCCCCATCTCTCTACAAATCTCACACGAGTCAAAAGAAATGGCAGAAGAACTCTCATTCACAACAAATTCTCGTTTGAAATCACCATGGCCGAAGCCTGTTATCGTTCAAAATAGTTCAGACGAAAAATAAATCGAAGTTATGCCTCACTCTCCCTCTATCTCTCTCGTTTAAAATCAATGGCCGAGCCACTATCGTTCGAAAAAAAAAAGAAAAAAAAATCGCGACGACATTGGGGCAAATCGCGAGCAATTGAAAGCGCTGGAGGAGGGGGTTGCGTTCGCGTACGCGTAGAGGGGAGTTGGGTCGCGCGCTCGATCAATGGAGGCGGCGACTTGGGCGTCGCGTGGGAATGGAGGCTGCGGCGGCGCGCGAATGGGCGGTGGCGTTGTCTGGTCGAGGTGGTTCGTGGGTTCGCGGCGGCTTCGATTGGGGGGCTGGGTTAGGGCTTCGGTGGCGATTCGATTGGGGGTTGTGGTTCGTGTGGCGGCCGCGCGCGTTCGTTTCTGCATAGCAAGGTAATTGCAACTTTGTTTAATTTAAATTTTATAATTCCTATATTTATAAGTACTGGAAAGAAGATATATATATATATATATAAGTATAAATTTAAATTTAAATATACCTGTATACTTTCTATCAGATATGTATATATTAGTGAACAGCATATATATATATATATAAGGTTTTGGAAAAAAAAAATATGTATATAAACTTTAAAATGTTGAACAGTAGGTAAAAATTGTTTTTTTTAAGTTATTTAAATTAATTTTATAACTGTATGAGTTTCAATGACAAAGAAAAAAATAATATAAATGTAAACATATCTATGTAAAAATATACATACAAAATTTCCATTTACTAGTCTATTTCAGAATAATGGATTTGGTGATAAATTGTTCAATTAACTTGTTTAATTTATTCTTAGAAATAATTTAAGAAGAAAATTTAATTTTAAACTAAAATTTAGTTAAACAAAATTATTGTTGGAAAAATGGGTAATTAAGGACTAAAGGATATTTTATAAAAGAAAAATATTAATAAATGATAATTGAATTGTTCGTTCAATTTAAATAATAAATCTTGAATTGTTTGTACTAGGTTGAAAATCGAGTCAAGATGAAATGGACTGCAAAATAATAGCTAAGGTGAGAACTTCTCACTCAAAAGGGTATTTAAATTTTAAATAGTTATATTTAAAATTTGTTGATTGATTGATAGTTTGCTTGATTGTGATATTAGATATTTTAGGATATATCTATATGTAGCAATATATATATATTGGCATATGTATATATTGGATTTGATTTCCCGCCTCGTATAGCGGATGAGACCCTATTGCGCCGTTAGTAAGCGGATAATATTTTATAAATCCCATATACCGCGATATTCCACCTTGAAGTGGAATTGGTATTGTGCTAACGTCTGTGGATGCAGGGAAACAGGTTGGAGGGATCCAACTGGATTCCTCGCAAATATTTATTTGTTTATAAATATTGTGTTGATTGTTAACTATCATATCGATATATGATGTTTATTCCCGTGATTGACCATTTGATGCGGTTGCATCATCGGATTCATTTTTAAAGTTAAAAATAACGATTTTGAATTTAAAAGGATTTTTAAGTAAATTTTCAAATATATGTTTTTATTTAATTTTTGAACTTGATTCATTTTAAATAAATTAAGATTTTAAATACTAAAGTTATAAAACTATGATTTTTATGAAATATAACCAAAAGGAAAATTTTAAAAATAAATAGATTTATAAAATAGTTAAATTGGGTTTTTGGGTAATTTTTATTAATAATTTATGTAAAAGATTTTATAAATTGATATCTATAAATTTAAAATTTTTGGAATTATAAGACGAGTTATTAAGTGTTAAAATGAAGTATAAAAATGGATTTCATTTAAACTATAGTTTTATAAATTATGAAAGTTATGAAATGAATTGATGTTGAAAATAAAAGTTTATAAGTAATTAACTTATAAAATGGCTTTGGGCATTTAAAAGGGGATTTTTATAGAAATTGTTAATAAAGGAGGTTTTTATAAGTTGAAAACTATTATAAAAGGTGAGAAATCTTATCAGTAATAAGATTAACAATTTGTGAAGTTTTAAAAGGAACGACTTGGTAAATAAATAATATTTTAAGTATTTGACTTATAATACGAACTTTTGGTATAGAAATTGGGTTTATAAATTGAATTGGCTTAATAAAAGAGATTTCTAAACCGAAGTTATTAATAGAAATAGAATCTATAAACGTTGTTTATAAATTTGAAATCAATGGAATTTGATAAATTGAATTTAGAATTTGTTAAAGGAGTTATATTCACTCTTTTAAACGATGAATTTATTATTAAGTCAAATGTGCACGTTTTGGGAGAAGAATGTTTTAAAGGGAATTTTAAAACGATTTAAAGATGCTTTAAAATGCATTAAGTATCGAAAACTTGGATTTCAACATTCATTGTTGAAATAGACGTTTTCGAGAAATAGAAGGAAATGAACACGTAGATTTCAACATTCATTGTTGAAATAGGCGTTTTCGAGAAAATAAGGAAATGGTGGACTATAACACTGTTGTTATAGTAAATGGTTTCCAAATGGAAATATTTTGTGTAGTATTGGAATTTATGTTTCTATTTTTATTTTGAATCCCTATTCTAGTGATTTTGGGTTGTCGTAACGATGTTTTACGTAACATTCGTTTTAACCCAAATAAAAGTGAATAAAAGAATGTTTGAAGAATGAAATATATACTTAACTAGGGTTTAAGTATGGTGGATATTCTCGAATTGTTGAAAATAAATAAAATTGTGGATTACTTATTATTATATAAGTATGGAAATGCTTTTCAAATATAAATGGAACGTTTTTGAGGATTCATCTTTTAAAGGTAAATTGAAAGCAAATATTTGAAATCGATTTGTAAATCGTATATCAGTAGATATTTGGAATTTAAATTCACTATGGAATTTATAAAGGAAAGGAAATTTGTTAAAAATAAATATTGATTTATTTTGAAGTATGGAAATGAATTTACGAATTTGGAACGTAAATTTAAAATAAATCGGTAAAGACTTATTTGATGATTTGAAATTTGTTTTCAAAGGGTATAAAGGATGAAAAGTAATTTGAAATTGGTTTTCAAATGGTTGAAGTGTGAAATTATATCGTGTAAAAATATTTCGGTAAAACAAATAATTTGGGCAATTATTTGGAAGGTGTGTGTATAGATATCTTGTGAAGATATTTTTGGGATTAAATAATTTTGGAAAATTATTTGGAATCTGATGATGTGGCGCATCTTTATTGATAGTTAAATAACCGACTATCAGTATTTACCCTTGGATGGTAATTGTTGTGATTGTTTGAAATTGAATGCTACACTTATTTTTAAAATAAGCGCTCGCTATTCGTTTTAGCCGGGAGAGGACCTTTGTGTCGTATATCCCATTCCGAATATGTGATACGTCGTTATGGATAGCATTTGAAGACCGGTGTTGAAGACCGGGTATTTGTGAAAATGATAGGATGACCTATCGATTGTCTCTGCATCGTTAGCTACGGTATGGAGATTTCCTTTGTGATGGGAAATTTTTATCGGGATTATGAATACCCGGATTTGCAAGGGCTTCTTTGGAAGTGCCTTCGGTTCTGTTCGAACCCGGAACAGACTTGTATGGTTACGTGTCTGACATTACATTTTGAGATATAGAGCAGATTTCTTTCAAATACATTTCTGTTGGTGGCGGAGAATTTATTCTCTTAGCTTAACACCTTTCTCTGAGACGTACGAGCTCAGAGGTTATGTAGTTGAAGGTTATCAGCGATATATTCCCAATCTGGTAATGTGACATGCTGAGTGCTGCTGTGTGATGATCATTGGTTGGTCATTTGTGATATGATCATTTGTTTGATCATTTATCTTTGTGATCATTGCTTTGGTCATCTGTTGACCCAAAGCATGGCTTTGTTGCACAAAGCGTAGCTTTGTGGATGAGACTTCGTCAGGACCTCACTCCCCGGAAATGGTCGAAACAGGAATATGCGGCAAGGTTATGAGGGTCGCTCCCTTTAGGGTATGTCATTTCCTTCTGGAAAAGGGTGGTATCATGGTATGGAGCCCAGATACTTACTCATGTTGATACACTATATCTATTACTGTGTGGTGTTGTTGGATCGAGCGCTCGGATAAAGGTCCCAAAGGACCGGGGGATGACATATTCGTGTAGTAGTTACCTAGTTACAGAGGTAACCCGGCCTTGTGTTGGCAGAGATCCAACCGTAACGTTAGTTTCTCGGGACGTCCCGCCAGAGGCGATCCCATGTGGCAGTAGGAAGTTCCTTAGCCTGACCATTTGTTGGAAATCCATTCATCCAATACGCGCCTTGTACGGTTTTAGTTGTATTACCTGCCATTTACTTATGGTGGCGCCCCACTGTTTAGATGGTAGCTATAGTAGGCATACGATACTGGTCGTATGTTGGCTAGGATTTATATTCTACTTTCGAAACTGTTTTCTACACTATGCACTAATAATAATATCAAAATGATTTAAATTTTGCGTAGTAAGCATCTTTGACTATCATAAGGGGAAATCTCCTCCAATTCTGCGTTTGCATTGTGTGTGTGGCGGGAGGCCTTATGGTAGTTTCATTTTCAAAAAGCATTGCGGATTTCAAAATTTAAATTTTCTTGTTGCTTGTTTAAAGATAAACTGTTTTGAGTTCTCACACCAGTCCCATGACTGACCTGGAGTTTATTGTTCCTTTCCTAAACTCTGGGTGCCCACTATTTTCCACACGGGCAGTCTAGAGTTAGGTTATCAGGTTATTCTGGATTCGAGAGTTGCCGTGCAGATTTGGAGGCGAGCTTGGATAGCGTAGTCTATTATCTATTGTATATAGTATTCTTTCCGCTGTTTTATTGTTGTACACTCTGATGATATGATGTATTGTGATGTATGTATAAAATGTATAGTTCTTTTGTTTAAATGATTATTCATTTATCTATTATATGTTGTTCCGCTGCGATTG
The DNA here is from genome assembly GCA_030765085.1 of Allium cepa. Taxonomy (NCBI): domain Eukaryota; kingdom Viridiplantae; phylum Streptophyta; class Magnoliopsida; order Asparagales; family Amaryllidaceae; genus Allium; species Allium cepa. Next base: position 448,954,238 of record CM060944.1, read on the forward strand.
TGAGATTCTGATATTGTCTTCATGTTCTGTTGGTTGTTTCTGTTTCTTCTCTCTTTTCTCTCTTCTTCTACCTCTTTCTTCTTCTTAAACCCTAAAGATTCGGAAGTTCGTTCCTCTTTGGCTGGATTGTGGTGGAATGTTGCCAGCTCAAGGAAGTACGGATTTTCGGTTCTTTACATTTGTACGGATTTTCGGTTCTTTACATTTGGTATCAGAGCATGTGGTTAAGCGACAACCATGGTTCTGTTGGGTATTACTCATTAGAGATAGAGTCAGTAGTACTCTAGAATGAGTGTGAGTGTAATAATGGATATGAGCGCGTATTTGTTAGTGAATATAAAATTGTTTTATATTGTGATGATTGGTTTATTGAGTGGCATATGAACCTTCGTCGGCACAGTCTGTACAACTGGATCGAAGGGGTTTCTAAACACTTGAATAGAACAACTCGACACGATATTGTTTTAAATTGGGTAAATGAAATAATTTTACCTTGACTATATTTTCTATATAAGAAAATAATTTTTTCAAGAATTATTGAAGTGTGTATATAATTGATTGCTTGGTTGTTGTAAATAATATATATATATATATATATATATATATATATATATATAAGACAATCAAAGTTGTTTGAATAAGTTATATAAAAACGACTATTGTAAAAAGAATAATTGTATAAGCTAATGAATTATAAGTAGGGAATTATAATTGAAATGATTTACAATTGTAAAATAATCTTATGTATATAAGAAGTGAAATTTTATAAGTAAGATTTATAAATAAAAGGAAATTTTGAAAGAATATTTAGCACTGATTCACTATTGTTACTGGGAAATAATAAGGATGATGACTGCAGCATCATCAGTATCATTTTCGAATTTCTATGTGATGGATTTGCTACAATAATGAATTTAAAATTGAAGCTTTGTTGTAATAAACAAATTTGACATTAAGATTCAACTTGAAGTTGATAAATATAAGTAAAAAAAAAAATTAATAATATGAGTTGGAAGTTGTATAATAAGTTGTATAACTTATAGAATGAGAAAATGTAAGTCAAACCAATTATTGAAGTGGTTAAGAAATTAAGTTAAGTAAAATGAAATACGAATTTGATTGTAGATATGAATTTGACTTAAGTAAAAGTTAAATAGAATTTACTTTAGAATTGGAAACCGAATTGGATTGATAAGTGGAAACTTAAGTTTATTTGAACAAATGATGTTAAATGGAATAGAATTTGAAATGAATTAGGAGAATACTTAAGTTGAATAGTGGAAGTAAATGTAAATGAAGTTGGAGGGAATATAACTTGAGTAATGTTGAAAGAATTGATGTTGATATCAAAATAAAATGAATAAAGTGAATTAATGAAATCGTTAAATGATGTGAACTTGAGTTATATAAATGAAATTCAATTTTATTTGTAAAAGAATTGGCAATTGAATTAAAGAATGGATTTAATGTTAATCAATCGAATGTAAATAAGTTGATATAAAATGATGTATGTAAGTGTAAATTCATTTCAAGCTAGTTGAATAATTGAATGAAAATCAGTTGAATGTTAAACCAATTGGAATTAAAACTGTTGAACCAAATTGCATGTAAGTAAGATAAATAAAATTTGGTTGTATTGGATGTACATTGGTTGTTATTTGCTTGTTGGTTGATTGTATGTAAATTCATTAAGTGTTAATGAAATTGAATTAGCGCATTTGAAAACTATGTAATTGAATTCAAATTGAAAGTGAAGTAAATAAATTTGAATAGAATTGAATTCGAGTTGAGTTGAAAGTGAACCAATGTGAATTTAATTAGTGAATGTAAACTAATGGGAAATGAATGAGATGGAAATTAAAATCAATTAGAATGGGTATGAATTCGTTTCACTTAAAAATGAATTGAATAAAAGAAAGTGAGTTGTTAATCAATTGAATTAAATATAAATTGAGAGTGTGAATTGAATTCAAATGAAATTGAATAAAAAATTGATTGAAAATGAATGAATTGGATATGTAACTTCAATAGTAAACTAGAAATGGTATAAGTAGTATATATTGAAAATTTTGAAATGGAATGTGCAAAATGGTTTGAATGTTGGAATTGGATACTACTACTAGCAGGTTATACAGGTATGTTAAAATAAAGGAATTGGGATTTTGATTTCAAAGATAAAAATTGAATTGCTCGACAAAAAGGTACGTATTTCAATTTCGATATGGGATTTGATGATTTCTTTCTCCAGCCACTTGGCTTTCTCTTTTCTTTTTGATTCTGAGGGGCCGTGGTGCCATTTTGTAGTCGTACCGATCGAGCCGCGCAAAGGAGACGCTGGCGAAATTTTTCGAAAATTTCGGGTGTTAGAAAATTTTGAGAAAATTTGAAAGTTTGAAATTTGAATTTGAATTTAAATTTAAATTTTGAAGTAAACAATGTTGTTTGGAACTTATAATTGGAGTTGGAAAGCTAATTGAAATGATAATGAATCTTTAGTAAAAAGATTTAGGTAAGTAACTTGATAAAACGATTTTGAATTGTGAAAAATAATAAACGATTTAGGATCATTCTCCTTAACTTGCAATTTCGGGACGAAATTCTTTTAAGGGGGGAAGATTGTAACGACCCAGGATTTTGAATAATTTAAATTGAAAATATTTAATTAATTTTAAATATTTAAATGATGGTTTAATTTGAAATTTCAATATAACTTTGATTTGGCGATTTAAATTATAAAATTTAATCTGTTGAAAGTGAATAAAAATTTGAATCTTCAATTGTAAGCTGATTTAAAAATATTTCAAAGGCTTGTAAAATTTATACTGATAATATTGAAGATAATAGAAGCTTCAGAATTTAATTTGAAACTGTTTTGTTCAGTTTTGAATTTATATCGTTTAAATCGATATTTAAAAATAGTCAATTTTCATACAGTCTCGGAATTCGACGAAACCCGTTCCGTTGGGTCCGGAATATTGAATTTTTGTCGGATTTCAATTTTCGTAGAGTTTGAGGTTGTTATGTGAGCACACGAAGTATAAACGCGTTGGAAATTTGAATCAAATTCAATTCGAATTTAAAATTATAAGTGTCAACTTCAGCCACCCTATTCTTTTCTTTAGCAGACCTACTCTGAAAATTTGCGTACGCTGTCTCCCCATCTCTCTACAAATCTCACACGAGTCAAAAGAAATGGCAGAAGAACTCTCATTCACAACAAATTCTCGTTTGAAATCACCATGGCCGAAGCCTGTTATCGTTCAAAACAGTTCAGACGAAAAATAAATCGAAGTTATGCCTCACTCTCCCTCTATCTCTCTCGTTTAAAATCAATGGCCGAGCCACTATCGTTCGAAAAAAAAAACAAAAGAAAAAAAAATCGCGACGACATTGGGGCAAATCGCGAGCAATTGAAAGCGTTGGAGGAGGGGGTTGCGTTCGCGTACGCGTAGAGGGGAGTTGGGTCGCGCGCTCGATCAATGGAGGCGGCGACTTGGGCGTCGCGTGGGAATGGAGGCTGCGGCGGCGCGCGAATGGGCGGTGGCGTTGTCTGGTCGAGGTGGTTCGTGGGTTCGCGGCGGCTTCGATTGGGGGGCTGGGTTAGGGCTTCGGTGGCGATTCGATTGGGGGTTGTGGTTCGTGTGGCGGCCGCGCGCGTTCGTTTCTGCATAGCAAGGTAATTGCAACTTTGTTTAATTTAAATTTTATAATTCCTATATTTATAAGTACTGGAAAGAAGATATATATATATATAAGTATAAATTTAAATTTAAATATACCTGTATACTTTCTATCAGATATGTATATATTAGTGAACAACATATATATATATATATATATAAGGTTTTGGAAAAAAAAATATATGTATATAAACTTTAAAATGTTGAAAAGTAGGTAAAAATTGTTTTTTTTTAAGTTATTTAAATTAATTTTATAACTGTATGAGTTTCAATGACAAAGAAAAAAATAATATAAATGTAAACATATCTATGTAAAAATATACATACAAAATTTCCATTTACTAGTCTATTTCAAAATAATGGATTTGGTGATAAATTGTTCAATTAACTTGTTTAATTTATTCTTAGAAATAATTTAAGAAGAAAATTTAATTTTAAACTAAAATTTAGTTAAACAAAATTATTGTTGGAAAAATGGGTAATTAAGGACTAAAGGATATTTTATAAAAGAAAAATATTAATAAATGATAATTGAATTGTTCGTTCAATTTAAATAATAAATCTTGAATTGTTTGTACTAGGTTGAAAATCGAGTCAAGATGAAATGGACTGCAAAATAATAGCTAAGGTGAGAACTTCTCACTCAAAAGGGTATTTAAATTTTAAATAGTTATATTTAAAATTTGTTGATTGATTGATAGTTTGCTTGATTGTGATATTAGATATTTTAGGATATATCTATATGTAGCAATATATATATATTGGCATATGTATATATTGGATTTGATTTCCCGCCTCGTATAGCGGATGAGACCCTATTGCGCCGTTAGTAAGCGGATAATATTTTATAAATCCCATATACCGCGATATTCCACCTTGAAGTGGAATTGGTATTGTGCTAACGTCTGTGAATGCAGGGAAACAGGTTGGAGGGATCCAACTGGATTCCTCGCAAATATTTATTTGTTTATAAATATTGTGTTGATTGTTAACTATCATATCGATATATGATGTTTATTCCCGTGATTGACCATTTGATGCGGTTGCATCATCGGATTCATTTTTAAAGTTAAAAATAACGATTTTGAATTTAAAAGGATTTTTAAGTAAATTTTCAAGTATATGTTTTTATTTAATTTTTGAACTTGATTCATTTTAAATAAATTAAGATTTTAAATACTAAAGTTATAAAACTATGATTTTTATGAAATATAACCAAAAGGAAAATTTTAAAAATAAATAGATTTATAAAATAGTTAAATTGGGTTTTTGGGTAATTTTTATTAATAATTTATGTAAAAGATTTTATAAATTGATATCTATAAATTTAAAATTTTTGGAATTATAAGACGAGTTATTAAGTGTTAAAATGAAGTATAAAAATGGATTTCATTTAAACTATAGTTTTATAAATTATGAAAGTTATGAAATGAATTGATGTTGAAAATAAAAGTTTATAAGTAATTAACTTATAAAATGGCTTTGGGCATTTAAAAGGGGATTTTTATAGAAATTGTTAATAAAGGAGGTTTTTATAAGTTGAAAACTATTATAAAAGGTGAGAAATCTTATCAGTAATAAGATTAACAATTTGTGAAGTTTTAAAAGGAACGACTTGGTAAATAAATAATATTTTAAGTATTTGACTTATAATACGAACTTTTGGTATAGAAATTGGGTTTATAAATTGAATTGGCTTAATAAAAGAGATTTCTAAACTGAAGTTATTAATAGAAATAGAATCTATAAACGTTGTTTATAAATTTGAAATCAATGGAATTTGATAAATTGAATTTAGAATTTGTTAAAGGAGTTATATTCACTCTTTTAAACGGTGAATTTATTATTAAGTCAAATGTGCACGTTTTGGGAGAAGAATGTTTTAAAGGGAATTTTAAAACGATTTAAAGATGCTTTAAAATGCATTAAGTATCGAAAACTTGGATTTCAACATTCATTGTTGAAATAGACGTTTTCGAGAAATAGAAGGAAATGAACACGTAGATTTCAACATTCATTGTTGAAATAGGCGTTTTCGAGAAAATAAGGAAATGGTGGACTATAACACTGTTGTTATAGTAAATGGTTTCCAAATGGAAATATTTTGTGTAGTATTGGAATTTATGTTTCTATTTTTATTTTGAATCCCTATTCTAGTGATTTTGGGTTGTCGTAACGATGTTTTACGTAACATTCGTTTTAACCCAAATAAAAGTGAATAAAAGAATGTTTGAAGAATGAAATATATACTTAACTAGGGTTTAAGTATGGTGGATATTCTCGAATTGTTGAAAATAAATAAAATTGTGGATTACTTATTATTATATAAGTATGGAAATGCTTTTCAAATATAAATGGAACGTTTTTGAGGATTCATCTTTTGAAGGTAAATTGAAAGCAAATATTTGAAATCGATTTGTAAATCGTATATCAGTAGATATTTGGAATTTAAATTCACTATGGAATTTATAAAGGAAAGGAAATTTGTTAAAAATAAATATTGATTTATTTTGAAGTATGGAAATGAATTTACGAATTTGGAACGTAAATTTAAAATAAATCGGTAAAGACTTATTTGATGATTTGAAGTTTGTTTTCAAAGGGTATAAAGGATGAAAAGTAATTTGAAATTGGTTTTCAAATGGTTGAAGTGTGAAATTATATCGTGTAAAAATATTTTGGTAAAACAAATAATTTGGGCAATTATTTGGAAGGTGTGTGTATAGATATCTTGTGAAGATATTTTTGGGATTAAATAATTTTGGAAAATTATTTGGAATCTGATGATGTGGCGCATCTTTATTGATAGTTAAATAACCTACTATCAGTATTTACCCTTGGATGGTAATTGTTGTGATTGTTTGAAATTGAATGCTACACTTATTTTTAAAATAAGCGCTCGCTATTCGGTTTAACCGGGAGAGGACCTTTGTGTCGTATATCCCATTCCGAATATGTGATACGTCGTTATGGATAGCATTTGAAGACCGGTGTTGAAGACCGGGTATTTGTGAAAACGATAGGATGACCTATCGATTGTCTCTGCATCGTTAGCTACGGTATGGAGATTTCCTTTGTGATGGGAAATTTTTATCGGGATTATGAATACCCGGATTTGCAAGGGCTTCTTTGGAAGTGCCTTCGGTTCTGTTCGAACCCAGAACAGACTTGTATGGTTACGTGTCTGACATTACATTTTGAGATATAGAGCAGATTTCTTTCAAATACATTTCTGTTGGTGGCGGAGAATTTATTCTCTTAGCTTAACACCTTTCTCTGAGACGTACGAGCTCAGAGGTTATGTAGTTGAAGGTTATCAGCGATATATTCCCAATCTGGTAATGTGACATGCTGAGTGCTGCTGTGTGATGATCATTGGTTGGTCATTTGTGATATGATCATTTGTTTGATCATTTATCTTTGTGATCATTGCTTTGGTCATCTGTTGACCCAAAGCATGGCTTTGTTGCACAAAGCGTAGCTTTGTGGACGAGACTTCGTCAGGACCTCACTCCCCGGAAATGGTCGAAACAGGAATATGCGGCAAGGTTATGAGGGTCGCTCCATTTAGGGTATGTCATTTCCTTCTGGAAAAGGGTGGTATCATGGTATGGAGCCCAGATACTTACTCATGTTGATACACTATATCTATTACTATGTGGTGTTGTTGGATCGAGCGCTCGGATAAAGGTCCCAAAGGACCGGGGGATGACATATTCGTGTAGTAGTTACCTAGTTACAGAGGTAACCCGGCCTTGTGTTGGCAGAGATCTAACCGTAACGTTAGTTTCTCGGGACGTCCCGCCAGAGGCGATCCCATGTGGCAGTAGGAAGTTCCTTAGCCTGACCATTTGTTGGAAATCCATTCATCCAATACGCGCCTTGTACGGTTTTAGTTGTATTACCTGCCATTTACTTATGGTGGCGCCCCACTGTTTAGATGGTAGCTATAGTAGGCATACGATACTGGTCGTATGTTGGCTAGGATTTATATTCTACTTTCGAAACTGTTTTCTACACTATGCACTAATAATAATATCAAAATGATTTAAATTTTGCGTAGTAAGCATCTTTGACTATCATAAGGGGAAATCTCCTCCAATTCTGCGTTTGCATTGTGTGTGTGGCGGGAGGCCTTATGGTAGTTTCATTTTCAAAAAGCATTGCGGATTTCAAAATTTAAATTTTCTTGTTGCTTGTTTAAAGATAAACTGTTTTGAGTTCTCACACCAGTCCCATGACTGACCTGGAGTTTATTGTTCCTTTCCTAAACTCTGGGTGCCCACTATTTTCCACACGGGCAGTCTAGAGTTAGGTTATCAGGTTATTCTGGATTCGAGAGTTGCCGTGCAGATTTGGAGGCGAGCTTGGATAGCGTAGTCTATTATCTATTGTATATAGTATTCTTTCCGCTGTTTTATTGTTGTACACTCTGATGATATGATGTATTGTGATGTATGTATAAAATGTATAGTTCTTTTGTTTAAATGATTATTCATTTATCTATTATATGTTGTTCCGCTGCGATTGTGAGATTCTGATATTGTCTTCATGTTCTGTTGGTTGTTTCTGTTTCTTCTCTCTTTTCTCTCTTCTTCTACCTCTTTCTACTTCTTAAACCCTAAAGATTCGAAAGTTCGTTCCTCTTTGGCTGGATTGTGGTGGAATGTTGCCAGCTCAAGGAAGTACGGATTTTCGGTTCTTTACAGAAAAATGTTTAGCGTGAATTTCTTTTAGAATTCATGTGTTTAACTATTGCAACTAAGTGAAATCTTGTTAAACTGCATATATTTGGCACTTACAAGTTTAAATTGAGTAACTACAGGTACTTGGGAGCCGTGTGGCTAGATTTGGTTGTGCTATTTGCTAAAAATAATAAGCCGCTTGCTTAAAATTCTGAATAAGGTACGCCTACGCAATAAAAATAGGAAATATGAACTGTTTTTGGTTTTTCCGACCGGGCGGGTCGATGTATATATATTTATATCTTTTGTCAGATTGCAAAAGCTCCTCCGTACAAAGGAGACTCTGCCAAAAAAATTCAGAAATTTTGGGAGTTAGAAAATTTTTGGAAAATTTTGTAAACGACAAACCTTTTTTTAATTGGAAATTGAAATAAATTTGTAAATGATCTAATGTAAATAATGGCATGAATCAGTATAAAAGAAAAATAAATTTTAAAGTTTAGAGTTGAAAATAAATTGAATTCGTATGGAAATGGAAGAATTAATTTGAATAGAAATAGATACAAACTAAAGTGGTAAGGTGAAAATAAGTATAAGAAACATATAAAATGCTTATATTAAACTTAAGTATAAGGAATGGTGAATTCTTAATTGGAAATTGATACTACAAATATATTCTAAGATAATATTAGAATGAATAGATATTAACATTTTGTGAGGAAGTCGACAAAATGTTTTGTGAATATTGTGATTGGATATTAGTGCTAAGCAGGATATGCAGGTAATCTAAAGGGAAAAGAGAATTGGATTGATTTCAAAAGATAAAAATTTGAAATGCTTGACAAAAAGGTATGTATTTAAATTTGGTGTGAAATTTGATTGGGTTTTTGGATATAGCCACTTGGCCTTTTATTTTCTTTTTGGATTTGGGAAGCCGTAGAGCCATTTTGTAGTTGTACCGAGTTAGCCGCGCAAAGGAGACGCTGGCGAAATTTTTCGAAAATTTAGAGAGTTAGACAAATTTTGAGAAAAATTTTTATAATTCAAAATTTGGTTTTTAAATTGAAACTTGAATGGTTAAACAAATAGTATAGTTTGAACCATGGGAAAGTAGAGAATTTGAAAAAATAATAATAATAATGGGTCTTTAAAAAAAGAATATGTTATGGAAAGTTAATTAAACTGTTTGGTTTTGAAAAATAGTAATGGGTATGGGACCATTCTTCCTAACTAGTAATTTCGAGGACGAAATTCTTTTAAGGGAGGAGGAATGTGACGATCCGGAATTTTTAAGCAATTTAAATTGGAATATTTAACTGATTTTAATGTTTAAAAGTAAATTTTTACTTGAATTACGAATATCACAATTTATTTGATAATTGAATTTTTAAATTTAAATAAGTGAAGTTGGGTAAATTGTTGAATATGAAAATTTAAGCTTGTTAAAAATAATTTGAAGGCTTATAAAATTTATATTGATAATACTGAGAATAATAAAATTTTTAAAATTGAGTTTAACAGTGATTTGTTCGGTTTTGAAATTTCATCGTTTAAATTGATTTAAAAATAGCCTTCCGAGGAACAGTCCTGGAATTCGACGAAACCAGTTCCATTGGATCCGTAATATTGAATTATTATCGGATTTCAAATTTCGTAGTGATTGGAGTTGTTATGTGAGCATACGATATATAAACGTGTTGAAATTTACAACGATGGTTTAATTTAAATTTTATAAGTATATTATCACATAAGCAACATCACAACCGAAAATCGTTCCTGAGCACGCCGACTTTCTTTCATCTCCGTGTTCCCTCTTTCAATAACATCACGCGAAGATCACATCGCCTCCATTTCCAAATCACGTCGCTTTTATCTTTCAGCCGAAGCCATTATTCCTTTTTTTTTTTAAATCTCGAGTTCCCCAAACAGATTGTTTTCGAATCAAAATATATAATGGCCGAAGCCGATAGCCCTTTCTCGAATTAGTGGCGGCTAAGGTCGAATCGAACCGCACATGTTCGACGCGAAGGGGAGCAAGGTCAGGTAGGGAAGCGAGGCGACCTAGGAGGAGGAATTCGCGAGCTCGCGTGCGACAGTAGGGGGCTAGGGCATAGTTCGGCAGGAGGTGTCGTGGCGCAAGCGATCGCTTGGGGGGTAAAGCCAGAGGGAGGAGATGGTGAGGCGGTGTGTGTGCAGGTCTCGCGACTTCGGTAGGAAGCAGGGCCACGTGCGATTTTTGTCAGATCGAGGTGGTGTTGCGGTAGGCGATGGCACGCTTGAGGGTTTGGGATCATGCGATTATAAGGGTTCGAGTTGTAAGGTATAATTTACCTTTTGTTTCCGTTTTAATTAAATTAAATTTATTTATATATGTGTATACCCAGTAATTTAAAGAAAAAAATATATACAAGTAAAAAAATATATATGTATATATATATATAAATGCACATGCTTATTTAATTTAATTATGTGTATAGTCAGGACTTTGGAATGGTGAGTTTTACTCTATAAATGCACATAGTTTATGTAGGATTACGTTTTAAAATTTTATATGGATTATTTTCTAAGTATAAATGAAATTTCAAAAAAAGATAAAAAGAAAAATAAAATAATGGAGTATGGAAATATTTTTTTTATCTAACCTATTTAATTATTTTAGTCACTAAGAATAATTTATTAAAGGAAATTAGTTTAAATTAAATTTTTAGTTAATCAAATTAATAAATGATAATAGTTGTACGATTGGTTCAAATAATAATAAATCATGTTACGTCTATTCAAGGTCTGGAAGCGGGGAGAAAACTAGTAGGTTAGATCAGATTGCAGGTTAAAAATCAAAGGTGAGTTAATCTCACTCAGTTAATTTAAATTTAAACTTAAATGATTAAATTTAAATAATTGTTTGAATAGTTGAAATTGATTGAGGTGCTATAGTATGGTATATTCTGGAATTGGCATATTATTGTGCTAACATCTGTGGATCCTGGGAAAACAGGTTGGAGGGATCCAACTGGATCCCTCAACATTTATTATTTAATATTCTCTGATGTGATTACTTGATATTCTATGATGAATATATTGGAATATTGAATGTTGTGGTTTGATTGGAAATATTTGGGTATAATGAATTACCAAAAATATATAAATTGGGTTTTGGAAAGAAAATAAAGGAAGTAAATTTGTAAACGAAATAATCTTATAAAATTAAATAAATTAAGAATGAATTGAAAAAGAAACGGAAATATGTTAAATACTAATAAATAACTTCGAGTATGAAAAGAAAAGGGTTTGAATAAACAGTAATTAATGAATTGTAAAATTATGTGATATTAAATTAAATGAATAAAAAACTATTTTAAACTTAAAGTTTTAAATTTATTTAAAGGTATAAGAAGTAATTTGAGAAATCTAAATTGGTATTTCAATTAAAAGTATTTTAAAATCATAATTGAGAAATAAAATATGAAATTAAAGGATTTTTGAATAAAGGAAGTAAATTGAAAATCAATGTGGAAATTGATTTAAGTGTTTGAAATTGGATATTTGGAAGAATAAATTCAAGGTGGGAATTTATTAAAGGAATGAGAGAAATTGTTTAAAAGTAAATAGTGATTTATTTTTAAAGGTTGTGAAGAGAAGTATATTTCTCTGGATAGCCAAGTACGTTTTCAAAGTAAGTTTTTAAATAAAATAAAGGTTTTAATGTTGTTTTATAAAGTATGTTTTTGGAAATTTATTATTTCTAAATGTTTAAATTCTAAAGTAAATATTTATTCAAATCTATTACCGTAGTAATAATTTATAAAGAGGGACAGTAATTCTGTCTTAAAGGTGAAAATCTAGTTTATATTTATAAGGTAACCTTATTTTCAAATATTCATATAGTATATATTTTTAATCAATTATTGAAGTAGTTTTAATTTAATTATTTTAAAGTAAATTCTAAAGTAAGTAATTTGTTAATCTATTATCGTAATAATTATTTTATGAATGATTAGGTATTTTGTTTAAAGAAGAAAATCTGGTTATATTTATAAAGAAAATTTATATAAGTATTATTTAAAATTAAGTACTAAAGTAAAATTTTCTAAATTAAATATTAAACATACTTTACAATTAAAGTGTTTTGAAATTATTATTATTTTTTTTAAAAAAAAAATCTAAAATCTTGTGCTTGGTGATTCCAGTGGAAATATAAATATTTGGAATTTATTTTGAGAAAGGACGATAGTTTGAAAACTGTTTTCAAAGGGGTTTGAAAGTGAAAATATATCTTGTAAAGATATTTTGAGATAAATAAATAATTTGGAAAATTATTTATTAGTTGATGGTTGTTTGTGAATATCAATTGATAGTTAAATAACCGACTATCAATATTAGCCATATACGTTGATCGTTTCGAAGAGACCGAGATCGACATTTATTTCTCGAAAACCACTTCAATCTGGTTTATACGTTTCGTGGAAACGAGTTTAGACTCGAAGATGGAGAAGTGAAGTGCAAGGGCTACTCGCTACTAATCCTGAGGATATTTCCAAAATGGATGTAGTAGGAATAGTGCCTTCGGTTCCGTTCGAACCTGGGACGGACTTGTATGGATGAATGCTTGCGAAACATCGTCAGGTGGACGATGGGTATTCTAAGGGATATATTCTAAAAAGGTAACGCTTAGCCTCAAGCCTCATCATATGGGAATGGCTGAAAATCAGGGGTTATGCAGCAAGTCTTCGTAGGTAGCCCCCATTGGAGGGTGAGGTCATCCGTCTAGATGTCCCTTTTATTTCGGCTTAGTGGGCGGTTGCTGATCCCAACCGCGGGGTGATCTTGCTCGAGACTGTCCAGTGAGAGATGGTTCCGGTCTTGTGTTGCAGGAGAGTTAGGGTGGCTCCTCGGTACGCTGATCTAGACCATGTACTGTGGCAGGTGGTACCCCAGTGCCTAGACATTAGTTGGAATCCATTTTCCCTACGCGCCCGTACTGTTTTGATTGTGCCCAACTATTGCTGAAACGTGAGATGCAAGCATTTCAGTTAGATTCTATTTTACTTTCTATAGACACTATTATAATATCAGAGGACTTTAATAAAAATGTTTTAGCTATCATAAGGTAAAAACCCGACATGTTTATTTGTGGCGTGGTCTTACGAGATGCCTTTGTTTTCAAAGGATTTTGAAACTTTAATAATCAATTGGTTGTGATTTTCTCACGCTGGTAATCCAGACTGACTCGGGTATTATTTAACTGTAATGCTTGGGTCAGACCTAGTATTATAGGATACAGGATATGTTGCTGTGGAGCTCAGGAGATGAGCTGGATGATGATACGTACTCTCGTACTTGTATATATATATATATATATATATATATATATATATATATATATATATATATATATATATATATATATATATATATCCGCTGCGTTGAGTTGTTGTGTATCCATTTGTAGGATATTGATGTTGAGTTGTGATTGATGTACTCTGATGATGTAATATATAAAAAGAGATATTTGATTTTTGAGGAAAGATCATTCATTTATCTATTATATTTTACTCCACTGCAATGGATAGATTCTGTTAATGTTTTCTATTTTCTTCTTCTACCTCTTCTTCTTTAAACCCAAATGGTTCGTATTTCTATACAACTTGAGTGGATTGTTGTAGAATAGTGTTAACTCAAGGGGTACGGATTTGCGGTCTGTTACACCAGATTGGTTTGGAGCAAAATTTTATAAAGTACACTAGAAGGATATTAAAAAATGATTGTTTGAAGCAATAAATGAGTTATAGTCAAGGAAAATTTTTGAAAAGTATAAATCACACACATATTACCTTAGTTCCAAAAGTTGAAGTTCCTAATAACCTTGGTGACTATAGACCAATCTCTTGTTGTAATTTTATATACATAATTAAAGCAATAATTCTTTGTAATAGAATAAAAGTGTTTTTGAAATATATAATTTTTAAGAATCAATCTGCACTTATTAGCTCAATGATAACAAATTTTAATCAAGGAAATAAAAATAAAATTTGTATAAAAGTAGATTTGCATAAGGCTTTAGATAAAGTAAAGAGACATTTTATAGTACATATGATGAAACAACTAGGGTTTAATGAAATTTTTTATTCTTTATTGGAGGAATGCATTAATAATGTTACTTACTCTATTCTAATAAATGGTTCTCCGAGTGGTATAATTGAAGTATAAGGCAAGGTGATCCCCTTTCACCTTACTTATTCACAATAGCCATGGTGTTTTTTCAACACAAAAGGAATTAGAACAAATCAAAGGAAATTTAAAAGTAATTAATAGAACTAAACCAGGTATAACTCATTTACTCTATGCAGATGACTTTCTGTTGTTTCTAAATGCAGTTGAGGACAATACTAGCACCTTGATAAAGATATTTGGAAAATGATTGAGCATGCAGGTCTGCAGATAAACGAATGCAAGAGTAAAGTGTTTTTAGCAAAGCATGCACAAGAAAATCGAAAGTTTTGAATATCTTAAAGTTTCAAATGGGAGAGTTGCCTATCAAATATTTAATCTACTGCTAGTATGAATCAAATAAATGATAAGGATTGTGTAAGGCTATTGGATTTAATACAAGGCAAATTAGAAGGATGGTCTAGCAAACATCTCTCACTAGCTGGCACATTAGAATTAACTCACACAGTCATCACTGTTATTATCACTATTGGCCACAAACTCACAATTTTCCAATAAAATCAATTCAAAAAATAGAGATAATGTGTGCTAACTTCAGACGGAAAGGAAAATTTCACAAAGTCAACTGGAAAACTGTCTACAAATTAAAGAAATTAGGATGCATGGGCTTGAGAAATTTCAGCGATTTAATGCAGTATGTAATCTAAATTTTTTTTGGAAATCATAAGAAGGAAAATCTTTTTGGGCATATTGGATGAAAGAAAAATATCACAAAAACAAGAAATGCCGATAGAAAATCATTACTCTTTTACTTGGAAAAACATTCGACAATGCAGAGAAACAAGAATCAGATATCTTGGTAGGCAATTGAAAGAAGGAAAACAAACTAGTTTCTAGTTTGACCTGTGGATTCACGGTAAATTTTTTGTAAATCTGTTTGGATGGTTTATTATATATTAATTTGGAGATGTGAATTCTAAAGTAGATTTCTTCATTCAAAATCATAAATGGAGT
Organism: Allium cepa; assembly: GCA_030765085.1. NCBI lineage: Eukaryota > Viridiplantae > Streptophyta > Magnoliopsida > Asparagales > Amaryllidaceae > Allium > Allium cepa. The sequence goes on from CM060944.1 coordinate 448,969,785, forward strand.
ACAAACTCTAAAGCAGCAACATCAATGTTCAAAACAACAATAGAAAACTTAACAATAAATCTAGTGTCTCAACAAATAAATGAAAATAGAAACTAAAATCAGAAGACAAATTTTCATTCAAAAACATATAGGACAACATAAAAGAGATGAAACTGAGTTGGATTAGCATTCTATTATTTTGGAATAAAAAAAACTACCCAAAAATGGCAAATTGTGCCTATTTCGCAACAACGAACGGACTGCCTACCAGAGTTAAATGCAAAAAATGCAATAAAAAGGGAGAAGATAAATGCTTTCTACGTAAAATAAACCCAGAAGACAGTGAACGTTTATTTTTTAAATGTGCATACTCTACGCATATTTGGTCTATTGCAAAAGAAAAGCTCGAATTCAGCCAAAATCACGAAATACCGAATATAAGGAGAACATCCAACACATTAACGAAAAATTCAAACATAAAACTAAAGAATTCAATTGGGAAAGTATCATCATCTCAACTAGTGCTTATCATATATGGAAATAGCAATCATACAGAAGCAACCAAATGCAAGAGACATATGAAACATTTAACTAAGAGGAGCAATTGAAGATGTACTTACAAGGCGGGAAATTTAACTTTGATATTTACCATAGTAGAATAAGCAGACGTGGTAAGGAAGATTGCAGGGTTGCATAAAGAGGTGGCCAACTCAAAAATCATACCTGCAATGGATATAAGACAATCAATATAGATCGTGAAAGCAAAAATAATGGAAAATATACAATCCCTTTACCTTATATGAGTGGGATCTTCCACTCACACAAAGCACAACCAGAAGCATAATCTGCCTACGAATAATGTTTAGAAGATATTAGATATCATCCCGAACTCAAATGGTACTATTACCGAAGCGGGCTAAATAACAAAGTTTATCACATATCTGTACGGAATCAAGGAAAGAGTAGTTGTCAGAATAAAGTACGCAATTATGGAACTGAGTTAAGGAATCGGGATACTTCCAATCTCGAAGCACTTACATTGAAGGTGGCCGATCCCACGCTCAATTCAAAAGCAACTCCTAGAAGGGATGTAAACATTTATTTAGTAACTACAATTTGAATAATAATACCAATAAAAGTTCTAATCAACCTTTTCTCTTACCAGATTTGAGCTAGAACCACCATGCGCGTAGCTATATCCTTGATGAAATTCGTCCCCCATTATAAGGAAATTTTAAGCAGCAAAGGCATTAATAATTAAATATTAAGTGATAGTCTTCACAGAAGCAAGCTTAAGTATCAAGATCATCACTTATTGTTAGTGACAAAATCGAAAGCAGCAAGCCCCAAAATCAACTTGTGACGACCCACCTTTCATTCCACAGAAGGACGCATCATCATTAAGAAAGAAAGATGTAGAAAAGAGAAAAGATAGGAAAGAAAGAACTAAACAATATCAGAATCTCACAGCGGAATGAATAAAATATATTACATCACATAGTATTTACATAATAGACATCATCTATCAGAGTCATATAGCTTAATACATCACGGTAAATAGTCATGAAGACCTGTCTATACATTACAACCAAAATACAATAGAGCTACTGACACGGCGGAAACACAATATCTATATACGCTGAAGCCTCCTTCTCTAAATCTCCCCCATAATTCGTCAAAGCTAACCTAAATCCCTTGGCTACTCGTAAAAATTTGAGTGCCCAAGAGTTTTAAGAAAACAGAAGATAAACACTGGGTCAGACATGGTTCTGGTGTGAGTAAACGGGTTAAAGTTGCTTAACTTTGAAAATCATTTGAAAACAAATGTATCTCGTAAGACCACGCCACAACTAAACATGTCGGGTTTTACCTTACGATAACCAAACATTTGATGGGAAATCCTGTGATATTATAATAGCGTCTAGGGTTTTCAAGTAAAATAGAAAATAGCTGGAATGCATACATCTCACGCTCCAACATAGTTGGACACAATCAAAACGTACGACACTTATTGGAGACTGGATTCCATACAATGGCAGGGCTACTAGGGTACCGCCCGTCACAGTACCTCGTCTAGATCAGAGTATCGAGGATCCACCCTAATCCCTTGCAACACAAGACCAGAACTATCCCTTACTGGATAATCTCTAACAAGACAATCCCGCAGTTGGCGCGACCAACCGCCCACTAAGCCGAATAAAAAGGGACCTCTTGACAGGGGAAAATCTCGTCCTACTTGGGCTCGACTCACTTAACCTTACCGCACCTTCCCTGTTTTAGCCATTTCCGGTTGATGAGGCTTGAGGCTACGATTACCTTTTAAACACATATCTTGGAATGCTCACCATCCTCTAATGACAAGGGTCTGAAAGCATCCAATCCATACAATTTCATTCCGGCTTCGAACGAAACCGAAGGCACTATCTTGCTACACTAATTTTGGAATCACCCTACGATTTAACAACAATAGCCCTTGCACTCTAAATCTTCATCTCGATCGAAGGAACTATCTCCACTGAACTCGTTTTGGAATCACCCTTAGAGGTAACGAAATAGAGCTTCCTCTTTGAATCTTGATCTTCACTTGAGATTTCACGACCTATCGCTTAATTTGAATCGATGTGGTTTTCCGATATCCAATTTAGAAATCTGATCCCGGTCTCATCGAAATCCAAAATGCCGTTTTAGTGTCCAAGTTATTTAAGTTAAAAGCAATTTAATTTATATTTAGAGTAACATATTAATACAAATTGATAATTCACATTATCACATATTAATAATCCATATAACCGAACCATGTTGCTAGGCCAACCTAAAGGTGATCTTCACCTTTCATGTGCATGACTCTTTGCCTTCCTCCACTTATAACTTCCATTCTCTTCACCACCTCGCCTCTAGCCATGCCTTTGCTCACCATAGCCGAGCCTAATTGCACAAAATCATCTTGGCCGAGCATGCTTTGAAGTGATCTGGCCTATTTGTGAAGTGGTCGAGCCCAATGGCTTGTTCGAGCAATTCTAGGTCATTTTTGATTCATATTTCCATCATTTTATTCATCTTTTGTTTGTGTTGAATCATATATTTATATATGTTCTATTTGTTTGCGTACAAGATTTGGAATTTTGACTCTCCATATACTCAAGTTTGAATCATGCTTTGTCGTGCCTTTTTGTGCTTTGTAGAGTTTGGATGTGTGTTTTGAATTTGATTCTAGCTTTTAAAAGGTGAGTTTATCACTCTCGACATTCGTACTTTTATAATTGTGAAAGGATGATAAATGAATATGTAAAACTGATATGTTATGTTCATATATGCCTGTGATATATTTATATGATGTTACAAGCTGTTTATATATCTGTTACATCATCTGTTATGATATTATATGCTATACTGTTATTTTATTTTCTGTTCTCATCACTGCAAGTTCCCTGTTTAAATAGAACCACTATGGGTTGAAATGTTACATACCCGAACGGACTTTAGAATAAGGAAAAATCATTAAGAGCTGAAATGATAGGCTCAAGTGATTTTTATTGTATTTGACTTACTTGGGATTGTGGGTTTGAAATGATAGAACCTAGGTTTTCCTTTCAAATTACGGATTGAAATGATACATATCTGTATCAACTGACCTAGGTTAGAAAATATTATACAGACCCATGGTTAATATTTTTAAGTAATATTTTCCTAAAAATTTATTAAGTATTTTGAATTTTTAGAATCTGAAATTTTAACTTAAAATTTGATTTAAAGATTTGAAATATAATGAGATATTGGCTTTCAACAAGTTAAAATTTTATAAGTTTACAATTGGTTTAAATTATTATTTAAAAAATCTTTATTTGGTTTTAAAGGGTAATTTAAAGATCTTTGTTTGTGATAAATAACTTAATAATTAAATTTGATTAATATGGAATTTTAACCTAACCTGGTAATTGCAATCAGCTATTAGTTTTGTAATGAATATTGTTTGTATATTAAATAATGTATTTTGAATTGATAAAATGAAATGCAGTTTTGATTGGACTTTGTAATAAATTTATTTAATTTGAAATCATTGTTATTTGATGTCTAAATGAATAGATTTATAAAGAAAATTTGATTGTATATTAACTAGGATAAAGTATTTTATTTATGAAGTGGATATGTTGGAAAATGAAAAATTATGTTTTAATTGGAAACGTATTTTTGAAATATAACTTAACTTAAAATTTGGAAATTTGGTTTTCAAATGGAAATTGTAAGTTAGGTTCTTAACTTAAAATTTGGAAATTTGGTTTTTAAATGGAAATTGTAAGTTAGGTAAATAAATGGAAATTTTGTTTTATTTATGGAATGGGTATTTCAAAATCAAATACTAAGTTAATTGTAAATAAAAAGTCAAGAAATTAGTGTACTTTTGACTTAATAAGTGAATTATTATTTAAATTGAATATTTATTCATAAAATTTTATTCTATTAAATCATAAGTTAAATGATATCCAAATGAGTATTTTCTGAAGCGTGATATATGATTTTTATAAGTTAAAATGGATAAAAATTTAAATTTTAATGTGGCTGAAATGTTAGTATAAAATCTGGAATTTTATTGGTAGCACTTCAAAAATGCTGTGGTTTTTGGATAGCATTTGCTAAGTGCTATCAACTCCGAAACTTAACTAGGTTCTAAAATAACTAAACACCTATCACAGCACTTTATAAGTGCTTCTGTTTCTAAATTTGAAATATTTCTGAAAATAACTACATAACTACCACAACACTTTATAAATGCAGTTGTTTCTGAATTGAATTGTTTTGAATAACTAAACACCTATTACTGCACTTTATAAGTGATGCTGTTTCTGAAATTGAGCTGTTTTGAAATAACTAAATACCTACCGTAGTACTTTATAAGTGCTGCTGTTTTTGAATTTGACATTGTTTTAAAATATCACTATATCTACCGTAATACTTTATAAATGCTGTTGTTGTTGAAATTTACAATGTATTGGAAATTTTATAATTGAATGAATGAACTTAGAAATGTTCCAACTCTGAAATGAATATTATTTGGTATTGAATTTGAATGGTTTAAATGAATATTATTTTAAAGGTGTTATGATTTTCTAGTATTATGATTTTCAAAGGATAACATTTCCAAATTGTCATGATTTCAAAGTATTATGGTTTCAAAGTATTATGGCTTCAAAGTGTTGGTTTCAAAGTTGCTATAACTTTGAAAGTACTATGGTCTTGGAAATAAAATAATTTGAAATTGTATTTAAGTAGGAATTGTCTTTAATTATATTAATTTGAAACTTACTGATATTGAAGGTCTATGAATATGACTTTATAAAGTGGTTTGGGTTAAAATAATTTAAAGGAATATTTCAAGTTTAATAAATTGAAGAAAATATTAAGTGATTCGGAAATTTGGGTTTTATTTAAATGATACAGTATTACTTTGGTTTTGAAATGGAAATGATATATTGATTTGGTTTTGAAATGAAATAATATAGTATTTAGTTTGAAACGGATATTATTTTAGAAGTATATGGATTTGGAAATATTACCATTTTTTGAAAATGGGTATTATTTTGGAAAGTAACGGTATTTGAATTTTCAATGGTTTTGGAATAGAAATAGTTTGAAATAAATATTCATGGGTTATAATAACGGTTGGTTGTTGAAGAGACCGAGAACGGATATAGGCATACTCTCTGTCGACACTGAAAACCACTTTAACACTGTGTACGCGGTGGAGCTTCCAAAATGAAGTAGGATGGTGGTGGCGTTCCTTTGAGGTATATGCGTGGACCCGACTCGCGTGAGTTGGCATAAGGTGGCTAAAATAGGAGCGATTTACGGGCTAAGGAGGTAGCTTCTCTTATCGAACACACTCCTTCCGTTATATTACGTTGTGATTGACTAGGGCCCTTTTTATTTTGGGGGTGTGGCTCGATGTGGGCGGTAGTGGCTGCTATGCGTTACCACCAGTCCGAAAGCGTAATTGGTGTATCTACCCTGGCATTGCCTAGTTGTGCCCTGTCACCTACCCTTGCGCGCCTTGTACGAGTTTGGTTTTCTCTCGTTGCCCATAAAGTATCCTCTGGTGGCTTTCCGATCAGGAGGGACTATGATATTGGATGGACTACTGGGACTATTACGTGTTAAGGTGGAAAATGTAAAGCCTTAACGCTATTTAAAAGTAAGCTTATTTTACCGTAGGCATTATTATAATAGCGTATATTACTACATATTAAATAGTTTAATGGATCCTTAGAGGATGGGCGGTCCTAAGCATCCTTAAAGTTACTTTTACCTTTCTATTACAGCTCACTTGAGTTGGTTTACATCGTATAAGTATGTATGTCCTGACTCCAGTGTTTTGTGTTTTGCTTTACGCTCGGGTCAGACTGAGTGATACGGCATTTGAGACTCACCTTCGGAATTGGAGTTTTGCTCGAAGATCCAGCTATCTATTTCGTTTCGGTTATCCAGTTGATTCCAGTGATGTATTCTAATTGTACATGATTATCATATTGAGACTTCGGTTGTATCTTGTCACTTCTGGTGTAGTCTGTTTAACTCTGATGTACATTTATATAGTAGCTTCATGAACTACTATTTCTTGATTCCGCTGCATTATTATTTTACTATGTGTCTATGATCTGTGATTTATTCACTACATATTCTGAGTTTTTCCAAAGTTACATTAACAATTCGGTATTTTAAGCTATTCAAGTCAGACATGTGTGGTTTTATTGTCGATTTGAATGGTCCAAAATAGCGGATCACTAAAGTTGGTATTAGAGCTTTGGCTTTGAGGCAAAACTTAGCATATATGGTAAATTTATTTACAGACTTTCGTTCAAGCTTGAAGCTCTTTCTCTTTGACTCTGTTTCCTTTGAATTTTGGAACATTCCCTCGGTTCTGAAAACCATTCTTTTCCCTCACTATTCGTCTTCTTTTGATTTTGGAGTATCCCATAACTCCACTTCGAATGAGCTTCATAATGAGTCGGCGGTCTCGCCAATCTCAAATGACTTGTAAAAGGGGTGAAGCCCTTTTACAATAGGCACTGATTCATCAGAGATTTATATATATTCTCGATTTGGATGCTAGTATCTCGTGCTGTCCCGAATTCTACCTTTTGAGGTCGAACGTACATTTGCCTCGGAATTCTGCATCAATCTAATTCTTGAAGTTGCGGTTAACCCAGTTAAGGTTGCCCGCGATTTATAGAAGATTATCCATTTCCCTTATTCTGTTAGTTAATCATCTTATCTTTTGTTCCAACTTATCCTCAAATAAAAAATTTCTTTGATTTGAGTTAATCAAATTTGAATCTCTATCCTTACTTTGAAATCTATTCCTGTATAGTGTATTTGTAAATCTATATTTAAAAATGTTTTACATATTGTGTTGTTTGAGTTGCTGATGTTGATTTGGGTTTTCGATCGATTCATCTGATCAAAGTTATTGATAGGATCTCCAAAACACTTGAACAGAGAAAACCGACACAATATAGTTTCAAATTTAGTAAATGAAGTAAATCTTGTATAATTATATATATATATGTATGTATAATTTTTTGAATTTTGTAGTTAATTGAATTGGATGTTGAGAAATAATATTTGGCTCTGTACATAAAGCTTGTAACAATTTGCTTTTGTCTCACACACACACACACACACACACACACACACACACACACACATATATATATATATATATATATAATTGAACTATAAATCGTGGCTATAAATTAATTTGGAAATTTAAATGAGTTTAGAACAAGAAACTAAGAATTTGATTTCCAACAGTTTCAAACTTTGTGTCTAAAGTTTCAAAAGGGTGCATTCTTTAAAGTACTTCAAGTAGAAATTGTTTCAAAGAATTTTTAAGTTATAAATCAGTGCTCTTTTCTTTATCGCTGGAAAATAATTTCGGTGGCGACTGCAGCTTCATCAACATTTATTTTCGAGTTTCGAAGTGTAGAGACTATTCTGTAGTTTTGCTATAGTCTTGCTTTGGAAAATTAAATTGATTTGCATTTTTAAATACGACTTAAGATTTAAATTCATATATATTGGGTATACTTATTTATCTCTAAAATAGTTTGAAGTTAATTGGAAATTTAATTCTTAAATTTTATCTTAAAGGATGATTTCAGATATAAAATGAAGCCAAAATTTTGAATAAATGATTAAGCTTGAGATAAATGAACAAGAAAGTTTTATTTGTATAATATTCAATTGCATTCCAACATAACTTACCTTAATTATTAAAATTTAACAATGTAATTGGATAATGTACAATATAAAAAAAGATTTTATAAATAAAATTTGAGTGTTCATAATAAATGTTATGCACTTAAATTTTAGTTATAAAAGGATAATAAAGGTAAATAGAATAAGAGTTAATTGAATAATTTACAATATAAAATGGTGTTAAAGGAATTTGTAAATAAATTGGAATAGATATAATAAATGTAATTATACTTAATATATGTGATTAGATATATATTAAGTGGAACAAAGCTAATAATGACTTTTAATAAAGAAGAATTAAATTTATCGAATAAATTATAAGTATAATAAATAATTTTTCCAAATTCATGATTTTAGAAATTATTAATTTGAGATAATTGGATGATAAAATAATGAAATTAGAAATAGTTAAGATTATTTAACTTAGGTGAAAATTAAAAGGATGAAATCAATTATTAACTTAAGTTGAAATTTTCATGGCTTTTAAATTTATTATCTTATTTTGTTTTCCAATCTATCTTTCTTTCGGGGTTCCTATTCTTCTGCATCCTAAGTCGGGAAATTCAATTCTGAATTGATTTTATTCCTAAAGTCCGACCTGTTGTTCTTCCTCCCAAAAGAATTTATCTTCCCCTATCAGTTGTGGAAACATTTCAAGAATCTTTGGTACTCACTTGAATCTGAGCACTGCTTACCATCCACAGACCGGCGGTCAAACGGAAAGAGTGAATCAGATTCTAGAGGATCTTCTTCATGCTTGTGTTCTTGATTTTGGAGGATCTCGGGAAGATTGTCTCCACCTTGTTGAATTTACCTATAATAACAGTTCTCTGGTATAAATTCAATCTTCTTTTCATCGTGTCTTGATCCTAACTCATTCCATCCCGGTTTACTTGTTTTCCTTATCTCGCTTCTTTTCAGGGACGAAAATTTTTGAGTGGGGGAGAGTGTAACAACCCATAATTTTTTAAGTGTTTTAATTTAATTTTATTTGAAAACTTTGATTTTTAAATCATTAAAAATTGAATTTCTGGAATTTTCCATTGTAACTTTGGATTTTGCTTGTTATGTATTTTCCCAGTTACAATAAAATAAACATTTCCTGAAAATTTTATATTTCGGTCAACTGAAAGTCAAAGTTTGACCATAGTTGAAAATTTTAAATTTGAATTCTAATCTTTTTTCTGAAACTGTATTTTATTGTAATATTAATTCTGCTCTTTGTTTCGTCAAAATTTGTTTTATACTTTTAAAATTAGATAAAATACCGTGTTTTTACACGCAATGATTTTCTATATTTTATTTTCTATTTTTCCTATGTTTATTTCTCTAGTTTTTGTTTCCAATTTTAATTTGTATACACTTTGATTATATTTATTTGACTTTTGATTGGTTTTTTTTTAATAATAGTTTAGAAATTAAAAGAGACTAGAGTTACATTGCTTTAACTAACGACTCTTCCTTCGCCTAACCTTTCAATTTGCCTAGCCACTCTTCTCCACATCTTTAGCCGTTCATTTTTCAAACCGTAGCCGCTATCTAGTTTTCTAAATCACGCACAAAATTTCTCACCTCTCATCTCATTTTCGTTCTAAAAGAAAAATAATAATAAAGCAAGCTCTAATTCCATGGCTCTCTTCCCCTCTTATTCTTTTTCTTTGTTTGCCTCAAGCTATGCTTGACCTCCACCTTCTAGCCGACCTCTCCTCCATACCACGACCACCATGCCGATCATCACCCCTTGCCATAGTCGTGACCATAGAACCCAAATCCCTTAACCAAAACTTGTTTAAACCTTAGCCGAACTCCATAGTCACCATCTCTTCCCTTCTTCGCCTCGACCACCCTTTTTTTCACCACCTTCCACCCCTTGGCCATGACCATCCCCTTGCCTTGAACCCTAGCAGCTTACGACCGAACCATGTTGCTAGGCCGAACCCAAAGGTACCCTTGACCTTTCATGTGCATGACTTTTTTCCTTCCTCCACTTATAACTTCCATTCTTTTCACCACCTCACCTCTATCTATGGCTTTGCTCGCCATAGTCGAGCCTAGCTTGCAAAATCATCGTGGCTGAGCATGCTTTGAAGTGATCTAGCCTATTTGTGAAGTGGTCGAGCCCAATGGCCTTGGTCAAGCAATTCTAGGTCATTTTTGATTCATATTTCCATTGTTTTATTCATCTTTTGTTTGTGTTGAATCATATATTTATACATGTTGTATTTGTTTATGTACAAGATTTGGAATTTTGACTCTCCATCTACTCAAGTTTGAATCTGCTTTGTCGTGCCTTTTCATGCATTGTGGAGTTTGGATGTGTGTTTTGAATTTGATTCTAGCTTTTAAAAGGTGAGCTTATCAATCTCGACATTCATACTTTTATAATTGTGAAATGATGACAAGTGAATATGTAAAATTGATATGTTATGTTCATATATGCCTGTGATATATTTGTGTAATGTTAAATGCTGTTTATATATTTGTTACACCATCTGTTATGATATTATATGCTATACTGTTATTTTATTTTCTGTTCTCATCACTACAAGCTCCCTGTTTAAATAGAATCACGGCTGAAATGATACATACACGAACGGACTTTAGAATAAGGAAAAATCATTATGAGCTGAAATGATAGGCTCGAGTGATTTTTATTGCATTTGATTGGGATTGTGGGTTTGAAATGATAGAACCCGGATTTTCCTTTTAAATTACGGATTGAAATGATACATTCTTGTATCAGCTGATCTAGGTTAGAAAATATTATACAGACCCATGGTTAATATTTTTAAAGTAATATTTTCCTAAAAATTTATTAAGTATATTGAATTTTTAGAATATCTTAAAATTTAACTTAAAATTTGATGTAAAGATTTGAATTGCAATGAAGTATTGCCTTTCTACAAGTTAAAATTTTACAAGTTGATAATTGGTTTAAATTGTAATTTAAAAATCTTTATTTGGTTTTAAATGGAAATTTAAAGATCTTTATTTGTGTTAAATAACTTAATAATTAAAGTTGTTTAATATGGAATTTAAACCTAAACTGGTACTTGCAATCAATTATTAGTTTTGTAATGAGTATGGTTTGTATATTAAATAATCTATTATGAATTGATAAAATGAATGCAGTTTTGATTGGACTTTTTAATAAATTTACTTAATTTGAAATCATAGTTATTTGATGTCTAAATAAATAGATTTACAAAGAAAATTTAATTATATATTAACTAGGATAAAACATTTAATTTATGAAGCGGATATGTTGGAAAATGAAAAATTATGTTTTAAATGGAAATCTATTTTTGAAATATGATTAACTTAAAATTTGGAAATTTAGTTTCTAAATGGAAATTTTAAGTCAAGTAAATAAATGGAAATTTAGTTTTATTTATGGAATGGATATTTAAAAATAAAGTATTAAGTTAATTGTAATAGAAAGTTAAGAAATTAGTGTACTTTTGACTTAATAAGTGAATTATTGTTTAAATTGGATATTTGTTCATAAATTTTTTCTATTAAATCACTATCCAAATAAATATTTTCTGAAGCATGAAATATGATTTTTATAAGTTAAAATGGCTAAAAATTGAAATTTTAATGTTGCTGAAATGATAGTATAAAATCTCGAATTTTGTTGGTAGCACTTCAGAAATGCTATGATTTTAGGATAGTATTTGCTAAGTGCTATCAATTCTGAAACGTAACTAAGTTCTGAAATAACTAAACACCTATCACCGCACTTTATAAGTGTCGTTATTTCTGAATTTGAACTATTTCTGAAATAACTAAATAACTACTACAGCACTTTATAAATGCATTTGTTTCTAAACTGAATTGTTTTGAATAACTAAACACCTATTACAACACTTTATAAGTGTTGCTGTTTCTGAAATTGAGCTGTTTTGAAATAAATAAATACCTATCGTAGTACTTTACAAGTACTGCTATTTTTGAATTTGATAATGTTTTGAAATATCACTATATCTACCTTAACATTTTATAAATGTTGATGTTGCTGAAATTTACGATGTATTGGAAATTTTATTATTGAATGAATGAACTTAGAAATTTTACAACTCTGAAATGAATATTATTTGACATTGAATTTAATTGGTTTAAATGAATATTATTTTAAAGGTTAGGATTTTCTAAGTATTATAATTTTCAAAGGATAACATTTCCAAAATGCCATGATTTCAAAGTATTATGGTTCCAAAGTATTATGGCTTCAAAGTATTAGTTTCAAAGTTGTTATAACTTTGAAAGCACTATGGTCTTGGAAATAAAATTATTTGAAATTGTATTTAAGTAGGAATTGTCTTTAATTATATTAATTTAAAACTTATTGGAATTGAAGATTTAAGAATATGAATTTATAAAGTGGTTTGGGTTAAGATGATTTAAAGGAATATTTCAAGTTTAGTAAATTGAAGGAAATATCCAGTGATTTGAAAATTTGGGTTTTATTTAAATGATATAGTATTACTTTGGTTTTGAAATGAAAATGATATATTGATTTGGTTTTGAAATGAAATAATATATATTTAGTTTGAAATGGATATTATTTTAGAAGTATATGGATTTGGAAATATTACCATTTTTGAAAATGGATATTATTTTGGAAAGTAATGGTATTTGAATTTTAAATGGTTTTGGAATAGAAATAGTTTGAAATAAATATTCATGGGTTATAATAATGGTGGGTTATTGAAGAGACCGAGATCGGATATGGGCATACCCTCTGTCGTTACCGAAACCACTTTAACAACCGTGTACGCAATGGAGATTCCAGAATGAAGTAGGATGTCGGTGGCGTCCCTTTGAGGTATATACGTGGGCCCAACTGTTGTGAGTTGGCATAAGGCGGCTAAAACAGGAGCGATTGACGGGCTAAGGAGGTAGCTCCTCTTATCGGACACACTCCTTCAATACCATTCTATTACTTTGTGATTGATTGGGGCCCTTTTGATATTGGGTGTGTGGCTTGAGGTGGGCGGTAGTAGCTGCTACGCGTTACCACCAGTCCGGAAGCATAATTGGTATATCTACCTTAGCATTGCCTAGTTGTGTCGTGTCACCTACCCTAGCGTGCCTTGTATGAGTTTTGTTTTCTTCCGTAGCCTATGGAGTATCCTCTAGTGGCTTCCTAATCAGGAGGGACTATGATACTGGGTGGACTACTGGGACTATTACGTGTTAAGGTGGAAAATGTAAAGCCTTAACGCTATTTAAAAGTAAGGTTATTTTACTGTAGATATTATTACAATAGCGTATATTACTACATGGTAAATAGTTTAACAGATCCTTAGAAGATGGGCAGTCCCAAGAATCCTTTAAGTTATTGGTACCTTTCTATTAAAGTTCACTTGAGTTGGTTTACATTGTATAAGTATGTATGTCCCGACTCGAGTGTTTTGTGTTTTTCTTTACGCTCGGGTCAGACAGAGTGATACAGCATTTGAGACTCATCTTTGGAGTTAGAGCTTTGCTTGAAGATTCAGCGATCTATTTCGTTTCAGTTATCCAGCTGATTCTAGTGATGTATTCTGATTGCACTTGATTATCATATTGAGACTTCTGTTATATCTTGTCACTTCTGTTGTTGTCTATTTAAGTCTGATGCATATTTATATAGTAGCTTCATGAACTACTAGTTCTTTGCTTCCGCTGCATTATGATATTACTCGGTGTCTATGATCTGTGATTTATTTACTACATATTCTGAGTTTTTCCAAATTTTAAATTAATAATTCAGTATTTTAAGCTATTCAAGTCAAACATACATGGTTTTATTATCGATTTGAATGGTCCAAAATAGCGGGTCGTTACACAGTAATTATCCATTAATTACTTAAATAAAGTAATCATACTTTATTAATTAAATTAAGTAATTATACTTAATCAATTTCTTTAAGTGGTTATCCTAAATTAATTAAACTAATTAATTATCTTATATTAATTACATTAATCAATTAATCCTTAATTAATTTCATCAAGTAATTATCCTTAATCACTTACATTAATTAAATTTTCTTTAATTAATTTGCATTAAGTAATTATTCTTTAATAAATCACATTAAGTAATTATCTTTTAATTAATCACTATAATTAATTATCCTTTAATTACTTTTATTAATTAGCTAATCCTTAATTACTTACATTCAGTAATTTGTCTTTTAATTTCTTTCATTAACCAAGACCTTAAATAAATTATTTAAATCTTTATTTAATTAAATATTTGAAATTATTATATACCAAAAGTCATTTGTTAATTAAAGTTTAATACTATACTTTAATCACCCTTTAATCATTAAATTTATTTGAAAACATTTAGGAACTAATTACATAATTTATCTAATGTATAATTACATAACACAAACAATTTTAAAGCATTTAACTTTAAAATTAAATCTTTGGAACTTGTTCAAAAACTTGTTTTAATAAATTCCCTTAGAAACTTGGTTCATATTCCTTTATAAACTTATTCATTCAAATGCACTTTTAAACTTGGCTAATCATTTTCTTTTGACAACTAATCATTTTAATAACTAAAAAAAAGCTTTAAAAACTTGTTAACTAAGTTCACATTTATTTTACCTTTAAACTTAGTTAATTCATATTTTTGAAAACTTGTTAATTTTCATTTAGCTTTGAAACTTGTTAACATTTTTATTTTCATTTAAACCTAGTTAATCTATTTTGAAAACTTGATTTATTTAATTTACTTTTAAACCATGTTTAATAATTTCTTTCAACCTAGGTTAATATCTTTGAAAACTTGTTCATAGCTGTCTTGAGAACTTGTTTTATATTTCCTTATATTTAAAATATAAAAACCCAGTAACTAAAACAAGAGTAAAAAACCCGAGCCAACAGCCAGAAAACCCGAACAAAATCCCGAGCCCAATCACCAAAATTCCTGAGCTATCCCCGTGTCACTTGCCTTCGTCCCCTTGCTACGAGAAAAACACGCAACTTCTTCGAGGATGACCTGAGCAAACATCATCTTCCCAAATACCTCAAACAAACCCAGACACGAAAGTGCTCACATGCACGCGCATACGCCGTCTGATAGCCTCCGACCCTCGTAGAGGCCGCCCACATGTCGACGATCATCTCGCCGACTCACGTGACCCTCTAATTCGACGAATACGCCAGCAACTCAAAAACGAGTCGTTCGAACTAAAACTGGAACCAACCAAAATGACTATAACTCCTCATTGACGACGATCTCGTCCACCAGGACCCACGTCCCTTCGACCAGAGCAGCGTCACATATCCACACGATGTTTCCCCCATATACGATCACCTCCGGTCTTTCCTCAGCGACGCAGTCGCCTTGAATACATTGACCACCCAAACTGATGACAAAACCTTACTTCGACGTCCCCTGGCCACCGTGGACGTCTAAAAATCCCCTCACCATTTTTCCTGTAATCCCCAAGACTTCCGCCACCTCCAGCAACGATCACGTTGCTCACCACTTTGCCATTTGTCGGAGTGACAAATAAGCAAAGTCCGATCAACTTACGAATACTTAACAATTACAGGTTTAAAGATCACGATTTTTATATTAAAATTTATGATTTCTAAGACGAATCAAAATGTAACATCAAAATATGACTTCTTGACATTTGGTTTTTGACCCAAAATTGATTTTCACTACAAATTATTATTTTAGAAATAAATACTAAATATTTTTATCGGAAACTATTTTTAGAAATGAAATTACATTGTTTCAAGCATTTTCTTTTTAATGATCATTGCCTAACATTGATTCTTTTATAAGATATGAATTTTTAAAAGGTGTTTCTGAGGCTGTGGAAACAACAGGGACCAATAATCACACAGACAATACGTAGACATATCATACATGCATTCACATCCATTTACTCATGCAAACCACATTACTTCGAAAATTTATCACATGCATTCAAATTATACAACCCTATTTAAGTTTTTAATAAAAAAATGTTTACTCAATGGTTACTGAGAAACAGAGAGACATGTTTCATGCTTTAATCTGAAACTTTGCATTTGATACTAGAGCTTGCTTATGAATCTTGCTAGATATTTAATCTGTTACTCGATGTATTGAGATGATCTGAAGCTGATCTGAATCTTTGAATTTTTAAGTTGAATTTGATCTTGCTAGCTTGTTCTCAGGTTGAAGATGTTGAAATTGTTATTGTATGTTTGATTTTTCTTTAGATTTGAATTTAGAAGATGAAAGAAAGAAGAGTGGAGAAGTATAAAATGGGAGAGTGTTGAACTGAAACCAGGTTATCTTCCAACACTTACTACTTATAATTTAAATTTAAAAGAAAATTGTTTACCACATGTCAATTACTAGGCATAAATAAGTTACAAATGTTAATGGATGTCTTAATTATATTACAAATGTCAAAAGCTTGTATTATACATTTACAAATGTTTAAATCTTTATTTTATAAATTTACTCGTGTTTTCATATTAATATATTTATGTTTATATTAATTTTTATTAATTACTTATGTTTTGTAAATTATATAATATTTTTATATATGTATTAAATCATTATATATATACAAATTATTCTTATTCCTGTGTAATTTTAAAAAGAAAGAATATGAAAGCAAAAGAAATGAACCCTTTTATTAAATCTTATTTAAATTTAAGATAAAAATACTTTTAAATAAATAAATAATTATATTTAGTGTTTTGAAAATATATAATTAACTTTAACAAGCTTTTAAAAATTATTATACTTGAAACTATGGCTTCCAAATCATAATATATATATATATATACACATTATAAATTTGAAAACATAATTTTATTAAATTCAAACCAAAGCTTCTTATTTACAATATATATACATATATACATTATATTTAGAAAATATTTTTATTAGCTTTGAAAAGGCAAAATTTGCCAAATTTTAAATTATTATTTTAGGAGATTATCAAATTATTATTGCCGATTCAAATTATTATAAATGAAGATTATCAAATTGCTATTGCCAAAATTCTGGATCATCGCATTCCTTTCCCCTTAAAAGAATTTCATCCCCGAAATTTAAAAGCAAAGATAATTTAAAAATCCAACAAATATTTTATTAAAACAACAAAGCATACATCAGCCATACTAACAACCATAGCAACCAATTTATTCAAATAGACAAATCTAACTATCCTGACACGAATCAGGATTGGCCTTCCTAATACTATCTAGAGTTCCCAGATACAAACCCTAAGATATTTGTTCCACTGAATCTTAACGAGCTCACCACTTATCCTGATCTCCTTCTCATCTTGATCTACAGTCTGAACAGAATGTCTGACCACAATCAAATCTGGCTCAAATTCCAAATCTTCTTGAACTGTTGGATCTACTACCAGTGATGGATCAAGTACGTACTCCTCAGATGAGATATGTGAAATACCTTGTCAATCCCAGCCATCCGAACTGGCAATTCAATCCTGTAGGCCAAAGTACCAATTCTTTGATCGGAGAAACCTTAACAAAAACCAAATCTCCAAATTCAAATTCCAAATTCCTACGTCTCTTATCCGCATAACTTATCAGACAATCCTGGGCTGCCTTCATCCTTTCTTGATCAGCTCAACCTTCGCAGTTGCCTCTCGAAACAAATCTGGACCAAGAATAAGATGATCTCCGGATTCTACCCAACAAGATGGTCCTTCCAAGATCCGTCGAAATTCAGAACACAAGCTCTACTCCAAAAGCATCAGTAGACTTCGAACTTACTTCTCTTATCCAGAATAGCCAGAATAGATGCACTAGACAACTTAGCCTTCGGATCCCGAAAAGCTTCTTCACACTTAGGGGTCCATTTAAACTTCGCTCCCATCTTAGTCAGCTTGGTCAAGTGAGAAGAAATCTGGTAGTCCCGTATGAACTTCCTGTAGAAGCCCTCTAATCCAAAAAAAATTCGAATTTCCACAAGAGTCTACGGTTGCTTCCACTCTAGAAATAGCTGCTACCTTGCTTGCGTAGGGCAACTCTAATTTGGAGGAGATGAGAATGTCGTCAATGAACAAGAGCACATACTTGATCAACACATCCCAGAAAACACGGTTTAGTAGATCCACAAAATAAGCTAGAGCATTGGTTAGCCCAAAAGACATAACCAAGCACTCAAAGAAACAAATGAGTTCTCTGAATGCAGTCAAGGGTAGTGTCTTTAGCTACCCATAGCTGGAGAAAACCCGAAACTAGATCTAACTGAGAAAATACAGAAATACCAAGAAGAAGATGAAAATGGTCACCAATACAAGGCAATGGATACTTATTCCTAATGGTCACCTTATCCAACTCTCGATGTGGGGCAAACCTCTGACTTTTTTGAGAACATCCGAAAAAATCTTTGACAACTTCGGTAGCTCCTACTTCCTTAAAAGATGCCTCAATCAAAAGCAAAAGACTACTCAGATAGACTCCCGAACTATCACAAGTCACTCACGCAATCCTACCCAATCAATTTCCAAAGATACTATTCTCTCTTGACAAATCAGAACAGCTTATGCTTCTCTACCCAATCCATCGAAGAAATGGGTCCACTCTGCTGCTTCTGAAATTCGCCTCTAGGACACTGCTTAGCAAAAAGATCTTCTTGCTGGCACACATAACACTCCATGCTGCATTGCTGCCACAAATGCCAAAGACTTCTTATCCATAAGCTCCTTCTACCACAAGGCCATAATAAACAATTCCACAAATGAGCCTTAAGATAGGCAGTCATCTTCTAAAGAAACTCGGGCCTCAAACCAAGAACAACATCTCGTTGAACTTAGTCTCATCTCTGATACAGAAAAATTCCTTTGCTTAAGATCTAGATAATTCCTATATAGCCGGGTCTTCCTAGTGGTAGGTATGATTGCTCCTCAAAAACTTCCTGAAGTTGCCATAGTGCCATCGCTCTCTTTTGCTTATCCGACAGATCCAAATCTTGAAAATCCGCTCCCACGAGCGCAACCAAGCTCGCACTTCAATGATGGAATCCTTACCTTTTAAAAGACTACCCTTCGAAATTGGTGAAATCCTTCCTCAATGCTGCAAATCTCACTTGAGGCGGTATTGGGTTTACAGCCTCGGTAGATACTCTTCCAACCTCAACATTCGGACCTCTTCCATTTGTGGTAGTCATGCTACACACACCACTACCCCTCCTACCTCTAGAACTCCAGCTTCCAGCCTATCTCATGTGGGTAACCTGGACAGGTATCCAACAAATTAGGTAGGTATATAGATATATGTATGTGTGTATATATATATATGCGTATATACATAAAAATACAAGTACGCTCTTTCAAGATAGATATCACTCCAAAGCCTAGGTATTGTCTCAACCTAGATACCAGCTGTGACGACCCGCCTTTCATTCCACAGAAAGATGCATCACCATTAGGAAAGAAAGGGATAGAATAGGGAAAAGATAGGAAAGAAAGAACTAAACAATATCAGAATCTCACAATGGAATGAATAAAATATATTACATCACATAGTATTTATATAATAGACATCATCTATCAGATTCATACAGCTTAATACATCATAGTAAACAATCATTAAGACCTGTTTATACATTACAACCTAAATACAACAGAGCTATTGACATAGAAGAAACAAAATATCTATATAGGCTGAAGCCTCCTGCTCCAAATCTCCTCTATAATTCGTCAAAGCTAACCTGAATCCCTTAGCTACTCGTAAAAATTTGAGTACCCAAGAGATTTAAGAAAACAAAAGATAAACTCTTGGTCAGACGTGGGTCTGGTGTGAGTAACCGGGTTAAAGTTGCTTAACTTTGGAAATCATTTAAAAACAAAGGTATCTCGTAAGACTATGTCACAAATAAATATGTCGGGTTTTACTTTACGATAACCAAAACTTTTGATAGGAAATCCAGTGATATTATAATAGTGTCTAGGGTTTTCAAGTAAAATAGAAAATAGATGGAATGCTTACATCTCACGTTCCAGTATAGTTGGGCACAATAAAAAAGTATGGCACTTATGGGAGATTGGATTCCATACAATGACAGGGCTACTGGGGTACCGCCCGTCATAATACCCGGTCTAGATCAGAGTATTAAGGATCCACCCTGATCCCCTGCAACACAAGACCGAAACTATACCTTACGGGTTAATTTCGAACAAGACAACCCCGCAATTGGCGCGACCAACCGCCCACTTAACCGAATAAAAAGGGACTTCTAAATAGGGGAAAATCTCGTCATACTTGGGCGTAGCCCACTTAACCTTGCTGCACCTCCCCTGTTTTAGCCATTCCCATTTGATGAGTCTTGAGGCTACGATTACCTTTTAGAACAAATATCTTGGAATGCTTACCATCCTCCAATGACGATCGTCTGAAAGCATTCAATCCATACAAGTCCATTCCTAAGTCGAACGAAACTGAAGGAACTATCTCGCTACACTCATTTTGGAATCACCCTCAGAGTAAATGATAATAGTCCTTGCACTCTGAATCTTCATCTCGATCGAAGGAATAATCTCCGTTGAACTTGTTTTGGAATCACCCTCGGAGTTAATGAAAATAGACCTTCCTCTTTGAATCTTGATCTTCGCTTAAGATTTCACGACCTATCGCTTAATTTGGATCGATATGATTTTTTGATATCAAATTTGGAAATCCGATCCTGGTCTCATCGAAATCCAAAACGCCATTTTATTGTCCAAGTTGTTTAAGTTAAAAACAATTTAATTTATACTTAAAGTAACATATTCACACAAATAGGTAATTCACATTATTACAGATTGATAATCCATATTATCACAATTCAACCAAAGCATCTCATATACAGAGCAGCACATATCATATATAAGAGATATCAAATAATCCATGGCATTCAATATCATTCAATCATCCATAAGCAAGATTAATTAGTCACACTATTTCTAATTAATTTAAATAAATTAAATTAATTACTTCAATAAGTTTTAAATCTTGCTTACTTAACATTAATTAATTACAAACCAATTAATTAATCATCCTTTAATTATCATCTTAATTAATCATCCTTAATTAATTATTTTTTAATTACATTAAGTAATTAACCTTTAATTAATTATACGAATTAATTATCCTTTAAACGTTCACATTAATTAACCTTTAATTACTCTCATTAATTAATTAACTATAATTAATTACATTGATCCTTAATTAATTACATGAATTAATTATTCCATAATCACTTACATTGATTAATTATCTTTTAATTAATCACATTCATTAATTAACTAACCCTTTAACTAATTGCTTTGATTAATTAATCCTTTAATTAATTTACCTTAAGTAATCAATCTGTGACGATCCTGACTTGACCTTCGAAAATGGGCACCGAATACGACACTCGTATTCAAATGCCGCAGATCCAAACGTCGACTCTGGTTCGCCGGAGCTTATAACATCATTAAGTAAAACAACACAACGGAAGAAAAAGAGTAGCATATATCAATATACAACATTTGATAGAATATCTGATATAATATGATACAACAGATGATATATACATCAGAGATATGATACAAGATAATAGCAGCGGAAAGAAAAGATAACACAGCAGCGGAACAAAAACTCCAATAGTCTTCGAGGAAGAACTCCAGCATCGATAATCTCCATCTCCAAGGTACCAATCCAGAAATAGCTCGAACTCCCAATAATATTCACTAAGAGAGCAAGACTGGTGTGCAAAGGATTGCCACATCCTAGGCTGAAAGCTATCGAATCTACACCTACTATTGATTATCTGAAAACCCAACTCTACACTGCCCGTGTGGGAAAATAGTGGGCATCCAGAATTAAGGAAAGGAACAATAAACTCCAGGTCAGTCATGGGGCTGGTATGAGCAAACAAAAGCAATCGGTCTTTAAAACAAACAACAAGAGAATTTAAAATAAAACCGCAATGCTTTTTAGAAAATGAAACTACCATAAGGCCTCCCGCCACACACACAATGCAAACGCAGAATTGGAGGAGATTTCTCCTTATGATAGTCAAATATGCTTGATACGAGAAAATTCTTTGATATTATTGCTATAAGTGCAAAGTGTGGAAAACCATTTCGAAAGTATAATATAAATCCTAGCCAACATACGACCAGTATCGTATGCCTACTATAGCTACCATCCAAACAGTGGGGCGCCACCATAAGTAGATGGCAGGTAATACAACTAAAACCGTACACGACGCGTATTTGATGAATGGATTTCCAACAAATGGTCAGGCTAAGGAACTTCCTACTTCCACATGGGATCGCCTCTGGTGGGACGTCCCGAGAACTAACGTTACGGTTAGATCTCCGCCAACACAAGGCCGGGTTACCTCTGTAACTAGGTAACTACTACACGAATATGCCATCCCCTGGTCCTTTGGGACCTTTATCCGAGCGCTCGCACCAACAACTACAAAGTATCAAAAAGTAATAGATCTGCAGTATCCACATGAGTAAGTATCTGGGCTCTATACCATGATACCACCCTTTACCAGAAGGGAATGACACACCCTAAAGGGCGCGACCCTCATAACCTTGCCGCATCTTTCCTGTTTCGACCATTTCCGGGGTGTGAGGTCCTGATGCAGTCTCGTCCACAAAGCTACGCTTTATACAAAAGCCATCCTCTGATCACAAACGATCAACAAATGATCATCATCACACAGCAGCACTCAGCATGTCACATTACCAAATTGGGAATACATCACTGATAAATATCAACTACATAACCTCTGAGCTCGTACGTCTCAGAGAAGGGTGTTAAGCTAAGAGAATAAATTCTCCGCCACCAAGCAGAAATGTATTTGATAGAGATCAGTTAACATCTCAAAGTGTAATGTCGGACATACAACCATACAAGTCTGTTCCGGGTTCGAACAGAACCGAAGGCACTTCCAAAGAAGCCCTTGCAAATCCGGGTATCCACAATCCCGATCGGACTTCCCATCACTAAGGGAATCTCTATACCGTAGCTACTCGGTGTAGAGACAATCGATAGGTTATCCTATCGTTCTCACAAATACCCGGTCTTCACCACCGGTCTTCAATTGCAATCCATAACGTCGTATCACTATTCATAATGGGTTATATGACACAAGGTCCTCTCCCGGCTAAACCGAATAGTAAGCGCCATATTTAAAAACATATGGATATGGGATTTCGGTTAAGTCACAACTTAAAAATCCAAAGCTTTTCTTTCAAATGGTTAAACAAATTACCATTTTTAAATCTTTAAACAAAAAGATTTATTTCATAAAGTTTCACCCGATATCACAAAGATCTATCCATAGATTTCAAAATAATTCCCATTCAATTTAGATTAACCCAATTAAATCTTTAAATTAAAGATTTATAGCTTTCAAAACACATTTTCAAAGATTTGTCTAAAGCTTGGAAAACTATTTTCATTTTTAGACTTGAAATCCTTTAACACAAATTGGAAATTCATTCTTATGTGAAAGCTTCAATCGTTTGAAAACAAATAGTTTTCTTTTTGGAAAAATCCGATTTCATTTATACAAGTTAAGATCTTTGGGTTAAATTTAAATTCCAAAACATCACTTTTAAAATGATTTTTAAAAACACATATAAACCCATTTATAAGTTTAATAACCTTTTAAACCATAGTTTCCAAATTATAGAATTCAATTTTCAAATATTAAATTCAAATTTAAATCAATTCATTTAAATTTCAAGATTCAATCAAGTTATTCAAATAACTTTTATTTTTGAAATTCATTTTTCAAAAGCTTCAATTCTAATTCCAAAACTATTTTGGATTTGAAAATTAAATTTTAAAACAATTTCAAAATCTGTGACTTAACCAAATTTCCACGTGAAATCCATATTTGTGTGTGTATAAGTGTGGTACAGGGGTTTTACACAATAGAAGTGCAACATCATCAATCAGCACAGATTAAATCATTACAATTCGATGTGGGTTTCGGATAACCAAATGGAATCCGACTCCCTGTCGCATCGAAACTCAAATGTCGTTTTACGGGTCAAAGGGTTTGCATAACAATATATATATCACAGATATGACAGCTTAGCACAAAACATCACATAGCATCACATCACATATCAAATATATCAATCCATCACAGAACATCCAATAATAATCAAACATCTTTAATTAAGATGAATAAACCGTTTGGTTATAAATTTATTATTCATATAATTACTTCTATTAGTAATCTTTTAAATCAATGATTAATTACCATTAACTATAATTAATTATGTTTTAACTACCTACATTTATTAATCATTTATTTAATCAATTTTCGTAATTAATTAACCTTTAATTGTAATTAATTAAATCTTAGTTACAATTAATTGTCCTTAATAAATAGATTCATTATTCCTTAATTAATTACAAAAAAATTAATTATTCCTTAATTAATAATGATTTCTTAATCATTTTAAGTTAATTAACCTTAATCTATTTTCCTTGATTCAATTATCTTAATTAATTAACCACAGTAACTAATTAATTTGACTTTAAAGTAATTAACCTTAAATATTTGATTAATCAATCCTTAATCTTTAATTATCTTCTCTTAATTACTTTTACTAAGTAATTACTATTTTCATTTGATTATTTATTCATTACTTGATAAATTAACTTAATAATTTAATGAATCCAAAACATTAAATTCTATTTATTTAAGATAAAACATCTCTTACTTAAATAAAGCATTTAAAAATAATTTGCTTTCAAATTTAACTTAAATTTCATTTTAAATTTAAGATTTAAAATGGATACAAATTTAACTTAAACAAAATTTTAAAATATATTTCAAAACCCTTTCTATTCTACAAATTAAAGAATATTTATTTTATAAAGGAGATTTGAAAGAATTCTAAACCAAATTCATTCTTAAATTTAATTCAATTAAAAAAATACACTATGACATTCAAAGTTGTTTAAATTATTTTTAAATTTAAAACTTCTGTTTATTCTAAAATTGGAATACAAATTTAAAATTTTATTTCAGGCTGCATAGATTCAAATTTCAAATTTAAATTACTTTCATTTATCTTCATTTTAAATTTCAAATCATTTAACTATTTTTTTTAAAGAAGTTAAACAATTTAAATTTAAAAACTTCATTTTATTTTAAAAACTGAGATTCAAGTTCACATTTCTGATTTTAAAACTTATATTTTAAAACTTATTTAACCCTTTACTTACAATTCAACTTTCAGTTTTAATTTCCTTCCAAATTCACTTTAAATACTTAAGGGTGTTAAAACAAATTTAAATTTCAAAAACTTACGATTATTAACCTTAGTTTAAACCTTGTTTTCATTTATAATCATCAGTTAAAATTTTGAAACAAAACATTTCAGATTTCTGAACAAAAACTGTAACATTATTTTAACCCGAGGCGATCTTAATTTACTTCGAGCCAAAGTTAGACTTCCCCGAGAAAAACACTACAATACTCCGAGTCAAAAATCAATTCACACGAGCACAAACCAAATTCATCTTCACTCGAACAACTGTGTACCGTGCACATGCACGGTGCCGTTGATTACCTCAGATCATCAACAATGATCTTCCCCTACCACTCATCATCCAAACACTCAACTGCGAACATCAGATCATCCGTCTAACCTCAAAGTCGAATTCAAGATGACAAGCTCAAACCTAGAAACAGCTGAACCTCCTCAACCTAAAACCTGTCAACGCCTCGCTCCTCCAACCCCGGCCACCTGAGCGTCAGCGACTTCAGCCACGTATTCTTCAACCAACCTGCTATCGATCCCCAAAAATTCATAATGCTCGATCAACCAGGGAGAATGAACGAATCCAAGTACTGGGCCTAGATGAAACTAGAGTTCCAAGCAAGAATCGACAACCGCGAATTCCTCAATGAATTAATCACCTTTCTGATAATTTTCCCATCATCCTCGATCGCTCTACTACCTTCAGAATGAAGCACGACACCCCAGATCACAGAGATGACCAGGAAACTCCCCAAAACCCATTTATGGTTAAACCAGAAATGCTCACTCAATAGCAAATTAAAAAATATGATTTTAGTGTTAAAAATCATTTTTAAGTTAATGAATTCAAATCATGATTCTGAACTTATGAATTACCAAGTTTGGATTTTGACACATTTCTATTTTTTTTTTTATCAGTCATTTTTGGTTTCCAAGCAATTTCTAAAGACACTTCAATAATTTTTAACTTAAGTATGATTTTAATCTAAACTTTAAAGATGAAACAAACAAGTTTAGTTTATAACTTAAGGTTAAACAGAGATTAATTCAAGCGTTTTGAATTTAAACTAAAACAAGACCCTTTTTATTTTACTGTATACTAATACTTCCATGTAGTTCAGAAACAAAACATACTCAAGCTATTTTTAAACTTAAACCTGGATTGAATAAACAATTTCACTTAAATCCTAAAGTCCAAGATAAATTTTGAGAAGGAGATTTTGGTTTAAGAACAGGGTTTGAAAGCTTATAAACTTAGGAGCAGATACACATATATCTGTATGATAGGCATGCATTAAGACACTCAAGCACACAGACATATCAGCAACATTTCCAGAACAAAGTTTCGAGCATCAAGCACAACATCACAGAACATAGGCCAATATAAGTGAGTTTGCTCACCTGTTGAAGTCTGGACAGATACATGCTTTGCATTCTTGTTTAGATTGTTAACTTGCTCCAGATCTGAGGCTTGATCTTGTTATTTTGGATGATGAGACTTTATCTTGTTTTGGTTATCATTTCCTCAGATTGAAAACAATAAAGTTAATTATTGTTTTAATTGCTTCAGATTTTAAAAATTCAAATTATGGTTGCTTGAATTACCTGAGAAACTTTAACTTGCTTCAGATTATTTCCCAGAGACCTCACTTTTTTTTTCTTTTTTTCTTTTTTCAACTTGAAAACAGAATTTACTTTAGCATATAACCTGACTGGGTCCTTTTAATTATTTGTCTTCAGAGAAAAACTGCAGCTCTGATTATGATCTTTTTTTTTTCTTTTTTCTTTTTTCCTTAATCATCTCAGGTTGAAAACTCTGGCTAGCTTTAAGTTTTGAACTTTTGCATTCTATCTGAATTTACTTTGAACGGCAACCTGAGTTTTGAACTTGCATGCTTCCAGATTTAAAATTTCCTTTTTAACTGATTTGGTTTTCAGTTTTGAACTGATAATGGCAGATTTTCTTTTATCTTGGTTTGCATTTGAAACTGAAGTATTGAACTGAAGCTACTTGATTTGTATTTTTCTTCCAGGTTGCATGCAGAGCCCATTTCCAGATTTTGAATCTTTGTTATTTGAGTTGAATTAGTTGCTTCAGGTTTGTAAATAGATCTGGATTCGAGTTGTATTTGAGATGATCTACAGGCTTTGTACTTCATGTTGCTATTTCTTCTTTTCTTTTT
Organism: Allium cepa; assembly: GCA_030765085.1. NCBI lineage: Eukaryota > Viridiplantae > Streptophyta > Magnoliopsida > Asparagales > Amaryllidaceae > Allium > Allium cepa. The sequence goes on from CM060944.1 coordinate 448,997,455, forward strand.
CTTTCCGATTTGATTTTTTTTCCTTTGTTGAAATTTGAAATGCAAATTTTTTTATTACTTGTTTGTTCAGATTTGCTGAGATGTTTAATATGATTGCATTGTGGGGAAATGAAAAGTTTCTATAAATTTTTTAATCTTATTATTTAATTCAATTTGATTGTGTTAACCCCGCCTCGGCCGTGGCTCACCGATCCAAGATAATAAACGACCTAACACTTTGCCGACTTAACGAAGGATGCCGACCCAAGACACGAAGGGATACCGACCTAGTATCTTAACATGGAAGACCGACCTAACTGCATAAGACCTAAGAGGGATACCGACCTAAGGGTCTTGAGAAGCATGCCGACCTAATGCCTTAGAGAAAGTTCCGACCTAATGTCTTGATATGATGCCGACTTAAGGTTCAAGGAGATTCCGACCTAGGACTTACAAAAGCCTACCGACCTAATACGTTTTCCGATCTAACTACTCAAGTTATTTGCCGACCTAACTGTTAAGGATAAGTTGGTTCACACCTAAGTCGTGACCGACCTAAGGGTATGAAGGAGGAAGTAGTGCAGCAGTTCAATGCGCGTCACGATAACTCGGCAGCGACTTGGGACTTAGGAGTTGGGGCCAGAAGAATATGCGCCTCTTATTTAAACCATAGGCCGTGCATAGGTGAGGAGCAGCGACCTACGACCTAACCTAACCCGGAGCCGACTCGCGATCCAACTCATCTCGGCCATTACCTATAACTTGACACCGGAAGCCCCGATAAATACGCGACCACCTCCAACATTCAAAGGACGGGGGGGGAGGGGGGATCATTTTCTTCAAGAGATTGAGACTTCACTATCTTCAAAGCAATCAACACTCCATCACTTCAAGCTCACGCAAGACATTTAGATCAAACTTGGGACAAAGATTCGACACATTCAATCATGGATTTAAAGAACTCTGTGGCATCGAAAATTTCTCTAAGCTACTTGTCTTTTTTCGAGTTGAATTGGATTGTAACTGAAAGAGATTGTAATAAGTTGTAACTCAGTCAGCAGTAAAAAAGAATTGAAGTGGACGTAGGCTTGATTATAAGCCGAACCACTATAAACTCTGTGCTCATTTACTGCTTTTTCTGTGGTTTTCTGCTTATACTCTGTTCCCGAATCATCGGGTGGTGCTTTCATAACTACACTCTACACACCGGGGTGTTAGCGTTCAAATTTTTGGTGCTTTCACTGAGAATTGAACTCAGGTGAATTATCATCATTGCTCCACGAAAGTTTGTTGAAGTAATCTCTCTGAAGACTAGAAGTTTATCTGAAATCATGGCTCCAGGGAGAAGGAGTAGATCTGTTAGATCTGGAAATGTTCAAGAGGGAACCTCCGCTTCCCCAGTACCTAATCAAGCCACTCCACCTGTTGGGGTTACAAAAGCAGAATTGGATGCTGTAATTTTAGGGCTGAACCAGCAGATAAATGCCCAAACTGCACAATTGGAGGCTCAGAATGCCCAAAATGCTCTAATTTTGAATAGGTTGAACGATTTGCTTGGGGAAAACCGTCAACCAACGAGTAATGAAAGGAACTTTGCTGGCAACGTTCATGATGCTGAAGAAAGGAACGTTCCTGAGAGGGCTGCCAGCCCCTTTGAGCAGACACTTCCTGAAGTTGGTGGATCTAAAGCTCGAAATGATGCGGGGTATCTTTCTGAAATGATTCGACAAATCATGAAAGAGAGCATGCAAAGGAATGAGGACGAGAAAGAATGGGGTTTCGCTCCAAGTAAAACCCCGTTTACCGAAAGGATCTTAAAGGCTTAGTTTCCAAGGAAGTTCGTCCCTCCAACCATTCTAGCTTATAAGGGGACAAGCGACCCAAACGAATTCTTGTATAAGTATGATTGGCATATGACAGGTGCCAGAGCTTCTGATGAAATAAAGTGCCGGTATTTTCCTGTATACCTGGAAGGTGTTGCCCTGCTTTGGTTCACCAAGCTACCAATCCGGTCTATAGATCAGTTTTCTGACCTAACCCGGAAATTCAAGGAGCAGTTCAGACTATATGCTTCAAAAGCCAAAGATATCATGTCGTTGTCAAGTTTAGAATAGAATCCAGGGGAAACAATCAGATCTTTCTTGAATCGCTTTAATATAGCGCTGGCCGAGGTAGACAATGCAGAACCACAGATGATCTTGACTTATCTGATGAGGGCCATTGACAAGTCGAGTGAATTTGGAAAATGGTTAAACATGAAGGAACCAAATTCCCTTGAAAAATTCTACAAGAAAGCAGATGAGTTCATACGCATGGAAAGCCGTCCTGTACCGCTGAAGGCAGTATTGGAAAAAGCTGAAGATAACATTGCTGCTCCACGCAAGAATGAATCTGTAGGGCAGAAAAGGGAAAATAACGATGGGAAGAAACAGAAAAATCGAAAGAAGCCTCGTTCCTTCAAGCCATCGGAATATACTCCCTTATCAGATACGCCGGAGCGTATTTACCTTGCCACTAAAGATTCTGTTGATTATCCTAAGCCTCCTGTTCTGAGAACCGGAAGAAAAGCTATACAAAGCGGGAAGTTCTGCCGCTTCCATATTCAACCCGGTCATGATACCGATGAATGCCTCCAATTGAAAATTTTGATTGAAGAATTGATAAGGGAAAACAAGCTGCAGCAATTTGTGGAAAAGAATAGCAGCAATCCTGCTTCGTCTAGTCAGGGGCAACGAGCTCCTGCCCAACAACCCAGGACAAGTGAGAAGGCTGCAGGGCATGAACCCGGAAGGCCTGTTATCAATGTCATTACGGGAGGACCTCACCCAGCAGGCAGGAGCTGGGGTGAGATGGAAAGGTATACCCGGGCTTTGAAATATGTACCGGCCGAAGAAGATGTCTTTGTTTTAGAGGATGCTACGCCCCTGAAACAACAAAGAACTTTCAATGATGATATTGTGTTCAGAGCCAGGGATTCCACAGGTGTTGAAGCTCCTACCTTGGATCCCTTAGTCATCTCGGCTGGTATCGGGCCAGCTATTGTCAGAAGAGTTCTCATTGATTGTGGCGCATCCTGTAATATCCTCTTCAAGAAAACATTCGACCAAATGAAGATCCCTATGGCTGATGTGCAAGCCTCGTCACAGAAAATTGCTGGCTTCACTGGGGAGCCAAAGCAGCCGATAGGAACCATTGATTTGCTTGTAGAACTCGGAGAAGGAGAAAGAAAAGCAGTCCGCAAGCAAACTTTTGTAATTGTTGACGAATTTTCTGCTTATAATGCTTTCCTTGGCCGTCCAACTCTTGCAGCGTTCAAAGCTGTTCTGGCCCCATGGTGCCTCACCATTAAATTCCCCACAGACAATGGAGTAGGAGTTATAAAAGGGGATCAAAATGCCGGGCGGGAGTGTTATCTGACAGAGCTGCGAGAGGCAAAGAAAAGAGAAATGGGAAAGGATGCGGCAACCCCAATCCGCATCAAAGAACCAACCTTGTAGCAATTACAGGGCGGACCCTGCACTGGCGAGCACAGCGGAGCACGAAAAGAGATGGATCCTAGAAAAGCCATTGCAGGGGAGAATAGAGTGGTACCAGTGGAAACGACAGTACCAGTACCTGTTGAACCGAAGGACCCAAATAAGGTGTTGAATGTGGGTTCACAACTTAATGTGTCAATTCAGAATATCTTAATATCTTTTTTAAAAGCAAATTTGGATGTTTTTGCTTGGACTCATGCCGATATGTGCGGAATATCCCCGGAAGTTGCAGTACACGCTCTGAATATTGATCCGAAATTTACGCCTGTGAAACAGAAAAGGAGAACCCAAGGTCCAGAAAGGTCAGCAGCATTAAAAGAAGAAGTTGATTGGCTCATGGAGAATGACTTTATCAAAGAATCTACCTATCCGAATTGGGTTTCAAATCCAGTGCTGGTTAAGAAAGCCAACGGAAAATGGAGAGTGTGCATCGATTTTTTAGATCTAAACAAGGCCTGCCCCAAAGACTGCTTCCCATTACCCAGGATCGATCAACTAGTAGATGGAACAGCGGGACATGAATTGTTATCTTTTATGGATGCATACTCCGGGTATAACCAGATCATGATGCATGAGCCAGATCAGGAGGACACAAGCTTTATCACCGATGTGGGTCTTTACTGCTACAGAGTTATGCCCTTCGGGCTGAAGAATGCGAGGGCAACCTACCAAAGACTTGTTAATGCTATGTTCAAACCACAATTGGGCAAGACTATGGAAGTCTACGTCGACGACATGTTAGTAAAGTCTAAGAAAGCAGTGGATCACATAGAACACTTAGCAGAAATGTTCGCAGTCCTCCGGAAATACGGAATGAAGCTTAACCCTTTAACATGTTCATTTGGGGTGGAGTCCGGAAAGTTCTTAGGTTTCATCGTGAGCGCTAGGGGCATTGAAGCTAGTCCAGCTCAGATTACCGCCTTAAAAGAAGTCAAAGCTCCTAGAACGAAGAAGGAATTGCAAAGTCTCAACGGAAAAGTCACCGCCTTGAGTCGGTTTATTTCCAAAGCTACTGATAAATGCATCCCATTCTTTGACGCTCTAAAGAAAGGAAAGAAAAACTTTGATTGGACTCCCGAATGCCAAAAAGCCTTTGATGAATTGATTCGTCATATGGAAACGCCTCCAATACTTTCTAGGCCCGGCAATGGTGAGGATCTTCTTATATACTTGGCAGTGTCATCTCATGCTCTAAGTGCAGCGTTGATACGAGAAGACAAGAGGATTCAACATCCGGTTTACTATATTAGAAAAAGACTCACCGGGGCAGAGATGAATTACTCCAAGTTGGAAAAACTCGCCTATTGCCTACTGATTGCATTGAGGAAGTTGAGGCAATATTTCTACGCTCATCCTATCAGAGTCCTCACTGATCAACCCTTAAAGCAAGTCCTGCTTCGCCCTGAGACTTCGGGTCGTCTTCTAAAGTGGAACATTGAACTCAGTCAATATGACATCACTTATTACCCCCGAAAAGCAATCAACAGACAAGCTTTAGCGGATTTCATCGCAGAATTCACGGATAAGGGTAACAGTGAAGAAGAAACGATCGATGATTCCCCAATCCAATGGAAGTTATATGTTGACGGCGCGAGAAATGACTACTGTTCTGGAGCCGGGGTTGTACTTGAAACCCCTGAGGGTCGGTCATTATGCTATGCGCTAAGATTGGAATTTCCTTCAACGAACAACGAAGCAGAATACGAAGCTCTTATCGCTGGCTTGAGAATTGCTAAAGAATTAAACATCCGAGCATTACAGATCTTCAGTGATTCTCAGCTTATTGTATGCCAAGTCAAGAAGGAATTCCAAGCGAAAGGGGGAAATCTGCCTGCCTACTTGTCAAAGGCCTGGGAACTCCTAGTGACTTCGACCACTACACGATAAGCCATATTCCTCGAGAAGAAAACATGAAAGCAGATTCTCTTGCAAAGTACTCTAGCACAGGCGAAGCTCAATTTCTGGGGTTAGCTCCAGTGGAAGTCCTGTCAGCTCCAAGCATTAATGAGATGGATATTGATTGGATCATGAGTGTGTCTAAAGAGCAAGAATCATGGATGACTCCAATAACAGAATATCTGCTCAATGGCTCTTTACCGGAAAATTCACAAGAACGACAGAAGCTACTGAGGAAAGCCTCTCGCTATATAGTCCAGGATGGCCAATTATACAGACGGGGATTCTCAATGCCATTACTTCGATGTGTATCCAAGGAAGAGTCCAAAACAATCCTAGCTGAGGTACATGGAGGGGAATGTGGTGATCATTTAGGTGGTCAAACTTTAGCGAAGAAAGTTCTCCGATACGGATATTTTTGGCCAGAAATTAATCGAGATGCTGCAGACTATTCCCGAAAGTGTGACAAATGCCAAAGATTTGCCAAAATTCCCAGAGCACCATCTACTGAACTCACACAGATGGTCAGTCCATGGCCATTTGCAGTCTGGGGGATAGATCTTATAGGACTTTTACCAACTGCCAAATCTGGAATCAAATATGCCATTGTTGCTATAGATTATTTTACTAAATGGGCTGAAGCTGAACCATTGGCTACTATCACCTCTAAAAAGATGATAAATTTTTTAACTAAAAGTATCATTTGCAGATATGGTGTGCCTCAAAAGATAATTACAGACAATGGTACTCAATTCGAAAGTGAAGAATTCCAAGATTTTTGCAAGCGATTCAAAATCCGAAAAAGCTTCTCAGTAGTGGCTCATCCGCAGGCAAACGGGCAGGTGGAAGCAGTAAACAAAATTATCAAGTCAACCATCAAGAAACAACTCGAAAGAGCAAAAGGTGGTTGGGTCGATAAGCTACCACCAACACTATGGGCATACAGAATTACCCACAAAACTGCGACTGGGCATACTCCGTTTTCATTGGCATACGGGTCAGAAGCAATGATTCCGGTAGAAACAGAGGTCCCTTCACATAGAAGAATCCATTTCAATCAAGCGGAGAATGAAAAACTGCAGCTTGAGGCACTAGATCTCCTTGATGAAAAAAGAGAAGAGGCTGAGCTCAGAATCGCAGCTCATCAGCAAAGGATAGCCAGACATTTTAATTCCAAAGTTCGCCAACGCAGCTTTGAGATTGGAGATCTAGTCCTGAAGAGAATTATGACGGCGACAGGTGTGTTTGGGCCAAATTGGGAAGGACCATATGTCATAGGTCAGAAGCTTCTTGACGGCACATTCAAACTCACTACTGTCGAAGGAGATCAAATTCCAAGGGCTTGGAACAACAACCACTTACGGCCATACTTTACTTGAAAGCTTTGTTAAAATACTGTAAAAAGAATTATAAATGTATGATTCTTTTAATTGAAAGCAATTGTAAAGCCGATGCAAGTGAATAATGAAAGACTATAAAGTGGATGTAGGCCCAAATTCTTGGCCGAACCACTATAAATCTTGTGTTCCTTATTATTATTACATGTTTGCTTTATTTTCGATATGAAAAGTACATTAAATGTATTGCTGAAATGTCGATTTAAATTTTTGCAGGCAACGAAAATAAAACTTGCACATTACAAGACCAAGTGATTCTTGTTATCATTCAACAAACAAATTTCAAGTCACAAAAGCCCTGAATTTAAATCCTAGATAGGAAGTGCTTCAATTGAAAGGCCAATGATTTCGCCGAAAACGGGCTCTAGCTAATAAATTGAGAAGTTTGAGCAAAAAAACATCCAATTAAGAAGCTTATGCCCATTCTCGCGAACTTGCCTAGCAATGAAGTACACTTCTTTGGATTAAACAAACTACTTGTAAGAGAAGGGAGTGCGAGCTTGAAAAGAAAAATAGAGGATCGCTGAAAAGGCATAAGCAAGTGGACAAGGAACAACTAAAGCCCTCTTCGGAGGCACAAGTCCTCTTCGGAGGCACAACTCTTCGGAGGATAAAGACCTCTAACGAGGCATATTCTGCAAAAAAGAAAGTTCTCTACTCAACAAAAAAGATTGGAGGAGTCATGACCCTCCAACCATGAGAGAGCAACTTCCAGGCAATCTTCGGAGGCACATTTCACCAGGAGTTGAAGTGCAACAGCCGCTCTTCGGAGTTTCACTTCACCAGAGTTGAAATGCAAAACAAAATAAAGACCTCTTCGGAGGCACATTTCAGCAGGAGTTGAAGTGCAACAGCCGCTCTTTGGAGTTTCACTTCACCAGAGTTGAAATGCAAAACAAAATAAAGACCTCTTCGGAGGCACATTTCACCAGGAGTTGAAGTGCAACAGACGCTCTTCGGAGTTTCACTTCACCAGAGTTGAAATGCAAAACAAAATAAAGACCTCTTCGCAGGCACATTTCACCAGGAGTTGAAGTGCAATAGCCGCTCTTTGGAGTTTCACTTCACCAGAGTTGAAATGCAAAACAAAATAAAGACCTCTTCGGAGGCACATTTCACCAAGAGTTGAAGTGCAACAGCCACTCTTCAGAGTTTCACTTCACCAAAGTTGAAATATAAAATAAATAAAAAACCTCTCCCAAGGGGCAGAAATGAAAAGACCTCTTCCCAGAGGCACAATAAGACAGAAAGACCTCTTCCCAGAGGCAGAAATGAAAAGACCTCCTCCCGGAGGCACAATCAAGCAGAAAGACCTCTTCGGAGGCACACGTTTCACCAAGATTGAAATAAAACTTCCAGGTGTTGAAACGTGAAAAAGTCTTCCTTAGAGGTGCAACTTTTCAAAGAAACAAAAATCAAGAAGCCCTTTACTGTGGCAAAACAAAAAAAAATCCTCATCAAAGGCACACTTTAACTTTCAAAGAAAGAATGAATTACTTATTCTAGAAAATTCTCTTCCTCAAAAAGATGTTGAAGTACCTTTCAAATACCCGCTTTACGACATAGAAGATTTCATTCAGTAAAATGTGTATATGCACAAAATAAAAAGTGATATCTTCGAAGGATGAAGCGTAAAAACTTATTTGTACTCTGTTTTTTAACGAGATAATATTCCTCCAAATGTGAAATAATTATTCTTTAAAAAATCAAAGTACAAGTTCCTCAAAAAATAAATATATTACAATGAGCTTATGGTATAGGGGCAACATGGTATAACTACATCGGTAAAATTGCGCTCGAACAGTATACCACAAGCTCACTGCAATATCATGCAGAGAAACTTGTATAAAAGTGAATAATAACTGCATTGTCAAATTCAAACAAGAAGTTTGTACAAATAGAGAATCATTTTATTTAATTCTGTTACAATTTCTTACAGATACAAGTTTTGAAACAAAGAATGCGGGGGCCGTTACCCGCACAATTTCCGGTCAGTACATGCAAAAAAGGCAAAAAGCGATATGAAAGCCACAGAACCAGAGCCATCATTTCTTCTTCCGTCCACCTTTTGAGCCCGCACCCGGCCGAATAACCAACTTCTCAGGCCGGCTTGTAAGAGTAGGGGATGAAGGAGAAAGGGGCTCAGTCGGACTTTCTTCTGTTTCTTATTCGCCAGTTAAGGATCCCTTCTTCTTCCTCTTCTTGGAAACTCCCTGCTTTCCTCTCTTCTTGGAGGAAGACCCACTCCCTGGAGAGAAAAGTTTAGCTAACGGTTCAGCATCGGAGCCAATTGGTTCTGGAGTCTTCTCGCTTCCTTCAGTTCCTTCTCCTCTCGGATCTTGAGAAGTAACAGGATCTTCTAAGCCGTGAAGAGCTTCTATTTGCTCCTCTTGTGACCCGGGTTGAGAGGCGGACGGAGGAGTGACTTGAAGAACCGAAGGAGGAATAATTGGAGGAGGAGAAGCTTGAACAATGCTCGGTGCTTTCTCTATAGAAGAAAAGAAGTTAAAGTCAGTAAAGAGAGGAGATAAAGGCTCGCTGTGATTCAGGAAATAGTCAAGAAGCTCATAAAACTCCTCAGAAACAAATGAGCAGTCTACTTGGGCAAGATTGACAGTAGAGTTACCTGGAGAAGTTGGCTTCCTGACATCAACCACATAAGCCTGTGCCTCGGCACTCTCATCGCCTTCATCTCCACCCTGTATATTTGTGATCTTGGTGGTAACTTTAGTAGGGGATGGAGAATGAGAACTAGAACCGATAACGTCAATTTCGGCCGAAGGAGAAGGTTGAATTGGAGCAGTTGAGATGGTTTTTCCCGAATATTCTCCTGCCGCTGTTTCGGCCCTTAATTTCGCAAGATGTTCTCTCCCCTTGGCAAGAGCGGCGCGAGCATCATCATCAAGATAATGCTCCTTAAGAGCTGACTCAGCGTAGCCAGCGCCTTTACCGCCAAGCATATCGAGTGCAGCCTCCCAAACTTCAGCCAGAGTAATTTCATACTTGGGGCCTAGAAAGGCGAGGCTACCGCGCCCCAAGACACTGTGCAGGTAAAAGTCAAATAATGTAGAGCTAAATGTTGGTCTTCGTCGCCTCATGGTATTCTTCAGCTGCAATTTTTCCGGCAACGGCCTCATCACGCTCTCTTTCAGCTTGGGAAAGTTGAAGCTTAAGCATTTGAATTTCCGCCTCTTGAGAGCTGGTTTTCTTCCGAAGCTCTGCAACATCAGCAATATAGCCCTCACTGATTCTTTTTTGCACTTCGAGCCTGTTTTCGGCGTCTCTTTGGCTGGCATGAGCGTCTCTCACTTGTTTTAGGAGCACTTCTTCTTTTTGAGAATAGGAAGTAGAGGAAGTAGCAAGCTCTTGTTTCAGTTCCTCAACTTTTGCTTCAAGCTCTTCATTGTAAGAAGCGATGCTCCTCATTTCAGTATCGTGTTGTTCGAGAACCTTTTGCCATTCGGCTTTATCATTTTCCATAGTGAGCATGGCCTCTATATTTGCACGATTAACCCTTTGGAGCTCGTCAACAAGTTTTTGCCAGTTTGACATCCTCTCAATATCAAGTTTGACGGCATCGAGGTTTCGTAACATGGCAGACTTGTCAATAGGGACCAAGTCAAGGTCGAACCTTACTCCCTTCAGACACCACTGTGGAAACCGACTTTGCAAAGTGGCCGGGCCCGGTCCAACTTGGAATTTGGGCCTGCAGATTATTGTTTGAATATCTGCTTTCCCAAGAGCGGGAGAGCCAGAAGGAATGTCAAGCGAGGCAGGGGCAGTAACCTTTTCAGGAGTTGTAGAGGTGTGCTTCTCACCATGTCGGGCTCGCTTGCTCGAATCTTCAACCATATGACTTTTTCCTCGGTCATCATGGGATTTTCTTTTATGGGAATCGTCACCTCTCTGCGAAGAATGTGGCGCTCCTCCCTCTCTCTTCTTTCATAACGCTCCTCTTGAGCCCTCTTCTCTTGAGCCTTTCGGGCGGCTCTTTCTTCATCGGATTCTCTGTAAGAGGGGAGGTAACACCTATAATCATATTGGCTACGCCTCACGTAGCGCTGGAAGTCATCATAGTATGAGCTGCTGCGTCCCATCGGAGAATCTGAAATAAAAAGAGATAAGTTTTAGAGGTCTTCAAAGTACAAGAAAGTCATTAAAAGGAGGGATCGCCCCGCTTAAACACATTTGACGATTGATTGCAATAAAGCCACGGGGAGGACTATCGGCGGTATCACTTGGCCCAGGGAGTAGGGCATCACTTTCAGTAAAACCAAATTGAGTGCGCAGCTGAGTAAATGCTCTCGGAGTTAGAATAGTTGGGGTTCTCTCTAGAGGGTCCTCTATAGGAAGAGCTATCGGAAAAGTTTCTTCCTCTTGAGCTGCCATTTCTTCTTGATGGGAAGTCATTCTACATAAATAACTGGATATTCAAACATCAAGGTGCACGTTTCCTAAAATGTGTGAGGTGTTGTGTAAAATTAACAAAGCAATAAAAAAATATAACTGGAATGAAAATTGGCAAGCATTTGTTAGTTATGAAACCCAGGGACTATTGTTTTAAGCTTAAATATGCAAGTATAATGTTGATGCAGACAAATCAGTTCAGATTGTTGATATTTTGCATCGATGTTTAACTTTAGTTGATTGATTCACAAACATTTCATGCAATATATTTAAGTTGCCTGTTTCATCTCGACTAATCTGTCATTTGATGTGGGCAGTCAATGGCAGTATTCTCGCCTTGGTTTCTTTGTCTGTTATTTTCAGCAGCTTGGCAGCTTATAAGTTAATGCGGTCTATGAAATAATACAATGAGATTCAAGCAAATTTAAAGTTGGGGCAGTTCAGAATTTAGGCAAACTTAGTTTGGCAGTTCGAGTCAAATACTCAAAGTGGGACTATGCTCCTAAATTACAACACGTCCAAAGCTTAAGTATTAGGTCGGCTACGATTTTAAAAGTCTTTCGCGAGATAAGGCTAAATCGGTAGCGGGTCGGAGTCAAAGTTAGTTCGGTGGCTCAGTCTTCTAGGTCGCAAGGAAGAGATAAGAAAGTAAGCTCCGATCCAAAAGGCAGGAACTTCTCCAAGTATTGACTCGGTCACGATCCAAGCCTTAAAGTTTAAATCGGCAAGTTTCCTTCAAGCATTATCTCAACCACGACCTAAGGTCACTAAGAGTCAGGTCGGCCAAAGGCTAAGCCACCCAAATTCACTAACTCGCTCCCGAACCAACATCACACTCCATCAACCCGCTAACCCAATAGCTGTTCCATCAACAACAGCCTTCATTTCATTCAAAGCTATCAGATCACCCAATAAAAAGTTCAAAGCTATCAAATCCATTGCCCTGCCATCAGAAATCATTGAGCCTGGGGTGGTAAACCACCTTCATCATTTAAATGATCATCTGAAGCCGAATCGAGCAAACTAGGCTTCATCAGCTATAAATGTGATGGGATTCGTGATGGAGCATTGTACAAGGATACGATTCGAGTTCGAGCAACAAGGTTTACGAATCGATAGTGACCTACAATCAGAAGAGGAATGAGGTTACCTACACGATCAATGGTAGAGGTTACTGATGATCAGATGGGATGAGATCGCCTTTAGGAGCTTGAGAAAATTTTAATGGCGGAATCGAACAAGGGAGTAAGTAATAGAGAGGAAAAAGAAAAGAAAATGGACGACTTATATCTTGCTGTGGTAGAGACTGAAGCGGCTTGGGCCATCCAACTGTTAGGTCGTTTACGACCTGCCGATCTAAAAAAGGAACGGGTTAAAGAGTATCGAAGCATACGACCTAACCATTAGGCGCATACTTCGAGGGGCAAATGTTAACCCCGCCTCGGCCGTGGCTCACCGATCCAAGATAATAAACGACCTAACACTTTGCCGACTTAACGAAGGATGCCGACCCAAGACACGAAGGGATACCGACCTAGTATCTTAACATGGAAGACCGACCTAACTGCATAAGACCTAAGAGGGATACCGACCTAAGGGTCTTGAGAAGCATGCCGACCTAATGCCTTAGAGAAAGTTCCGACCTAATGTCTTGATATGATGCCGACTTAAGGTTCAAGGAGATTCCGACCTAGGACTTACAAAAGCCTACCGACCTAATACGTTTTCCGATCTAACTACTCAAGTTATTTGCCGACCTAACTGTTAAGGATAAGTTGGTTCACACCTAAGTCGTGACCGACCTAAGGGTATGAAGGAGGAAGTAGTGCAACAGTTCAATGCGCGTCACGATAACTCGGCAGCGACTTGGGACTTAGGATTTGGGGCCAGAAGAATATGCGCCTCTTATTTAAACCATAGGCCGTGCATAGGTGAGGAGCAGCGACCTACGACCTAACCTAACCCGGAGCCGACTCGCGATCCAACTCATCTCGGCCATTACCTACAACTTGACACCGAAAGCCCCTATAAATACGCGACCACCTCCAACATTCAAAGGATGAGGGGGGGGTCATTTTCTTCAAGAGATTGAGACTTCACTATCTTCAAAGCAATCAACACTCCATCACTTCAAGCTCACGCAAGACATTTAGATCAAACTTAGGACAAAGATTCGACACATTCAATCATGGATTTAAAGAACTCTGTGGCATCGAAACTTTCTCTAAGCTACTTGTCTTTTTTCAAGTTGAATTGGATTGTAACCGAAAGAGATTGTAATAAGTTGTAACTCAGTCAGCAATAAAAAAGAATTGAAGTGGACGTAGGCTTGATTATAAGCCGAAACACTATAAACTCTGTGCTCATTTACTGCTTTTTCTGTGGTTTTCTGCTTATAGTCTGTTCCCGAATCATCGGGTGGTGCTTTCACAACTCCACTCTACACACCGGGGTGTTAGTGTTCAAATTTTAGCATTAACAGATTGTATGAAGGCCATTTGTAAAGAGATATCATAACTCTAGATTTTGTTAACTCCTTTACTCCAAATCCATGTGTAAGAAGAAATGATTATGAGATCTATGCATATTGATTTGCTTTACTTTTTTGATTATACAAAGATAAAAGAAACTTTTGTATACATATACACAATGTTAAAAGACTTATTTTCTAGCCAACATTTACATTTTATAAATTTCACCTCTATGATTTTAAAGGCCAAATGTTTATCTTAAAAAAAACATTTACTTCAAATGTAGATTCAAATTCCCAATTCATTTGAATTAAAATTCTATTTATACCAATTTACATATATTCAAACATTATTTCTATTATTTATTCTTGTAAACTTTATAAAAAGAAAAGTATGATAAAAAAAAATTGATTTCATATTAACAATAGCCACTTTTATACATATATGAAAAATTAACTTAAAAATAATATTTTAAAAATGAGTACACAAATTTTTTCTTTATATTGTAACTTCCAAATAAAAATTTAGAAAACACTATTATTTGCTTTTTAAAGCTTTTAATTTCTACTTTATTTTTAATGCATTTTATTTTGAAATTCAAAATTGGTTTATAAAATACTTAACCTTATATTTTCAAATCAAATTTCTATTTATAATCAAAATTATTTATTTATTATAAAAATCTTTACAATTTATTTTCCAAAATAAATTTAATTGCCAATTAAACTTGATAAATTTTAGGAATGTTACAGATTTCCCCCCTTAAAAGAATTTCGTCCTCGAAATTGCAAGGAAGACGAGAAAGAAAAGATAATAGATAAAGAAATGATTGATCAGATCAGAATCGAGATATTTACTCTGCATTCGATTTATTAAATCAGAATATCAATAATATGAGAACGAACTCATACAATTATTACACAAGATACTCGGGCTCACCGGTCTACGAATATGCAAGGGCATTGATTAGTTCGAAGGGATAACTAATCGTTCGTAGAATATATCGGATCCCAGAGAATAGATAGATGGATTTAATCTTCTACAATTTATCAAACACTAGGTATGGATTCAAAATTCAGGTCTGAATACCCTAAAGTATATACCAATTTGTCCCTCTTGGGACTTTGATATGCACAAGAAATTACGATAGAATTTGGTTTTAATCGATATCGTTTTATTGATACAATTCAAATTTAACTTTATATTTAAGTTAACCAATTCATTTCAATTTATTTAAAATTTTCATTTTCAAATTCATTAAAGTTTAGATCGAAAAGCTGATAAGAAACCGATGAAGATACGAAGTAAGGATTTTCTACGATGATTCGTAGGGCCACCATCACACCAAAGCTTCTTTCTGGAGTTGTCACGAAGCAATCAAAAGAATTTAGAATCGAATCAAAGGAGATTGATAGAGAAAGTTGTTTCCACTGTTGCAGGGTATTGACCATTTGGAGTGGTACTCCCCTGCCCACTATCTCGTCCTCTTCTTGCACTCATACTTACTATCAGTGAATAGTAAGAGAATTTACTGAGGCATTCGAACGGATATCTTAGGGATTACTCATTCTAGGGTATACTTCACCCTATCTCTAATGAGTTACTCAATGTGTTATACTCCTGAGTTAAAGTTTTAACCTTCAGCTCTGATACCACTTGTGACGATCCTGACTTGACCTTCGAAAATCGGCACCGAATACGACACTCGTATTCAAATGCCGCAGATCCAAACGTCGACTCTGGTTTGCCGAAGCTTATAACACCATTAAGTAAAACAACACAGCGGAAGAAAAAGAGTGGCATATATCAATATACAACATTTGATACAATATCTGATATAATATGATACAACAGATGATATAATGAATATACATCAGAGATATGATACAAGATAATAGCAGCGGAAAGAAAAGATAACACAGCAGCGGAACAAAAACTCCAATAGTCTTCGAGGAAGAACTCCAGCATCGATAATCTCCATCTCCAAGGTACCAATCCAGAAATAGCTCGAACTCCCAATAATATTCACTAAGAGACCAAGACTGGTGTGCAAAGGATTGCCACATCCTAGGCTGAAAGCTATCGAATCTACACCTACTATTGATTATCTGAAAACCCAACTCTAGACTGCCCGTGTGGGAAAATAGTGGGCACCCAGAATTTAGGAAAGGAACAATAAACTCCAGGTCAGTCATGGGACTGGTATGAGCAAACAAAAGCAATTGGTCTTTAAAACAAACAACAAGAGAATTTAAAATAAAACCACAATGCTTTTTAGAAAATGAAACTACCATAAGGCCTCCCGCCACACACACAATGCAAACGCAGAATTGGAGGAGATTTCTCCTTATGATAGTCAAATATGCTTGATACGAGAAAATTCTTTGATATTATTGCTATAAGTGCAAAGTGTGGAAAACCATTTCGAAAGTATAATATAAATCCGAGCCAACATACGACCAGTATCGTATGCCTACTATAGCTACCATCCAAACAGTGGGGCGCCACCATAAGTAGATGGCAGGTAATACAACTAAAACCGTACACGGCGCGTATTGGATGAATGGATTTCCAACAAATGGTCAGGCTAAGGAACTTCCTACTGCCACATGGGATCGCCTCTGGCGGGACGTCCCGAGAACTAACGTTACGGTTAGATCTCTGCCAACACAAGGCCGGGTTACCTCTGTAACTAGGTAACTACTACACGAATATGCCATCCCCCGGTCCTTTGGGACCTTTACCCGAGCGCTCGCACCAACAACCACAAAGTATCACAAAGTAATAGATCTGTAGTATCCACATGAGTAAGTATCTGGGATCCATACCATGATACCACCCTTTACCAGAAGGGAATGACACACCCTAAAGGGCGCGACCCTCATAACCTTGCCGCATCTTTCCTGTTTCGACCATTTCCGGGGTGTGAGGTCCAGATGCAGTCTCGTCCACAAAGCTACGCTTTATACAAAAGCCATGCTCTGATCACAAATGATCAACAAATGATCATCATCACACAGCAGCACTCAGCATGTCACATTACCAAATTGGGAATACATCACTGATAAATATCAACTACATAACCTCTGAGCTCGTCCGTCTCAGAGAAGGGTGTTAAGCTAAGAGAATAAATTCTCCGCCACCAAGCAGAAATGTATTTGATAGAGATCAGTTAACATCTCAAAGTGTAATGTCGGACATACAACCATACAAGTCTGTTCCAGGTTCGAACAGAACCGAAGGCACTTCCGAAGAAGCCCTTGCAAATCCGAGTATCCACAATCCCGATCGGATTTCCCATCACTAAGGGAATCTCCATACCGTAGCTACTCGGTGCAGAGACAATCGATAGGTTATCCTATCATTCTCACAAATACCCGGTCTTCACCACCGGTCTTCAATTGCAATCCATAACGTCGTATCACTATTCAGAATGGGTTATATGACACAAGGTCCTCTCCCGGCTAAACCGAATAGTAAGCGCCATATTTAAAAACATATAGATATGGGATTTCGGTTAAGTCACAACTTAAAAATCCAAAGCTTTTCTTTAAAATGATTAAACAAATTACCATTTTTAAATCTTTAAACAAAAAGATTTATTTCACAAAGTTTCACCCGATATCACAAAGATCTATCCGTAGATTTCAAAACAATTCCCATTCAATTTAGATTAACCCAATTAAATCTTTAAATTAAAGATTTATAGCTTTCAAAACACATTTTCAAAGATTTATCTAAAGCTTGGAAAACTATTTTCATTTTTAGACTTGAAATCCTTTAACACAAATTGGAAATTCATTCTTATGTGAAAGCTTCAATCGTTTGAAAACAAATAGTTTTCTTTTTGGAAAAATCCGATTTCATTTATACAAGTTAAGACCTTTGGGTTAAATTTAAATTACAAAACATCACTTTTAAAATGATTTTTAAAAACACATATAAACCCATTTATAAGTTTAATAACCTTTTAAACCATAGTTTCCAAATTATAGAATTCAATTTTCAAATATTAAATTCAAATTTAAATCAATTCATTTAAAGTTCAAGATTCAATCAAGTTATTCAAATAACTTTTATTTTTGAAATTCATTTTTCAAAAGCTTCAATTCTAATTCCAAAACTATTTTGGATTTAAAAATTAAATTTTAAAACAATTTCAAAATCTGTGACTTAACCAAATTTCCACGTGAAATCCATATTTGTGTGTGTATAAGTGTGGTCCAGGGGTTTTACACAATAGAAGTGCAACATCATCAATCAGCACAGATTAAATCATTACAATTCGATGTGAGTTTCGGATAACCAAATGGAATCCGACTCCCTGTCGCATCGAAACTCAAATGTCGTTTTACGGGTCAAAGGGTTTGCATAACAATATATATATATATATATATATCACAGATATGACAGCTTAGCACAAAACATCACATAGCATCACATCACATATCAAATATATCAATCCATCACAGAACATCCAATAACAATCAAACATCTTTAATTAAGATGAATAAACCGTGTGGTTATAAATTTATTATTCATATAATTACTTCTATTAGTAATCTTTTAAATCAATGATTAATTATCATTAACTATAATTAATTAAGTTTTAACTACCTACATTTATTAATCATTTATTTAATTAATTTTCGTAATTAATTAACCTTTAATTGTAATTAATTAAATCTTAGTTACAATTAATTGTCCTTAATAAATAGATTCATTATTCCTTAATTAATTACAAAAAAATTAATTATTCATTAATTAATAATGATTTCTTAATCATTTTAAGTTAATTAACCTTAATCTATTTTCCTTGATTCAATTATCTTAATTAATTAACCACAGTAACTAATTAATTTGACTTTAAAGTAATTAACCTCAAATATTTGATTAATCAATCCTTAATCTTTAATTATCTTCTCTTAATTACTTTTACTAAGTAATTACTATTTTCATTTGATTATTTATTCATTACTTGATAAATTAACTTAATAATTTAATGAATCCAAAACATTAAATTCTATTTATTTAAGATAAAACATCTCTTACTTAAATAAAGCATTTAAAAATAATTTGCTTTCAAATTTAACTTAAATTTCATTTTAAATTTAAGATTTAAAATGGATACAAATTTAACTTAAACAAAATTTTAAAATATATTTCAAAACCCTTTCTATTCTACAAGTTAAAGAATATTTATTTTATAAAGGAGATTTGAAAGAATTCTAAACCAAATTCATTTTTAAATTTAATTCAATTAAAAAAATACACTATGACATTCAAAGTTGTTTAAATTATTTTTAAATTTAAAACTTCTGTTTATTCTAAAACTGGAATACAAATTTAAAATTTTATTTCAGGCTGCATAGATTCAAATTTCAAATTTAAATTACTTTCATTTATCTTCATTTTATATTTCAAATCATTTAACTATTTTTTTCTAAAGAAGTTAAACAATTTAAATTTAAAAACTTCATTTTATTTTAAAAACTGAGATTCAAGTTCACATTTCTGATTTTAAAACTTATATTTTAAAACTTATTTAACCCTTTACTTACAATTCAACTTTCAATTTTAATTTCCTGCCAAATTCACTTTAAATACTTAAGGGTGTTAAAACAAATTTAAATTTCAAAAACTTACGATTATTTAACCTTAGTTTAAACCTTGTTTTCATTTATAATCATCAGTTAAAATTTTAAAACAAAACATTTCAGGTTTCTGAACAAAAACTGTAACATTATTTTAACCCGAGGCGATCTTAATTTACTTCGAGCCAAAGTTAGACTTCCCCGAGAAAAACACTACAACACTCCGAGTCAAAAATCAATTCACACGAGCACAAACCAAATTCATCTTCACTCGAACAACTATGCACCGTGCACATGCACGGTGCCGTTGATTACCTCGGATCATCAACGATGATCTTCCCCTACCACTCATCATCCAAACACTCAACTGCGAACATCAGATCATCCCTCTAACCTCAAAGTCGAATTCAAGATGACAAGCTCAAACCTGGAAACAGCTGAACCTCCTCAACCCAAAACCTGTCAACGCCTCGCTCCTCCAACCCCGGCCACCTGAGCATCAGCGACTTCAGCCACGTATTCTTCAACCAACCTGCTATCGATCCCCCAAAATTCATAACGCTCGATCAACCAGGGAGAATGAACGAATCAAAGTACTAGGCCTAGATGAAACTAGGGTTCCAAGCAAGAATCAACAACCGCGAATTCCTCAATGAATTAATCACCTTTCTGATAATTTTCCCATCACCCTCGATCGCTCTACTACCTTCAGAATGAAGCGCGACACCCTAGATCACAGAGATGACCAGGAAACTCCCCAAAACCCAATTATGGTTAAACCAGAAATGCTCACTCAATAGCAAATTAAAAAATATGATTTTAGTGTTAAAAATCATTTTTAAGTTAATGAATTCAAATCATGATTCTGAACTTATGAATTACCAAGTTTGGATTTGACACATTTCTATTTTTTTTTTATCAGTCATTTTTGGTTTCCAAGCAATTTCTAAAGACACTTCAATAATTTTTAACTTAAGTATGATTTTAATCTAAACTTTTAAGATGAAACAAACAAGTTTAGTTTATAACTTAAGGTTAAACAGAGATTAATTCAAGAGTTTTGAATTTAAACTAAAACAAGACCCTTTTTATTTTACTGTATACTAATACTTCCATGTAGTTCAGAAACAAAACATACTCAAGCTATTTTTAAACTTAAACCTGGATTGAATAAACAATTTCACTTAAATCCTAAAGTCCAAGATAAATTTTGAGAAGGAGATTTTGGTTTAAGAACAGGGTTTGAAAGCTTATAAACTTAGGAGCAGATACACATATATCTGTATGATAGGCATGCATTAAGATACTCAAGTACACAGACATATCAACAACATTTCCAGAACAAAGTTTCAAGCATCAAGCACAACATCACAGAACATAGGCCAATATAAGTGAGTTTGCTCACCTGTTGAAGTCTGGACAGAGACATGCTTTGCATTCTTGTTTAGATTGTTAACTTGCTCCAGATCTGAGGCTTGATCTTGTTATTTTGGATGATGAGACTTTATCTTGTTTTGGTTATCATTTCCTCAGATTGAAAACAATAAAGTTAATTATTGTTTTAATTGCTTCAGATTTTAAAAATTCAAATTATGGTTGCTTGAATTACCTGAGAAACTTTAACTTGCTTCAGATTATTTCCCAGAGACCTCACTTTTTTTTTCTTTTTTTCTTTTTTCAACTTGAAAACAGAATTTACTTTAGCATATAACCTGACTGGGTCCTTTTAATTATTTGTCTTCAGAGAAAAACTGCAGCTCTGATTATGATCTCTTTTTTTTTTCTTTTTTCTTTTTTCCTTAATCATCTCAGGTTGAAAACTCTGGCTAGCTTTAAGTTTTGAACTTTTGCATTCTATCTGAATTTACTTTGAACGGCAACCTGAGTTTTGAACTTGCATGCTTCCAGATTTAAAATTTCCTTTTTAACTGATTTGGTTTTCAGTTTTGAACTGATAATGGCAGATATTCTTTTATCTTGGTTTGCATTTGAAACTGAAGTATTGAACTGAAGCTACTTGATTTGTATTTTTCTTCCAGGTTGCATGCAGAGCCCATTTCCAGATTTTGAATCTTTGTTATTTGAGTTGAATTAGTTGCTTCAGGTTTGCAAATAGATCTAGATTCGAGTTGTATTTGAGATGATCTACAGGCTTTGGACTTCATGTTTCTATTTCTTCTTTTCTTTTTCTTTCTGATTTGATTTTTTTTTCCTTTGTTGAGATTTGAAATGAAATTTTTTTTATTACTTGTTTGTTCAGATTTGCTGAGATGTTTAATATGATTGCATTGTGGGGAAATGAAAAGTTTCTATAAATTTTTTAATCTTATTATTTAATTCAATTTGATTGTATGAAGGCCATTTGTAAAGAGATATCATAACTCTAGATTTTGTTAACTCCTTTACTCCAAATCCATGTGTAAGAAGAAATGATTATGAGATCTATGCTTATTGATTTGCTTTACTTTTTTGATTATACAAAGATAAAAGAAACTTTTGTATACATATACACAATGTTAAAAGAATTATTTTCTAGCCAACATTTACATTTTATAAATTTCACCTCTATGATTTTAAAAGCCAAATGTTTATCTTAAAAAAAACATTTACTTCAAATGTAGATTCAAATTCCCAATTCATTTGAATTAAAATTCTATTTATACCAATTTACATATATTCAAACATTATTTCTATTATTTATTCTTGTAAACTTTGTAAAAAGAAAAGAATGATAAAAAAAAAAAGTTGATTTCATATTAACAATAGCCACTTTTATACATATATGAAAATTTAACTTAAAAATAATATTTTAAAAATGAGTACACAAATTTTTTCTTTATATTGTAACTTCCAAATAAAAATTTAGAAAACACTATTATTTGCTTTTTAAAGCTTTTAATTTCTACTTTATTTTTAATGCATTTTATTTTGAAATTCGAAATTGGTTTATAAAATACTTAACCTTATATTTTCAAATCAAATTTCTATTTATAATCAAAATTATTTATTTATTCTAAAAATCTTTAAATACTTCACAATTTATTTTCCAAAATAAATTTAATTGCCAATTAAACTTGATAAATTTCAGGAATGTTACACAATCCTTAATTGCTTCCATTAAGTAATTATCCCTTATTTACTTTCATTAAGTAATTTCTCTTTAATTACATTCAGTAATCATCCGTTAGTTACTTACACCGTGTAATTATACTTTATTAATTAAATTAAGTAATTATATTTAATTAATTTCTTTAGGTGATTATCCTAAATTAATTATAGTAATTAATTATGTTCAATTAATTACGTTAATTAATTAATTTCATTAAGTAATTATCCTTAATTACTTACATTAATTAAATTTTCTTTAATTAATTTTCATGAAGTAATCATTCTTTAATAAATCACATTAAGAAATTATCTTTTAATTAATCGCCATAATTAATTATCCTTTAATTACTTGTATCAATTAGTTAATCCTTAATTACTTACATTCAGTAATTAGCCTTTTAATTTCTTTCATTAATCAAGACCTTAATTAAATTATTTAAATCTTTATTTAGTTAAATGTTTGAAATTATTATATACCAAAAATCATTTGTTAAATAAAATTTAATACCACATATGTTAATCACTCCTTAATCGTTAAATTTATTTGAAAACATTTAAGAATTAATCACATAATTAATCTAATATATAATTACATAAACCAAACCATTTTAGAGCATTTAACTTTAAAATTAAATCTTTGGAACTTGTTCAAAAACTTGTTTTAATAAATTACCTTGGAAACTTGGTTCATATTCTGTTGAAAATTCATTCATTTAAATACACTTCTAAACTTAGCTAATCATTTTCTTTTGATAACAAATCATTTTAATAACTAAAAAAATGTTTAAAAACTTGTTAACTAGATTCACATTTATTTTACCTTTAAACATAGTTAATTCATACTTTTGAAAACTTGTTAATTTTTATTTAGCTTTGAAACTTGTTAACATTTTTCTTATCATTTAAACCTAGTTAATATATTTTGAAAACTTGATTTATTTAATTTACTTTTAAACCATGTTTAATAATTGCTTTCAACCCAGATTAATATCTTTGAAAACTTGTTGATAGCTGTCATGAGAACTTGTGTTATATTTCCTTATATTTAAAATATAAAAACCCAGTAACTAAAACAAGAGTAAAACAACCCGAGCCAACAACCCGAAAACCTGAACCAAAACCCGAGCCCAATCACCAAAATTCCCGAGCTATCCCCGTGTCACTCGCTCCCGTCCCCTGCTTCGAGACAAACACACAACTTCTTCGAGGACGACCCGAGCAAACATCATCTTCCCCAATACCTGAAACAAACCTGACACGAAAGTTCTCCCGTATACATGCACACGCCATCCGATCACCTCCGACCCTCGCCGAGGCCACCCACAAGTCCACGATCATCTCGCCGACTTACTCGATCCCCTAATTCGGCAAATACGCCAGTAACTCAAAACGAGTCGTTCGAACTAAAACTGGAACCAACCAAAACGACTAGAACTCCACACCGACGACGATCTCGTCCACCGGAGCCCACGTCCCTCCGACCAGGGTAGCGTCACAGATCCATGCGACCTTTCCCCCACACGTGGTCACCTCCGATCTTCCCTCGATGACGCAATTGCCTCGAATACATCGACCACGCAAACTAACGACAAAACCCTACTTCGACGTCCCCTGGCCACCGTGGCCATCTATAAATCCCCTCACCGTTTTTTCTGTAATCCCCAAGACTTCCACCTCCTCCAGCAATGATCACGTTGCTCAACACTTCACCATTCGTTGGAGATTGGCGAATAAGCAAAATCCGATCAACTTACGAATACTCAACAATTACAGGTTTAAAAATCATGATTTCTGTATTAAAATTCATGATTTTCCAAGCCGAATCAAATTGTAACATCAAAACATGACTTCCCGACATTTGATTTTTGACCCAAAATAAATTTTCACTGCAAATTATTATTTTAGAAATAAATACTAATATCTAAAACTCTTTTTAGAAATGAAATCACATTGTTTCATGCATTTTCTTTTTAATGATCATTGCCTAACAATGATTCTTTAGTAAGATATGAATTTTTAAAAGGTGTTTCTGAGCCTATGGAAACAACAAGGACTAATATATATAGGCACACACACACAGAGACAATACACAGACATATCATACATGCATTCACATCCATTTAATCATGCAAACCACATTACTTCGAAAATTTATCACATGCATTCAAATTATACAACTCTATTTAAGTTTTTAATAAAAAAATGTTTACTCACTGGTTACTGAGAAACAGAGAGACAGGCTTCATGCTTTAATCTGGAACTTTGTATTTTAAACTGGAGCTTGCTTATGAATCTTGCTAGATATTTAATCTATTACTTGATGTATTTAGATGATCTAAAGCTGATCTGATTTTTGCATTGTTAAGTTGAATTTGATCTTGCTAGTTTGATCTCAGGTTGAAGTTGTTTATACTATTATTGTCTGTTTGATTTTTCTTTAGATTTAAATTTAGAAGATGAAAGAAAGAAGAGTTGAGAAGTTTAAAAATGGGAGAGAGTTGAACTGAAACCAGGTTATCTTCTAACACATACTATTTATAATTTAAATTTAAAAGAAAATTGTTTTCGACATGTTAATTACTAGGCATATATAAGTTACAAATGTTAATGCATGTTTTAATTATCTTACAAATGTCAAAAGCTTGTATTATATGTTTACAAATGTTTAAATCTTTATTTTATAAATTTACTCATGTTTTGATATTAATATGTTTATGTTTATATTAATTTTTCTTAATTACTTATGTTTTGTAAATTATGTAATATGTATATATATGTATTAAATCTTTATATATTTACAAATTATTCTTATTCATGAGTAATTATAATAGAAAGAATATGAAAGCAAAAGAAATGAACCCTTTTATTAAATCTTATCTAAACTTAAGCTAAAAATACTTTTAAATAAATAAATAATTATCTTTAGTGTTTTAAAAATATATAATTAACTTTAACTAGATTTTAAAAATCATTAAATCGAAAACATAATTTTATTAAATTCAAACCAAAGCTTCTTCTTATTCACAA
This sequence comes from Allium cepa, assembly GCA_030765085.1. Lineage (NCBI taxonomy): Eukaryota > Viridiplantae > Streptophyta > Magnoliopsida > Asparagales > Amaryllidaceae > Allium > Allium cepa. Next base: position 449,022,870 of record CM060944.1, read on the forward strand.
TGTATATACATATATATACATTATATTTAGAAAATATTTTTATTAGCTTTGAAAAGACAAATTTTGCCAAATTTTAAATTATTATTTTAGGAGATTATCAAATTATTATTGCCAATTCAAATTATTATAAATGAAGATTATCAAATTGCTATTGCCAAAATTTTTGGTCATCACACAACTAAAGCCAACAAATCTTCAAATTGAACATGAAAGTAGCAAGCTTCGAGATCAAGTGAAGCCAAATACAAAGGAACGCGAGCTATCAGACGACTCTAGAATAAGCTCATCTGATCTACATATTGGATGAAATAAATATGGGAAAGAGCGGTGTCGGAAACCTCCATGAGCAAAGCTTAAGTTGGAATTTGAGAAATCACTTTATTTGCCGCATATTTGTTAAGCCCTAATTTCTAGGATTAGTGATTTCTTTTTGTTCGGTGACAGAATGAGAGAATGAATAAAGTGGTTAGGGTTTCGTATATTGTATAAGATGACGAATGCAGGTGTAATATGGGTAACATTATACCCGATTAGCTTGGGCCTTGGGCCTCTTATTTGTCAACTTTCAACAAAAACTTGTCTGCGAACACTCTAACCCCTAAATCTCTAACCTCTAATTCAATTTGTCTATGAATGCACCAATAATCTTTTGTTTATGTACGCATTTGGTTCCTTTCATCATTTATATGTCATTAGGTTCTTATTTCATGCTTGACATTGTGAAAAATTGAAGAAGGATTTGTTCACACTTTACTTTTAAATGTGATCATAAAACCCCCTACTCGATCATCAATGGTACTCAGTTTATACTTTTATAGGAATGTAAGAAAAATCTGAAGTATTTAAATATATAATAATGAAGTTGATAGGTAGAATGTGATTTATGTCGTTGAAATATAAAATCTGGAACATTAGGCTTGCTAACAAATGGATGGTATTCCGTTAGATGTGAATTATACTAATGATAAAAATCAATCCTAATACATTTAGCAGTATCATACTAATGATACTAATACATCAAACTATTTAATCAAACTAGTGATACTAATGAATGGACCAGTTCTGAAATGACAGTAATACCCATTCATGCCTTTTTAATTATTCTGTAAAAGAATGCTAGTAAACATGATGCACGGAACGGGCACACACGTAATGACATAAGCATTCATCTTTGGTTCATTTACATTGTACTTCAATTTGAGTTTGTAGAATCACGGTATATATCATCCATTTGATTATACGAACAATAGTGGATCCACTAATATCTCTACCTATTTATAATTTGTTTGTGAATTTTGTTAAGAAAATTAATCATCATTGCATGCCTAATTCAAATATTTGAGTGAATTTTTTAGCAACAAGGTACAAAATGAGCATTCTTTTATACATGTGATTGTTTTCATCTTGTAGCTCGAGAGGAGTTTTTATAGAGGGATGATAGCTAAGCTTTTCTTTGTTATAAAAAGATAAATAAAAGTTAAAAGATTCATAGCATGGGAGTATAGCCAAATCCAGGCATACGAATTTGTCTTTTACTCGATCTCGTCTCTCCACTTGAGACTATTGTGAAAAATTGGCAGCGCTTTGCGGAAGCTTATATCAACGGATCTTTGTCACCCAAATCACAAAGAGATAACTTGGATTAAAAATAAGACGGAATTAAAATTAAAAGCAATAAGACAGGATATTCCACCCAACCACCCACTTTATTGATTCACCAAAATTTTTGTTTACAATTAATAGAACAAAGCTAAAATAAACAAAATACCATTGAATCAATAACCAAATTGAGAAAGGGAGCAATATCTATATGGCTAAAATTGTTGGAGAAGAAGAACAAAGATGGAGAACAGTGAATTAGCAGATAGATTTTCCACCATATTTTACACTCTCTTCTAGTCTCTATTTATATATTCAATTACTTAATGCCCATGTTAACATTAGATGGCAAAAAATAATCTGATTAGCCAATTAATGAAAGAAATAAACATTCTCAATATACCTATTAATTAGGAAAACAAAATCTTCTCTTTCTTTCTTTTGCATATTTCTTTCCCTCTATTTGTGATTTTATATCACCAAAATTTAACGCTCCACCTTGATGCAAAATCACATATCTCCAACATAACAAGCATGCCATATCTAGATCTATCACAACTCCCTATATCTCAATCATACCAAATTACAAACCTCTACCACCGACTGCAAATGATGCATCTCAAACATGAGGTGGACCACATAAATCCGGTCTCAAAAATGTTTGTAATACCACAAAGATCTCCATCTTGTCTTTGTGGATTTTGCAACTCGACACTCGTCTATCACTCGATCTGAGCTCATCACCTGATCACTATCTATCCCCCGAGCATCATCAACATGAAGACCCTGTCTAAAATATGATCCTCAATGCTAGAATCATAAGCAGTGACCACATTAACCACTCCACCTTGCTGTAGACTAGGTTCTTCAACCGTCGCTCGCTTTCCATAGTCGATTACAGAACCAACCAAGCTATAAAGGTTTCCTTCTTCCAAATCTCCTCTCATCCTTACACGACCACATTTCTTCAATCTCAAAACTCTACCTTGAGTCCCATAAGTGCAACCACGGCGATCCAACTGACCGAGAGAAATAAGATTATGCGAACAAGTGGGTACATGTCTCACTCCAGAGACTTCTCTAACCACACCATCATGCATACGAAACCGGATAGATCCAATACCATAAATCGGTAGCTCTTCTCCATTGGTTGTCCTAATCATGTAGACGCTCTTCTCATAAGAAGAAAAACAATTCACATCTCGACAAATGTGAAAACTGGCTCCCGAATCCATCTTCCAAGGCTTATTTTCACTAAGGAGGACATCATAAGAAGCATCACTATCGGTACCTTCAACAAAACCTACATGTGCATCACTACTAGTATCACCATGCGCAGCCTTTTTCTGATCTCTTTTATAAGCATAAAACTTGCTGCGTATGTGACCTTTCCTATTACAATAATGACAAGTGATAACACCTTTACCATTAGCATCCTTCTTCTTCCAAATTGTACCTTTCTTCGAGTCCTTTGCCACCATAGCCTCACTTTGAATTGATTTCATACCTGACCCTTTTCTTCTAAGCTCCTCATTCAAAAGACTGCTTCGAACAGTTTCCAAAGAGATGGTTCCATTAGCATTGGAATTACTCAATGAAACAGCCAAAGTTTCCCAACTTTTTGAAAGTCAACACATCAATAAAAGAGCCTGTAACTCATCATCAAAATTGACCTTCGTATTTGCCAATTGATTTATTACATCCTGAAATTCATTCAAATGCTCTGCAACTGACTTCTCTTCATCTAATCTCAGTTGTTCCATCTTTCGAACCAGAAAAGCCTTACTAGTAGCACTCTTTGACTCATATAAAGATACCAACTTATCCCACAAAGCCTTTGCGGATTGACAACTAGCCACATGATGAAAAACTCATCAAGATATTGATGAATCAAAGAAATCTCTTTCTTATCCATCTTCTTCCATTTTCCCTCATCTACATTAGAGGGCTTCTTTCCATCTCCATCAATCGGGTCATGAAGATCATTGAGGTACAGAACATCTTCCTTCTTAGCCTTCCAAATACCCCAATTCTTCCCATCCAAAATAGCCATCTTAGAAAACAAAATCATATCCGACATCAATAATTTTTCAATCCAAAATTACTCTAAGCTTTGCGATGATCTGTGCTCTGATACCAATCTGTTGTAAAAAATTGGCAGCGCTTTTCAGAAGCTATTATCAATGGATCTTTGTCACCCAAATCACAAAGAGATAACTTGGATTAAAATTAAGACGGAATTGAATTTAAAAGCAATAAGACAAGATATTCCACCCAACTACCCACTTTATTGATTCACCAAATTTTTTATTTACATTTAGTAGAACAAAGCTATAATAAATAAAATACCATTGAATCAATAACCAAATTGAGAAAGGGAGCAAATATCTATATGGCTAAAATTATTGGAGAAGAAGAATAAAGATGGAGAACAGGGAATTAGCAAATAGATTTTTCACCATATTTTACCCTCTCTTCTAGTCTCTATTTATATAATCAATTACTTAATGCCTAAGTTAACATTAGATGGAAAAAAATAATCTGATTAGCCAATTAAAGAAAGAAATAAACATACTCAATGTGCCTATTAATTAGGGGAAACAAAATCTTCTCTTTCTTTCTTTTGCATATTTCTTTCTCTCTATTTGTGATTTTGTATCACCAAAATTTAACAGAGACAAGCTCTCCAAATCTATGATCTTATTCTTCTTACATGATATCCATATATTCAAATCTTTACTTCAACACATAATTAAACGTTGACCAGATGTAAGTCTTTTGTTTGGTAGAAACTACACTTGATGTTAGTTAGTTTCTGCCGTCATTGTACTTTCAAATATTCCAACTTACCATTAGTACATTTACTCAAAAAAAAGATTCTAATGTACCATAGATTGGATAAATTTGAATGCTTTTTGAGGGTATACTCATTTCAATTTGGAATAAACACAAAGAAAACAGGGCAATACAAGGTGCTGCGATTGTTAGTACTTGCGTACGTTTGAATGCTATGAGTCTTTGAAAACTAGTGGGATGTTAACGTTTTACAACCTCATGTTTGAATGCCTATGATCAAATTAAATTTGATTCAGTGTAAACATACTAGGCTTTAAGTTATACCTGAATTTGGTAGAATATATATTATAGTAGATGTTACACCCGTATTTCCCTAGCCATGTTAGAAATAGGCAAGGTAATTTACAGTCTAGGAGAGCTGCCCCCAAAGTAAAAGACCAAAACAAAAAGAGAAGGAGTTAAGGCAATCTGATCGATACTGCACAAGGGAAAAGTAACCAAAGAAGCTACAGTGAAGTATGATACCGCGCTCGTAAGGAGGGCCATAAAGACGTCAGATCTACACCCATCCCTTGGGTTTAGTACTACACAAAGATGCTGAAACTAGACATAGCCACAGGAAATAGGCAATGAGATACTGTGGTCACTTGCCATTATAAATGAGTGATTGAGCTGCATGGTCAAACGCCTATAGAACTTATACTTTGTCACACCTTTAAGAGTATATATGCACGACACATACCGAGGGATAATTAGGCCATGGTGTGCGAGGACAGAAGCATCCTAATAGGCAACACACATAGCCGCTTAAACAATGCTTCAACACACATCTGTATTTATAGGTAGATAGCAAAGAGATAAACCACCCCTATCCCTAACTCATGCAACAAGGGCAACTTAGATTTTAGTTAGCTCCGATCATATTCGCAAGTTTATTAAACTAACTCCCAATCTAAGCTGATCAAAAACCCTGAATCCCATAGCAGCTCAAGATGGTAGCACCTATGCTGGTAAGCACTGCTGCATTACGAAAATGTCTTACATTGACCAGCAAAGCCTCACTTCGAATATGTCAGTGGTACCCAAAAACCATCAGGTAAACCCTTCACTACATTAAAATAGAAAGGTGCGATCTCCTAAGGTATCGCACTCTAATTTCATATATTCCCACTTCAATTTTGGGAGTTTTCTCTTCTAATTCAAACTTCCCACCAAAGATCGTAATACAACCACTTAAATTTAGGCTTCCCGTCAATGGACATGTCAGTAATTGGAACAAATCTTACCAACAACATGGATGAGGAACATGTGGCGTGATCCTAAGGTGGAAACGTGATGGCAAAGCGAGGGTGATGGTAATTCGTTTCTACCCTCAACATGATAAATAGGAGATGGTCGGGAATGTAGGGATGACCTTTTCCTTTTTCTTCTTTTTTCGATGAAAGAAATTGTATCTTCTTATTTTTGGAGAAAAACACATGTTTCAACATAGGAAGATAAATGAACATGCGTCGTAGACGTAGGATTTAAAAGAATCCAAACCATGCAAAAAATATTTGTGTCTTCTTTACTTTCACGCGTCATTATATGTCTATGTTTACTATGGATTACAATCTGTTGCAAAATACGAATTCCGTTTAGCATTCTAACAAATAGTAGGAGTGCAACTACATATTATGTTAGCATATAGCAACATAATTACTACACAAAGGATTGATTAGTAAAAAATTAAATTGTTTATTCAAATTTCAAAAAAAAACATTTAAAATTATAAGTTTAATCAATCGAGCTGTTATGGGACAAAAATTCTTACCAACATTTATTAGCACTAAAAGGATGGTCTGACCCTCCATTCCCTTTTTCTAATCTCCAGCAAATCTACTAAACACCCGTTTCCAATGAGTTTACCGATGCTCCCCTACAAATCATCCATCCCTTTTTCCAAAATGGTCATCTATAGTTCCCGTAGCCCCTTAGATCTTATCCTAACCATGGTCCAATCTGTCACTAAATCAGGGAACCAACAAGAAAATAAATAAAGGGATAAACGGCCCAAAATATGTCTCCTGTGTAAATTTATCATCCATTCGCGGTTCATCGCCATCATTTACCAGTTGCATTGACTATGCAACAGGTAAATGACAATTGCACTCTTAGAAATAAGAACATTAGAACTGGCCTACAAATCAAATCCACCACTCATTTGACATCAATCCTATAACTACTTGATAGAAAGACTCAATAATCAATATTGCATGGAATCAAGTTGAATGGCCACTATTAGTTGACCATCATCCTCCTTTATCAATAAATGAAAACAAGTTGGGTAAGAGAATGCGGGTATTTGTTGATTTAGACAGTGATTCCGATAACTGTACAGAACCAAGTATCGATGTCTAGGAATCAACCATACCATACTAAAATAACATGGAAAAGATTCCCTTCCTATGGTCATGTTGATAAGGATATTCAGGCTCAGCAAGTTGAAGTGACTGAGATACACACTGATTTGAAAGATTAACTACCATCTCCCACTGAAACCAACCCCAGCTGTCAACACCTAGATCATTGAAACTTCACTCCCTAACTTGAGGAAGAATTTGTACCGAATGAATAGCCTAGATCGAACGCATGATGGACTCAAAATTCGGTGGAGAAGCTAACGTCAAAGCACCAACCATAACTGCAAAGACAAGCATTCTGTGCTACGTTGGAATCTCAGACCCCATTCTGAGGGATCTGCACAACTTATATAACAAGCATTATAATCATTATAAAAAAGGTAATAATGCAATGAACTGGATATAGGGATATTAGATGGCCCGAACCAGTACCTCTATGTTAATTTTTTTGGCACAGTTAAATACTCACACTGGACGTAGAGATATTAGATGGTCCAAACCAACCATAAAAAATATTGCACAATGCAGATCTGCTTCTCAGCCTAAACTGAACGTTTGGATATCAGACTTCATGAACCAGTTATTAAAATGGAGCTGCTTAGTATGTAATTCGGCTTCATAGCCAAACTAGTCGGAAGGATATTTGACGGTCTTAATCAGTATACAAACCCCTCTATGATAGTACTACTAACATAACACATTGGATGAATGGGTACTAGGCACCTAGAACTAGTATAAAAATCATGCTCATGTAACGGTTATAAACACATGACCTAACTTCATAGTTAAATATCTGTCTTCCCCTAACTAGTGGGAAGACTGTTCAAAACACACGAACGTGAGCTTGTCTCTAGAAAAGGGGGTAGGTCATTCCCCACATACAACAAAACATGCATGTCCTAAGCGTAGTTTAGCATTCATGAATTGTGCAAGAAGTATAGTCAGAAATGGCAAGGAAAAATGGTGCACAGAATGCACTATAGCTCACAAATCAGGTGTAATTCCAAAAATTAAAGCTTACTAGGTAAACATCAGAAACTGAAAACTTACTCAACCAAACTTAGTCCTATTTCTAATGGCCAAAGATTTTATGTATAATTCAACATGCCTACGCTTATTTCATAAGAGAAAGTGGATAAAAACAATCATAACACGAATCATGACTATCTATTAAGCTATCATATGCTAACTATTCCACATGGAAACAATTAACACCCCAGTAACCACATGGAAAGCTTTGATTAGACCATGAATACCATGTCATCCTTATTCAAAAGGGAGGAAGTGCCACATGTCACTTCGATCAAGTTCCACATCAGAAAATCATGATTGTCCATTTTTAACCAAATGCCACATGTCATGAATCTGATGGTCCAAGTCATCTACAAATAGACATGTACCCACTACTAAAAAGGGGTCGAATTCTAAATAATATTCTTCCTTATTTATCAATTTTCCCAAGTGTGTAAAAATAGCTTAGAATTGGGATTTTAATGACCGTTAGGTTATATTGGAATTAAAGTTGTAATCAAGTACTTGCATTTGGGACAATCTGCATATTTTTTCTCTTTGGACATTTGCCTTGCATATGTGACTAATGATTTGTGACCTGCATATATAATTAATAATTTATGACTTGAATTTTTGGCTAAAGACTTGCGTTTTTCATACTGAACCAAGGACTTGCCGACTTGATTTGCATAGAGATAAGCATATTCAATTCTTCGACTAAGTACATGAACTATGGATGTTTTCTTCTTCTAAATTGAACACTTTACTCTGCATAAGGCCAAAATTTTAAGTTAATAGTTAATGGTTCTTTCACTGATAATTGAAATCGGGGTCATCCATTTCAACAAAACTAAACCTGTCTCCTTCAAGCTTTGATCATGGTAGTTAAGTCCTAACAAAGATCATCAAAGCCACATTTGAATATCCTAAACCATTCATGAATTATTCTATAACTCAATATGGAATGAGAGATAGACTTAAGAAATTTAACCCTTCAAACTTCAATAGAAAAGAAGAGGATTGCACAATATAGCCAAAATAACTATAGTATAAATAATCCATTTCATTTGGGGAAAGAGCAATGTTTGCCTTAGCAAACAATTTGAGTGTAGAGAAACCAAACTGAAGGCATAAAGATAATATCAAATTGGGAAATGATTTGTTTGCTCAAGCTAGACGAAGCATCCAATCTCAAGCTTAAGGAACAATTTTTGAGACAGAACTAAACTATGACTTCGATAAGTTTACATAGAAATGGAAAGATATTGTTAGACATTATTATTCAACATTGATTTAAGGTATTATAAAGAGCGAGTTATCACAGCAGAGGGATATCAGTTTCAAAATTTGGGTGAGGATGGATTTCATCATCAAACAGATATAATATTCATAAACCAATTTCAATATTAGGGTTCATCCATAGCAAGTAACAATGATGATGACCAGCCGATCAGATGGACTTAAGTGAATGGACAACTATATAGTAGTGATGATGATAATTTGCACCAGTAGAGTGATGTCAATGAGCACCACCAACTAACGGTCGTCGCTAATTGATAATGAACTGAGCTCTTGTGAAATAAAGACGATATTATGAGGGTTTTTAGTTGGTTCGTTAGTAAGGGGGAGCAGAAGGAAATTAGGTTTTTTTTTAATGAATCCTGATGTAATAAATTTTTAGCTACGTTCGCACATTCACCCTAGCTAATTCATGCCTCTGCCCTTAAGTGAAACTTATTAGTACTAGCTATCGAATCAATAGAAATTTCACATCCAGAAAAGATACTTTCTCCCTATGGTTTTACATATATCATTCATAATAGGATGTTGACAAAGTCACAAACATGTCTACCTACACCAGTGTAGAAAATAAGGAGAAATAGTGCAAGAAGGAAGCTTGAACTCTTAATAGTTCGATGTTGGGAAACCATCCACCACTATGTGTCTTAATTTTGATTGTCTCAGTTTGTATATGAACTCGATGTTTGGAAACCATCAACCTTCGTATGTCTTAATTTTGATTGTCTCACTTTGTATCGTAGCTATATATATTCCTATTTTTTAATGTGTGTTCCTGTAAGAAGGAAACTTGAAATATTAACAGTTCGATACCGCGAAACCGTCCACCCACTGGTATTTTAATTTTGATTGTCTTGGTTTGTACCATAGCTATATATATCCCTATTTTCTATTGTGTATTCTTATGGTTTATTTAAACATATGTACTGCAATACTAAGTTTGATCAATGTTTTGTAAAATATCTTTTCATTTGCAAAGAGTTTCCATTGCTTCCTACACCACAACGATTATGTATATTATAATTATGTTACACCACACTTCTTTGAAAAAAAACTAATACCATAATGGTAGCAAATTTAAATCAATACATAGCAACCCTTATGTGAAGCATTGGTTCCATCATGCTAACTTGTATAAAATCATTACCAACAAAGCACTTGTTTACATTGCCTTTATGTCTTCCTTATGCACTGAACGAATGAGTTATGCACCCAGATAACCCTAAAACCCGCCACCGGACCACTCAAAAACTTGTATGTGATTTAAACTAGCGAAGCTTCACCGTTTTAAATCAAACAGCTAGCACCCTCTTTCCTACCTCCTCCTCCTCATTTTAGTTTTCATTTACCTAAGAATTAAAATAAACCACCTTTACTAAATCTTTTACCCAGATCAAATGATTCAAAATAAAATCACACAAATTAAACCTTATTTTTGTGATCTTCATGTGTTGAAATGTCTAGATTGCTAAAATATTGCAAAAAGGTTCATGTATGGAGTAAGTAGAAGTGGTAGCAATGGCGGTGATGACAACGGCTATGGAAAGGAAAATGTGATTGTTCCGTTTCAGTATGAGCAGGTATAAAGGAGTTATTTGAAGCTATTTAAAATGCTGATGAGGAGGGCGAAGGCAAAGGTGGTCGTGAAGTTGGAAAGGGTCGTAAAGGATGGGTAGGCGATCATTAGGGAGTCATAGGGGAGTTGGATAGGTTTCTGCGAAAGTTATTGAGCTGAGTAGTTTGTGGATTTGAACTTCAGTGCAGAGAAAATTCTTGTAGATTTTCGGACACTCCCAAAACGAAAAGTGTATGTCATCACGTCAACCAGTTTGGTTGTAAGCATAATTTTTTTTAAGCATTATGTTATTATTTTATATATAAGATTTCGTTTGACTAAAATACTTAGGTTATCTAATCATTTATTTTATTTAAAGAAAATATTCCTCTAAATTATTGTAGTTTAGTTTAGTTTAACTTGTCAATTTAATATTTTAGAGATCAACAATGTTATAAAAGGCAACATGCAACTGTGCACTAATATTTCTCTTAAGTGGTATAAAAACACCCATAAATTTCATTTTCCTTGAGGTAAGTTAGGGATTACACCATTAGACTTTTTGATGCTCATCTATATTACCATAGGAGTTGCTGGTTTTCCATCGCTTCCATATGATGACAGGTGGCATGTTCCCGTGCATGTCCATAACATTTTCCTAAACTTAGAAATTTCATCCACATTTTACTAGACTGTCACAACTATTAGAGTTAGAGTGACTGCAGCTGCCGTGGACAACATACTAACAGCGTATGCACCAAGGCATAATTTAGAGCTTGCTTGACTGATCTTATAGGAAACCTGTTTTTTAGTACCACTAACAGTAATATGCAGGTCACATATATAGAGACCACGACAGGTTTGGACTTTAATTACACTATCATGTATAATTGGGGTACTTCTATATTTGCCTATATATATATATATATATATATATATATATATATATATGTTTGGATGCACAGTGCATTATTTTTTATTCGCATGTTTCATTGTTTGGTTTTCGGGATTGATGCAGTATTGTTATTTTGAGTATTTCGAAAACATTCATTTCATGTCAATCAGTTCAGATGCTTTTAGTTTCTTTCCACACTTATCAGTTTGGTGTGCACTTAATAGGAAGACTAGGGATAACGAATTGTATCAGGTATACTTAGTTGCACATAACCAGATTGACTTGAGCATAAATAGAGGGCATATAATATGGCATCCGCTCGATAGTAAAGTAATGTAGCTTGAGTTGTTGAGTTAGTTAGGATGCTTAGCATATGGAGGTTTCTGCTAGTATCTTATCCTATAGTGATAGTTGCTTATTGGTACCTCGATGAGAGGTGTTGGAAACATTTACATGACCATGATGTCCTTCTGGATGATCCACACCCTCATATATATCACTGTAGAATTTAAGATCCTTATCAGCTTGTCACTGTGACAAATGCCAGTTGGTGGCTAGTAGACAAATTTGTTATTATTGGTCCATCATACACGCATTTTTGGCTTTGATTTTACACTGCATCTGTTAGTACTATTACTCATGCACCATCTATTGATTTAATAGGGCCATCTACTACATGAAATAAGATAGTTTCACCACTATTGAAGATCTTACCCAGCCTAGATAGGAGTATCGAATTCCAGATCATTGTAGGATCGTATTCACCCTAGGAGGTGAATATGGTTTATTATAAATTCATAAGAATAATAAAATCATAGCATAAATAAAAATAAATAAATGTAAAAGTAAAAGCAACACACAAATTTACCCAGCTTTGACAAAACCTTGCTACTGCCTGTGCAGTCAATGCGCTAGGTAGATTCAATGCGGTGGAAGTGCAAAAATGTCATAGCGGGGATACAGCGAGGATATAACAGGATATAGCGGATGACTCTAAAATAGCATATAAAACTCGTACTTAATGTTTTTACAAATATATAAATGGTAATTAAATGAAAAATTATCATTCAATTGAATTATAAATAATACATAAATAATTTTAAATAAAAACTTGTGTGGATATGCTTTAAATAAACGAAAAACTATTATATAACATAATTGAATTTGGTAGAATATTAGAGTATTTTAATTTCTTAAAATATATTAAAAAATTAAATCAAATAAATTTGTTTCATAATTTTATAATGCATAAATGCAATTTTTCAATTCATTTTATTAAAAAAGATATAGCGGAAATAACAAAATATAGTGAAAATAAAGGGATATAGCGAAAATAGCGAGGATTAAAGTGGAAAGGCTATATTTTGAGGCTATATGGAAAAATCATAGCGGTAGAAATCCACTATGAGATATAGTGGGGTTGTAGCGGGGTAATAGCGGGGCATTAACTACACATGCTACTGCTGCCCTAATGCAGCGCCTGTCCTGAGTCGCGAACGACCTAGCGAGATATGTGATGAGTCACACAATGAGTTACGACCTAACGCTATGTCGCCAGTGACCCAAACACTCATGCCATAGTTCCTTAGGTCGCTCACTAGCGAGCTACGACCTAATGATCTACGACCTAGCGTGTTATGCCGCATTCTCACTTCTGCCGCATGCCTGTAAGCCGCAGTGTTATAAGTCGCTCAGTTCCTTAGGTCGCTCATGCCGAAGTGTTATTTATGTCGCTAAGTCGTACCTGAAGGCTCCATTCCTTAAGTCGCGTATCTACTTAAGCCGCATATGTAGAAGATTCTTTATGCCGCATTGGACCTTATCTCGTTAAGGCGCAAGAACCTGAAGCTTATGTCGCATGAAGTTATGTCGCGTATTGTTGTACCTTTTTTGTTGTTGAGTCGTATAATGTTGTGTCGCGTGATGTGTTGTAACATGTTGTTGTAATTTCTTTATGTCGTAGGTCGTAAGTCGTGTTGATCTGTTAAGTCGCGTGTGAGTAGGTCGTATGTCGGCCACCTGTTGAGTCGCTGTTGTTAGGTCGGCTGTGTGTGTGAGTTGTAAAGTTCTATAAATAGGGGTGTTGTGTCACTTGTAAAGGAGTTGATCTTTGAATAAAATTTGTTCGTGTGCTTTTTGCCACTTTTTTTGAAGTTGAGTGTGATCTCCTTCTTCTTCCATCTTCGGATATTCGAGTGCGCTCGAATCAACGAACTTGAAGCCAATTCATGGAATCTCGTGCGCGAGATCAACGTCGAAGAATCGTAGATCTTCTAACGCGGAATCGTGCGCGATCAACGTGTTGAAGATAGCTAGAATCGGCATCTCGAGAGATCAACGGATTTGGGCATTTATCTTGTTTTACTTGACACGAAATCATTTCGTGAGGAAGAAACTTGCGTCAATTTCTATCAAAACATTATTAGCACGTCAAAGTGTTAAATCCGCTGCGTCACTCATTTGGTATCAGAGCTAAGTAAGATCAAGGCCGAGTTCAATCTAGTTCAAAGCTGAGACATATCAGTTCATATCAGAGTTCAAAGCCGAGCTAAGTTAGGTCGGAGCCGAGTTAAAACCGAGCTAAGTCAAAGAAACGAGATTGTTTGAAGATCATGCCTCCGAGACATGCTAACTGTTATCATAATGTTGAAGATGTATATAGGAGACAAGAAGCTGAACAGATGGAGCAGCGTATCAATGAGAAGTTCGATGGAGGTATTGGAAAGTTAGAGAAGTTGATGAAAGACATGAACCAAAGTCAAAGGAGAACTTCACCTGTTTCGACACATAGTGGAAACAGTATTTCACCATCGGTGTCGGGAGAAAGGAGAATGTCACCACAATCTTTTCGAGATAGGAAAGAATCTTCAGTTTCAATGAGAAGAGAACACCATGAGTATCGAAATGAAGAAAGAAGAACTCATCGTGGATTTGAAGATGATCCTTATCATGATGTTGAAAGACATGATAGAAGGGACATGTATGGTCGAAGAGATATAGATGGACTGGATCGATATCGAAGTACATATGATTTTGGGGAATATGGTCATAGAGGAAGTATTCATGATCGAGATCGAGGCCAAGTGCGAAATCGATATCTTGATTCAGAGAATGATCGTAAATGGGAATCAGGTATGCAGATGGAAATTCCAGAATTCAAGAGTGGTATGCAAGTAGAAGAATTTCTTGATTGGTTGTCTAATGTTGAGGAAATTTTGGAATTCAAAAAAGTGCCGGAGAATCGTAGAGTTCAGTTAGTTGCTACGAGACTAAGGGGAAGAGCTATGGCTTGGTGGCAGCAAACAAAACTAACTCCGGAGAGAATGGAAAAATCAAAGGTTGTCACTTGGTAGAAGATGAGAAAGATGATGAAAGCAACTTTCTTGCCATATAATTATCAATCACTTATGTATCAACGATTGCATAATTTGAGACAAGGGACGAGGACGGTGAATGATTATACAGATGAATTTTATCAGTTGATTGCAAGGAATGATATCATGGAAACAGAGGAACAACTAACAGCTAGATATATTGGAGGGTTACGAATGCAGATTCAGGACATGGTGAATATGTTTAATCCAATTCTGTTGTTGAAGCACACAGAAAGCTCTAGATTGGGAGAAGCAAGGGAGATAAGGAGGTGGTGTATTTGTGAATTCTAACGACCAGATTAAGGGAGCTAGTAGCAGTGCTAATGTTTCTAAGGCAGTCAGTAAACCAATTGTCAAAGAAGCCGCGAAAGCAAAGGTCGACAATAGTATCAAGTGCTATAACTGTCAGGAGTTTGGTCACAAAAACAATGAATGTACAAAGCCAAAGAAGAGAACCTTAGTTGCAGAGGAATGTGAGTATGAGGATGTGGAAGCTGAAGTTGATTATTCACAACCATCGAAGTTTGATAAAGATGAAGAAGTTGTGTCAAGAGACGAAGGATGTAGTTTGATGATAAGGAGATCTTGTTTAGTGCCAAAGCATGAGAATGATTCTAGTTGGCTACGAAGAAATATCTTTCAGTCTACATGTACTATCTTGGGAAAGGTTTGTCGATTTTTTATTGATGCGAGAAGCTGTGATAACATTATTTCTGAAGAAGTCGTTACGAAGTTAGGGTTGAAGATTGAAAAGCATCCTAAGCCTTATAAATTGGCATAGCTGAAGAAAGGTGGAGAAGTTACAGTGGGAAGAAGAGCTTTTGTTACATTTTCTATTGGGAAGAAATACAAAGATGATATTTGGTGTGATATTGTAGATATGGATGTGTGTCATTTATTATTGGAAGACCATGGCAATATGATAGAGCTGTACAACATAATGGTCGCACCAACAGCTACAGTTTCATGTTTGAAGGTACTCAAATTACTTTGGTTCCTAAGAAGCGTGAGCAAAGTGAAAGCAAAGCAGAGAAGAAGGTGGAATCAACTAGTCTATTATCTTCCAAACTTGTTGAAGAAGTGAAGGATAGTCCTGAAATGTTTATGTTGATTGGGTATGAAGCAAGTGAAGACCATGAAATTCCTGCGGAGGTTAGACTAGTGTTGAATGAATTTGAAGATGTCTTTCCTACGGAATTGCCCAAGGAGTTACCGCCATTGAGGGACATACAATATCAGATTGATCTAGTGTCAGGTGCCGTTTTACCGCATAGGCCACATTATCGTCTAAGTCCGAAAGAGCATGAAGAGTTAAGGAGACAGGTTGAAGAGTTTCTTGAACAAGGGCATGTTCGAGAAAGTCTCAGTCCTTGTGTTGTACCAGCTTTGTTAGTGCCGAAGAAAGATGGTTCGTGGAGGATGTGTACGGATAGCAGGGCACTCAACAAAATAATTGTCAGATACAGATTTCCTATGCCAAGACTTGATGATCTATTGGATCAACTTAGTGGGTCTGTAATCTTTTCGAAGATTGATCTTAAGAGTGGTAATCATCAGATTCGCATTAGACCAGGTGATGAATGGAAGACATCATTCATGACACGGGAAGGATTATATGAATGGCTGGTTATGCCATTTGGTCTATCTAATGCACCAAGCATATTTATGAGGGTGATGAATCAAATTTTCAGACCTTACATTGGGAAGTTTGTTGTTGCTTACGTTGATGATATCTTGATCTACAGTGCAAGCACAGAGGAGCATATTCAACGTTTACGAAAGGTGTTAACTATTCTTCGTCAAGAACAATTCTATGCAGCGACAAAGAAATGCGTGTTCATGATGCCAAGTGTTTTATTTTTGGGATATGTCGTATGCAAGGAGGGAATACAGGTGGATCAGAGTAAAGTTGCCGCAATCAAAAATTGGCCACAACCCAAAAATATCACAGAAGTCAGAAGTTTTCATGGGTTATCTTCAGTTTATCAAATATTTATACGGCACTTTAGTAGTGTGATGGCTCCTGTTACTGATTGTATGAAGGGAAAGAAATTTTCATGGACGGGAGAGGTAGGATTTGCTTTTGAGCGAATCAAAGAACTTTTAACCTCAGCATCGATTCTAGTGTTGCCAGATTTTCAGTTACTTTTTGGGTTACATACGGATGCATCGAAAGTTGGAATTGGAGGAGTGTTGAGTCAGAAGGGTCGTTCAATTGCCTATTTCAGTGAAAAACTTTATGAAGCAAAGATGAGATACAATACTTATGATGTGGAGTTTTATGCGATTGTGCAGGCTGTAAAGCATTGGAGACATTATTTGTTCCACAAAGAATCTGTCTTGTATACGGATCATGAAGCATTG
The DNA here is from genome assembly GCA_030765085.1 of Allium cepa. Classification (NCBI taxonomy): domain Eukaryota; kingdom Viridiplantae; phylum Streptophyta; class Magnoliopsida; order Asparagales; family Amaryllidaceae; genus Allium; species Allium cepa. Next base: position 449,040,165 of record CM060944.1, read on the forward strand.
AAACATTTACAAGGACATGATAAAATTGCAGCTAGGCATGCATCGTTGATAGCTTATTTGCAGCAATTTACATTCGTCGTCAAGCATAAGTCTGGAGTAACTAATCGCGTTGCCGATGCATTGAGTCGAAGGAGTAGTTTGCTAACAACTATGTGAGTAGAAGTGATGGGTTTTTACTTACTTCCAAATTTGCTTACTTCAGATTCATATTTTTTCAAGATCCTAGACAAAGTTAAGCAGGGAAGCATGGATGGATATGTGTTGGTTGATGGTTTTCTATTTAAAGGAAATCAATTGTGTATTCCAGATTGTACTTTGCGAATGAAGATTATCAAAGGATTACATGAAGAAGGACATGTGGGACGTGACCGTACTATGCAGTTGATTTCAAAATCTTATTTTTAGCCGTCAATGAGAAAAGATGTTGAAAGGTTCGTTCAGAGGTTCCATATTTATCAAGTTTCAAAGGGGACCGCGACGAATGCAGGTTTATATTTGTTGTTGCCTGTACCTACTAAGCCATGAGTGGATGTTAGTATGGACTTTATATTGGGTTTGCCAAGAACGCAACACGACAATGATTCTATTTATGTGGTGGTTGATCGATTTTCAAAAATGGTACATTTTATTGCATGCAAGAAGATGGCAGATGCAGTCAATGTTGCACAATTATACTTCAGAGAGATCTATCGTCTTTATGGGTTGCCTAAGTCAATTGTATCAGATAGAGACACTCGTTTTCTGAGTCATTTTTGGATGAGTATATGGAAAATGGTTGGGAAAAAACTGAAATTTAGTAGTGCTTATCATCCACAGACGGATGGACAGACAGAAGTTGTGTACATATCCCTATGTAATCTATTGAGATGCCTTGCGAATGACAATTTGAAGAGTTGGGATTCCAAGCTGTGTCAAGCTGAGTTTGCACACAACCATGCAGTTAATCGTAGCACTGGTTTCAGTCCATTCCAGGTTGTTTATTCAACAATTTTGAAGGGACCATTGGATTTATCCGTAATACCACAGCAGAACGGAGTGATCAAACGAGCTAGTGATTTGGTGAATGAATTGCAAGAATGCCACATGGTTGTGCAAGAGCGATTGCTTAAGATGAATGAGAAATATAAGCAATCCGCAAATATCAAACGACGACATGTTGAATTCAAAGAAGAAGATTTTGTATATGAAGTATTGACTAAGGATTGATTTCCAGTTGGTTCTTATAACAAATTGGCTGCTAGAAAGATTGGTCCTTTGGAGATCGTGAAGAAGATTAATGAAAATGCGTATCAATTGAGATTGCTGGATCATATCCACACCGCTAACGTTTTCAACGTCAAACACTTGATTTCATATCATGGGAATAAACCGGTTGAGGAAGAAGGAAGTGTGAATTTGGGGTCGAATTCTTTTCAATCAAGGGAGGATGATGTAGCGTCTGTCCTGAGTCGCGAACGACCTAGCGAGATATGTGATAAGTCACACAATGAGTTACGACCCAACGCTATGTATCCAGCGACCCAAACACTCATGCCACAGTTCCTTAGGTCGCTCATTAGTGAGCTACGACCTAATGATCTACGACCTAGCGTGTTATGCTGCATTCTCACTTCTGCCGCATGCCTATAAGCCGCAGTGTTATAAGTCGCTCTGTTCCTTAGGTCGCTTATGCCGCAGTGTTATTTATGTCGCTAAGTCGTTCCTGAAGGCTGCATTCCTTAAGTCGCATATCTACTTAAGCCGCATATGTAGAAGATTCTTTATGCCTCATTGGACCTTATCTCGTTAAGGCGCAAGAACCTGAAGCTTATGTCGTATGGAGTTATGTCGCGTAATGTTGTACCTTGTTTGTTGTTGAGTCGTATAATGTTGTGCCGCATGATGTGTTGTAACATGTTGCTGTAATTTCTTTATGTTGTAGGTCGTAAGTTGTGTTGATCTGTTAAGTCGCGTGTGAGTAGGTCGTAGGTCGGCCATCTGTTGAGTCGCTGTTGTTAGGTCGGTTGTGTGTGTGAGTTGTAAGGTGTTATAAATAGAGGTGTTGTGTCACTTGTAAAGGAGTTGATCTTTGAATAAAATTTGTTTATGTGCTTTTTGCCACTTTTGTTGGAGTTGAGTGTGATCTCCTTCTTCTTCCATCTTTGGATATTCGAGTGCGCTCGAATCAACGAACTTGAAGCCGATTCACGGAACTCGTGCGCGAGATCAATGTTAAAGAATCGTAGATCTTCTTACGTGGAATCGTGCGCGATCAACGTGTTAAAGATAGCTAGAATCCGGTACCTCGAGAGATCAACGGATTTGGGCATTTATCTTGTTTTACTTGACACGAAATCATTTAGTGTGGAAGAAACTTGCGTCAATTTGTATCAAAACATTATTAGCACGTCAAAGTGTTAAATCCGCTGTGTCATGCCCTAAAGATTTCTATTAAGATTAAACAATCGATTGCATATAAATATCCTGCAAACTTGCAACTATCACTAAATTGATTGTTCTAACCCTAACCCTGGAACCCTACCTCAACTCTATCCCTAAGTTGAATATATCCCAAACTACAAACGTAGTAGTTAAAAAACTAGAGTTTTAAATTTAAAATAAATTAAAAAAGTAAACAAAATAAAATGCTATAAACTATAAACAATCAGCCCAAAAATAAATCTCCATATTAAACAAGACTAATCCATTTTATTCTTCATTATCTCCATTTGTTCTTTGTTTAGATTTCCTCCTTTTGGAAGCCATCACATGTAAATTTATCACTACAATCTTGCCTTTACTCCTCCGTCGGTTGCTATCTTCGATTGCCTAGCGATTGAAAATATGTTAGCTTCCTTGGTTGACAACTTATGTTGTTGATAATCGAGTATTATTTCGATTTACTGATTTTATTTCAATATTTGTTCCTTTGCAACTTGCTTTATTTACCGATAATGAATCTAGTTTATATACGAATTGATTTGAGAAGAAATCTTCTCTGATTTGCATATACTTTGTGATTTTCTTCTTATATTATCAATTCTCAATTTGCATTTAATTTTGGTTTCTAATTTTTCAATCTGGCATTTTGACTTTGCTTAATGTTATGCGACTTCTTCAACTTGATATTGTTGACTTGATCATACTTGAGATTTCTGGTTGTGGTTTGAATTCGTGGATTTGTTCAACTGCAGACTTTTGATTATTTTTCCTCGAGTAAACTGGCCATGCTTTTGACACTGTATTCATTACTGTGTATTCATTATATACGTTGAATTTTTTCATATGCCTGGTTTATTCTTTGCAGTTGAACTAGTTTTTGTGGACTTTATTGACATGCATTTGCATAGATGTACCATGTGACATTGTTTGAGTATATTTGGTTATTTTGTCACACCATGTTTAGGCATTATTGCATTTCATCTTGCCTGGCTGTTCTGGTGCGCTCCTTTTCTTGTTTTCATGTTTCCTTATGTGCCTGAAACTATCCTTAGTGTGCATGACTTTGAGCTTGCCTGTGTGTGCATGTTGTCCCTTTATGTGTGTGTGCATGACTGGCTAGCTGTGCTGTTTCATATCTGAGTTATGCACATTTCCTTATGTGTCCTGCATTGTTTGAGTCTATTGCTGCCTATGCTTGCATGCGTGTTTCTGTTGGTCTTGTCCTCTGACTGTGCAGCTTATATGCTTGTACTTTGGCCTGGCTTATTTGTGAGTGTTGCATGCCTGTATGTACACTAGCCTGTGCATGCTTGATGTATTGTTGTGCTTCCTTGTCTGGCCAGTGTGCCTGTGTGATGTTCCCTTAGCATTCTTTAGCTTTGTTCAGATATGTATGTGTATGCTTGAGGCTCATGTGCATGTGGACCTAAGATACTCTGTTCACCATATTTTATACTATTCTGGTTTGTTGCCATGCTTCCTTGTCTAGAACAGTTCTAGTTTGATTTACGCACCTTTTCTGTACTTTGGCCTTAATTGTGTTTTGCCTTGTGTGCTTTCCAGTGTGGTTTTCTTAAACCTCTTTTGTGCCAGAGATTGTGTTTATGAATTTACTTGTTGTTATGTACACACGTTGTATACTGTGCACTTGTATTTTTAGACCTGAACTTATATTTTATAACTTGTTCTTTGTGCATGTGTGCAAGTTTGATGTATGCACATGTGCATACATATTTTCTTTTGAAACTAATGTGTTTGAAATTAATATACACTATTTATTTCAGGTTGCTCGATCTTAATGTATGTACAACGATACATTCTGCATCACTTAAGCTGCTTGTGCACATTATTGACTTGATTTTAATGTCTGTCGCACATAAACATGTTGTACTAGTCCTTGTGTATACCTGTTGTAGTGGTCGATGTTCGTTATTTTTGGTGTATGTTCAAAAAATGAAAACAAAACAAATAAACTGATGCAATATTGAGTTCAAACATATATATTTATTTTTGCAGTATCAATTTTTCCTTTTTACTACTTCGTTATTTGTCATGTAAAGCAAATTTTTGTTTGGATAAAGGCTGAAGCTAGAAGAAACAAAAGTATATTTGAGTGAGTGAAGAAAACATGTAAAGTGATAATTGTGTCAAAAGTGTTATGAGGGAAAGTACAAATTGTTGTGTATGAAGTAGTATAAAATCATGTGTAAAAATATTGACAACTGTTAAACAACACTTGGTGAAATGACATGTTTCGAGGTTGGATTTCGTTTTGGGCTTTTTTTACGAATCTAACCACACGATTTAATTAACATGTTACCAAGCATTAGCAGTTCGAATTTGGTCTTCTACCATGGTCGTTTGGTCTTCGAACGAAGGGTTTTTTTAGTTCGAATATTGACGAACGACTATAAATTTAACATCCAAGATCGATAGTCTAAGGTTGTTTATTTTTTCATCTTCTTCAGAAAATAGGTCAACTATTCTTTAGATCGACATAAGATCTAATATATTTAACTTTTTGTCGATTATTATATTTTATATAATTTTATCATACTAAATACTGTTAAAAATTCAATATTAATTACCCAACAGTTTAAAAAAAATTAATTCATAAATATGTTACATTAAATAAACTCTATCAAAGTTGCTTAATTGACTGACTAAAATTCATATTGAGTGATCGCGAGAGTTAAATTTTCAGTAACGTCAAATATTCGAATAACGCGAAAATGGATCATCAAAAATACTAATTAACTGACCCGAATAGTCGTTACGTTGAATGATTATGCTAAATTTCTTATTTAACTATTTAGGGATTAAATTAGTATTTTTAAATATTTTTTAAAACCGTGATACATTAAAAAAAGTAAAAATGCAAAATACAAAATTCAAGTTCTGTTGCAAGCCGTCCCAAACCAACGTCATATCGAGCATACAGACAAAAACCCATGCGACTTCCCCTATGCTTCCTTGTTTCTCCAAAACTTGCATTAAAAAGAAAATTACCCACTGTCGCCTCCGCTCCCCTTTGATCGCCTCGCTTGCCTACGACTTCGCCTAAGGCCTCCAAAGTTTGTCGGAATCCCCATTCTCTTCGATTTCAGTTTAATTGAGCTATAATTAAAACCCTTATTTTGAAAATTAGTTTAATTGATTATGAGTTTGAAATTGATGATTATTGCATATTAGTTGACGATATTAGTGTAGTAATTGATTTGAAGATATTAATTAGTGGTTTGATTGTTTGATTTGTAATTAAAAATTAGGATTGATTTAAAATCTGAAAATTAGTGTATGATTATTGATTAATATGCTTATTAATTAGTTTATGCGAATGTTTGTTATAGTTTAGAACAATGTTTGTTACAGTTTACGCGAAAATTAGTTTATAATTACTGATTATTATGATGCTAGATTGGTACGGTTAAATATAATTAATTTATATTAATTAATTAGCATGTGTTAATTATAAGTGTTAGTGGTTAGTATAAACTAAAGTTATTTTAATTCAAATGCAATTGGATCAACATTGTTCCTGATTTTGGAATCAACATGTACAAAGATTTTAAGCTTATTGAAATAAAGCATACCACACGTTAATTAGTATAAGTATGATCCTTTCTTATTAGCCAAGCAAGCGTTACAAGTTTATTTTGTTCCGTATCCAAACTTGAAAAGAGATAAAGCGGATTGATCGGCAATTTTTAAAACAAAGGCAAGATGTACATTTGACAAAAATAATATTCCAAACGAAGCAGCTTCTTAGGCGGTTCTTGAGTCAAATAATGAAATAATAATAACCGATGATATTAATTTAGGGTCGTTAAATGATGAATCAAATGTTTTAATAGAAGCGTTTGAGATTACAGAGCAAAACGATAAAGAGTACGAGATTGAGTCTGAATCATAAAATGATGAACACTGATAATTCTAAATATTTTTTTCGCTTATTGTATAATGTATATTATGAATTTCCACTGTTATTAATGATGGTGACTATGTTGTGTATTATTCTGTTTTGTTAATTCTATATATGTATTTAGGAGATCTTGTTCCATTTATGATGTTCTAGTGGAATTTTTATGTGATGATTAATCATACATGTTTTCTAATAATAAAATGATATATTATTTTATTATATCAAATGATATGTTTGTGTCAGATATGTCTTACAGAAGATATTCCAGCAGATCTCAAACTTCTCCTTCTCCTGGTGCGAGTGCCAGCGGCATGGTGCCGGATTTATGCCCAAAGGCAGAGGTTGTTCCGAAGAGCACAGGGAATATATCAAATTTATTACATGTATATTATTTAAAATTTATTATATGTCTACATCAAATTTAATACAAGGATTTTGAGGTGCAGCCCTAAGAATACCTTATTCAAGTCTCTATAAAGGCATTCAAGAGTTGGATGTTAGGATGTTGGGCTCATTAAGGTGACATCCTAGACCATGTTATGAATGCTATATGGGCCGACTTGATGGTAAGTATAAATTTATAATTCATTTGAAAATTAATATAATGTATATAATTAAATTAAATTTCAATGTGTAGTCACAGTATGTGTTGATCCGGAAGATATGGATGTTTTTATGTATCATTAGAACCAATGGATGAAGGAAAATTACAAGGACACCTTCTAAAAGGCAAAAAAGCCGAACAAAAGACCCACTTGGATGAGCATTATATTTGGGTTGAATTTCTACGGCTCTGAGATACTCCAGAAATGAAAGTAAATTATCTAATTTTATATTCTTATTGTAATCTGTCAAAAGTCTGTATAATAGTTACATTAATTTAGTCATTCATATATTTAAATTTAGAGGAAATTTCCACACGGAACACGACAAAAAAGAATAAAAATACTACTGTACACAGCGGTGACTCTAAATCCTTCCAACAATATCGGAAGGAATTAGGAATTTCATAAAGTGTGATTATAAAATAGTAGTAACATTATTTAATCATTTTGGTAACATTGTCTATTCATATATATATATATATATATATATATATATATATATATATATATATTCAGACTAAGGAGAAGGGCCATGGAACTACATTGGCAGTGGTTTTTATATGGACTCATATCGTCGAGCAGACAAATAAGGATGGCTGAGTTTCATATACTTGGATGAATGATAAATCACAAGCCATAATGGTAAACATACTTAAAATTTTCTTTTACTTCACATTTCAAAAGTTGTAAATTGAATATTTATTGTGGTAAACTTTTGTTCCTAATCATAGAAAAGATATGAAGTGGAGCGAGCTCGAGTGGCGTAGTCCACTGGCCGAGAGTAGTTGACCTTTAAGAGGAGAACATATATGGGATGCTCTGGTTGAATCCACCCACGCGAAATAGACAATATGGCTACGTCAATTACGTGGTAATGTTTACCAAGTTCAACTGCTTCATTATCTAATGTATAAATTTTATTTAGTATTAAACATAAATTATAACTAGCTATTAAGTATTTTACAAGCACTGATGTCCCAGGCCAATTATAGGAATCACAGGTCGAGGAGAAGATAGCTCAGCTCAAACAGAAGACATTAGAGTTGAATGAGCAAATTTTTGCCGAAGGATTGGCTATGCTGTTGGATGAGCGGATTGCGGCATATTTTGCAGAGCAAGGGCATATTCTTATAGATGGATCAGGAAATAATGTTAATGAGTAGATATGGTTGTGTTTGTGATGGATTTTGATTGTTTTGTTTTGTACTTGTTTGACATGTGTTGATGGATTTGATACTCGTTTGATGCTTGTGTTGTTTGTGGATGTTTGATGGATTTGTGGATGTTTTAATCAATGGACATGAGTATTCGTAGGTATGATTGTATTGTTTGACGGAATGTTGATGCAAATATTGATTTTTGCGTTATATACTTGCTTGTGTGTGATATGTATGAGATTATGCGATAGTTGTTGTTGCAAAATTATGTTTATATGTGTTGTAGATGAGGTGGATAGTTATATAAATATATATCTACGTGTGTGGTTGGATGGCCCAAATAGCAGCTGTTTTTCAAAACAGTACTTCCAGTTTTGCGTCAACTTGCGTTGGCTGGGGTCATCCAATTTGGAAAATGTTGTGTTGGCTTGCATCAGCTTGTGATGGGTAAGTTGCACAGGTTTGCGTCAGTTTGCGTTGACCAACAACCCACAGGTTCATCTTTTGCCATGTGTCCAACTTACCATCTATAACTGACGTTAAATTGACATTGACGCTAAATACAGTTCTGTTGACTTAGGGGGTGTTGGATTTTATCGTCTCATTGAATCGGCTTGGGTCGGCTTATTGTGGACGCTAAAGGTAATATTTCTTGTAGCGCCACAGCCCAGCCTCCCGCAACCACTCCAACAAATCTAATGCATCCTTAATTTCAAAATGCTACTGCCCTAATTTCAATTTTCATGATACTTCAATTTTTTTAATGAGTTGTGACGCTGCGTGTTGCTCTGATTTGAGGTGTAACTGTTGTTCTTGATACCAAAACGGTAAGTTTTTAATTAAATTTTCAATATAAATTATGATTTTGGTTTGTTTTCTGTTAATTGATTTATTGTAAAATTGAAATTAGATTATTGTAAACGAATATGATCAAGTGATTGAGTAAAACAGTAAGATGGAAATGAGTTGAAAAGAATAAATTAATGATATTGACTTCATTTTTCTTGTCATATTGTGTTGTATCTTGATTAGGATAGGATTTGAAAATTGCAAATGAAGTTGGTACTGATCTGGTTTTCTGAAAAAGGGAGTTGTACATAGAAAAAAACAATTTGACAAAGATATCTAAGAGAATAATGATACGCAATCCACCAAAGAATTTTTTAGAGTTAATTGTTTTCTTCATATAATAGATCTAGCTTTAACTTGACTTAGGGACCTGTTTGAGCAGTTTAAGCTGTATGAAGGAACTTTTGATTTTTTTTTTAAATTTGAAATTTAAAGATATTGATGATGAGGAGTTGAAGAACCATTGCATGGAATCCGAAGGTTTTTCCTCGAACATGATGAATAGCAAGATATTCGTGGTAAAGAATTATTCTATGAGTTTTTACCACCGAACATGACCAAATAAATTGATATTTTAAAATTTTGAGTTATTACCGGGATGTAAGTATATTTTTAAATATTTTGATTACTTATCGAATTTTATTGATTATTCCACTTACGATAGCTTCGACCGAAAGAAGTTTTTCAAAATGGAAATTTATTGAAATGTATCTTCGAACTACTATATATATAGCAAGAAAGGCTGGATTGGTTATGATTTCAATTGAAAAGAAGTACTTGGATACATTTAACTATGAGGAGACAATAGATGAGTTTGTTTCAAAAGTTGCAAGATGGAGTTATTCCCTATAACTGTATTAATATGTTCCAATGTCAGGTTGATGTTTAAATATTTGGTATGTAATCTAAATGTATTAGTTGACCAATATTCTACGATAATTGTTCAATATATGAAATAAAATTCATTTCGTTTTTGCATTTTAAAATTATTGTTGTTTTCTAAGAAATTTAGCAAAAAAATGAAGAAATAACACTCATCTAGGACATTAAATATTGTTGGACAAACCCTCTATACCAGTCAAGCAATCAGCTAAAACTAACCACAGACAATTGATCAAATTACACCCATTTGCGTGGTGGTTAGTTTTTCAACTGAACAAGTGATTCATTGTTGTTAAAATTCTAAACTCCAGTTTCCTTTCTCATCGGAAAACTCGAAAGATTCACCTTTAACATATGATAAAATTCAATGGTTCTAAGTCAAAAATAATGCCTTAAATTTTATGTGCATATCGGACAAATTAATCCAAACACAAATTTGCACACTTGTTCGTTAATTACTATAAGAGCACCTATGAATTGTGAAATTAAAATGTATTACTTTGTAACAACAAGTTATATGGTTGTAGTGTATCTTGAAAATGATCAGAAATGCTCAGCCAAATAAGTTCAGAGAAATTTCTCTTTAGGTTCAGAAGGAATCCGCATAGGGCGACAATTTCTGTCAAGCCATATGGCAGTGGCTTTTGCTTCGACAACAAGCTGATTATCGGGCAATCTGTGTATGAAATCATCCAGAAATATTCTTTTTGCCGAAATACTTGATACCCTCACTTTCAGTACAAACTTGTCTCCACTCTGCGATTACCAATAATAATTATAAGTTGAAGGGCGTCAACGTTTTTGAACAATTTGGTGATTTACGTTCAAATTAGTAGGACGTAAGGAAAATTAAGATACAGAAGCATTACGTACTCTTAGAGGTGCATAAAACCTATGACGCAGCGGATATAACGGATGACAACGAAATGAAGATTTCGCGTCAAACCAACCGATGAAACGATTAGTTGAAATAAGATAAATCGATGGATTGAAAATACCGAACGCCCAAATTCGTTGATCTCGAGAGATACCGAATTCTAGCTATCTCCAACACGTTGATCGCGCACGATACCGTGTTAAATGATCTACGATTCTTCTACGTTGATCTCGCACACGAGATTCCGTGAATCGGCTTCAAATCCGTTGATTCGAGCGCACTCGAATAACCGAAAATGAAGAAAGGAAACAACGCTCAACTTCCAATTTCAAAGAGGCACAAAGCACTCAAAAAAAGTTTTATTCAAAATCAACCCACCCAAATGATACAACTCACCCGCTATTTATAGGCTTTTCACACAACAACACACGACCTAACATAGGTCATCAACGACCAAACAAATAGGACATAACATAATACAACACAAACAGAACACGACTTACGACTTACAGGTACTCGTGACCTAACATCAACGACCTAACGTATTTACAACACAATAGTTTGAACGACCTAAAAAACAGCGGCTTAAGCTTCAGATATCTTCACGCGACCTAACTGGAGCGACTTTGCATCATGCGACTTAAAACTTGAGCGACATAAGAAACTTCTCGCGAATCAAGAAATAGATTCCGAAACATCTAGAGCGACTTATCTTCTGGAGTGACTTAAGAAGGTCGTTCGCGACCTAAGGACAACTCGCGACCTAAAGAAGCTCGTGACCTACTGGAAATCATGTAACTTGGTAAGGTCGTAGCTCGTAGATAGGCGGCATTTCCTATATCACTGCATCTTCCTTCCTCTGATTCTCGTTAGATCGTAAGTCGCTAGGTCTTTCACGACTTAAGAAACCCGAGCAACCTAAAGCCATAGATCCATCATCTGAGCGACTTAAAACATTGGGGCGACTTGTCTCATGATGCGCTGCATCATCCTTCCCCGGTTGATAAGAATTCGACCTGAATTCATACTTTCCTCTTCTTCAAGATGCTTATTCCCGTGATATGGAATCAAGTGTTTGACGTTAAAAACATCGGCAGTATGGACATCATCCGGTAATTTCAACCGATAAGCATTATCATTGATCTTTTTCAAGATTTCTACTAGACCAATCTTTCGAGCTTTAAACTTATTGTAAGTTCCAGCTGCGAAACGATATTTCGTCAATATTGCGTAAACAAAAATCACCTTCTTTGAAGTCCACACTCCTTCGCTTCTTATCTGCCAGTGGCTTGTACTTTTCATTTGACTTAAGAAATCGTTCACGAATAATCCTGTGGCACTCCTGCAATTCATTCACGAAATCACAAGCTCGTTTAACAACCCCTTTCTGGAATGAAACTATCGACAAATCCAACGGTCCCTTCGGAATTGCTGAATATACCACTTGAAATGGACTAAATCCAGTACTTCGATTAACTGCATGATTATGTGCGAATTCCACCAGACACAACTTCACATCCCAGCTCTTCAAATTATCTTTCACAAGACATCTCAACAAGTTTCCCAATGATCTGTTCACCACTTCTGTCTGCCCATCAGTTTGTGGATGATAAGCGCTACTAAAATTCAGCTTAGTTCCAACCATCTTCCACAAACTCAACCAAAAATGACTTAGGAAACGGGTATCCCGGTCAGAAACAATGGTTTCAGGTAGCCCATGTAGTCGATAAACCTCTTTAAAGAATAATTGAGCAATACGGACTGCATCAGCTGTCTTCTTACAAGCTATGAAATGTGTCATCTTCGAAAATCTATCCACCACAACGTATATAGAATCATTCCCTCATTGAGTTCTCGGCAAACCCAAAACAAAGTCCATGCTAATATCAACCCATGGTCTAGTAGGCACGGGCAATGGCATATATAATCCTGCATTCGTAGCTATCCCTTTGGAAACTTGACATATGTGACATCTCTCCACAAATCTTTCAACTTCTTTCCTCATGAAAGGCCAAAAATATGATTGAGAAATCAACTTCAAGGTACGATCTCTTCCCACATGTCCTTCTTCACGCAATTCTTTCAAAATCTTCATTCGCAAACTGCACTTTGGTATACACAACTGACTTCCTTTGAATAGAAAACCATCCACCAATAGATACTCATCCGTCTTCCCTTTCTCGACTTCATCTACAATCTTCGAAAAGTAAGGATCTTCAACAAACAATTTTGGTAAAACATCAAACCCCGTCACTTCAACTCCCATTGTAGTCAACAAATGATTTCTTCTACTCGATGCGTCTGCCACACGGTTTGTAACTCCCGACTTATGATTTACCACAAATGTAAACAGTTGCAAGTATGCGATCTATGAAGCATGTCTGGCTGCAACCTTATCTTATCCCTGCAAATGCTTCAATACTTCTTGATCAGTGTACAACACAAACTCTTTATAAAACAAGTAGTGTCTCCAGTGCTTTATGGCTTGTACGATAGCATAGAACTCCAAGTCATAGGTACTGTATCTTATCTTGGCACCAGAAAGCTTCTTACCGAAATAAGCAATTGGACGTCCCCTCTGACTCAACACTCCTCCAATTCCAACTTTAGATGCATCTGTATGTAACTCAAATAACAACTGAAAATCAAGCAAAACTAGAATTGGTGCTGACGTCAAAAGTTCCTTGATTCGCTCAAAAGCAAATCCTGCTTCCTTCGACCATGAAAACTGCTTGCCCTTCATACAATCAGTAACAGAAGCCATCACGCTACTGAAATGTGGAATAAACCTTCTGTAGAATGATGTTAAACCATGAAAACTTCTCACTTCAATTATAGTCCTGGGTTGTGGCCAATTTCTGATTGCTTCAACTTTACTTTGATCTACCTGGATACCTTCCTTGGACAATACATACCCCAAAAACAAAACACTATGTGTCATGAACATGCATTTCTTTGTTGCCGTATAAAATTGCTCCTAACGAAGTATCATCAACACTTCCCGCAAGTGCTATAGATGTTCTTTTGGGCTTCCACCGTATATCAATATATCATCAAAATATACCACCACGAACTTTCCAATAAACGGTCGAAAGATCTGATTCATCACTCGCATAAAAGTACTAGGTGCATTCGAAAGACCAAACGGCATGACCAGCCACTCATACAACCTTTCCCGTGTCTTGAATGCTGTCTTCCATTCATCACCTGGTCAGATTCGAATCTGATGATATCCACTCTTCAGATCAATCTTTGAAAAGGTAGCAGCTCCATTCAACTGATCTAACAAATCATCCAATCTCGGCATCGGAAATCTGTACCTCATTGTAATTTTTTTTAATGTTCGACTATCGGTACACATTCTCCAACTTCCATCCTTCTTCGGCACTTAAACTTTCTTGTACGCGCCCTTGTTCAAGTAAATCTTCCACCTGCCTTCTCAACTCTTCGTGCTCCTTTGGACTCATTCTATAGTGTGGTCTATGTGGTAACATGGCTCCCGGAACAAGATCAATCTGATGTTGTATGTCTCTCAACGGTGGTAACTCTGTTGGCAATTCTTCATGAAATACATCTTCAAACTCCTTCAACACTGGCTTAACTTCTTCAGGAATTTCAACCGCTTCACTACTTTCACGTCCAATTAACAGAAATAATTCAGGCTCATCCTCCACTTCTTCGACAAACTCCTTCAAAGATAACAGAGTCTTTAGTTCTTCAATCTCCTTCAACTTGCTTTCACTCTGTTGTCGCTGTTTGGGAACTAAAGTGATTTTGGTGCCCTCGAACATGAAACTATAGTAGTTAGTCCTCCCATCATGTTGCACAGCTCTATCGTATTGCCACGGTCTGCCCAACAACCAATGACATACATCTATATCCACAACATCACACCAAATTTCATCTTTATACTTCTTTCCGATGGAAAAAGTTACACAAGCTCTTCGATTAACCTTCACTTCCCCACCTTTCCTCAACCAAGCTAATTTGTAGGGTTCGGGATGCTTTTCTGTCTTTAACGCCAACTTATTTTCAGCTTCTGTAGAAATGATGTTATCACAGCTTCCCGCATCGATGACAAACTTGCAAACCCTTCCCAAGATAGTGCACTTTGACTGGAAAATATTACTCGTCAACCAACTAGTCTCCTCATCCTGCTTTGGGGTCAAGCAAGATCTCCTCATCATTTAAGAATATCCTTCGTTTCCTGCCAATAGTTTCTCTTCCTCCCCAACTTGTGGTGAATTTGAACATTCTACTTCTACATCCCCATCCTCTACCTCAGCAACCATCACTCGCTTCTTAGGCTTTGGACATTCATTGCTCTTGTGACCAAACTCCTGACAGTTATAACACTTGAAATTGTTGTTGACCTTGGTCTTAGCAACTTCATTGACAACCGGTTTTCCAACAGCCTTGGAAACATTCGTATTGCTACTAGCCCCTTTCACTTGATTGTTGGAATTTGTAAACACACCACCTCCTCTTCTACCTTGCTTCTCCCAAGATAGAGCCTTTTGGTGTGCTTCAGCAACGTATTTTGGATCAAACATATTCACCATATCCTGGATTTGCATTCTCAATCCTCCGACAAATCTAGCTGTCAATTGTTCCTCTGTCTCCATGATATCATTTCTGGCAACCGGTTGATAAAACTCATCTGCATAATCATTTACCGACTTTGTCCCTTGTCTCAAATTATGTAAGCGCTGGTACATAAGAGACTGATAATTATAAGGCAAGAAAGAAGCCTTCATCAACTTCTTCATCTTATCCCATGAAACTATCTTCGACTTTCCCATTCTTTCCCGTGTAAGTTTAGTTTGCTGCCACCATATCATAACTCTTCCCCTCAATCGTGTAGCAACCAACTTAACTCTACGATGCTCGGGTACTTCCTTGAAGTCAAAAATTTCTTCAACATTTGATAACCAATCAAGAAATCCTTCCGCAATCATTCCTCCTTTGAATTCTGGAATCTCTGTTTTCATCCCCGACTCCCATTTGCGATCATCTTCCACATCCCGGTACTGATTTCGCATTTGGCCTCGATCTCGATAATGAATACTGCCTCGATCACCATCCTCATCAAAATCAAATGTACTTGGGTATCTATCCCGTCCATCAACATCTCCACGATCACGCATATCTCTTCTACTATGTCTTTCAGCATCACGATATGGCTCATCTCCAAACTCACGTGGAGTTCTTCTCTCTTCATTTCTGTACTCATGGTATTCTCTTCTCATTGAAACTGATGATTCTCTTCTATCTCGACAAGATTGTGGTGGCACCCTCCTCGCTTCCGCAACTGATGGCGAAACTCTGTTTCCTCCATGGTTCGAGATTGGTGACCTTCTCCTTTGACTTTGATTCAAATCATTCATCAACGTCTCTAACTTTTCAATACCTTCATCAAACTTTTCATTAATACGTTGTTCCATTTGCTCGGCTTCTTGTCTTTGATATACATCTTCAACATTTTGAAAACGATTAACACGTCTCGGAGGCATTGTCGAATCTTCAACGAATCCAAACACACTACAACTGGCACAACTTTAACTCAAACCTGAACTTGACTTCACTCGGCCTGCACTTAGCTCAGCTCGGCTTGTAACTGTCGGCCTTGATCCAAAACTTTAACTTGGCTCAAACTCCAACACTTCAAGTCTTCTCACAATAGGTTCGGCTTAGCTATGATTGGCTAAGTCTAGCTCTGATACCAAACTGACGCAGCGGACATAACGGATGACAACGAAATGAAGATTTCACGTCAAACTAACCGATGAAACGATTAGTTGAAACAAGATAAATCGATGGATTGAAAATACCGAACGTCCAAATTCGTTGATCTCGAGAGATACCGAATTCTAGCTATCTCCAACACGTTGATCGCGCACGATACCGTGTTAAAAGATTTACGATTCTTCTACGTTGATCCAGCGCACGAGATTCCGTGAATCGGCTTCAAATCCGTTGATTCGAGCGCTCTCGAATAACCGAAAATGGAGGAATGAGACAACGCTCAACTTTCAATTTCAAAGAGACACAAAGCACTCAAACAAAGTTTTATTCAAATCAACCCACCCAAATGATACAACTCGCCCGCTATTTATAGGTTTTTCACACAGCAACAAACGACCTAACATAGGTCGTCGACGACCTAACAAATAGAACATAACATAATACAACACAGATAGAACACGACTTACGACTTGCAGGTACTCGCGACCTAACCTCAACGACCTAACATATTTACAGCACAATAGTTTGAACGACCTAAAAAACAGCGGCTTAAGCTTCAGATATCTTCACGCGACCTAACTAGAGCGACTTTGCTTCATGCGACTTAAAACTTGAGCAACATAAGAAACTTCTCGCGACTCAAGAAATAGCTTCCGAAACATCTGGAGCGACTTATCTTCTAGAATGACTTAAGAAGGTCGTTCGCGACCTAAGGACAAGTCGCGACCTAAGGAAGCTCGCGACCTACTGGAAATCATGTAACTTGGTAAGGTCGTAGCTCGTAGACAAGCGGCATTTCCTGTATCACTGCATCTTCCTTCCTCTGATTCTCGTTAGGCCATAAGTCGCTAGGTCTTTCGCGACTTAAGAAACCCGAGCGACCTAAAGCCATAGATCCATCATCTGAGCGACTTAGAGCATTGGGGCGACTTGTCTCATGATGCGCTGCATCAACCTCAAAGGCATGTTAGCAAGCACCAAAGCCCGGCCATTTTGAGCCATATGGCCTGCATCGATGCCAAGGCCAACACTTCTGAAATACTAATGGCGACCGTGTTGGCAATAACTGGAATAAACAGCATTGTTAACAACGCCGTATTGATCTTGTTCATAATCTCGTACTTGCAGTTCACATTCAACGAATTGCTTTATCCTGAAAAGAACACTAATTAATAATCAATAACTGGTTAGGGTTGACGAAAACAATGTAGATATATTACAAAGGTGTGTAACTAGTTACCTCAAGCCTTCTTCACCTTCTGTTGTAGTTGTTTGAAATGTACTTGTCATATCTGGAGATAACACATGAAGTCTTCGTCTATTAATATCCGATAAATGTAGTTTGGATACAAGTGAAAGATTGGTTGTTTTAGAAGACGGAGACATCTGTGAAATATTGTGTAAAATGTTTTGATTTTTGATGGGTGTTTGAGAGGGGACAATAAGTGCTTGAGAAGATGTGATAAGAGAATTCATCTTGATAGAAGATCTGAAGAATATATGGGAAGTGAATATTTAAGATTATTATTACGATCGTTGTGAAAATATATGCTTTGTGAACTATAGAGCAGAAAGTGCTGCACTTATAGATGGAGCTGATCGTAGTGGTTGTGAAAAACAACTTGTAAAAATTCAAGAGTTAAACTTTAGTTTACCAATGAAAGTGTGTTCGTCAACTATCAATAGTCAAACGATCCTCCTATACCAATTATGATGAGTGTCTTATATATAATGATGCCAACACCAGAAGAATCTGATCAGAATTATCGCGAGAATTCTACATTGCATAAAAGTATTATTGTACACCCAAATCCACTGCAATTGCTCTGATGTAAAAGATCTATTTTATTTAGTCTAATATATTGACATAGCCTTAAATGATTCATCTATTTAGTTTAAAAAAAGCACGTAATTGATTCATGCGGACTCAATTCATGCAGGTTTGACGTGTTATTATATATTTATCTTATGAAAACATGATTCAATTCTAACATACTTCACCAAATCATATTTTCTTTTGCATTCCATGTTTATCTCGACCAAGAGAGTGGAAGTTTCCTGGTATTTTGTGTAATAATACGAAGATGTTAAAAATACACATATAATACAGCTGTATGAATTCATTTTTCTAAACTTCCTACTCCTAAATGGCTAAATGTGCTTCACGTAATGAGGATGTTCTTTGGTGGCAATAAGAAATATTTCACATCCTGCTGCCTACCGTTTTCCCCTACAATGTTACATTTTATGTCATTACAAAATGCAAAACTTTCGCTTCTTCCAACAGTTTTGAGACGCTTGTTTAACAAACACTTGGTTTTCGGACGTTTCTTCAAAAAGCACCTAAAAAGGTGTTTGATAAACAAGGGATTATTTGGTTTATTTGGATGCTTGTTGGACGAGCGTTCAAACATAAGACGCTTGTTTGATAAACGCCCGATTTCAAGCGTTTGTTGAGCATGCGTTTAACGTTTGGCCGCTTATTCAACAAGTGCCCATACCTATTATAGATTTGGAACTGTGTTGCCTAAATTTTGTAACCAATTACATTTTTTGTACTTTGTTCGACAGCCTGTTTGGGGTTATATGTTACAAAATGTAATATTGGATGCGCTATTGGAGATCCTCTTAGGACGTAATATTGGGCGTAGACTTATGACGTGGAGTTAAGAAAGTCTTTTCCTTATACATACACGATCAACTATTTGAACACGAAATATAACACAAAAAGTAACTCAATCACTACAAGAAACAACAGTGTTTTTTTGAAATGAACGGTGTATGATCCAAGGAAACAACAGTATTTCCGACGGCTCAGAACCGTTGGTAGTCATCGATAAATGCCGTCGGATTGTAGCTTGTCGAAGAAGGTTCATTCTGATGGTTTTTTGCCGGCTCCATTGATATAGTTTTCGATGGCTTCCAACGACTTCCGACGACCCTATGTGTACACTTTGAAGAATTCGACTTACCTAAAATATTCAAGAAAGCCGTCGGAAACTGTCGAAATACCAAGAGTACAAGCCACTGAAGACCGTTGGAAAGTTGTATCGAATGGTCGTCGGAAGCCATTAGAACTATCGATCTTTTTTATTTCAGCGGCCTTTCAACCCCCACAACACACATATATCGATATATATCGTAGCTCAATTTCACACATATAAATCATATATATCAAAACTAAAATCACAAACATAACATCAATAATTAAAAAAACATCAATATTTATAATAAATCAAAATCAAACAACTCATAATATACTCAAAAATGCAACAACATCTCAGAATACATTCCAAAATATATCAAACATATCCGACAACATCTCAAAATAACTCAAATCAACACCACACACATCCAACATCTCAAAATGTGTCAAACAACTCAAATCAACCTCACCCATCTCAAACATATCCAACTCTCAAACACCATAGTAACAAAGTCAAACTATCACACCCATCTCAAAGTGCATATATGTACAATGTTTCAACACAAACATAAAAATTCAAACATACCAATTGTTAATAAGAAAACTTGTCAACACCACAAAATAGAGTTAAAAGTGCAGGTATTCCTTCTAACCTCTTTTGATTATGTAGGGAAAGTTAGGATCTTATTACCACCTTTGGTTCTCCTTTCAAATAGGTCTTTGTTGTGAAAACCCCTCCTTGTCCAACCTTTTGACTCAGTCAAACCACTTATATCCCTTTATTTTTAAGTCTTTCAAACTAGCGTAGTTGGTTTATTAATCGATTCAAAACTCCCTTTTGACATAATGGTGGTAATCTAATGGTTGGCTCTAATGTTGTTGGGTATTGACTAAATGATAGGTTTCGACTCTGTCGAAAGTTTTCCTCTTTAATGGCTTCAGTTTGGATTTTTAAGTCTGGGGATTTTAGTCGAGTTTGAGGTTTCGACTCACTAATAAGGTGAGCTTTCAATTGGTAGTAGTTTGGAGCTAAGAACCTTAGTTTATTTGTAAAGTAAGGGGGTTCGACTTACTCGGAAGGTTTCCTTTCGATTAAGTCGACACAAGTAGAACACATTTGAATCCAGTAAAAATCTCAAAACAGTTGCATTACCAAAAGCATCAAAATCTCGCCTTCATTAAACTAATGATGTACAAACCGATCAATTTCCCTAATTTGTTTTTAGAATTAGGGTTTAAAATCTTAATAAAATACAAGAGTAGAGTAAAAGAATTCGTGTCCCCACAACCAGACCTCTAGGGTCTTATTATAGGTGCAGATTAGCACCTTTTGACTCAATGCTTTCGACCTGGTAGAAAGATGGTCTTGTAGACCTTTCATCTTCGTTGACACTTATGCGTCCCTCTGCATTGCATTTGAATGGATTTGAGTGCTTCCATCGTCATCGAAAGAGGGTAGATGCGCCTTTTCCCCTTGTGTTGTTTTATTGTTGTAAGTGAGAAGGAGCATGAGATCCCAACTTTGTCATCAGGTACATCCTTGGGGTTTTGAAGGTATTGAAATACTTTGGGTTTCGACGTGGAAGGTATCTTCTAAAGACATACTTGCAGATAGATGTGGAACCCCTCTTAGATGTGAAAGGTTTCGACCGGATCGAAAGGTTTACTTATGCTTTTGAAGGGGTTATTCCAACAAAATATTTTTCTGTGTAATTTGAATGAAAGCGAAACTTCTGTTTCGAAAGGTTTGGCATGCATGTGTATGGTTGTTACTAGCTGCCTTTGAAAGGTATTCCTCAACCCATTTGAAATGTCTTCATGTAAGCGAAAGCTTCTCTTTCGAATGGAAGAAATTGGATCGCAAGGTTGCTTTTGTCCCATTTGACCCCTTCGAAAGCTTGTAACACATCCGACCATAGACTGTAGCATCCTTTCGACTCCTTTGAAAATCATTGCTGGCATTATTATCTCATGTTCTTCTTTCTCTTCTAGTTATCTTGGTTTCGACAAGGTTGAAGTGTGAATTGGTGGTAACATTTGCCTCCTCTTGCGATGGGATGCTCTTGACTTTCCAAGTCAACCTTTTTGAAACCTAAAGTTTCCCACCTTTCCATATTTTTGTGTAAATCTTGGCCGTTTATTTAAATTTGATCGCACAGTTTGTTCTTTATGCTGGCTTTTCTTATAAATTGTGCTTCTTCCTTCTCTTCTTTCATTTACCTATGATAAAAGAAGTCTTGGGAGAAAATCAAAATCGCAAATTTCTTTAGTAATTTCTTATTTTCAACAAATAGAAGCTTGAATTCAAAGTAAGTTCTCTCTATATTGCTTTTTGAACTTTCTCTTCACAGTGATTTTCGATTTTTAGAATTCACCATGCTGTAATCTGAATAACTGTTTTAATTTTATAGAAATAACATAGGTTTTTTATTCGCCTGAACGTATCCTATAACTCATTCTCATAGCTTGCTTCGTATTATTTTCTCTGTTAATTTTCATTCAGATCCCATCCGATTCCCATTTTTTAAAGGTTCGAACTTTCATTTCGAGGATTTGATGATTATTGATTGTAAATTCGAGCATAAATCAATTTAGTTACTGATTTTTTTGAAGATCTCGGTTAAAATTGAGTTTGGGGAAGAAAGAGATTTCTAGTTAATTCATAGGGAAGTTTCGCAGTATGAATCACATTTTAGTGCTGCAATTTTACCTTTCTACCCTCTTCGAAAGGGGTCAAGGTAGCTAATTTTTTTTTGTTTCTTCAACCTCTTTCGATGGGATCAAAAGGTAGTCTGACACCTCTCTTAGTTGATCCCGTCGAAAGGTTAATGTGGTTAATTTAGAGTGGACTTCTTCAAAAGCACAACTAGGCTTTAGTAATTTCTAATACCTTTTGAATATGTTGCCTGATGTGCTTTACTAAATGACTATCTAGTCCATACTCTTCGAAAGCATAATTTTTTATTTCATAGGTTTCGAAACCTCTAGTACATGCCTACTTCTAAATTTTTTTTAGGAAATGTGTGAAGTTAGAGATACATACATTTTTTATAAATTGGATTGAAGAAAGAATCTTTGTATAAGTTGTAAATCAAATTAGACCCTTCAGCTTGATGGAAACCTACTATACTGACTGAAATTTAGTTATTGGTATGTTTTCGAAACTATATACCCCTTTCGGCTTTCTCGACACCCTTTGTAATAAATGGAATTCGATCATCATTTTATACTGATGTTTTCGAAATGTCACAAAGCCTTTTCATTTCATTAATATCACTCAAACTCAAACCTTTTGTCTCAATTGGCATATAGGGTTCGACAACATTTATTTCTTTTATTGATACAAAGTTCATTGGTTTCGACAATGTCAAAAGGTTTATTTGTCCTGTTTATTGAACGCTGTTATTGTGTATTTATATTCAAAATGGTTATGTAGGCTTCAATAACTTCTTTCAATAACAAAGTTACCCTTGAGCTTTCGAAATTGTTGAAGAATATCTGTTGGATGTCCACTTCCATTCTTTCTTTCGACTCTATCGAAAGCTGAACAAATTTCATTTTTCTAAACTAACTCTAACATTTTTTCAAGGATATGAAATTTAAAGTTCTGGTTCATATTTGAATTGTTATAATAGGTTTTTGATATCCTTGAAAAAATGTTAATTTCATAACTAATTATAACTTCTAAGTTAAATGATTTCACCTGGTAGGATCATGGGCATGAAAAAGACTTCTCAAAACCCAATAAAGGACACAATATCGGCGATGGTATCTTCATCCAAGAATATTGAAGCAACTTCCAAATACTGCTTGATATCTACCCAGGATGAGGTGGATGCAATTCTTAGTGGCTTCGACATCACTGGGTGGAAGTTATTCCCTCTAGTGATAGCGACACTATCCAAAGCTTACTTGAAGGATATTTAGCCTACACTTCTATCCATATTTGGCACGGTGGTTTCCTGGAATTTTTGGATTTCCTATAAAAATTTTTGACTTACCTGCATATTGCTCCCATCCTGCTGTCTCCAAATGTATATACATATATTCTATCCATAGAACTCATGGCACTAGAGTCTGAAATCCGATCACTCAATGCTGAAGTTTTGAACTACTTAGTTCGATTAGTTAAACTCAGCAATCTGAATAATAAGATCTTTAGAGCCAATACCTCCAAAAAGCTAATATCTGAGGGAGTAAAAAATTTAGAGATTGGGAAATGCAGTTCTTCCTTGTTAAAATCTTTCCCAACATCGGTATGGTTTTCTCTTCCCCTCATAAGTTGATCACAGTCTTCATTTTTATTTAGTTACTTTCTTTTACTAATTTTCATTTCCTTGTCAGGTCCTTCCATTAAAGATCTGAATGACGAGGATGAGAGAACTGTCAAACTATTAATTTCTACTTCGAGTAGCATTGGGAACAGGCTCACTTGGCTAAACCCCTCAAACCTTCAAAAGACTCTCCCCTACCATCAGGTCAAAGGATACTAGGTTAGCCTCCCATTGTTTAGCACACATCTCGGAGCAAACGCTTCTTATCTTTCAAAAAAACTTCTCCTCGATGTCACCAAATTGCCCTGATCTCTCCAATAGGCTTAAATATAGTACTTGTAGTTTATTACTGCATTACTCCCCAATTCACTTCACCGACTTATATCTTTTTTTTCTTTTCTTTTTTTAATCTTCAATGGTTGTTCCTCAGGTTGAACCAATTATAAGTGATCCAACTCTCCCAATATCTATGTGTCGTGCGTCATCTTTGACTCAGACCATTGCTAGGTCAAAGATAGCTACTAAAAGAAAATCAGGTAATGTGCCATGACAGAACCATCCCCTAAGAAGGCCAAGATCGTTGAAGTTCCCGATCCCCCCTCACTAGAAGAGGGAGAACTACTGATATTGACAAAACTCTGGAAAGTCCAACTGTTGAAGCTTTTCTTAATCAACCCAAATAGACTCCCACAAAGATCGATCGCTATCATGCATTGTCATCTCTTCTCTCCCCATGTGATTGATCAGATGCAAAAAAGACACGGGGACTTCAACCCTTTCTCAGGAGTTGCACTCTTCTCGATCCACATCGCATGTTCCTCCAAGTGATTTTGAAAATAATGGTTTGGTCTATCTTGAGTTCCCTATCGTTTACTTTTATCTTACCACCTCCGTCTGTTTCCGATCCGGTGGATCACTATTGTTCGCTAGTTGAACAACAACTTCTGGTATGCTTCATATCGCTTAACCTTATTGTTATTGTTTCTCTCCAAGATTGTGACTTATGTTATATGTTTTCTTTCAGATTTCCAAGAGTTGGCTCTCATTGAAAGAAAGCACTTTAAAATCCTCCGCTGAATCATCCAAGCTTCAAAAAGAAATTTCAAAATTGAAAGCCAAGTAATCTCTTAGACCGCTAGTGAAAACTAAGCTACGATGGAACTGGAGAGATTGTGAGCTTCTCTTGCTCAATCAGAGTCTAATATTTCTGATGAAAGAAAAGCACATCAACTCTTGATTGACGAAAATCTAGCTTTGAAAATGGCTTTGAATGATTTCGAGGATGGAAAAAAATCAAATAGCGGCTAAACAATATTCTCTAGCATATAAGATAAAGAAAAATAAAATTTTCCTAAAGTTGGCTTGCAACGTTATTTTTAATGCAAAGCAACGGTGTCTCTTCCTTGATACTTCCAATGAGGACATCATTGTTAGTTCTTTTGAAGACACCATGAAGGTTGCTTGACAATATAGATAAATGCCCAGATTCGAGCTTTTCTTTACTTGACCTTGCTCTTGTCAATAGCTTTATGGACAAAGTTAAAAGAATAGAGAAGGGGATTGAAGTTTCTATGTAACGACCCGCTATTTTGGACCATTCAAATTCGACAATAAAACCGTACATGTCCGACTTGAATAATTCAAAATACCGAATTGTTAATAAAAATTTGGCAAAACTTAAAATATACAGTAAATAAATCAATCATAGATCACTTACACAGAGTAATACAATGCAGCGGAATAGATAAAAATAGTAGTTCATGAAGCTACTATATACATTAAAGTTAGAAATAAAATACAACCGAATAGTTCAAATGCCATGAAGTCTCCAATGCAACAGATGGCTTCTCTGAACCAATCAACTAGATGACTGAAGGGATAGATAGCTGGATCTTCAAGCAAAGCTCCAACTTCGAAGATGAGTCTCAAATGCTGTATCTCTCAGTCTGACCCGAGCGTAAAGCAAAACAAAAACACTCGAGTCAGGATTAACATTCTTATATCTATAAATCTAACTCAAGTGAAATATCAACTAAAATATAATTAACTTAGAGGATGTTTGGGATAACCATCCTCTAAGGGTCCATGGAACTATCTATAAGATAGACATATACACTATAACACCGTAGTCTTCCAACTTAATTTATACTTCAAAACCAACTATCATTTTCACTTCAAAAATCTCTATACTTCCCAAATAGTATTTATATATATTAAATAATTTATTCAGTAAAGAAATTTCAATTCCCTCAACTTAACCAATCGTTTAACATCAACCCGACCTTCCCATTTAAATCTTTTTCAATCTCAATTTATCAATTTAAATTCAACTCAATTTCTAAAATAACCATTTCAATTTTATTGATCTCAAGTTCGGATTTGAAATCACCAAATACCCTTTATATTTCAATATATTTCAAAACTTTAAGTAATCAACGTTTCAAACTAAACTTTATTCAATTTAGTTTTCTAAATAATAAATTCAACTTATATCGATTCAAATACAGATCTGAAACACCCATTTATATTCTAGTATAGTTCAAAGATTTAATATTCTACATTCCCAAAGTTCAATTTTACAGTTTCATAAGATCTTGATTTAATCAAATTATTATTTAGCCTTGAAATATTTCCTCCTTAGATTCAACATCATTTAAGTAAACCTGAAATTACCCTTTTACTCAATATTTTCTTTAATTTATTTAAACATGAAACATTCAATAAATCACTTAAAACAAAAATCCAGTTACAAAATCATACCCTTAAATTTCCCATTCAATAAATTCAAATTGATTTAATTAAATAAATCTTCATTTGAATACCATTTTTAATAAACCAAATTTATCTCCCAATCTTAATTATTAAAATTCTTTACACGGTAAAATTTGAAATATAAATCTTAAATAATACTTAAACATATTTTATGGATTAAATCAGTCTAAAATATTATTAAATTTATATATAAAGTTTCCATTTATATATAATATTTTAAGAACCAATATTTATTAATTCACATATGTTTCTTTTCAAACTGTAGAAATTTATCTTTAAATTATTTATATGGACCAACGGTGTCGGTATATATTTCCTATCATATAGTCAAATGCTACGGATATTTATCATTTCAATCCGTACACTAAATATATACGGGTGGATATCATTTCAACCCGTAATCCCAAATTCAATTTAAATGAAAATCGTTTGGGTTTATCATTTCAACCCATAACGATTTTCTCCTATTCTAAAGTCCGTTCGGGTATGTATCATTTCAACCCATAGTGATTTTTATACTAACAGGGAACTTGCAGAGTGATAGCAGATATGAAAATAATAATAATAACAACAGGTATATATCATCAAAATAAATATAAACAATAGGATATGGTGTCATATCCGATAAGTGAACTATTACAGATAATAGCATAAATATAACAATTTAAATAACTACAGCAGCATATTTCAATTGTCATTTCAATTGAAATCAAATTTAATAAATAAAAGAACGTTAATCGTGAGTGATTGCTCACCTTTCGAGGCTAGAGATATATGATGATGAAATAAGCTACGAAATCCAAAGCAACGCTGGATGGACAAGATTTGATGTAGAAAATAGGCACGACGGACAAGGCTGATAATGGGAAATCGATGAGAATGAATCGAATCAATTTTGATATTACAGAAAAAAATATAAATTATTATGATATTAATTCTCCCAAAACCAATTTTCAAATTAAAAATGTATATTTAAAATCTATATATACCTATATGTAATTTAAACATAATTCGTCCAAAAAAACCATTGTATTATATTTTATAGTCAATAATTATTATAAAAACAATATAACCACTTATTGTAATATATATTACTTAAAAACCCCATGAAAGCAACCTATATATGTTCATAATAAAAATGTATATATAGAAATTCCAAATGCATAGCCTATATTCGGTTATATATATATATTACGTAAGTCTGAAACAAACACCTAAACGCATATATATGTCTCGAGATTTATAAACAACAAAATACTTATAATGACACATGCACTCATATACTTATATAGACTGTGAACAAGTATACATACTATGCCGTATAAAATCCAACACTAAAAAAAAAGTAAACTCACACTGAAAACATTTTAGTCAATTATTAAATATATATATTAACTAGCGTATAAAACTAGCGTATCCTGTAACTTTATAATATATAAGCTATATCAGATATGAAACTATCATTATATCAGATATATAAATAGTTAAACATTTTATACAAAACTATCATAACTTTATTAAATTAAACATACATTACACACTTACACAAATAGACCGTAAACTGTAAAACTTCACCCATTTTAAAGTGGTAACAATACGCTTGCTAAAAATATAACCCACATAGCTCGTACTTCCCTATAAAACTATATAAATATTTGTAAGCTAACCATTAATATAGTCTAATTCACAATATGCATACCTTTATAAGTTTAAATCAAATGTGTATATATATACTTATAACCAGTTATTCACAAAATACATAGCTTTAAACATATCATATATTTAAATACATATACAATCGACTGATAAGATGAGTGTGCTTTACGTTTTATATATGTACTAACTTTTTATATTATATTTATATATACACTTATCAAATTTTATAACATGCGAACAAAATTTTATATTATATAGAATCTAAAAACTGCAAACATTTCATACTTGGAACCATACTATATTTATAAGATGTATATATGATATCTTAAATCAAAAAAAAAAAAACTTACTTTGCTATAATACATACAATATTACTGCATAGATATACATTACTGACATATATTAAACTATATATTAACTAATATATAACCTTCAAACTTTTAAAATTGAATACCAACGTGACACATAAAGTATAAAACAATCAAGTTATCAAATCTCTATACATAGTATAATATCATACACACTATGAACGAAAAAAAAAAAAAGAAAAAAAAAATACTGTTATGAACTCATATATATAATACCATATGATACATAACTAACATGAATTTAAAATCATGTAGGACAGATCACATATTCCAAATACAGACTTATAGAAAATATACAATAACACATATATATTATAAATATATGCTAACCTATTACTCAAAGATAACGTGTGGCATGATTGTTGATGGTGAAGGCTCTGAGGATGGCTGAGCATGCAGGCGATGACAACACGTGTAGAGAGATATGTGCATGAGAGGAGGAGAGAAAAACGCGGAGGGAGAGGGATGAGTTGGATGTGGTGGGTGACGAAGCGATGGGAGGTGGAAGCACGGTAAAAGAAGGGAGAAAATAGGTGGATCTGTAGAAAGAAAAATGGAAGAAGGAGGAGGAAGAAAACTTAAAATGAGGAATGAGATTGGAAGTGACAGCAGTTTGCAATATGAAAGAAACGAAGTCAAACAAGGTTATAAAGGCAAAATAAATAAAGAAAAGAACCGTTGCATACGAAACGTATACAATAAATATGAATTGATTTGAATAGTAATGGTCAAATTCAGCTGAAAAGATTAAAGCGAATAAATACGGAGCATTGGTTATGGTAAAGTAACGCAGAAAATTAGGGGAATAACAAAGGAAAGGACTGGTCAAAATAAATGAATGTAAACGTGCAACGAATATAAAAATCTATATAATTGAACCGATGGAAACGAAGGAAGCAAATAAAAGAAAGGGAACGAAGGAAAAAAAATGAGCTGTGTCCCGAGCATAAATAAAGGTGGTAACGTATGAGAGGAATGAGAAAAACAAACGGGCACAATTTGAAATCAATGCAATAAAACGGCCAAAAGCTGATTTTTAGGAAAATTATTAAAGAAATATTCCTTGGGCTGCGCGTTTGAGATCCGAAAAGGCATGGAAATCAAAAAGTTATAATTTAGATTGGAATGAAAACGTACAGGAAATAATAAAGGAAAAAAAATAAATGCGAAATAATCATATAGCATTTATTACGTTTCAAACTTTTGACATGGCATGGGATGGAAACAGCTGTACGCTAATTGAGAAGCTATTAAAGCAATTTATTATTAGTGGCATGTTATACGTTTTTATATTTATTTATTTCCTAGATCTCAATTCATATCTGATTATACTATGCAGATTTATCTTTATTATTAAACGTTCAAAAAGAATAAAACGTATACAAATTTTCTTGATTTTCGAAACAAAATTAACGGCTAAAAGATGATGAAGGGACAAAATATAAGAAAGGGAAAGAGATGAATGCGTACAATTATTTATAAGAAAAGAGAGAGAAAAGAAAAACCCACAATTAAAATGAATGAATGAACGCTGAAAGTCAGTCAGGAATATAGAAGGTACAATATGAAATAATGGTAATCACAACTACTTTTTTTAATGCAGACCTTAAATCAACCCTTAAAACATATACTTCATATATGTAGTTAAATATAGTATATACTTCTCTTCTTCTTTGGTTCATATGATATATGAAACCCTTAACTATCGTATTTATAGCGGACGACATATGTATAGATATACTAAATATGCACTAAAATAAACTGGAAATGGTGACACAAAAACCCAAAATCAAATATATATATATATTTAACATGACTAGAAATCAAACTTCAGTAAAACTATATACTAGTATCAAGACTAACATATATATATATATATAGCTATTATAACACATATAAATTAAATAAAACTTGGTATAAATACGCTTTACTATATATACACTTCAAATAGACCATCATACATATACAGTGGTTTTCCAAAATAATTATATATGGAACGTACTCAACATACTTAAAATTTACACACCTTGCTGAAAAGCAAAAGGAGACCGTAAATTTATTACCCACGCTATTGATATTTATACCCAATAGAAATGAACTATGCTACCAAATTTACATCAAACTTAACTTATATTATAGTATAAATAATAGTTTATAAAGTTTTTGTACTAGATCTTATAGGTATAACCACAACCAAACTTTAAAATATATGTACACAGCTCGTACTACAAATCATTAATATACATAACATATTTTCTTTTCTTTTTTCAAAATTTTATTATTAATAATTTCTCAAAATCCAATTCAATACGTTAAATACCAATTAAAAATTGCTAAAATTTTATGGGTCGTTACATTCTAAAAAAGAGTATATCGATGCTTCTAAAATCCTTTCCTTCGAACTCCCTTCCATCGAAGTAGAATCTGACTCTGATGATGAAGGTCATAAAGATGAAGTCGCCGAGGAAGAGGGCGGTAATGATGATAATGATCATGATAATGATGATGACGATGACAATAATGATGATAACGTAGATGGAGGTCAAGGTTCAGGTGGGAATAGGGGTGGGCACACTGATGCTCTGAAAAAAGATGACGATGACAATACCAGTGCTTCCGAAAAGGTCAATCCTGATCTATCTATTCATGAAGCAAGCCCACCTGAGCCCACTACGTCTTCTGGCCTTCAAGAGGAGCCTGCTAACATTAACATGGAACAACCACGAGAGAAGAAGCAGGTCCTCAAGCATTAGTTCTCGTTTGTTAGGTATGGGATTCTATGTTTAAACGGCTTTTACTGCCATGATAATAATAGTTTAAGTCCTTTGTTTTAGATAAGAAGGTAACCTATTCACCCTCATAAAACAAAGCTTGAAAGAAAACAAGCGGAAATAAATAGCTTGTATATGGAGTTAGAAAAATAGTTGAGAAAACACAATATTCTTTGCAATAAGTATCATAGACTTAGGAGGGCGCGCGTTCGATATGATAGTCTTTTGAAAGAGAATCGGGAGTTGATTACGCTCCTTTGGTTGTTGATTGAAGAAAGGAACATTCTGGTTGACTTTTTATGCAAAGTCTATTGTAGACACCAAACTGTAGATTTCTCAACTTAGGTGATTGTAGAAAGGGTCTACATAAGGCATTTGCACGAAAAATTTTTGGAAAAATTTAGATCCGATCCGCATCCTGGAGTATGTTTGAACTTACCATGAGTCAAATAGATTCCCTAATAGTTGCCTCTTGAAAAACTTAAGTATTATAAGGACAAAGTTGATACAGAGTTATTTACAAAGTCGATTTTTACGAACTGGATGAACATTCATAATTATGCAGTAATATTAGCTTGTGAATTTTTTGCTCTAGTTTCCTTTTATATTTAGCTATATTTTATTACATTTTCAAAGAATGAATGTCCCCTAAGAAAATTGTCTTTATAGATTGTCTAAGCAAGTATTTTAAACTAAGAAGAGATTATCTAGAAAAGGCATCAAATTTGAAATCTTCAAAATTAGCCATATATTGCTTTCTTAGAGATTTGCAAAGACTTTACGTTGAACATCCTCATCTTCGTTTCGATTTTCTTGGTAAAGAAAAAGAAAAGCTTCCTAAGGAAATTTGAACATGTCATACCAAATTAATATATAGTCGTGATATTCCTCCAACCAAGGAGTGGGACTATAGCAAATATCGTCCGGTTATTACCCCGGAATGACTTAATGTTCCTTTAGACTCAACAGTTATTCTTTTCGCCAATTCCTTGAGTAAAATTAGAAATGCAGTTTCCCAACTTTAGATATGAAACAAATGTCTGATTGTACTTTTTGTTTCACTTTTACTTGAGTTGTAACCTTTTATTGCTATAATAAAGAAATTGATTATTCTAATCAAAACTTCATTTTATTTTTTCTTTTTGTTTCTTTAAATAGGAGTTATAGTTATCTATAACACCATTCTCGTTAGATTCTTCATTTCGTTTCATCAGCACCAAAGATCGGTTGTTAATTGACATTGAAAAGAGAAAATTTGCTAATGATCCTTTATCTTCTTGCTTTCAAAACAATACCACATGTCTTAAAATGGTACACAAGATACTTGCTTCAAAAGACAATCGTTAGAAACCCTAATGATCATATTGCCAATATTGAGGCGGATAAGAGTAAAAATGAAACAATTACAACATTGAAGCGTCAAATTAAATCAAATCCTTCCATTAATTTTAATCATAAGGTGTCCGAACTTCTCCAGAAAATTAGTGATTTGGAGATTTAGCTAAAATATAGTCAAACTCAGTGTGAATCGCTTGAATTCATCAAGGGAAATAATATTTCAAACATCGACTCACCAGCTTCTTCCATTGTGCCATTTGTTGCAAAACTAACAAGGTCTACTTCCCTTGTCATCCTAAATTTCCCTGCTATGACTAATCTTCCTCCCGGCTTAGACGAAAAAGTAGTAGAGGAATGATGAAGGAAAGTCAAAATTGAGATGATGAAGTATTTCGATGAATAACAGAAAATGAGGTACTCTCAACGTATGAATGAGTATGCTGCTAAGATTCAAAAACTTGAACGCGAAAAGTATCTACTTCAAAAGCGTATTTTTGATTTAGAAAGGGAAAATAAAACTCTTAAAGGTGAAAACAAAGATTTTAATCGTTCTTTAAAGACCAACATTGAATCTATTGATGACATAGATAAGATGAGGAAAAAAGAGAAGAAGCTTAAGGAAGTTCTTCGTATTACAGTTCATCACATTGTTGATTCTTTAATTGCCGAGAATCTAAATAAGGCTGTTTAAGATTTATGAACAATCTTGTGACGCCCCACCTCTATACTCACGCTAGCCAAGGACACTACGGAGTAATGTCGTCAACTAGCGCTAAGAATAAGGCCGTTGAGGAGCGACCATCCGAGTAGTTGATTTGTGCGAGCACCATATGTCAAATAGTAAAATATGCATTTCATTTCAAAGGAAATCCAACACACTGATACAAACTCAAAGCTACTATACAGTGGCTATATAATCTTCAGAAAAAAATATAGAAATAAACATAACATAAATCAGTTACAGATATCCATATCATGAAGGCGGAAAAAGATATGAATATAACACATATAAGTGTATATCAGTGTATTGGTCAAACAAGCTCCACAATATAACAAAAGAATAGATACAAGTGCTAAACAAAAGAATATGTATACATCACTTAGTCTATACCTCGAGTGTATAACAAAAAAACTACAAATCTAATGTAGTTAGCTAAAAGTCAGATAATACACCCAGATGAGGAGTCAAGCAGAAGCACCTATAACATCTCGGTCTGACCCGAGTATTATTTAAGAAGAAAATAATAAACGGATCAGTCTAACTATAAATATCAAATAAAATGAGATAGGATAATAGATGCGGTTAAAACGTATGATAAAAAATGTCATACTATAAAAAGTATACATTAACTAACAACAAAAATCATACATTATC
Organism: Allium cepa; assembly: GCA_030765085.1. NCBI lineage: Eukaryota > Viridiplantae > Streptophyta > Magnoliopsida > Asparagales > Amaryllidaceae > Allium > Allium cepa. The sequence continues at coordinate 449,074,103 of CM060944.1, forward strand.
ATAAGAGATCTCAAAGCACTAAAAAGAATGTCATATTCTTTATTTTATTCACCAAACCACAAATATTGACAATCATATCAATGCCATTAGGAAAAGTTAGTGAAATACAAATTCACCAATGCACAAAAATTGATAAAGCTTATCAATGGAAATCACGAAAATTGGTGTAACGCAAAGTCTAGAAATCATCAATAGAAAACCAAAAATCACAAAAGGGGGAAAGGGGCCTATTAAAAGAACGGGAGCATGAAAACTCACCAACACGTGTATGACAAAACGAAAAGCTATTCCATGGTTGCTAACGATTAGGTTTGAGCCAAAGCTCCACAAAACGGCCCGAAGACCTATGAGCTGGAGCACCACAAAAATGGTCCGAAAACCATGGGTCGCTACCCCACCAAGCCGAAGCTCCACAATCATGGGGTTTAGTCTTCCTCGCAGACAAAAAGACATAGCACAATGCTAGTCTAAATCACAAAATGATCATCATTGATCGATAAGTGTAAACTACACTAACCTAGTAAATAAATGAGTTTAGCCTCATTTGCCATAACCACTGGCTTAACTTAATAATTTACGAACAAATTGTAGACTTCCACTCGAGAATAAGTGTCAATTACACTAAGCTAGTAAATATATGAGTTTAGCTTCATGTCCCATAATCGCTAGCTTAACTTAAATATTTACGAACAAATTGTAGATCTCCACTCAAAAATTGTCACAAGAGATTCAATCGAACAAGCCAAGAATTAACCAACGAAGTAAACGCCAGCGTTTCACACCACTTGTTTTGCTAAGCCATTTAATTAGATTTCTCATACGAATGAGGTAAAGGTTTGTATATACTAATAGATTGGAAAACGGTTGAAGAAAACAAGTTTTGTAATAAAATAGTGTCGAAATTGTTTTGATGAAAGAGTTTTGATATTTACTACTAGTATAGAAAACCTTTATATTTTTAAAGCGACAAATCACAGAAATGATTGTAGAAATAATCAATCACCAAATATTCACATTCGAAGGCTTAAATCAAAGCCATAAAAATCGATAACAAAACCATCAAATGGATATTCTCAAAAATTCCGAAAAAAAGTCATCAAAGTCGACGACAAATGATAACAATAAGTCGGATCAATATGAATTGATTAAAATAGGAAACTCAAGCTAAATAGGCAAAAACAAGCAGATTCAGAAGTCTGAAGTGTATGATTCAGACGTCTGAATCTGGAAAATAAAAATATTTTTCAGAACATAATTCAGACGTCTGAATCTATAAATTTAGACGTCTGGAAATGCCAATTTTTAGCCTATTTCTTCCCTGGTTCAAATCGAACCAATTCAGACGTCTGGGAATATTGATTTAAACGTATGAATACTGGGGAAATAAAAATTCCCAGTATAATATTCAGACGTCTGAAAAGGAGCATTCAGACGTCTGAAACCTTTTCTCAGGCCTTTCTGGAACCTAGGCAAAAAATGGTCAAAACAAAATCGAAAGTGATCGGACGAGCAACAACAACTAAGGATTTATGCAAAGCGATAACCCGACCTTAAAGGCTCTTCGATACGCCTCGAATATCAATGTCTAAATATCCATAATAGGATTTTCATAAAATTTGCTTTCAAAACACCAAAAATTAGAATATTCACCAAAGCAATCCAAATCAAAAGCAAATGCACATGAACAAGTGTTAGGAATTCGTACCTAACACAAGAATAGATATAGATATAGATGTGAGATAAAAATCTCACCTTTTTACACAAAACAAATGAAGAAGAAGCTATGGAACAATGGAAAGAACAATCACTCTTCAATTCCAACCCAACAAGCTTGAATCTAAGCTTAAAAGAGAAACATTTCTTAAGTTAGGTTTAGGAATTTCTAAAATTGAAAGGAGAATAAGCTGGAGAAGAAGAAGAGAAGGCTTACCCAAGCTTCTTCTATGAATTTGGAGTTAGAACTTGAATTTGCAAAGATGATTAGGGCTTGGAATTTTAATTTTCCATTCCTCTCTCCATTGTTGCTAAAGCTTGAGTATTAGGAAAAATAAGAATGAAGTGAAGAGGAGAGGTGGACTGAGCTAGAGTAATAAGTGGGGTTAATGGGCTGAAACCCAACCCAAAGCCCTAAGTGAAAAGTAGCAAAATTCTACTATCTCCAAACATTTCGAAGTTTATACTCAAAAAGGTCGCAAACTTAAGTTTGAACTCGATGGGGGTGGTCTCGAGTCCTAATTCGACCGTTTGCAAAAAGTAGTTGGACAAAAATCCGACTAACGATGCTATATTTAAATACAGAATCGTACAATATATGTGTTGTTACAGTCTCCCCTCCTTAAAGAAATTGCGTCCTCGCAATATTTAAGAAGAAAATAAAAGTAACAACCATAAAAGCATATTCAACATAAAAGAAATTTGAAATAAAAAGTTAACCTAAAGAGCACGAAAGAGTAAGTCCGAATGTGTTCGCTCGATGAATCCTCTGGATTCCCAGGAGAAATCCTTAGGATTTGAGAACCATTGGACTTTCACAAGAAGAACATCTTTATTTCCAAGGCACTCAACCTCCGAAGCAATGATGCGAATAGGATGTTACTCATAAGTCAAATAGGTGAAACTTCAATTTCTTCAACAACACCGGGCTCAAGAGAAAAATCAAAGTCCCAAATGCATTTTCGTAGTTGAAAGACGTGAGAAACGTCATGAATAGCATAAAATTGAGCTGGTAATAAAAGGCGATAAGCCATGTAATCAATACGTTCGACGATGGGAAATGGACCAATATATCAAGGTGCTAACTTTCCCGATCGACTAAAATGCACAACACCTTTCAAAGGTGAAACACGAATAAACACCAAATCTCCCATAGAAAATTTCAATTTCCTTCATCGGTTATCGACGTAGGATTTTTGCCTACTTTGAGCTTCTCTCATCCTATGACGAATAAGGTCGATCTTTTCTGTGGAATAATGAATAAAATCTGGACCTAAAACCAGCTTCTCACCGGCCTCAAGCCAACAAGAAGGAGATCGGCATGGCTTTCCGTAAAGTGCCTCGGAAGATGCCATACCAATACTAGATTGCAAGCTATTATGATAGGAAAACTCAACAAGAGAAATATGATCTTCCCAACTTCCACCAAAATCGAGAATACATGCGCAAGGAAGATCTTCAAGAGTTTGATTCACACGCTCGGTTTGTCCATCGGACCGAGGATGATAAGTGGTGCTAAAAATTAAGCTTCGTTCCCAAAGCTTTTTGAAGACTCTTCCCAAAATCCTCTAGTAAACAATGGATCATGATCGATAACAATAGAAGTAGGAACTCCATGTAATTTAACAATTTCTTTAATAAAAAGCTTGGCCAAAAGAGGTACTGTCCGATTGGACCGAACGGGAATAAAATGGGCGGATTTAATAAGTCTATCGACAATCACCCATAAGCTATCATGACCCAAACGAGAACGGGGAAGGCCAACAATAAAGTCCATGGAAATATGATCTTACTTTCAAATTGGAATGTCCAAAGGTTGCAATAACCCACTGGGCCTTTGATGTTCGGCCTTGAAAAGTTGGCAAGTCGTGCAACGATTAACAAAGTTAGCAATATCATATTTCATTCCATCCCAATAATAAAGTCGCTTCATATCTGCGTACGTTTTACTACTACCAGGATGAATGGAAAATTTAGAACGATGAGAATCTTCTAAAATATCTTTACGAAGATTATAAATATTTGGCATGATAAGTCTACCAAATTTTCGAATACTGCCACAAGAATCAATATCAAAGTCTTTCAAACCTTCAATATCAATTTTATCCCGACAATTTTGGCTTAGAAGGGCCAATTCGGGGTCTAGGTTTTGAGCTTCAAGAATGCGGTTTAAAAGAGAAGGATGAGCCTCAAGGCTACACAAAACAAGAGTTCAACATAAATCGGATTCACGATCTCGAATCTCACAAGTGGATAAAGTCTCGAGATCATTACACTCGGATAACATCATGGAAACAACCGCTTGTTGCTTACGACTAAGGGCATCAACAACATGATTTCCCTTTCCCGGAGTATAAAGAATATCAAGACCATAAGATGCAAGGAATTCGAGCCAACGTGATTGACGCAAATTAAGTTTCTTGTGAGAAAATAAATATTCCAAAGATTTATGATCGAGGTGGAGAACAAATTTCTCCCCCAAAAATGATGATGCCAAACTCTAAAAGTAAAAACAATAGCCACGAGCACTAGATCATGAGTGGCATACCTAGTCTCGATCGGCTTTTATGATTTAGAAGCACAAGTGGTAGAACGTTCTCTTTCGCAAGAGGACGACACCCAAACAAATACGGCTAGCATTGGTAGAAAAGATAAATTCTTGGTTCCCTTTGGGAATCACAAGAATAAGAGTATCGGAAAAGAGTTCCTTTAAATAATCCTCTTTCCCAAAAAGCTAAAACTTTCAAAATCACAATTATCTTTATGTAATTATCTTTCTAGAAAAATTTACATTTACAAGTCAATTTATTGTGTCTGACTGTCTCATCAAAGCATTTAGGAAATTCCTATCGTTAACGTTGATCAAGCGTATCGACCAGAATTCTTAAAGCACTCAATGGGCAATACAATCACCAAATCATCTTTTATATGATAAATAAATCTCTTAAAAATTTTAAGAATATTCGTTGCTCGTTCAAGAACAAAATCCAATTATACATATAAAATTTCTTCTTAAAAAAGATTTGCAAAAATTTTAAGTTTTTTTTTCCATCCAAAATCAATAAATACAAGAATGGAGTCATCAAGATATTTGTAGAATACTCGATATATAAAATGGATGAAATAAGCTAGACAAACTGAATGACATAACAAGTCATTCATGAGAATCATAACGAGTGTGGAATGCGGTAAGCGGAATGCTAACTCCCGCAATTCGTAGCCAAATGAAAATCGGTGGCAAGGTAGAGTTGAAAAGACCTTAAAACCACTCAAAAGATTGCTTATGGGATAATCCTAAGACAAGTTCAAGAATACTGTAAAATTCACAAACTACATGATGAGAGAAATAACACTTTCCTCATCAAGTGGTTCTAGGGAATAAAATGGTGCCACCAATTTGGAAATGAAATCATTTAGAAAAATAAAAATCTGGCTAACAGATTGAAAGTGTCGAAGATGAATAGTCCACTCGGGACATGGAATATGACTTCATAAAAATCAAGCCAATCCTTTCACAAAAAAATCGATTTTCGAAACCTAAGTAGCATATAACATGCAAATCGGCTTGGAAAGAAAAATCACATAAAATAATTTTAACATCAATACAAAGAAACAAAGTGAGTGTTGCGGATCCACCAAGCGGATTCGCAATTCTCAAAGAAGTCACCAAGCCTAAAATGTTTTAAAGAAAAAGAATCAACAAGTTCTTTTGATATAAAACAATGAGATGAACCCATATCAACAAGAACTCGAAAAGAATAATCACAAAACAAATGTAATCAAGGATTGAATGAGAAATACCTTGACCAAGAGAAGTGTCACTAGATTCTTGCATAACTTTCAACTTTCCCTCTCTCCTACTTTGAAGTTTGGGGGCAAGAAGATAAATAACGAACCGAAATTTTACAATAACGGCAAGTAAGGAGTTTCAGACACTTAACTACATAGTGTTCCTTAGAATTACAATTGTAGCATCCTCCACGATTAGGTATTGGATTCTTTGCTACCAAAGTAGTTTGCTTCACTTTCTTATTGGGATTAGGGCTTTTGAACTTAATATGCCTCTTCTTGAAAATCCCAATATCACCATCAATTCCTTTATCGGCCTCTTCATGTCGAAGAGTGATATCCACAAACTGATTGAAAGGAACTTCAAGTTTCAAAGGTAAAATCATTTCGGGGTTCTTACTCAAAGCACAAATAAACCTTTGATTCTTTACAAGATCCAAAAGTTGTTGGGCAGACATGAATACGCCATCCAGAGAAGGACTACTGGATTGACCAGCACTAGGACTGCCAGAACTAACCATCTCTTCTTCCTTAAGAAAGAAAGAAAGAAGAAGAAAAAGGTTATTCTCAGAAGGAATGTCAAACAAACATGATTGATAAAACAAGGCATCATAAAAGAAATTAGGGTAGAACGGGTCCTAAGACTCGGATAAAATCCTAAAGCATGACTCCTAAAATGGACTTAGGACAACGATTCTTGCTAGATTATTCTACATTGTTCCGAAGTTTGGCGCCGATACCAAGCTGTGACGCCCCACCTCTATACTCACGCTATCCACGGACACTACGGAGTAATGCCGTCAACTAGCACGAAGAATAGGGCTTTTGAGGAGTGACCATCCGAGTAATTGCTTTATGCGAGCACCGGTATGTCAGATAGTAAAATATGCATTTCATTTCAAGAGGAAATCCGACACACCGATACAAACTCAAAGCTACTACACAGTGGCTATATAATCTTCAAAAAAAAAATATAGAAATAAACATAACATAAATCAGTCACAGATATCCATTACATGAAGGCGGAAAAAGATACGAATATAACACATAGAAGTGTATATCAGGGTAGTGGTCAAACAAATCCACAATATCATAAAAGAATAGATACAAGTGCTACACACAAGAATATGTATACATTAATGAGTCTATATCTCGAGTGTATAACAAAAAAAACTACAAATCTAATGTAGTTAGCCAAAAGTCAGATAATACTTCCAGATGAGGAGTCAAGCAGAAGCACCTGCAACATCTCGGTCTGACCCAAGTATTATTTAATAAGAAAATAATAAACGGATCAATCTAGCTATTAATATCAAATAAAATGAGATAGGATAATAGATGCGGTTAAAACGTATGATAACAAAAATGTCATACTATAAAAAGTATACATTAACTAACAACAAAAATCATATAATATCACAAGAGATCTCAAAGCACTAAAAAGAATGTCATATTCTTTATTTTATTCACCAAACCACAAAAAATTGATAATCATATCAATGCCAATCGAAAAAGTTAGTGAAATACAAATTCAACAATGCACAAAAATTGATAAAGCTTATCAATGCAAATCACGAAAATTGGTGAAACACAAAGTCTAGAAATCATCAATAGAAAACCAGAAATCACAAAAAGGGAAAAGAGGCCCATCACAAGAACGGGAGCATGTAAACTCACCAACACGTGTAACACAAAACAGAAAGCCATTCCACGGCTGCTAACCAATAATTTTGAGCCGAAGCTCCACAAAACGGCCCGAAGACTTATGAGCCGGAGCTCCACAAAAACGGTCCAAAAACCATGGGTCGCTACCCCACCAAGCCGAAGCTCCACAAAAAAGGGGTTTAGTCTCCCTTGCAGATAAAGAGACATCGCACAATGCTAGTCTAAATCACAAAATGATCATCATTGATCGATAAGTGTAAATTACACTAAGCTAGTAAATAAATGAGTTTAGCCTCATGTCCCATAACCATTGGCTTAACTTAATTATTTACGAACAAATTGTAGACTTTCACTCGAGAATAAGTGTCAGTTAAACTAAGCTAGTAAATATATGAGTTTAGCTTCATGTCCCATAGCTGTTAGCTTAAATTAAATATTTATGAACAAATTGTAGATCTCCACTCGAAAATTGTCAAAAGAGATACAATTGAACAAGTCCAAGAATTAACCGACGAAGTAAACGCAAGCGTTTCATACCACTTGTTTTGCTAAGCCGTTTAATTAGTTTTCTCATATGAATGAGGTAAAAGTTTGTGTATACTAATAGATTGGAAAACGGTTGAAGAAAACAAGTTTTGTATAAAATAGTGTCGAAATCATTTTGATGATAGAGTTTTGATATTTACCACTAGTATAGAAAACCTTTATATTTTTAAAGTGACAAATCACAGAAATGATTGTAAAAATAATCAATCAACAAAGATTCACATTTGAAGGCGTGAATCAAAGCCATAAAAATCGATATTGAATCCATCAAATGGATATTCTCAAAAATTATGAAAAGAAGTCATCAAAGTCGACAACAAATGATAACAATAAGTCGGATCAATATGAATCGATTAAAACAGGAAACTCAAGCTAAATAGGCAAAACATGCAAAAACAAGCAGATTCAGACGTCTGAAGTGTATGATCCAGACGTCTGAATCTGGAAAATAAAAATATTTTTCAGAACATAATTCAGACGTCTGAATTTATAAATTCAGATGTCTGGAAATGCCAATTTTTAGCCTATTTCTTCTCTGGTTCAATTCGAACCATTCAGATGTCTGGGAATATTGATTCAGACGTCTGAATACTAGGGAATAAAAATTCCCAGTATAATATTCAGACGTCTAAAAAGGAGCATTCAGACGTCTAAAACCTGTTTCTCAGGCCTTTCTTGAACCTAGGCCAAAAATGGCCCAAACGAATATCGAAAGCGATCGGACGAGCAACAACGACTAAGGATTTATGCAAAGCGACAACCCAGCCTTAAAGGCTCTTCGATACGCCTCGAATATCAACGTCCAAATATCCATAATAGGATTTTCATAAAATTTGCTTTCATAAACCACCAAAAATTGGAATATTCACCAAAGCAATCCAAATCAAAAGCAAATGCACATGAACAAGTGTTAGGAATTCATACCTAACACAAGGATAGATATAGATATAGATGTGAGATAAAAATCTCACCTTTTTACACAAAACAAATGAAGAAGAAGCTATAGAGCAATGATAAGAACAATCACTCTTCAATTCCAACCCAACAAGCTTGAATCTAAGCTTAAAAGAGAAACATTTCGTAAATTAGGTTTAGGAATTTCTGAAATTGAAAGGAGAATGAGTTGGAGAAGAAGAAGAGAAGGCTTACCCAAGCTTCTTCTATGAATTTGGAATTAGAACTTGAATATGCAAAAATGATTAGGGCTTGGAGTTTTAATTTCCCTTTCCTCTCTTCATTGTTTCTAAAGCTTGAGTATTATGAAAAATAAGAATGAAGTGAAGAGGAGAGGTGGACTGAGCTAGAGTAATAAGTCGGGTTAACGGGCTGAAACCCAACCCAAAGCCCGAAGTGAAAAGTAGCAAAATTCTATTGTCTCCAAACATATCGAAGTTTATACTCAAAAAGGTCGCAAATGTCATTGTGAACTCGATGGGGTTGGTCTCGAGTCTTAATTCGACCGTTTGCAAAAAGTAGCTTTTCGGACAAAAATTCGACTAACGATGCTATAATTAAATAAAATATTTAAATACACAATCGTAAAATATGCGGGTTGTTACAAATCTATTTTTGTACCATATACTTTTATATAATTTCTCAAATTATGTAAATTATGAAAATTTTACAAATATCACCTGATATGTAGTCCTTTCCTATAATATTGTTTCTGAATTTGCTTTCTGATAGCTTGGTCTATTGTTTTTGTATTTGCCGATCCATTTAGTCTTCCTTTTTTATCTCCTTTTCCTTAGAAGTATGACATAAGCAACATTCTTCACCATTGACTTGAGATATATATAGATGTTTATCCATATTATAAGCGGATTAATAAATCATTATATAATAAACGGGAAATAATTCTATAATTGAATATAGTTATGTGCCATGAAACCCATCTTTGATAATGATGACAAAGAAAGTCAGGAATCCGACTTCTATGAAATTGACAAAATACTAAACATCTAATCATATAAGTTTAGAAAGTTATCTTTCGGAGATAGCTAATAGAAAACAGGTAATTAACCATGTAATTAAAGTCCAGAAATCATTATTTGAAAGTTTATAGTGAGTTGCAATGACCCTAATTTAGGCATTAGTAAAATAGATCTCAAACATCAGTTGCCCTGGAACCCCAGATTGAGGCATTAACGTGTAAAATTCTGGAAGTTCAAAGATTCAAAACCCAGATTCGGGTATTAAAGGACGATAACCAACAATCCATACTAATTTTGATCATAGAAATCTACCGCCCAGATTCGGGCATTAAGGAATGATGTCCAGGAATTATTAGTAATTGTCCTAAAACCTAGATTCGGGTATTAGTGGTTGATAACCAGAAGTCCATAATAACAATATTCTTAACAGAGATCATTAGCTTAGATTCGGGTATTAATGAGTGATGTTTTGAATAATGAATGACCCATGACCCAGATTCAGGTACTAATAAATGAAGATTAGGAGTTCTCTTCTTGGGAATAAATCGGAGGCTGTAGATTCTCATTTAAGCCTTCTATCTTGCACCGTACTTTGGGTGTGTGTCACTTGATTTTCCGCTTTCCGAGCTCGGACGTTTTATCCATTATTTGATATACCGATTTTTAGGCTTGGACATCTTTGTCCATTGTTTAATATGCCGCTTCTCGGACTTAGGCGTCTTAGTCCATTATTTGATATGCCGCTTCTTGGTCTTGGACATCTTGGTCCATTTTTTAATATGCCACTTCACAGGCTTGGACGTCTTAGTCCATTATTTAATATGCCGCTTCTTGGGCTTGGAGGTCTTAATCCATTATTGTCTGGCGCGCTTGGTTAGTTTATCCACAAGCATGACCCAAGGACTTAGCCAACCTTCCTCCAAGAGGCGCCTTGACCTAGCCATAGCATAGTGCAGCCAAGGGCTTGTCAATGCCTTAACATGGCCACAGCGTGGCATGGATAAAGGCTTACTCTAACTTTCCTCCAAGAGGCACCTTGACCTGGCTATAGTGTGGCGCGGCCAAGGGCTTGTCGATGCTTTATCCTAGCCATAGCGTGGCACGGATAAAGGATTACTCTATTCTTCCTCCAAGAGGCGCTTTGACCAGGCCAACTTGGCGCGGACAAAGGCTTTAACTGTTTAAGGTAATGTCTAAGTGCAAGGAGAATTCTACTCCTAACCATGTAGATTTTTCATAGTAAAGTAGTTCTTTATTGACTTCATCTAGGATCTTTTTACAAACCCTTTAATTTTGCCTTATCTGAAAAAGTTGATTATCATTCTCTCAAATGATCGGCATTGATTTGTTTCATTTACATTCATCATGTGGTAATGGCAACAGATACTCCCAGGTTCCTCTCATATTTTGGTTTTTTTCTGTGATGGCCAATAGTTAAGCTCTTCGTTGGTTAGTAGATAAACATTCTCAATTGATGTTGTCAAATTGCATACCTTTGGGAGTGTAGATTTGAGGCTTGTCTTTTGAGGATGGTTTCTATATTTTTTATTACTTGGTTCTGAAGCTTCATCCTCAATGATCGACATTCTTTTCAAAACCCTTTGAAGTTTGTGTAATGGTGATGTCCTACTCATTGCTTGATGCCATTTATGTGCAAAGGTGTGTTAATCGGCCATCATTCCTTCTTCAAAGATTGCACCTTTGGTGTAGAATTGAATTGTTTCCCTCATCTGGTCGAACAAATTATCATTTATATACTCTGTTTTCCCTAAGGAAAAGATAGGCATGAGACCAATGTGGAAAGGGTTTAAACTCCATTTCTCTGGGTAACATGATTCTGCTCTTTTCTTCTTCATAATCCTTAGAGCTTCCAAGCTTAGCATTTTCTCTTCATGTAGTTTGGAATCATTAGTTATTCTTAGGGAGAATCCAATTAACTGTCGCTTCGAGGACCCTTATTTGGATCTTTTGATTTTGTTGATCATGATGATGAAAGGTCCAAAGTAGTTAGTCTTGAGGATTGGAATAGAATTGGGCCCGAGAAAAGTGAGGTAGGAAGTTCAACAAAGTCGGAGGTTCGCGCCCTCCTTCCAGCGCTAAAATATTAACAAGAAAACTTGTCAACACCCTAAAATAGAGTAAAAAGTGCTGGTATTCCTTCTAACCTCTTTTGATAAAGTAGGAAAAGTTAGGATCCTATTGCTACCTTTGGTTCACCTTTCGAATAAGTCTTTGTTGTAAAAACCCCTCCTTGTCCAACCTTTCGACTCAGTCGAAACACTTGTATCCCTTTCTTTTTAAGTCATTCAAACCAGCCTAGTTGGTTTACTAATCGATTCGAAAACAATGGTGGTAATCTAATGGTTGACTCTAATGTTGTTCGGTATTGACTAAATGGTAGGTTTTGACTTTGTCGAAAGCTTTCCTCTTTACTGGCTTTGGTTTGGATTTTTAATTCTGACACTTTTGGCAGAGTTTGAGGTTTGGACTCGTTAATAAGGCGAGCTTTTGTTGGGTAGTGGTTTGGAGCTAAGAACCTAAGTTTATTGGTAAAGTAAAGTAGTTCGACTTACTCAAAAGTTAAGCAGAACACAATTGAATCTAGTAAAAATCTCAAAATAGTTATGTTACCAAAAGCAACAAAATCTTTCCTTCATTAAACTAATAATGTACAAACCGATCAATTTCTCCAATCTGATTTTAGAATTAGGGTATACAATCTTAATAAAATAAAAGAGTAGAGTGAAAGAATTCGGATCCCCAAAACTAGACCCCTAGGGTCTTATTTATAGGTGCAGGTTAGCACCTTTCGACTCGGTGCTTTCAACCTGGTCGAAAGATGGCTTTATAGACCTTTCGTCTCCATTGACAATTGTGCATCCCTCTACATCACATTTGAATGGAATTGAAAGCTTCCATCTTCATCAAAAAGGGATTAGATGCGCCTTTACCCTTGTGTTGTATTATTGTTACAAGCGAGAAGGAGCATGAGCTTCCGACTTTGTCATCAGGTACATCCTTAGGGTTTCAAAGGTATTGAAATACTCTAATTCTCGACGTGGAAGGTATCTTCCGAAGACATGCTTGCGCATAGATGCGAAACCCCTCTTAGTTGTGAATGGTTTCAACTTGTTCGAAAGGCTTACTTATGCTTTCGTAGGGGTTGTTCCAACAAAATATTTTTCCGAGTAATTTGAATAGGGGCAAAACCTTTGGTTTCGAAAGGTTTGGTATGCATGTGTGTGGCTATTACTAGCTGCCTTTGAAAGGTATTCCTCAACCCATTCATAACGTCTTCATGCAAGTGAAAGCATCTCTTTCGAAAGGAAGCAATTGAAGCGCCAGGGTGCTTTTGACCCCTTCGAAAGCTTGTAACACATTTGACCCTTAATAGCATCCCTTCGACTCCTTTGAAAGGCCTTGTTGGTGCTATTATCTCTAGTTCTTCTTTCTCATATAGTCATCTTGATTTCGACAAGGTTTAAGTGGGAATTGGTGGTAACACCAATCCTGATCATCATCTTTGGATCCACCTGATGAGGGAAATGTGTCGTGCTCCTTCACATATGCAGCAAGGTGCTCGTCTAACTTAGCCAGCTCCGTAGCTTAACGTCTATCTCGTTCCTCCAGCTCAGCAATCTTAGCTCTTAACTCTTGAACCACCGCGTTGCCCTGGTTTTTTTTTATAGCCTCCTTGCCTACATCTAGCCTATAACATTATTTAACAAAGTGTATAAGTTTCATATTGCATGTTTAATAAAAATCAATATGCTATACATTATTCAAAAATATATAATAAATATACATTACCTCTTGATTCCCAAAAACAAAACGCCTATTCCACGATGGTGGCTCCATGACTGCGTCAAAGATCTGGTCCTCCTCGTCAGTATTCTATTATAAGAAAAAAAATATCTATATAACAATCATATATAACGATCATATACAATTCTTGTCAAACAGTTCAAAAACTCTCTAAGGGATTTAAAAAATAAAGTACATCATACACTAATTTGTTTATATTAGCACCAACACTAATTCATTATTTAAAAACTAATAAAACCATTTTTCTATTAACATATTTTAGCTAATGCTAATTTAAGTTTATTACACAGTAATAAAAAATTAAATTTATACACTAATTTGTTTATCCATATTATCACATACACGTAAACTAAATTTATATATAATTAAGGATATATAAACTAACGAAGGGGTTATGTAAATAAATTGTTTATGTCGACATTTTAGACATAGATACACTAATTAACACTAAATTATGTTACACTAATAAAAACACACTTATCAACTCAAATTAGCCATAATTATACATTAAATATCGGATTTAAACGATAAAAATTTGTAAAACAACTTGTAAACCATAGACAGTGCTTTAGGCGAAAAAATGGTAGCAGGAGATTAGGCGATTATGGTTTTTTCAAATTTGACATTCGATTTCTTCGATCATTTGGCGTTTCAGTCTATTCTTCTCCTTGTGCTCCTCTCTTGGCATTGCCTTATTTTTTATGTCGCGTCCTCTCAGATTCGAGCTTCCTTGTCATCCAAGGGATTCACTGATGCAATCTCTGGCCGCGTTTCCTAGTTGTGGCTCTAGATGGATCTCAGTGTAGTGGAGGACTTCCCACATTTGGGCAGGGACAAGCAAGCTGGACCTATGAAGTTCGCACAGGTTGTCACCGGCTAGGTGCCAGCGTTTGCAAATGCTTCGCATGTTGGAACTGGGCCAGCATGCAGTGGAAGAAATTGATGAATTTAATTTTTTAGCCATTTTGGATCTTTAATGGGCCTATGATGTTTTAATATGCTTAGAACTTTTCTAAGTTTCTTTTAGTTAAAATTAATATTTTATTTAACTTCGCAAATAAAGTTTTACTTTAGTTTAGTGTGTATGTAAATTAGAGTACATCAAATATACTGTTATATAAAAAATTATATGTAACGTTTACTTTTCATATTTATTCAGAGAAGAAAATATTTTATTTCCTTTCTCTAAACTTATTCAATTAATAAGGGGACATAAATTTATTTAGAAAGGGAAATTTTATTTTCCTTTCTCAATGAAGGATCATAAATTTAGTTAGAGAATGAAACTTTTCATTTCTTTATCTTAATTAAATTAAATAATTGATTAATAAAATAACATTAATGACTGATCTAAATATGACAAGAACTGTAAATATATCAATAGTAAATAATGTGAAAGTGCAACAAATAGGGAGTATGCATAGTTAGTGGTAATTTATATGTATACATAAAATAAAGAAGAAGAATTTGAATGGTTATTACATAGGATTGAAATGGAAATAAATAAGGATGATAAGGCTGATTGATATAGTTTCCCATTTAGTAAACTTAGTTAATGCAAGATATTAATGACAATCAATAGGTACCGTAATGTAAGAATATAGAAGGTAAACATGAATTGTTTGTAAACATTATTTTCTTTATTAGAAAAAGAAAACTGATTTCATACTATAACAATATATGTAAAGAAAAATAAATTTTATGTGAACACATACAAGTACACCCAAATATGCGTATATGGAATTTAATCAAAACGTTCTAATAGTATAAATTAGATTGTTATTACAGTCAATTTCAAAAAAAATATTGGTTGTTAAAATTCTTTTTAATCATATGAAAAAATCTAATGCAATAAAAAGTGTATGCATGCATGCATACATACATACATACATACATATATTAACATTCAAAACTAAAATTAAACTTTGTTATGAAAGATTAAAACATAGATCTACAATTGAAACATTGTATTGATACCATATAAGTTTCATTTTTAACTTTAAATATAATTCAATCGGTGAACATGAAAATGTAAATTTTCAA
The DNA here is from genome assembly GCA_030765085.1 of Allium cepa. Classification (NCBI taxonomy): domain Eukaryota; kingdom Viridiplantae; phylum Streptophyta; class Magnoliopsida; order Asparagales; family Amaryllidaceae; genus Allium; species Allium cepa. The sequence continues at coordinate 449,089,618 of CM060944.1, forward strand.
ACTTAAGGAAATGGATTTTAAATTAAATGTTAAAGCATAGAAGTAAAATAAAACATTGTATTTTAAAATATATAGACTTAGTCTCAATTTAACAAAGTAAAGTAAAGCAGCTAATCAATTTGAACATTTAAACATTTAGATCTGAAGAATTACACTTTAATTAGAATGTTTAGAAACATGGATCAACACTTAAATATTATTTCAAAACATAAACAGATTTAATTTTGATCCATCAAATGAAAAATCAATCATATCATTCAACGAATAATTCAATATTTATAAACAATTTTCAATTAAGCAATACAGTAATACATCATACAAATTATGAAAGTCAAATTAAATTTCCATCAAACATTACAAGATCACTGTATCGACCTGGTATTTCAAACCGTTCAAATCGATAATCATCCACTCATATCAGACTTAAATTGCTTAAAACAGAAGACTGTTAATTTATATTTGGCAAAACTTAGCATATACAGTAAATAAATCAATCACAAATTCATAGACATAGAGAAATATGACAATAAGCAACGGAAATAGATAAATAGTAGTTTTTGAAGCTACTACAGAACATCGGAGTTTAAAGTAAAATACAATATATATCTCAAATCCATAGAAGTTACTAAAACAAATTCCAATGAAAAGTCCGAACAATGCAACTGGAATAAACTGGAAAAAAAAACCTTGAAAGCTGAATAGGTAACACCAAGTAGATCTCTAGGCTCAGAAGGTAAGTCAAATGCTGTGACACTCAATCCAATTCGAGCATAAAGAAAAACACAAAACACTCAAGTCAGGATTAACATTCTTATACCAGTAAATTCAAATCAATTGAAATGTCAAGCGAAATAAAAAATAACTCAAAGTATGTTTGGGAATACCATCCTTTAAGGATCCGTTAGACTATCTACATACATAGTAAAATACGCTACATAGATAATGTTTACAGTAAAGTAAAACATTAAAATAGCATTAAGGTGTTACACATATCCCCCTCAACACATTTTATATAATGTCGTGGTCTATACAGTACTATAAAATCCACAAAACTGGTGGGCTATCAGGGAGCACTCCATAGGTATGACACAATCCAAACTCATAGACGGCGTAGTAAGGCATGTGACAAGGCACATGAGGCAATGCCAGGGTAGGATTCTTAAGTTTTTACTCCCAAACCGGTGGTAACGCATAGCAACGATTACCACCCACCTCAAGACACACTCCCAAATCAAAGGTGAAACCAATCAAATCACAAAGTAATAGAATGGTATCGAAGAAATGTGTCCAATCGGAGGTGCTACCTCACTTGGCCTGGTATAGCCCTATTTTAGCCACATCAAGCTGCCTCGTAGGAGTTGGGGCTGCGTTAATACTTCATACAGAATCGTCGTCAAACCATCATACATCATTCTGGAATCTCCACCACGTACATAGTTGTTAAAGTGGTTTTCGGTATTGGCAGAGAGTATGCCAATATCCAATCTCAGTCTCTTTAACAACCAAACGCTTATTATACACCGTCATAATTTTGTAAAGTCACTTTTATAAACATTTTTAACAGTTTATACTTTGCTTCAAAATATCATATTCATTTCAAAATCATATCACTTTCGAAATCATATTCACCTTCGAAGTCATATCACTTTAAATAATATCACTTTAACTCAAATTTATTTCGAAATAAAATCACTTTAAATCATATTCATTTTGAAATTAATCACATTATATCATATTCATTTCCAAATCATTATATCAAAATATTCACTTTTAAATCCATTAAATCTAAATCATAACAGTTCCAACCTAAACGTTTTAAAAATATTGAAAATAGTTTTTATATATTGAAATTGTTATAAATTAAAGTAGTTTATATTTAAAATAGGTTATAGATTAAAATAGATTGTATATTAAAATTGTTTATTTATTAAAATAAATTTTCAAATTAGAACTGTTTCATCCAATTTCACAAATAAATTCAAATTAATCGCAGTTCCAAAATTCAATTTAAATTAATCTCAGTTTAATGATTTCAATTGAAAAGGTTGAAGGTTCAATTCAAATTCTTATTAAAACTATTTTAACTTATATCGATTTCAAATCCAAGTTTGAACTACAAATTTAAACCACTTCCAATTCAAAAGGTTTAAAAGTACAAATATTCAAACAATTTACAATAACTCAGTTTGATAAATTTCATTTATATTTCGAAAATCCAACTTTAATTTTATTTAAATTTGAAAATATGCACTTAATTTTTTTATATAATTTATATAAAATCTCAAATTACAAATTTAAATCAATATTAGATATTTAAGTTTATAAAAATTTGAAAATATTCATTTAATCACCTTTAATTAAATCAGGTTATAAGATCATATCTTTAAAATCCCAAAATTTATAAGTTCAAATCAATTCCTATTTAAATACAATTCTTAAACAAATTAAATTTCAATTTATCTTTCCAACCTTAATTTATTAAAGTAATTACAAAATCTACTTTCAAAATATTAATATAATTTGGAAATAGTTTAAACATGTTATATATATAACTTAAATTAAATTTTTATTAAATTTTATTATAATAAATTTTTATTTTAAGTCCTAATTATATAATGTAATAATAATAAAGTTATAAGTAAAATTTTATAATTTACCTTTTAGAACATAAATTATAATTTTGAAATTTCTAAAACATATAATTTTAAAATCTAAATTTTACCAAAAAAATATCTTGTATTATATTTAAAAATCAATATTTATTAAAACCTATCTATTTCCTTCAAACTTTGGAAATCATTTTTCAAAAATAGACGAACGGAGTCCGTATATAGTATTCTATTTTATGGTTAAGTGATACAATATTTATTATTTCAATCCACAATTTAAATTTCATCCTTACGGGTATATATCATTTTAACCTGAATCCCAAAATTTCAAAATCAACTAAAATTGCTTGGGTTGATCATTTCAACCCATAACGATTTTCTCCTAATATATAAGATCGTTCGAGTATGTATCATTTCAACCCATAGGGAATTCTAAACTAATAGGAAACTTGCAGAGTGAGAGCAATAGAATAATAATATAACATATCAACAACATGCATATATAATAATCAACAAATCAGATGTGATATATATAACAGGTTACAATGTCATATGTCATAAGTAAACAATTTCAGGTAATGATATATCATATTTAATAATTAAATTACTAACAATTCAAATTTAAAATCATATTTCAATCGTCATTTCATGTAAATTAAATTTACTAGATATAAGAATGTTATTTGTGAGTGATTACTCGCCTTTCTAGGCTAGAGGAACATGAGAAATGAACACGACAAGCTACGAATTAAATCTCGAACTAGACAATCGATCAATCCAAGCGAAAAATCTTGAAGCAAAGTGAGGTGAACACAGATTCGATGAACAATGCTGGTACTTTGGAATTGATGAGAACGAATCAGAACCATCTTGATATAGCTGAAGCAAAATATATATTACTAATTTTTTCTTAAAATCCATATTTAATTTAAATTATCAAAATAAAATCTTTTATATATTATTATCATATCATTATTTCTTTCCAAAATTTTCAAATAAATATTTAAACATATTTTATACATATAAGAGTAATTACAAAATCTACTTTAAAATGATGCTATATATCGAATAAACATTAAAAACATATAATATGTAAGATATAATATAAATGTTTAAACTTATAGCATATAATATATACAAATAGGCACGGTTGATAAATATAATCAACTTCATTTCAGCAAGATATTTACTATGTTAAAACTCATATCCCTAGAAAAGGAAAACTTATATAAAACTAACCTCATTATTAATTTAATATATACAAATTTTATATAAAATAAAATAAATCGATAAACAAGTGCAGGTAAAGGTATGTGTGTGTGTATAAACTTTATATATATAAGCAGGTGGAACAAAAAATTAAAGTAAGCTTGAAATACACACACACATAACTATATACATTGCCATCAATGAAAATAAGCAAACCTTAAAAATACATACTGCAAAGATGCAAACAGGAATGCTTGCTTCAGGTAAATGAAAGTATGTATATATATATATATATATATTATATAGATAACAGTTTATGTAACTTATAAAAATTTATATATAATTAAATGGAACATATTTGTATAACTATAAACCTTTAAAATATTAACAAGGCTTGAAACACAATATTATATTATATATAAAAAATTACGATAACATGTATATAATGCAACTTAAATTCATAGAACAAAAGAAAAGGCTTGAAACACACAAAGTTCTAATATGACAGTAAGCAAATAACATACAAAGTTTACAAAGCTTATACTATATATATATACCTATATTATATTATATTATATAATATATATAATATGAAAGCAGGCGGCGTGTAGAGGAATAGCTTGGGGTGTGGTTCGACCTATAGCTCGGCAGTGGAGGAAGCTAGGGCTGGTGGATTGGTGGATGGCCAAGAGAGATGGTGGGGGAAACTATGGTTGGCTGCGGGTTGAACGAGGTGTGGTGATGGGAAGGGCTGTTGCGCGAGTGGAAGGGGAAGTTTGGGAATGGTGGAGGTTGGATCTATAGTGGTTCTGGTGTGGTGATGATGAGCTTTGGTGCTAGTTGGCGAATGTGGAGATGGGGACAAGCAAGAGAGGGAGGGCGGTGGTAACCAGTTCAAGTGGATGAAGCGGAGTGGTAGATATGGAGTCGAGGGTGCACAACGACGAGCAGGTTGGACAACAGTCTTCGTAAAGACCCGAAATTTTGATCGTTGGGTTTTGAACGTTTAATTTATTTTCTAATGTTGAATTAGAAATATTAATTTATTTTTGGTATGGAGATTTTCTTTGAATTAGTGAAATGGTTTAGAATTTCAAATATAGCGATTAAACAGATTGGGTGAATAGTAAATTTAATATTTGAAATTGGGTAAATATGTGAATTTCGAGTAAAATGTGAATTTCGAGTAAAATGTGAATGGAAATGATTTTTAAAGTTGATTAGAACTCTATTTGAATTAGAGCGATGGTAGTGGACATTTGAATGGAACTAAAAGTCGATAATTTAAATTTGAAATTTTATATATATATATATATATATATATTAATTAAATAGTGAAATTAATATTTGGACTAGTGGGAATAATTGAATTTGTGAATTAATATGAATTGAAATATTTTCTAATATGGATATAAATTCTATTTAAATTAGAATTAAGTTAGTAAGTTTTTAAAATTGAATTTTCGAGGGATTTCGTTAATTTTTGAAATCGTTGATTTAATCGACGCGTTAAAATAGCTTTCGGGGCACAGTCTCGGAATACGAGGGAACAAGTTCCATTGGATCCGTAATAGTGTATTATTGTCGGATTTCAAATTTCGTAGTGTTTGGAGTTACCGTTTGGTCGTACGGGCTAGAAACGCGTTGAATTAATTATCTAAAGTTTAATATTTTAATTCGATTCAAAATGCTTTCTTCCACATATAATCGAATTAGGCCTCGAAACTTGTTCCATTGTGTTCGAAATAGGGGTAAATCATTATAAACGCCAGATGGCATGCTTCGTTTGGATTTCGTTAGGAAAATATATAAATATTGAAAATAATAATAAAATAATATGGCCATACGTGTACATATATGCGTTTACAACCCTAACCCTTGCTAAATTTTGCTTTTCGCCGCCTGTTACAAATCAATGGCCGAACGTTCTCATCGTTTTCCTCTGATTTCTTCTTATTCTTCAACAATTAGAGAAAATTTTCAACTTCAATGTCGAAGAGCTCGACAAGATCTTCGATGTGAACGGTCACGATCTGATATAGGCAAACGTGGTGGCTAGAATCGAGCCCGTTACTATTTTTGCTTGTGCTCTTTTTTCAAGAAATGGGGAAAGCCGACCTTGGCCACGCTCTAGCTAGAGGCGGAGCTCGCATAGGCCGTTCGAATGGTAATCGTGGATTTTCCTCTAAGACGACGTGGTGATCGCGATGATTAGGTGATGGAGGCGGCGCGATGGGTTTCGTTTTACTGGAAACGAACGACAACAGGTAGAAGAGAGGAAATAGAGTATGTGGCCCAGATATCATCTCCAGAAATTGAACAGCAGGATTTTTCTAGGGTAATAAAAAAAAAGAAATTATTTATGTAAATTATATTGTTTTAAAAAGCGTCAATCTTATAAATTGTATATCTAACCCATACTAGGTCCGATTGAGACGAAACAAGCGACATTGGGTTCGTATAGATGAATACTATGTTTCAGAGATGGTTAGAACATATTTGAAGCTTGCTAGAATTTTGGATTTAAATTTGAATGCTAGTTCAATTTTAATTCAAAAACGAAACGTTCGGCAAATTGAAAACTCCAGGTGAGTAAATCTCACTCATTTTGATGATTGGCAATAATTTTAAATAGTTAAGATTAATTATTGGTTGATTGAATGTTTGGATAATTATTATCAGTTTGGATATTATTATATATGTAGTAGTATATATAGTTGGATTGATTATTCCCACATATTTTTGCGGATGAGACCTTATGCGCCCCCCATAATAGTGGATGACCCTATATACCGCGGTATCCCACCTCGAAGTGGGATTGATATTTTTATGTTGTACTAACATCTGTGGATGTAGAGAAATAGGTTTGAGGGATCCAACTGGATTCCTCAAAAACGTTGAATTAAAATTCAAATATATGGATGTATGATCTGTTTTAATAGTCTGTGGTAGACTATAGTGTGGTTTGAATTTATTTTATGCTGTGGTAGCACTGGACTAGATTTTGGTATTTTAAAATACCATAAATATATGTTGAATTTGTAAAAAAAATTAAAAGGGGATGATGGAAGTTAAATATTATATTGAGTTTGAAATTTATTAAAGAGGTATTGTTTTGGATAAAATCGGTAATTTGGATTTTAAATTTATAATTAATTATTTCACGAAATAATTTCAATTAGATATTTTAAATTAATGTACATAAAGGATTTTAAAAAATAAACTCAAGTGATACGTGTTTAAAAAGAAAAAGGGGTTTAAAATCGACATTTAAATAGTTGGGAAAATAAAAAGTGAATTTGGAAATATAGTATAAAAGTGGTTACACCGAATCTTAAATAAAATTTCTTAATTACAAATGGAAGTATAATCGAGATTGGGTTGGGTTTGGAATATAGTTTGGCTTATTTAAGAAATTGATTTATAAATGGAAATTAATTTAGAAATCAATTTATGATGGATCTAAGTGAAGTGAAACCGTTTTAAAAGGAACATGAGACTATGGGATTTATAAAAAAGGTTTTATAAAGAGGAGTGAATAATTATCACTTGATAAATTGAAGTTATAGATTCACGGTGAGAATTTATAGTGGGGTGGTAAAAATGGTTTAAAATAAAATGATAGATTTTTCTCTTGAAAATGTAAAAAGGAAATTTGCAAAATTGGGAGGTAAATCAAATTGGTGATAAATCGATGAAGATATATAAATATTAGACTGGCTATACTAGAACTGAAATATGTATATTATCGAGAAGTTAAGTTTACTTTAAAAGAGGATTTTAAATTATTAAATTAGGTAGTTTAAGAGTGTATAAGAATATTTTAGAAAGTTAATTATTCAAATATTTGTATATTGTCAAAATGAACTATAAGTTTTATAAACAAGTCTTGTAAATCGACTAGAATCTTATTAATAAATCAGAATTAATTATTTTTTCAAAGTTATGTAATTATTTTAAATTTTTTAAAGTCTATTTAATTATTAATTAAGTTAGTTTTTATTGCGTTGATATTAAGTTAATTATTTTGTAAGAATTAATCAGTATTATAATTCCAAAAGATAAATTATTCAATATTAATATTATTTTATATAATAACTTTTATAGAAGGGTATTTTCCTAACTAAACTTTGAATTTTTTTATAGAAATCTTAAAAGTATTAATATGAGAAAATTATTAAATAAAGTTTTCGGAAAGTGATGGCATACTGTCATGGTAGAATCGTAGACAAATATTGCCTATAGTTAAGATTGGGATTTCTCTGAGATAGAGACATAACGACCGAGCTGTGAATCCATGGTTGATATCGTATGGTGCTTTCCTTATTTATTTAAAAAAAGTTTTCAAACAATTTTGAAAATAATAGTTAGTGAATGTATTTACTCCAATAAGAAAAGTATATACGTCTTGATAAAGAGATTTAATTTATTAAAATTAAATTAAACGAGACTTAGTGTTTTTAGTGGAAAATGAATTCTTTGGTTGAATGATTGTTTATTTGATAGTTAAATAACCGACTAACAAATCTGGACCCAAAAACATAATTTTGGGAATATCTAGGGGAAACACGGGAATTATATAGTATAGTTACCGTCGGAAGGTTCTATAGTGTAAGTATAAACTCGTTTGATTCTTCTAGGATGACAATAAGAAAATCCATACACTAACGATTAAGAGGTGATCTCCGGTCTTATTTTCGCCTGTTATTTCACAAAGAACAGGGGTTGAGTTTAACGAAAAAATCGAACGTTGTTTTGAACAGATCGAGATTGGTAAGTTATCCCAACACCAATTCGATCCAACGAATACTTTTTCAAAGTAAAGATAAGAGAATGGAATCGAAGATGGAGCATTGAAGTTCAAGGGCTAATTGCTACTAATCCTGAGGATTATTCCAAAATGGATGTAGTACGAATAGTGCCTTCGGTTTAGTTCAGACCCAGAACGGACTTGTATGGTTGAATGCTATCTGTACATTGTCATTGAAGGACAATGAGCATTCCAAGTATAAATTCCTTGAAGGGTAATCGTAGCCTCAAGCCTCATCAACCAAAAATGACTGAAAATCAGGGGAGATGCAGCAAGGCTAAGTGGGTCGCACCCAATTAGAGTGTTTTATCACCCTTCTAGATACCCTCGAATATTATTAATGCGGTGCGTGGAACATCTCGGTGAGGGCGGGAATAGCCAGGGTGATAGCATATTCGGTCCATCCAGGTTAGGATAGTCTGATCTTGTGTTGCAGGGGATCCCGGCGTGGTCCTCGGTCCAGTTTTCTAAATGTGTACTGTAGGTGGTACCCCAGTACCTAGTCATTTGTATGGAATCCATTCTCCAATACATGCCTTCACGGTTTTGGCTGTAGCGCCTAGTATGTTGGAATTTAATCAATGTATCGATTTTGGCTATTTGATTAAGTAATTGTACCTTGATACTATTATAATATTAGATGATTTTCATATAAAATGTTTTGGTTGTCGCAGGGTAAAACCCGTCGTGTTTATGTGTTGCATGGTCTTACGAGATACCTTTGTTTTTCAAAATATTTTGATAAAAAAATAATAATTCAAATTGAGTGTGTTTTCACACGTTGGTTTTCCAGACTATCTCGGGCGTTATCTTATTATAATGCACGGGTCTAACCGAGTGTTACAGATTAAGGATAGGATGCTATGGAGCTCAGAAAACGAGCTGGATGACAAAGACGTATCACATGTGCTTGATTATATTCCGCTATCTATTGTATGCAGTATATTTAGCATTTGTGAGAACAAGTTATTATAACCATCCAGTATTGAGTTATTGATTTGTTGTACACTGACGATGTAATGTATAAATAATAGTTATAGTTCTTTTTGTATAAAGAAATGTTATTATATATTGTTCCGCTGCGATTGTGAGATTATGTGTCGTTGTTGTTCTATTTTCTTCTACCTCTTTCTTCTTTTCCTCAATCGATCTGGTCTCTCCAGCACTCGATTGCTCGACATGCTATACAGAGGACGTATTGATGTCAATTTTCGAGTGTTGAAAAACTAGGTCATTATAGTCTTGGTCGAGAAATATGAATAGGCTAATCTCACTAACATATGCAACTTTAATATTTCCATTCATATTTAAAAAAAAATCTTTCTTTTTCTCTAGCGTTCCAGAAATGAAGAAGGAAAGAGGATAGGTTGAAGAAAATAAACAGTTGCAAATCTAAACTTTTCAATATATAATTTTTTTCTACTGAATGAACGGATCACAGAAAGAAAGAGGAAACAAACCAACAGATAATAAATTGAAATAGGGAAAAGCAAAGGTTAGGGTTGAATTCAACGAAATTATTTAAATTTGATGGATTTTGCTTTTAAATGGTGGAAAATAATGGTCACGAGAACCAAGACGGACAAAATGGATACCCACATGACAAATCGTTACGTAGATTTCATCGTCTACCGGATGCTGAAACACACAAATACATATACTGCGGAGATCAGCACGATGATACGAATGGAACGGTACACAGATATCAGCAATACGATCACCCTATCAAAAGTCGTTATTCGTTTCCAAAATGCTACTAAACCGTCAAAAATAAGATTAATAGAGCTAGAGCAATCCAAATTTGGCAAAGCGAAATAGGACGTCTCACTCAGAAAATGATTTACGTTTTTATTATGTAAAATATTCAAATTTCAAAAACATTTTATTTTTGTCAAATTAACCAATTTTAAATTATAATTGAAAATTACACAACAGAATCAACTTTCATATTTTCTAATGAAAATCTGACATTTGCTACGTTTAAATAGACGTACTTCAAATATCAAATTTTCATTTCAAAATTTCATTATTTATTTTCACGATAAATTTAGTTAATTACGTTATAAAAATCATTAAAAATTATGGATCGTTACACTTTTCCCCACTCAAAACATTTCGTCCTCGAAAAGGAACGAGATAGGAGAATGGGAACAATAGAAAGGAAAGATAGATTCAAAATACATAATACTTAATATAAAAATTAATTTAAAACCATACAGATTTCATTTTTGGATATCTTTTTATCTACATTTATATTGTATATTATTCAATTACATATTCAATTACATTCAAACCTTTCCAGGTAAGTTTTATTAAGTAACCGAGTGTAATTGAGCATTATACAAATTTACCTATCGGTTACAACATTTCTATTTGTCAAATTTAGTTCGAACATTTTACTACTTAAATTTCTCTTGTATAACCTTTAATTACATATTTACATTCTATTTTAACTTTGGAATATTCTAGGTAAGTTATATACATGTATGTATGTATGTATGTATGTATGTATGTATGTTTGTATGTATGTATGTATGTATGTATGTATGTATATGTGTGTATATACATATATTTCGAATGCGATTGAGTATTATATAAATAAATTTTATTCAAATTCAACTATTTTAAGTTGTTTAATTTCATTTCTAATTTAGATACTCCTATTATTCAAAATTTTGGCTTTATGTCAATAATTGTAAACCATCGCTTAACAGAAACTTAAGAGTTAAATTTTCGGTTTCGCTTTAGACAATTTTGAAATAGAAATGTACATATGTATACCGTATAAACCAAATCATACTAAAGAAATTCAAATCAAATCCTTTTTCCAAAATAAAAGTGTAGCAAGGCTACAGAATGGTCTCTCCACTATTGTGTCTCAAAAATGAATGTTGATGTTGTTGTAGTCATCACCGAAATTATATTCCAACGACACAAGAGGAGAGTACTGACTTACTTCTTTAAAAATTCTTTGGAAATAATTTTTGTTTGAAAATACTTTCAAATAATATATTTTCAAATATTTTAAAACCGGATTTTGAAAAGCGTCGGAAATTTAATTTTCACCCTAATTTAAATTCATTTCATTCGCAAGTCAAATTTATAAACCATGTTTTAAAATTTCATATTCTTATTACATACACAACAGCTAATGGTTTAGGAATGTTGGAAAACGAAAATGATAATCTAGTACTATCATTTCTAACAAACAATTCATTAAACTATTAATGTCAGAAAATTATACTTTTATATATAAAATATAATCATACACAAGATTATTATATTTACCAATTTCGAAAATAATATTGTGTCAGCTTGCTCTGTTCAAGTGTTTTGGAATTCCTATCGATAGCATTGGACAAACGAATCGATCGAAACCCAAAATCAAACGTAACAACTCAAACAACATAATATAAATCATTTTATATCAATTTCAAGTACACTCCTTCTAGGATGATTCAAGAATGGATCTTAGAACAAGGATAGAGATTCAGATTTAGAGTGACCCTAATCGAAGTGAATTTTAAGTACGAAGATAGGCTCGAAAGGAAGATAAGATAATTCAATTACAAAAGAGGAAAGATGGATAGATTTATATTAATCGTAGCGACCTTAACCGGTCAAATGACACTCAGAAAGGATGAGAATATCGTCCATGGAAACCAGGACAACTAGTTGAGAACATCATGGAAAATGCGATTCATGAGATCGTTAAAGAAGGTAGGAGAATTGGTTAATCCAAAGGAATATGATTAACCATTTACAGAAACCATTCTCTAGGAGGGAGGACAACGGGCCGAGTCCAAGAATGTGATTGATGCAGAATAAAATTTCTCGCTTAAGAGGGAGAAGTAACTTTACCAAAATATCAGGATAATACCTAACTATCGAATGGAATCGAGATCATATGCTAATAATCAAGCGAATAAAAAAAACTTCTTAAAAATCCAGAGGCAATGGACATTCGATTACAAGAGAATTACTCGGGTTGTCTACAAGAGGAATGGTTTAGGCTTAGCAAGAATAACAACATCAAAACCAAGGACATTGAATCTCCGACGAATCGACGCCTGTTGTAAAGGAGTTTTTCCCTTTTACAAACCATACAAAAGTTGGCTGGACTGTAGATGTGATTTGTTACACAAAAGGACGAAGTTGACTTTTGAAGTTGGAGCTATGGGATGCTCCAGTATCAAAAGAACACGAACAGGAAAAGACAAGAATCGATTTCAGAACAAAGAGGAAAGTTCCAAAACCCAAAATAATTCCTAATCTAGGAGGATCCTAACTAAGAATTTCAAGCTCGAACTACTATGATCCTGTAACTAAATTTTACTCCATATGCTAAATTTTGCCTACACCTCGCCCTAATACCACCTGTAACAAATTGGTATTTCGAACTATTCAAATTGACAATCATCCACTCATGTCAGACATGAATTGCTCAAAATAGCAGATTATTAATTTATATTTTGCAAAACTTAGCATATACAGTAAATAAATCAATCAAAGAATCACAAACACAGAGAAATATGACAATAAGCAACATAATGGATAAATCGTAGTTCATGAAGCTACTATAGAACATCAGAGTTTAAAGTAAAATATAACAATTATCTCGAATATAGGGAAGTTACTAAAACAAATGCCAATGACAAATCTGAACATAACAACTGGAATAAACTGAAGAAAAAACTGGAAAGCTGAATAGATAACTTCAAGCAGATCTCCAGACCCAAAGGTGAGTCAAATGTTGTGACACTCGGTCTGACCAGAGCATAAAACAAAATACAAAACACTCAAGTCAGGATTAACTTTCTTATACTAGTATCAAGTGAAATGTCAAGCGAAATACAAAATAACTCAAAGGATGTTTTGGATTACCATCCTTTAAGGATCCGTCAAACAATCAACATACATAGTACAATACGCTATATAGATAATGTCTGCAATAAAGTAAAATATTAAAATAGCATTAAGGCATTATCCATACCCCAATTAACACATTTTATGTAATGTTGTAGTCTATAAATTTTATGTAATGCCAATGACATTTTATGTAATGTCGTAGCCGCATCAAGCTAACTCACAGGAGTCAGGGATACGTTAATACCTCATACTGAATTGTTTCCAAACCATCCTACTTCGTTCTAGAATCTCCACCACGTACACAGTTGTTAAAGTGGTGTTTCCAGTATTGGAATAGAGTATGCCAATTTCCAATTCCAATCTTTTTAACAACCGAACACTTATTTCACACCATAGTCATTTTATAAAATCACTTTTATAAACATTTTAAATAATTCATACTTCATTTCAAAATATCATATTCATTTCAAAACTTTATCACTTTCGAAATCATGTTCACCTTCAAAATCATATTACTTTAAATAATATCACTTTAAATCATATTCACTTTGAAATCAAATCAACTTAAATCATATTCATTTCAAAATCAAATCACTTTAAATCGTATTCATTTCTGAAATCATTATATCAAAATATTCGCATTTAAATCCATTAAATCTAATCATAACAGTTCCAACATAAACAGTTTTAAAATATTGAAAAATGTTTATATATACTGAAATAGTTATAAATTCAAATAGTTTATATTTGAAATAGGCTACAGACTAAAATAGATTGTATATTAAAATAGTTTATATACTGAAATTAGTTTATATATTCAAATAATTTTTAAATTAAAATTGTTTCTTCCAATTTCACAAATCAATTCAAATCAACTGTAGTTCAAAAATTCAATTCAAATCAATCTCAGTTCAATGATTCAATTGAAAAGGTTGAAGGTTCAATTCAAATTCTCATTAAGACCATTTTAATTTATATCAATTTCAAATCCAGTTTTGAACTACAAATTTAAATCACTTCCCATTCAAAAGGTTTCAAAGTTCAAATATTCAAATAATTTACAATAACTCAATTTGATAAATTTCATTTATATCTCAAAAATCCAACTTTAGTTTATCCAAAATTTGAAAATATTCACTTAATCATTTTTTATAACATTTAGATTTAATCTTAAATTACATATTTAAATCAATATTAGATATTCAAGTTTATTTAAATTTGAAAATATTCATTTAATCATTTTAATTAAATCAAGTTAAAGATCATGTCTTTAAAATCTCAAAATTTATAAGTTCAAATCAATTCCTATTTAAATACAATTCTTAAACAAATTAAATTTTAAATCAATTTCAATTTATCTTTCCAACCTTAATTTATTAAAGTTATTACAAAAATCTCTTATGAAAATATTTGTAACGACCCGATTTTTTGACTTTCGAAAATCGATATCAATACGTCCATTGTATCAAATGTCGAACAATCGAATGCCTGAAAACAAAACCGTTAGGGTTAATGAAGAAGAAGATAGAAGAAGAAACATAAACAATATCGAAATCTCACATTCGCAGCGGAACAAAATATAATAGATAAATGAATAATCTTTAAACAAAAGAGCTATATCTGTTTATACATTACAACATCAGAGTATTACAACAACAAAACACGACACTAGGCATTTATGACGACTTGAATAAATTGAAACTGAATTTGCAGCAACCCATATGCAGTAGATACTACATAACATAAGTGATATGTCTAGCCATCTAGCTAGCTTTCTCATCTCGACAACATCCTGACTTTTCTCCAGAACAACTGAATTCCTGACTTTAGGCTGCCCGTGTGGAACATTGTGGACACATAGAGTTTAGAAATGGAACAATAAACTCCAGGTCAGTCATGGGATTGATGTGAGATCTTAAAACAGCTATTGGAACAAAAAGAAAAGAAAAAGAAATCCATTGACGCTTTTGGAAAATGAAACTACCATAAGGCCCCCCGACACACACAATGCAATCACACACTTGGGGGAGATTTCTCCTTATGATATTCAAACATGCTTGATATGAAAAATCATTTTGATATTATTATTAGTGCATAGTGTAGAAAACATTTCGAAAGTATAATATTAATCTTGCTAGCATAGGTTCCGTTATATTATGCCTGCTATAGCTGCCATTTAAGAATGGCAGGTTATACAACTGAAATCGTAAAGGGCTCGTATTGGGTGATTGGATTTCCAACAAATGGTCAAGGCTAAGGAACTTCCTTCACCGAATGGGTACGCCTCTTGAGGGACGTCTCGGGAACCTAACCGGCTCTCTGCCAACACAAAGCAGGTTTACCTCTGTAACTAGGTAATTAACTGTCACGAGTATGTCACCCCCCGGTCTAGATCGACCTTTTCTGAGGCGCCTCAACAACCAACAACCACATAAGTAAATAATCTGGGCTCCATTCCAGAATACCACTTTTATCCACACAAGTTAAATATCTAGGCTCCACACCAGATACCACTTTTTATCCAGAAGGAAATGTACATACCCTGAGGGGCGCGACTGCCATAACCTTACCAGATCCTTCCCGTTTTGACCATTTACGGGGTGTGAGGTCCGATGAAGTCTCGTCCACAAAGCTACGCTTTTCACAAAAGCCATGCTTTGATCAAAAAATGATCAACACTTAGCATGCCACATTGCCAAATTAGGAATATATCCCTAGTAACCATCGATTACATAATCTCTGAGCTCATACGTCTCGGAGAAGGGCGTTAAGCTAAGAGAATAAATTCTCCGCCACCAACAGAAATGTATTTGATAGAAACCAGCTTTACACCTCAAAGTGTAACGTCATACATACATCCATACAAGTCCATTCCGGGTCCGAACGGAACCGAAGGCACTTCCTCCAATTAAGGAAAGATGCCCTTGCAAATTCGAATATTCCTTAATCACGTCCGGACCCACCATCACATAGGGTGATATAAATCTCTATACCGGAGCAACTCGGTGCAGAGACATTCGAAAGGTAATCCTTTCATTTTCGAAAATACCCAGTCTTCAACACCTTCTTCAAATGCAATCCCCTTTCGTCGTATCATTTATTCAGAATGGGTTTTATGGAATAAAGTCCTCTCCCAGCTTAACCGAATGAGCGCTTATTTTGAAAACAAATTCAAGTGCCGTTTCAAAGGCCAATATTGATATTCGGTTATTTAACTATCAAACAATGTTCACAACAACCATCAAACCTAAATAATTTCCCAAATTCTTTATACTAATAGTCGGTTATTTAACCATCAAATAATATTCACAACAACCATCAAATTTAAATAATTTTCCCAAATTATTTATTTTCAAAATATCTTCGCAAGATATATTTTCACACTTCAAACCTTTGAAAACCATTTTAAAATCACTTTCCCTTTTTGCTGAAAAAAATTCCAAATATTATTTATTTCCACTGAAAATTTGCTGCGACGACCCAACTTCCTATCTCTAGGAAATCGCATTCATCTTGAAGAAAGAAAGGGATAGAAGAAGAAAAGAAAGAGAAAGAAAGAAACAACAACATCAGAGAACTCACAACGGAACGAATGAAATATAATATATAACATAAAATATTACATAGTATCTTATTACATCAGAGTTATACAACTTATTCAACACATATTAGACAGTTATAAACATCTGTCTAATTCATACAACTCAAGCACAAGAGAAACAGATACAACAAACACAGCGGAATCAATATATATCTACACGTGGAAGCCTCCTGCTCCATTACTCCTCCAGAATTCGTCAAGCTAACCTGAATCACTTGACTACTCATACATAATATGAGTACCCAAGAGTTTAATAAAACAGAAAATAAACACTCGGGTCAGACAGGGGTCTGGTGTGAGTAAACGGTTTAAAGTTGCTTAACTTTAGAAAATCCTTTGAAAAGAAAAGGTATCACGTATACCTTACGCTAACCAAAACATTTGATAGGAAATCCAGTGATATTATAATAGTGTCTAGGGTTTTCAAGTAAATATGAAATAGCCGAAATTGTTACATGATTAAATTCCAGCTACTAGCCACAAAAGTGGGTAATACAATCAAAACCGTAGGGTCTCGTAGGAAGAATGGGTTTCCATCAATAGCAGGGCTACTGGGGTACCGCCCGTCACAGTACGTGGCCTAGATCACCGTACCGAGGAGTACTCCCACTCCCCTGCAACAAAAGGCCGGGACCATTCCTTACTGAACAGTTTCGAACAAGACAACCCCGGCAGTTGTCCGGATCAAACGCCCCACACAGCCGAATAAAAAGGGTCTTCTAGACAAAAGTAAATCTTGCTCTCCAGTGGGAGCTACCCACGAAGCCTTGCTGCACCTTCCCTGTTTTAGCCATTCCCGGTTGATGAGGCTTGAGGCTCGATTACCTTTATAGAACACATCTATCTTATAATGCTCATCGTCCACCTGACGATATGCTGAAAGCATTCCATCCATACAAGTTCGTTCCGGGTTTGAACGAAACCGAAGGCACTATCTCGTCGCACTCATATTGGAATCACCCTCAGAGTCAACGACCATAGCCTTTGCGCTCTAAATCTCCATCTCGAATCTATAAGTACTATTCCGTCAAACTCATTACGGAATCACCCACAGAGTTACACTGACGTATAATCCTTACACCTCGAGTCTTCACTTGCTCCACTTGGATTAACGACCTAACGTTTAATTGGAATCGATGTGGTTTTCGGATATTCAAATATGGAAACCCGATCCCGGTCTCACCGAAACCAAACGCCATTTTAATGTCCAAGTTGCACTTAAGGGTTTTAAACAATTTAACTTATATTCAAGATAAAATAAACAGATAGATAAATCATATTACCACAATAGATAATTCATATCAATATTCATCTTCACAAAGTAGCATATCACATATCTCATAGACATCCAAATCATCCAGTATCAACCAATCACCCAATATCAATCAGCCAATATCAAGTATCAATCATTCAATATTAACCATTCAATATTAATCAATCACCCATAGCAGAATTGATTAACTCTTAATCAATTTAATTAACCTCTAATTAAATTAATTAACATCCTTTAATCATTTGGATTATCCTAACTCCTGCTTCATTGATTTATTACAAATCAAATTCATTAATCATCTTCTAATGATCTTCCTAATTAATCTTCCTTGATTAATTATCTTTAATTACATTCAAGTAATTATCCTTAACCATATTCAGTAATTAACCTTTAATTACTACCATTAATTACAATAATTAATGATCCTTCATTAATTAATTAACTATAGTTACGTTAATCCTCAATTAATTACCGTTAATTAATCATACTTAATTCAATTATTATTAATCAACCTTGATTAATATCTTTAATTAAATAATCCATATTAATTAATTACCCTTTAAGTAATTAAATAATTAACTTATAATTAATCATTTCATTAATCAGTAATTAACAACTTGAAATTACCTATCTAAATTAATTAACTTCTTAATTAATTAACTTCTAAATTAATTATTATTAATCCTTGATTAATTAATCCATTTAATTAATATTTAATGACTTCATTAAGTAATTAAATTAATTAATAAATTCTTAATTAATTACTTTATTAATTAATTACAATTTTAATTAATTACACTTAGTAACCAATCTTAAGTTAAATTCACTAATTAATTAACCACATTGATTAATTAACTAAATAATTAAGTAATTAACTCTTAGTTACTTAACAGGTAATTATCTCCGATTTACATCCTTAGTAATAATTCTTAATTATTCCCTAAATTGATAACTTAACAATTAATTAAGATCATCATTAATAATTCTTAATTCATTAATCAATTAATTACTCCATAATTAATTAACTTCAACAATTATATTAATCAATTTCTTAATTAATATCATTTGGTGATTATCCAAAAATCACTTCAATTTAAATTACTTCCATGAGTAACCTCCACTAATTTCTTCCATATTAATTACTTCCATTATTAATCATTCAAACATTAACCATTAACTACTTTAATAAGTAATTACACTTAATTAATCCATAAATAAGTGATTATTTAAAATTAAATAAACAATTATCTAATTATTTAAAATTAATTAAACAATTAATTAATTTCTTATATTTCAAAATCCTTAATTAATTAAGAATTCATTTATCTTAATTAACAAATCATAACTATTAAGTATTCTCAAATTCATATCAAAATAATTTAACATTATTTATCTTTATAAATAAGTTATTTGAAATTAATCAAATTTTAACCACTTAATCAACTTATTATATTTGGTTTTCAAATTATAATAATAATAACCTTATTTGAAATTAAGGCATTTAGAAATCAAAATTTAAAATTTAAAATACTTTAAACACCTAATTAAACTTATTAATTTTCAATATAAATTGAAACTTAAGTTTTTGAATATTTCTTTAACTTAAAATTTTATTCAATATTCAAATGCAAAACATTCCCCTTTTTAAATTCAAAAATTCAAATTCAATTTAGTTAAATTACTTTTATGAGAAATCATTTTTAACCAATTTAAATTTAAAATAATTTCAAGTTACACCTTTCAAAAGTTCGATTAAATTTTGTTTCAAACAACAAATTTTTAACTTGCAAATCCTTTACCTTTTATAAAGTCTTAACATGATTTCTATTTATTTATACAACAGGTTAAATCTGAAACTTCATTTCACAGTACTCACCAAATAACACACGACCACACTCTCGAGTAAACACGGCAATAACACGCGAACTACTCCGAGAAAACCCCAGCACCATACGCTTCGAGTCGTCCCGATGCTTGCACGCATCCATCCCCGAGAGAAATTCATCTCTCCCAAAACATAATTCCAGTGCACTCATCAACGTGCACCGTGCACGTGCCCTGCTGCCAATGGCCACCGTGGGTCATCGCTCCCATTGCCGATCATCACTCATCCTCCCACGAATATGATCGAACAACCAGATCGAACCAAAGACATTCGTATCGAAATTCGAACGTACGCCTCAAAGCTACAGCAAAACTCGAACGCAAAATTCCCATTGCCGTTGACGAACTCGCCACCGTTACACCTTGCCGACACCACCATCGAAAGCCAAGACCTCAAGCTCCAACATCCCCTAACACGATCGAACTCGATTCATCCTTTACGACAAAAATTCCCAAACAGACAAGCCGAAACTAAGAACTGACAAAACCCTATCTCATCCAAATCCCTTCAATCCACTCAATAGAAAAATTATCTTGCATTTTTCCCATAATCATCCATCTATAAGCTAGCCTCGTCCACAGTTTAGAATCAATTACTTGTGTGAACAATCGGTCAATTCGCCATAAACCCAAAAATGTTCAATCCCAAAATTCACACTAAATACCCAAATAAAAATTTCAAATTTCTTATCTAAATTCATGATTTACCCTCCAGATTTCATGCATGAACTTCAAATTAAAATTTAAGGTAGATAATTTTTTATACAAAAATTTAGTTTTACTGTTAATTCTTTTTTTATAAATATTTGTTCATTCAATATTCCAGAAACTAATCTTAAGATTTCCATCATGCCTTAACTCTCAACTTCATTCAATATCAAAGCATAATATAGTTTGGATTGGGAATTTTTTTTTTAAATATTCTTAAGAAAACAAATTCTGTAAGAAAACAGAGAAGAGGGATTTATGCAGACACTATATTCTCAAACATTTCACACTTCCAATCATGCATACATAAACAATATTTATATAAACAGATATTCATTAGCACAGCACAATTCGTCACATGCATCCAAATTTAGCCACAGATATTTTTTTTTAATTTAAAATTGTTTTTGAAATGTTTACTCACCTGATTTTAGCAGAGCAGATTTCAATTATTCCTAGGCTTGAAAAAAACTTTGCAGATCATATTTTTGCTTTGCTGGAAAAACTTTTGCATGCCCCAAAATCTTTGATTTAAAATGTTGAAACAGATCTTGAACTTCCTTTTGCATGTTTTGTAACAACCCGCATATTTATCGAGTTTGTATTTAAATATTTTATTTAAATATTAACTCGTTAATCGGATTTTGGTCCGAAAAGCTACTTTTTGCAAACGGTCAAATTAGGACTCGAGACCACTTCCATTGAGTTTGAAATGTCGTTTACAACTTTTTTAAGTATAAACATCGATAGGTTTGGAGTTAGTGAAATTTCACTAACTTTTCCCGCTTTGGACTTTGGGTTAGTTTAGCCTATTAAGCCCAAGTTCCAACCCCCTTCTCCTCACTCTTCATAAATTTCCTAACTAATCAAGCTTTGGCATTAATGGTGGAGGGAATGGGAAATTAAAATTCCAAAACTCAAATTCAATTGCAATCCATCTTTCTACTCCAAATTCAAGAAGAAGACATTGGATTCAAGCTTCTTATGCTTAGATAGAAGAAGGATTGATTCTTGCTTGCTTAAAACTTCATTTTCATTGATATTTGGTGCAAAGGTGAGATTTTTATCTCACAAATCTAGTCTATAACTATATGACTGTTGGGAATGATTCCCTATCACTTTTGCATGCACATTTGCATTTGGTTTGGATTGGATTGGCGAAAAACTCCAATTTTTAGCGTTTTGGTGAATTTTCTGCACTTAGGTCGTTCTGGCCATTTTCGCGTGTTCGGAGTTAGGTCGCTCGCGACCTAACCCTTAGGTCGTAGGTCGTTTCTGGCCTTAAATTCCCCCTGCAGCGTTAGGTCGTTAGCCTCGGAATTAGGTTGTTGAGCCTTAGGTCATAGGTCGTTTCTGGCCTTAAATTCCCCCTGCAGCGTTAAGTCGTTAGCCTCGGAATTAGGTCGTTGAGCCTTAGGTCGTAGGTCGTATGGACCTTAGGTCGTAGGTCGTCCTGGCCATTTCTAACGTCTTCGAAGTTAGGTCGTATGGACCTTAGGTCGTAGGTCGTATGGACCTTAGGTCGCTAGGTCGTATGGCTTTAGGTCGCTAGGTCGTATGACCTTAGGTCGTTAGGTCGTATGGCTTTAGGTCGCTAGGTCGTATGACCTTAGGTCGTTAGGTCGTTTGGCTTTTAGGCCGCTTCCACGCTAGGTCGTTCGACCCTTAGGTCGTAACACTTAGGTCGCTCGCCTCTTAAGTCGCTAGGTCGCGTGCCTTTAGGTCGCGTTTCTTTATTAGGTCGCGTGTCTTTGTTAGGTCGCTGACCTTCTTAACTCGCATGACCTAACCCCTAGGTCGTTGGGCCTCGTTTTTACTTAGGTCGCTGCTTCTTATAGGTCGCTCGGCTCCTTAATTTCTTTAGGTCGTTTGAGTGTTAGGTCGCGAACCCATTTTAGGTCGCATGACCTTTACCCTTTAGGTCGCTGGACCACTAGGTCGTGCCCCTTAGACCCCTAGGTCGCAACCATTAGGTCGCTCGACCCTATCCCTCTTAGGTCGTTAGACCTCATTTTGTCTTCACTAAGTCGTACCGTTTTGGACGGAGCGCTGCCCCGCACCCCGCCGGGGGCGCTGCCCCCTGGACCCCCGCGACCTGACCGGGCAGGTCGAACCCCGTAAGCGGTGGCGTTGACCCCGCACCCCCACCTTGGGGGGTTGCCACCCCCCCTGGACCCCCCCTCCGTAGGGGATCTTATCTGAAAAACATTGAGCTGATTTCCTTGGATTTTATTCACATCTCCGTAAGCGATTTTTGTGACTGATTGTTTCTACAATTGCTTCTGTGTTTTGTCACTTTATAATATAAAGGTTTCAATACTAGTAGTAAATATCAAAACTCTTTTAACAAACAATTTCAACTCTATTTTTAATAACAAAGCTCTTTTCTTAAACCGTTTTCCAATCTATTAGTATATACAAACCTTTACCTCACTCGGATGAGAAATCTAATTAAACGACTTAGTAAAACAAGTGGTATGAAACGCTTGCGTTCACTTCGTCGGTTAATTCTTGGACTTGTTCGATTGAACCTCTTGTGACAATTTTATTAGTGAAGATTTACAGTTTGTTCGTAAATATTTAAGTTAAGCAAGTGGTTATGGGACATGAAGCTAAACTTCTATATTTACTAGCTTAGTGTAATTGACACTTCTCGTTGATCATGACGATCATTCTGATGATTTAGACTAGCACTGTGCGATGTCTCTTGTTGCGAGGTTAGACTAGACACCACTTGTGTGATTCCACTCACACATACCTTTTTGCTTTTTGATTAGTCTGGACCTTAATCTGTGTGATTCCATTCACACATGTGGGGTAGCTCCCCTTGGTCTTCGGACCGTCATTTGATAGGCCTCTTTCTCTTTTCTATGATTTCTGGACTTCTTGCATTGATTTCTAGAATTTATGTCATTGACTTGTTATGAGTACAAGTTTGGGGTATGATGCCCTTTCCGAATCTTTGAGAAGATTCTTGTGATATTGATTATCTCTTATTGATTGATCTTCTGTTGTTCATTATTTACATACTTATAGTGGTATGTCATTATGGATGTTTATGTTTATGCCATATCTTTTATGTTATATCATGTCATCTGATATTTATAGCTAGACTGACCCGTTTATTATTTTCTTAAATAATACTCGGGTCAGACCGAGATGTTACAGGTGCTTCTGCTTGAATTATTCCCAGGGATTCATCACTCTGACTTTTGGCTAACTGTTTAGATTAGCAGTTTTTGTTGTATACACTTGAGAGATAGACTCATAGTTGTATTCTTTTGTATAGCTCGTGTTGCTATTCTTTTGTATTATCGTGGATCTTACTGACCACTACTCTGATGTACACTTTCATGTGTTAGTTATATATTCATATCTTCTTCCGCCTTTGTGACATGGATATCTGTGACTAATTTGTGATATGATTATTTCTATGTTTGCTTCCGAAGATTATTTATAGCCACCGTGTGATAAGCAATTACATGGATGGTCGCTCCTCAACAGCCTTATTCTCCGTGCAAGTTGACAGCACTACTCCGGAGTGTTCTTGGCTAGCGTGGGTATAGAGGTGGGGCGTCACATGTTTACAGATTTATGTATTGAACTTGCTGTAGCCCTTCATTTTGAATGCAGTTTGAAGAAATGCAGATTTTTAATTGTTGCAGGTTGAAGTCTTTTGAAATGCAGGTTGAGGCTTTGAAGATCAATTGCATTTGCAAATGTAGGCTTTACACTTTAGGATTTGAAATTACAGATTTTACTACGTTGAGAAGAACTTCAGATTTACCTTTGGATTTTATTTTCAGATTTTGGAAATTTGTTTTCTGATTTTGCCATTAACATTTGAAAGAAAGAAAATGTTTTGAAAGAAGCTTGTTTTCTTAAAAGACATTTATTAAAAATTAGAATTATATGTTGCCACTTATTAATAATTTGAACAAATGTCACTAACCTATTTTTAAAAGTTTACAAGTGTTATTAATGTATCTTAAGATGATAACACATATACATTTGTATTTTAATAATCCTTTATTTAGTTTAAATGTAGATATAAACTTACATCTTTAATTTACGTTATTAAAGAAATACTCTAAAGCTAGTTATAATATAAATCTTATACATGTTATTTTAAATCTTAAACCTTCATTTTTAATGTAAAGATTTTAAAAGAAAACAAAACAAAGCTTGTTTAAATTCCTTTGAAACTATTCTCATTTTAAATACTTTACAAGAAAAACAAAACAAAACTTTGTTTAAAACCCTTTTAAACTATCCTATTAAAAATAAATAACAATCTTATATTTTGAAAATAAACGAATTAGTCTTTAGATTAATTTTTAAGCAAAGCTTTAAATTATAATTTCATACATATTCAAATTATCAATAGATTTAAATTTCAAAACAATCCAAATTATAACATATACTTATATATATATTACAATTTGCAAATTTAACTTTATTTAAAACAAATGATATTTGCTATTCACAATATATAACAATTATGTATATTATAAACAAAATAAAATTTCATTAGCTTTTGAAAAACAATTCTTACCAATTTTTAAATTGTTAAAAGATATTGATCACACTTACTAGATTAAATATTTGTTATCCATTAAAATATTAATTTCACCAATTTAAATTAAAATTATAAAGAAAATTTATCAAACCAATTTAATTATTATTACAGATTATTAAATCGATATTGCCCAAAATTCCGGGTCGTTACAATCCTCCCCCCTTAAAAGAATTTCGTCCCCGAAATTTAAAAGCAAAGTTAATTTAATAATCCAACAAAGGTTTTAATTTCAATTAGCAAAGCATACTTATCAATCAGTTACTATCAACCAAAGCAATCAATCACAAAAACAAACATAACTAATTATCCTCACATAAATCAGAATAAATCTCTAATACTATTTCAAGTTTCCCAAGTATAAATCACTGGGAGACTCGCTCTACAGAAGCTAAACTAACAAACTATACCATTAAAATCCAGAGCTCCTCTCTTCTCTAGATCCACCAAACTGAACAGAATATCAGATTACTCTCAAATCCAGCTCAACATCCAACTCCAATTGAACTACAGATTCAACAACCAACGATGAATCATACACGTACTCCCTCAGAGATGCGTGAAATATAATGAACTCCCGCTATCCAAACTGGCAATTCAATCTCATAGACAACAAATCTTTTCTTATCAGAACACAGATAAGAAATCTCAAATGCCATAGCACTAACCAACCAATCTTACTCAATTTCTTCTCTCTTAACCAGAGAAATCGTAACAACAACGAAGTCTCCAACTTCGAATTCAAAAATCCTTATCTCAAATCTGCATAACTCGACAGACAATCCAGGGCTGCCAATCTCTTTCTGATTAGCTCATCCTATGCAGATACTTACAGAAACAACTAGACCAAAGCAAACTAGCTTTTGGATCCTATTCAACAGAAAAGCCTTTATAATCCGTCGGAATCCAGAACACAAACACTACTACTCAAGCAATAGCAAAAGAACTTGCTTCCTTCCTTGCACAGCTGCTACCTCGCTTCCGCTGCACAACTCTGATTCGGAAATAGATAAGAATAATGTAGATGAACACGAATACAACTTATCCACTAAATTCGGAAACTTTGTCCATCAAATCCATATAATCTTAGTGACACATCCGACTCGGTCACACAACCTTACTACAAAATCCAACTCAAAAGCTAGATCTAACCAATCCAAACTCCAAAAATTTCTAAGCTGCTACACCAACTCTTCCTATAGGCTAACCACCCAAAATCACTTCTGGAACCAAAACAATATGGAACTCAACTCCGGATGCAGACGACCTTCTGATTACTCCAGCAGCTCCTACTTTCTCATGAGAATCCTTAGTCTCAAACAAAATACTGCTCAAGAAAATTCCAAACCAATCGCAAGGTACTTTTGCGATCTAACCTAATTCGAATTCCAAAGAAACTGTCCTCTCTTTACCACTTAGAACAGCTTAAAGCTTTTCTAAAGAAGGTTAATTCTTCAAGATAACTTCCATCAACTGCCCGGGCTGCTGATAGAATAAACACCAAGATTCCCAAACCATCGGAAAAACAACCAACACTGCAGCTTCCAAACTCAACTTCGATGATACTACAAAGCCAAAATATCCACTCGTCAGCACACCGATCACTTCGAGCTGAACTGCTACCACATCTATCCAAAGACTTCTAATCCAAACGCTTCTCGAAAACCAAAACCATCTATAAACCACACAATGAACCTCCGAGATGGTAAACATTTCGAAACAAACTCGGGCTCCAAACCAAGCATCAACACCTCACTCTTCTTAAAAGATGACAAATAAGACCATGCCGAAGCGAAGCAACTCATAGACCTTAGTCTCATATTCCAGAACAGCCAACTTCCTTACTGAAGATCCAAACAACTTATACACAGATGAATCATCTTTACGGCATATAAAGACTGCTCCTCAACTACTACTAAAACTGCTTCAGGAGCAAACATCTTCTGAAAATATCAACGGATACTGCATCTCATCACGCAGTTATCAAGATATCATCACTTACTACTGCACTACCATCAAATCCAAACTCAAGAAAAATTCGCTCACCCGAGCGAAGTTCAAACTTACACTTCAAAGATAAACTCCGAATCTTTTTAAAAGATTTCCTTCGGATATAAGAGAAATCCTTACTCCAAACAACAAATCTCACTCGAGATGGTATTAGGTCTACAGTCTCGACAAATACTTCCAACCTCAACATATGGACCTCTTCCATCAGTGATAATCGTGTTACACACACAAACCACTACTCCATCTGCCTCAAAACTTATGCTGGAAAATCCGATCAGATAACCCAACAGATCAGGTAGATATAAATATATATAGTTATATATAAAAAATTACAAGTACGCTCTCTCAAGAAAGACACCACTCCAGAGCTTAAGCATTCGCTCAACCTAATGCTCTGATACGAAATGCGACGACCCGACTTCCTATCTCCAGGAAATCGCATCATCTTGAAGAAAGAAAGGGATAGAAGAAGAAAAGAAAGAGAAAGAAAGAAACAACAACATCAGAGAACTCACAGCGGAACGAATGAAATATAATATATAACATAAAATATTACATAGTGTCTTATTACATCAGAGTTATACAACTTATTCAACACATATTAGACAGTTATAAACATCTGTCTAATTCATACAACTCAAGCACAAGAGAAACAGATACAACAAACACAGCGGAATCAATATATATCTACATATGGAAGCCTCCTGCTCCATTACTCCTCCAGAATTCGTCAAGCTAACCTGAATCACTTGACTACTCATACATAATATGAGTACCCAAGAGTTTAATAAAACAGAAAATAAACACTTCGGTCAGACAGGGGTCTGGTGTGAGTAAACAGTTTAAAGTTGCTTAACTTTAGAAAATCCTTTGAAAAGAAAAGGTATTACGTAAGACTTCCCACACATAAACATGGAAAAGTTTTTACCTTACGCTAACCAAAACATTTGATAGGAAATCCAATGATATTATAATAGTGTCTAGGGTTTTCAAGTAAATATGAAATAGCCGAAATTATTACATGATTAAATTCCAGCTATTAGCCACAAAAGTGGGTAATACAATCAAAACCGTAGGGTCTCGTAGGAAGAATGGGTTTCCATCAATGGCAGGGCTACTGGGGTACCGCCCGTCACAGTACGTGGCCTAGATCACCGTACCGAGGAGTATTCCCACTCCCCCGCAACACAAGGCCGGGACCATTCCTTACTGAACAGTCCCGAATAAGACAACCCCGGCTGTTGTCCGGATCAACCGCCCCACACAGCTGAATAAAAAGGGTCTTCTAGACAGGAGTAAATCTTGCTCTCCAGTGGGAGCTACCCTCGAAGCCTTGCTGCACCTCCCCTGTTTTAGCCATTTCCGGTTGATGAGGCTTGAGGCTGTGATTACCTTTATAGAACACATCTATCTTAGAATGCTCATCGTCCACCTGACGATATGCTGAAAGCATTCCATCCATACAAGTTCGTTCCGGGTTCGAACGAAACCGAAGGCACTATCTCGTCGCACTTATATTGAAATCACCCTCAGAGTCAACGACCATAGCCCTTGCACTCTAAATCTCCATCTCGAATCTATAAGTACTATTCCGTCTAACTCATTACGGAATCACCCACAGAGTTATACTGACGTATAGCCCTTACACCTCGAGTCTTCACTTGCTCCACTTGGATTAACGACCTAACGTTTAATTGGAATCGATGTGGTTTTCGGATATCCAAATATGGAAACCCGATCCCGGTCTCACCAAAACCAAACGCCATTTTAATGTCCAAGTTGTACTTAAGGGTTTTAAACAATTTAACTTATATTCAGGATGAAATAAACAGATAGATAAATCATATTACCACAATAGATAATTCATATCAATATTCATCTTGACAAAGCAGCATATCACATATCTCATAGACATCCAAATCATCCAGTATCAACCAATCACCCAATATCAATCAGCCAATATCATTCAATATCAAATATCAATCATTCAATATTAACCATTCAATATTAATCAATCACCCATAGCAGAATTGTTTAACTCTTAATCAATTTAATTAACCTCTACTTAAATTAATTAGTATCCTTTAATCATTTGGATTATCCTAACTCCTCCTTCATTGATTTATTAGAAATCAAACTCATTAATCATCTTCTAATGATCTTCCTAATTAATCTTCCTTGATTAATTATCTTTAATTACATACAAGTAATTATCCTTAACCATATTCAGTAATAAACCTTTAATTACTATCATTAATTACAATAATTAATGATCCTTCATTAATCAATTAACTATAGTTACATTAATCCTCAATTAATTACAGTTAATTAATCATACTTAATTCAATTATTATTAATCAACCTTGATTAATATCATCAATTAAATAATCCTTATTAATTAATTACCCTTTAAGTAATTAAATAATTAACTTATAATTAATCATTTCTTTAATAAGTAATTAACAACTTGTAATTACCTATCTAAATTAATTAACTTCTTAATTAATTAACTTCTAAATTAATTATATTAATCCTTGATTAATTAATTCGTTTAATTAATCTTTAATGACTTCATTAAGTAATTAAATTAATTAATAAATTCTTAATTAATTACTTTATTAATTAATTACAATTTTAATTAATTACACTTAGTAACTAATCTTAAGTTAAATTCACTAATTAATTAATCACATTGATTAATTAACTAAATAATTAAGTAATTAACTCTTAATTACTTAACAGGTAATTATCTCTAATTACATCCTTAGTAATAATTCTTAAATATTCCTTAAATTGTTTACTTAACAATTAATTAAGATCATCATTAATAATTCTTAATTCATTAATCAATTAATTACTCTACAATTGATTAATTTCAACAATTATATTAATCAATTTCTTAATTAATATCATTTGGTGATTATCCAAAAATCACTTCAATTTAAATTACTTCCATGAGTAACCTCCACTAATTTCTTCCATATTAATTACTTCCATTCTTAATCATTCAAACATTAACCATTAACTACTTTAATAAGTAATTACACTTAATTAATCCATAATTAAGTGATTATTTAAAATTAAATAAACAATTATCTAATTATTTAAAATTAATTAAACAATTAATTAATTTCTTATATTTCAAAATTCTTAATTAATTAAGAATTCATTTATTTAATTAACAAATCATAACTATTAAGTATTCTCAAATTCATATCAAAATAATTTAACATTATTTATCTTTATAAATAAGTTATTTGAAATTAATCAAATTTTAACCGCTTAATCAACTTATTATATTTGGTTTTCAAATTATAATAATAATAACCTTATTTTAAATTAAGGCATTTAGAAATCAAAATTTAAAATTTAAAATACTTTAAACATCAAATTAAACTTATTAATTTTCAATATAAATTGAAACTTAAGTTTTTGAACATTTCTTTAACTTAAAATTTTATTCAATATTCAAATGCAAAACATTCCCCTTTTTAAATTCAAAAATTCAAATTCAATTTAGTTAAATTACTTTTATGAGAAATCATTTTTAACCAATTTAAATTTAAAATAATTTCAAGTTACACCTTTTAAAAGTTCGATTAAATTTTGTTTCAAACAACAAGTTTTTAACTTGCAAATCCTTTACCTTTTATAAAGTCTTAACATGATTTCTATTTATTTATACAACAGGTTAAATCTGAAACTTCACTTCACAGTACTCACCAAATAACACACGACCACACCCTCGAGTAAACACAGCAATAACACGCGAACTACTCCGAGAAACCCCCAGCACCATACGCTTCGAGTCGCCCCGATGCTTGCACGCATCCATGCCCGAGAGAAATTCATCTCTCCCAAAACATAATTCCAGTGCACTCATCAACGTGCACCGTGCACATGCCCTGCTGCCAACGGCCACCGTGGGTCATCGCTCCCATTGCCGATCATCACTCATCCACCCACGAACACGATCGAACAACCAGATCGAACCAAAGACATTCGAATTGAAATTCGAACGTACGCCTCAAAGCTACAGCAAAACTCGAATGCAAAATTCCCATTGCCGTTGACGAACTCGCCACCGTTACACCTTGCGGACACCACCATCGAAAGCCAAGACATCAAGCTCCAACATCCCCGAACACGATCGAACTCGATTCCTCCTTTACGAAAAAAATTCCCAAACAGACAAGCCGAAACTAAGAACAGACAAAACCCTATCTCATCCAAATCCCTTCAATCCACTCAATAGAAAAATTATCTTGCATTTTTCCCATAATCATCCATCTATAAGCTAGCCTCGTCCACAATTTCGAATCAATTTCTTGTGTGAACAATCGGCCAATTCGCCATAAACCCAAAAATGTTCAATACCAAAATTCACACTAAATACCCGAATAAAAATTTCAAATTTCTTATCTAAATTCATGATTTACCCTCCAGATTTCATGCATGAACTTCAAATTAAAATTTAAGGTAGATAATTTTTTATACAAAAATTTAGTTTTACTGTTAATTCTTTTTTTATAAATATTTGTTCATTCAATATTCCAGAAACTAATCTTAAGATTTCCATCATGCCTTAACTCTCAACTTTATTCAATATCAAAGTATAATATAGTTTGGATTGGGAATTTTTTTTTAAAATTTTCTTAAGAAAACAAATTCTGTAAGAAAACAGAGAAGAGGGATTTATACAGACACTATATTCTCAAACATTTCACACTTCCAATCATGCATACATAAACAATATTTATATAAACAGATATTCATTAGCACAGCACAATTCGTCACATGCATCCAAATTTAGCCACAGATATCTTTTTTAATTTAAAATTGTTTTTGAAATGTTTACTCACCTGATTTAAGCAGAGCAGATTTCAATTATTCCTAGGCTTGAAAAAAACTTTGCAGATCATATTTTTGCATTGCTGGAAAAACTTTTGCATGCCCCAAAATCTTTGATTTAAAATGTTGAAACAGATCTTGAACTTCCTTTTGCATGTTTACAGATTTATGTATTGAACTTGCTGTAGCCCTTCATTTTGAATGCAGTTTGAAGAAATGCAGATTTTTAATTGTTGCAGGTTGAAGTCTTTTGAAATGCAGCTTGAGGCTTTGAAGATCAATTGCATTTGCAAATGTAGGCTTTACACTTTAGGATTTGAAATTACAGATTTTACTATGTTGAGAAGATCTTCAGATTTACCTTTGGATTTTATTTTCAGATTTTGGAAATTTGTTTTATGATTTTGCCATTAACATTTGAAAGAAAGAAAACGTTTCGAAAGAAGCTTGTTTTCTTAAAAGACATTTATTAAAAATTAGAATTATATGTTGCCACTTGTTAATAATTTGAACAAATGTCACTAACCTATTTTTAAAAGCTTACAAGTGTTATTAATGTAACTTATGATGATAACACATATACATTTGTATTTTAATAATCCTTTATTTAGTTTAAATGTAGATATAAACTTACATCTTTAATTTACTCTATTAAAGAAATACTCTAAAGCTAGTTGTAATATAAATCTTATAAATGTTATTTTAAATCTTAAACATTCATTTTTAATGTAAACATTTTAAAAGAAAACAAAACAAAGCTTGTTTAAATTCCTTTGAAACTATTCTCATTTTAAATACTTTAAAAGAAAAAAAAACTTTGTTTAAAACCCTTTTAAACTATCCTATTAAAAATAAATAACAATCTTATATTTTGAAAATAAACGAATTAGTCTTTAGATTAATTTTTAAACAAAGCTTTAAATTATAATTTCATACATATTCAAATTATCAATAGATTTAAATTTCAAAACAATCCAAATTATAACATTTACTTATATATATATTACAATTTGCAAATTTAACTTTATTTAAAACAAATGATATTTTCTATTCACAATATATAACAATTACGTATATTATAAACAAAATAAAATTTCATTAGCTTTTGAAAAACAATTCTTACCAATTTTTAAATTGTTAAAAGATATTGATCACACTTACTAGATTAAATATTTGTTATCCATTAAAAGATTAATTTCACCAATTTAAATTAAAATTATAAAGAAAATTATCAAACCAATTTAATTATTATTACAGATTATTAAATCGATATTGCCCAAAATGCCGGGTCGTTACAATCCTCCCCCCTTAAAAGAATTTCGTCCCCGAAATTTAAAAGCAAAGTTAATTTAATAATCCAACAAAGGTTTTAATTTCAATTAGCAAAGCATGCTTATCAATCAGTTACTATCAACCAAAGCAATCAATCACACAAACAAACATAACTAATTATCCTGACATAAATCAGAATAAATCTCTAATACTATTTCAAGTTTCCCAAGTATAAATCACCGGGAGACTCGCTCTACAGAAGCTAAACTAACAAACTATACCATCAAAATCCAGAGC
Organism: Allium cepa; assembly: GCA_030765085.1. NCBI lineage: Eukaryota > Viridiplantae > Streptophyta > Magnoliopsida > Asparagales > Amaryllidaceae > Allium > Allium cepa. The sequence goes on from CM060944.1 coordinate 449,123,587, forward strand.
TCCTCTCTTCTCTAGATCCACCAAACTGAACAGAATATCAGATTACTCTCAAATCCAGCTCAACTTCCAACTCCAATTGAACAACAGATTCAACAACCAACGATGAATCATACACGTACTCCCTCAGAGATGCGTGAAATATAATGAACTCCAGCTATCCAAACTGGCAATTCAATCTCGTAGACAACAAATCTTATCTTATCAGAACACAGATAAGAAATCTCAAATGCCATAGCACTAACCAACCAATCTTACTCAATTTCTGCTCTCTTAACCAGATAAATCGTAACAACAATGAAGTCTCCAACTTCGAATTCAAAACTCCTTATCTCAAATCTGCATAACTCGACAGACAATCCAGGGCTGCCAATCTCTTCCTGATTAGCTCATCCTATGCAGATACTTACAAAAACAACTAGACCAAAGCAAACTAGCTTTTGGATCCTATTCAACAGAAAAGTCTTTATAATCCGTCGGAATCCAGAACACAAACACTACCACTCAAGCAATAGCAAAAGAACTTGCTTCCTTCCTTGCACAGCTGCTACCTCGCTTCCGCTACACAACTCTGATTCGGAAATAGATAAGAATAATGTAGATGAACACAAATACAACTTATCCACTAAATTCGGAAACTTTGTTCATCAAATCCATATAATCTTAGTGACACATCCGACTCGGTCACACAACCTTACTACAGAATCCAACTCAAAAGCTAGATCTAACCAATCCAAACTCCAAAAATTTTTGAGCTGCTACACCAACTCTTCCTATAGGCTAACCACCCAAAATCGCTTCTAGAACCATAACAATATGGAACTCAACTCCAAATGCAGACGACCTTCTGATTACTCCAGCAGCTCCTACTTTCTCATGAGAATCCTTAGTCTCAAACAAAAGAATGCTCAAGAAAATTCCAAACCAATCGCAAGTCACTTTTGAGATCTAACCTAATTCGAATTCCAAAGAAACTGTCCTCTCTTTACCAATTAGAACAGCTTAAAGCTTTTCTAAACAAGGTTAATTCTTCAAGATAACTTCCATCAACTGCCCGGGCTGCTGATAGAATAAACACCAAGATTCCCAAACCATCGGAAAAACAACCAACACTGCAGCTTCCAAACTCAACTTCGATGATACTACAAAGCCAAAATATCCACTCGTCAGCACACCGATCACTTCGAGCTGAACTGCTACCACAGCTATCCAAAGACTTCTAATCCAAACGCTTCTCGAAAACCAAAACCATCTACAAACCACACAATGAACCTCCGAGATGGCAGACATTTCAAAAGAAACTCCGGCTTCAAACTAAGCATCAACACCTCACTCTTCTTAAAAGATGACAAATAAGACCATGCCGAAGCGAAGCAACTCATAGACCTTAGTCTCATATTCCAGAACAGCCAACTTCCTTGCTGAAGATCCAAACAACTTATACATAGATGAATCATCTTTACGGCAAATAAAGACTGCTCCTCAACTATACTAAAACTGCTTCAAGAGAAAACATCTTCTGAAAATATCAACGGATACTGCATCTCATCACGCAGTTATCAAGATATCATCACTTACTACTGCACTACCATCAAATCCAAACCCAATAAAATTCGCTCACCCAAGCGAAGTTCAAACTTACACTTCAAAGATAAACTCCGAATCTTTTTAAAAGATTTCCTTCGGATATAAGAGAAATCCTTACTCCAAACAACAAATCTCACTCGAGATGGTATTAGGTCTACAGTCTCGACAAATACTTCCAACCTCAACATATGGACCTCTTCCATCAGTGATAATCGTGTTACACACACAAACCACTACTCCATCTGCCTCAAAACTTATGCTGGAAAATCCGATCAGATAACCCAACAGATCAGGTAGATATAAATATATATAGTTATATATAAAAATTACAAGTATGCTCTCTCAAGAAAGACACCACTCCAGAGCTTAAGCATTTGCTCAACCTAATGCTCTGATACGAAATGCGACGACCCGACTTCCTATCTCCAGGAAATCGCATCATCTTGAAGAAAGAAAGGGATAGAAGAAGAAAAGAAAGAGAAAGAAAGAAACAACAACATCAGAGAACTCACAGCGGAACGAATGAAATATAATATATAACATAAAATATTACATAGTATCTTATTACATCAGAGTTATACAACTTATTCAACACATATTAGACAGTTATAAACATCTGTCTAATTCATACAACTCAAGCACAAGAGAAACAAATACAACAAACACAGCGGAATCAATATATATCTACACATGGAAGCCTCCTGCTCCATTACTCCTCCAGAATTCGTCAAGCTAACCTGAATCACTTGACTACTCATACATAATATGAGTACCCAAGAGTTTAATAAAACAGAAAATAAACACTCCGGTCAGACAGGGGTCTGGTGTGAGTAAACAGTTTAAAGTTGCTTAACTTTAGAAAATCCTTTGAAAAGAAAAGGTATTACGTAAGACTTCCCACACATAAACATGGAAAAGTTTTTACCTTACGCTAACCAAAACATTTGATAGGAAATTCAATGATATTATAATAGTGTCTAGGGTTTTCAAGTAAATATGAAATAGCCGATATTGTTACATGATTAAATTCCAGCTACTAGCCACAAAAGTGGGTAATACAATCAAAACCGTAGGGTCTCGTAGGAAGAATGGGTTTCCATCAATGGAAGGGCTACTGGGGTACCGTCCGTCACAGTACGTGGCCTAGATCACCGTACCGAGGAGTACTCCTACTCCCCTGCAACACAAGGCCGGGACCATTCCTTACTGCACAGTCCCGAACAAGACAACCCCGGCAGTTGTCCGGATCAACCGCCCCACACAGCCGAATAAAAAGGGTCTTCTAGACAGGAGTAAATCTTGCTCTCCAGTGGGAGCTACCCACGAAGCCTTGCTGCACCTCCCCTGTTTTAGCCATTCCCAATTGATGAGGCTTGAGGCTGTGATTACCTTTATAGAACACATCTATCTTAGAATGCTCATCGTCCACCTGACGATATGCTGAATGCATTCCATCCACACAAGTTCGTTCCGGGTTCGAACGAAACCGAAGGCACTATCTCGTCGCACTTATATTGGAATCACCCTCAGAGTCAACGACCATAGCCCTTGCACTCTAAATCTCCATCTCGAATCTATAAGTACTATTCCGTCAAACTCATTACGGAATCACCCACAGAGTTATACTGACGTATAGCCCTTACACCTCGAGTCTTCACTTTCTCCACTTGGATTAACGACCTAACGTTTAATTGGAATCGATAAGGTTTTCGGATATCCAAATATGGAAACCCGATCCCGGTCTCACCGAAACCAAACGTCATTTTAATGTCCAAGTTATACTTAAGGGTTTTAAACAATTTAACTTATATTCAAGATGAAATAAACAGATAGATAAATCATATTACCACAATAGATAATTCATATCAATATTCATCTTCACAAAGCAGCATATCACATATCTCATAGACATCCAAATCGTCCAGTATCAACCAATCACCCAATATCAATCAGCCAGTATCATTCAATATCAAATATCAATCATTCAACATTAACCATTCAATATTAATCAATCACCCATAGCAGAATTGATTAACTCTTAATTAATTTAATTAACCTCTAATTAAATTAATTACTATCCTTTAATCATTTGGATTATTCTAACTCCAGCTTCATTGATTTATTACAAATCAAATTCATTAATCATCTTCTAATGATCTTCCTAATTAATCTTCCTTGATTAATTATCTTTAATTACATACAAGTAATTATCCTTAACCATATTCAGTATTTAACCTTTAATTACTATCATTTATTACAATAATTAATGATCCTTCATTAATCAATTAACTATAGTTACATTAATCCTCAATTAATTACAGTTAATTAATCATACTTAATTCAATTATTATTAATCAAACTTGATTAATATCATCAATTAAATAATCCTTATTAATTAATTACCCTTTAAGTAATTAAATAATTAACTTATAATTAATCATTTCTTTAATAAGTAATTAACAACTTGTAATTACCTATCTAAATTAATTAACTTCTTAATTAATTACATTAATCCTTGATTAATTAATTCGTTTAATTAATCTTTAATGACTTCATTAAGTAATTAAATTAATTAATAAATTCTTAATTAATTACTTTATTAATTAATTACAATTTTAATTAATTACAATTTTATTAATTACACTTAGTAACTAATCTTAAGTTAAATTCACTAATTAATTAATCACAATGATTAATTAACTAAATAATTAAGTAATTTACTCTTAATTACTTAACAGGCAATTATCTCTAATTACATCCTTAGTAGTAATTCTTAATTATTCCCTAAATTGTTTACTTAACAATTAATTAAGATCATCATTAATAATTCTTAATTCATTAATCAATTAATTACTCCATAATTAATTAACTTCAATAATTATATTAATCAATTTCTTAATTAATATCATTTGGTGATTATCCAAAAATCACTTCAATTTAAATTACTTCCATGAGTAACCTCCACTAATTTCTTCCATATTAATTACTTCCATTCTTAATCATTCAAACATTAACCATTAACTACTTTAATAAGTAATTACACTTAATTAATCCATAATTAAGTGATTATTTAAAATTAAATAAACAATTATCTAATTATTTAAAATTAATTAAACAATTAATTAATTTCTTGTATTTCAAAATCCTTAATTAATTAAGAATTCATTTATCTTAATTAACAAATCAAAACTATTAAGTATTCTCAAATTCATATCAAAATAATTTAACATTATTTATCTTTATAAATAAGTTATTTGAAATTAATCAAATTTTAACCACTTAATCAACTTATCCTATTTGGTTTTCAAATTATAATGATAATAACCTTATTTGAAATTAAGGCATTTAGAAATCAAAATTTAAAATTTAAAATACTTTAAACATCTAATTAAACTTATTAATTTTCAATATAAATTTAAACTTAAGTTTTTGAACATTTCTTTAACTTAAAATTTTATTCAATATTCAAATGCAAAACATTCCCCCTTTTAAATTCAAAAATTCAAATTCAATTTAGTTAAATTACTTTTATGAGAAATCATTTTGAACCAATTTAAATTTAAAATAATTTCAAGTTACACCTTTTAAAAGTTCGATTAAATTTTGTTTCAAACAACAAGTTTTTAACTTGCAAATCCTTTACCTTTTATAAAGTCTTAACATGATTTCTATTTATTTATACAACAGGTTAAATCTGAAACTTCACTTCACAGTACTCACCAAATAACACAGGACCACACTCTCGAGTAAACACGGCAATAACACGCGAACTACTCCGAGAAACCCCCAGCACCATACGCTTCGAGTCGGCACGATGCTTGCACGCATCCATGCCCGAGAGAATTTCATCTCTCCCAAAACATAATTCCAATGCACTCATCAACGTGCACCGTGCACGTGCCCTGCCGCCAACGACCACCGTGGGTCATCGCTCCCATTGCCGATCATCACTCATCCACCCACGAACACGATCAAACAACCAGATCGAACCAAAGACATTCGAATCGAAATTCAAACGTAAGCCTCAAAGCAACAGCAAAACTCGAACGCAAAATTCCCATTGCCATTGACGAACTCGCCACCGTTACACCTTGCCGACACCACCATCGAAAGCCAAGACATCAAGCTCCAACATCCCCAAACACGATCGAACTCGATTCATCCTTTACGACAAAAATTGCCAAACAGACAAGCCGAAACTAAGAACAGACAAAACCCTATCTCATCCAAATCCCTTCAATCCACTCAATAGAAAAATTATCTTGCATTTTTCCCATAATCATCCATCTATAAGCTAGCCTCGTCCACAATTTCGAATCAATTACTTGTGTGAACAATCGGCAATTCGCCATAAACCCAAGAATGTTCAATCCCAAAATTCACACTAAATACCCAAATAAAAATTTCAAATTTCTTATCTAAATTCATGATTTACCCTCCAGATTTCATGCATGAACTTCAAATTAAAATTTAAGGTAGATAAATTTTTTTTACAAAAATTTAGTTTTACTGTTAATTCTTTTTTTTATAAATATTTGTTCATTCAATATTCCAAAAACTAATCTTAAGATTTCCATCATGCCTTAACTCTCGACTTCATTCAATATCAAAGTATAATATAGTTTGGATTAGGAAATTTTTTTTAAATTTTCTTAAGTAAACAAGTTCTGTAAGAAAACAGAGAAGAGGGATTTATACAGACACTATATTCTCAGACATTTCACACTTCCAATCATGCGTACATAAACAATATTTACATAAACAGATATTCATTAGCACAACACAATTCGTCATATGCATCCAAATTTAGCCACTGATATTTTTATATTTATTTAAAACAGTTTTTGAAATGTTTACTCACCTGATTTAAGTAGAGCAGATTTCAACTATTCCTAGGCTTGAAAAAAACTTTGCAGATCATATTTTTGCTTTGCTGGAAAAACTTTTGCACGCCCCAAAATCTTTGATTTAAAATGTTGAAACAGATCTTGAACTTCCTTTTGCATGTTTACAGATTTATGTATTGAACTTGCTGTAGCCCTTCATTTTGAATGCAGTTTGAAGAATTGCAGATTTTTAATTGTTGCAGGTTGAAGTCTTTTGAAATGCAGGTTGAGGCTTTGAAGATCAATTGCATTTGCAAATGTAGGCTTTACACTTTAGGATTTGAAATTATAGATTTTACTATGTTGAGAAGAACTTCAGATTTACCTTTGGATTTTATTTTCAGATTTTGGAAATTTGTTTTCTGATTTTGCCATTAACATTTGAAAGAAAGAAAATATTTTGAAAGAAGCTTGTTTTCTTAAAGGACATTTATTAAAAATTAGAATTATATGTTGCCACTTGTTAATAATTTGAACAAATGTCACTAACCTATTTTTAAAAGCTTACAAGTGTTATTAATGTAACTTAAGATGATAACACATATACATTTGTATTATAATAATCCTTTATTTAGTTTAAATATGGATATAAACTTACATCTTTAATTTACTTTATTAAAGAAATACTCTAAAGCTAGTTATAATATACATCTTATACATGTTATTTTAAATCTTAAACATTCATTTTTAATGTAAACATTTTAAAAGAAAACAAGACAAAGCTTGTTTAAATTCCTTGGAACTATTCTCATTTTAAATACTTTAAAAGAAAAACAAAACAAAACTTTGTTTAAAACCCTTTTAAACTATCCTATTAAAAATAAATAACAATCTTATATTTTGAAAATAAATGAATTAGTCTTTAGATTAATTTTTAAGCAAAGCTTTAAATTATAATTTCATACATAATCTGTAACAACCCGCATATTTAACGATTTTATATTTAAATGTTTGATTTAAATATAGCGTCGTTATTCGGATTTTTGGGGTCCGAAATGTTACTTTTTGCAAATAGCCGAATTGGAACTCGAAACCACCTCCATTGGTTCCAAAATGGCGTTTGCGATCTTTTTGAGTATAATCTTTGATATGTTTGGAGTTTGTGAAATTTTGACCTTTTTCTATTGGGTTTTGGGTTTGGGTTCAGCCGACTAGCTCACTTAACCCTCTAGCTCAACCCCTTCTCTTCATTTCATCTTCATTTCATTTTATTTCTTAAGCTAAAAACTGAAATGGGGGAAAGGAATTGGAAATAGAAATTAGCAAGCCCTAGTTTCTTCTTGCATCTTGATTTCTTGCTCCAAAATCAAAGAGAATCCATTGGTAAGTTCATCTCCATCTTCTCCATCTCTTCTCCTCTTCAATTTCAGTAATTTCCTAACCCTAACTTAGGAAATACTTGCTTTGATTCTAGATTGAAGCTTGTAGTGTTGAAGTGGAGTGTAGTTGGTTGATTCCTTGCATTTGTACTTCTTCATCTTCTTTGTTTGTGAGATTAAAAAGGTGAGTTTTTAACTCACATCTACCTCTCTTGCTATCATTGATGTTGGGTATGATTTCCTAACAAATATTCATGGGCTAGTGCTTTGATTTGTAAAAGATTTGGAATTCATTTGATAAGGGCAGGAAGTGCTGGAAAACAGCCTTCGGCCGACCGAGTGCAGGCTTCGGTCGACCGACCTGCTACCCCGAGCAAAAATCTTGTTTTCTGCATCTGGACTGCCGACCGAGCCCCTGCAACCGGTCGACCGACCAGCACATGTTTGCCTGTTTTGCCTATTTTTGCATATATAGATTGGTTTTTCAAATTTTATCGATTCAAGTTGGTTTTTAGTAGTTGTTATCGCATCTTTGACTTTGATAACTTACTCTTGACTTCATCCACGGGTTTTTATAAAATAATCTCTCGAATCGCATTTAAAAGCTCGTTTCTCCAATTTATAAATTCTATTTAAAACACACACTTTCGCACTTCGAGTGAAGTGGAAGGGTGATTAAATGGTTGGGCAAAACACGGACCATGAATCTATGCGTTTATCCTTTCGATTAATCCCCAACCTATTCAATTGATCGTTTTGACCTTCTGGTTTAGTTTACCGATGATATGAGGTAAATTTGTACTGCTTTTAGTGTGAAAGTGACTGATGGATAGTAAACCGTTTAGTGCGAACGAGTGGTTATGGGACATACGTTAACACTTTTCGGATTCCTTTTCGAGAGTTGTGACACATTCCGCCAGTTAGTGGTGTCCAGTACTGGGTCTCTGACCTTCACCACTACGGTTTGTTGCCCTATAAGTATCGCTCCGATGTTGGCCTTATGTGCCGCATGTGTGATATTGGGTTTGTTGCCTTCGGGTATGTTGCCTTCGGGTGTGTGCCTTCGGGTTTGTTGCCCTATATAGTTTCGCTTTGATGTTGGCCTTATGTGCCGCATGGGTGATACTTGGGTTTGGAGTCTTCAGGCTCATGGATCCTTGTTTGTACAGTACTGAGCTCGAGCAATTTTATGATGTTTCATTGATATGTATATTCCCTTGGTATCGCCCTTCGGTGTAGGTCTTTTTGAGCCGCATGGAGAATAGCGATCACCTTGTGGAACTTGTATACCTTATTGGTATTTGTTATTTGCCTTTTTGGCTTGCTTTGGGATATTCTTATCCTTTGTTTCTATATGTTGCCGATGATATGAGGCTTGTTCTATATGATTCATCTCTTGTTGATGATTGTGTTATCTCCTCTAGAGATATTTGTTATACCTTGTGACCTTGCAGGTTTATTATTGTTTAGTTTATGTAACTGATTTGTTATCTAGACTGACCCGTGTATTTTTACTCGGGTCAGACCGAGATGTTTCAGGTTAGGTGCTTTTGAGACTTAGCCTATTTTGCTTCCGCATGGACTATTCGCTAGCTTCATTTCGTTATAGCGTCTTTTGTGGTCCTTATCTGTTGTAACTCTGATATTTATACTTTTGTTCGTCTCGTCTGTATATTGTGGTCTCCTGTACCACTTGACATGTATTATTTTGTATACTCTGTTGTGTATCTGTTTATGTGTATGATCGACTGTTCTGTGATGTGCATTGCATTTGAGTTGTTATATTTTCTTCTGATAGATCCTATAGCCATTGTAGTTTTACTTTAAATATTTATTGAATAGGTCGAATTTTAATGTGATTCTACTTTTCGACGTATTTAGTGAATAGTTAAGGTAAGATTACACATGGTCACTTCCATTATACTCTATTGTCCGTGTTAGCCGACAGTTTTATCTATGTAATACTCTTTGTTAACGAGGCTCTCGGAGTGGGGCGTCACAGCGTGGTATCAGAGCTGTGTTCAGAACAAAATATGATAAACACAGAATAGAGCACATATTACGATACATCAAAGTGTATGAGTGATACAGATCTTTGAATCATCGTGTCTCTTTATTCCATCAAGGTTAGATAGAGTTTGGGAATACGTCTAGGAATGCATTTTATTCCATAGTATCCCATATCAAAATATCTACCTTGTGAATAATCTTTTCCTTATCTTGGCTTTCAGCTTATGTCTGTAAGAGGCAGAGGTCGACGTTCGGATGCTGGGCAATCTAGTGGCTCACATCCGGATGGCGTTTATATGTCTACTGATCAGTTTTTGGAGTTGTTTAGGAGCACTCAGCCTCCCGTTCCTCCTCGAGTGTCTCCACCTCGCAAGTCTGCCTTTGCACGTCAGTGCAGTGATTTTGCTCATCTTGGAGGAAAACCGTTTAAGGGCTCCGAGTCTGTTCTTGAAGTCCAAGCTTGGTTTCGCACGTGCGAGCGTATCTTCTCTCGCATGGATCTTTCCGACCATGATAGAGTTCTTGTGACTTCTAGTTTGTTACAAGAGCGTGCTCTGGATTGGTATGAGCTTCTTGTAGCTGAGATTGATGAGTCTACCATTTCTTGGACTCAGTTTCGGGAGCGATTTGAACTCAAGTTCGTTCCTGAATCTGAAAAGGTTTTATTGACCCATCGCTTCCTTGAGTTGAACCAAGCGAAATCTTCTGTTTCTGAGTATGTCGCATCGTTCGAGGCTTTATCTCAATATGGTCTTGAATTCATTAGTACTTCTTACAAGAAGAATTTGAAGTTTGTTTCTGGTCTTAAGAAATATCTTAAGAAATCTTTGTTGCTCCAACTTAAACTTTCTTTTGAGGAGTTAGTTGATTCTGCGCTTCATCTCGAGACCGTCGAGAAGGAGTGTGATAGTGATGTTGATGTTGAGGTTTCCAAGAACCCCAACAAGAGGCCGTTTCCAATTCAGAAGAAGTCTTTTCCTTCTAAGAAGAAGAAGACCGGTGGTCCTAGCTCTCAGCCTCAGTCTTCCGGAACACCTTTCGTTCGAAAGTTTTTCAATTGTGGTTCTCCGGATCATATAATTCGAGCTTGTCCAAAGCCTCTCTTCTGTCGCTATTGCAAGAAGGAAGGTCATCATGTTTCAGCTTGTCCTACTGCTCCTGCTAATAAAAAATCTGGCAAGCTCAATGTGGCTAATGCATCTAGAGGTTCATCTCAATCCAAAGGTATGTCTCCATCTATTTTGGAGGGTTCAATTCTATTTCATGGTCATAGTATACGAGTTCTTTTCGATACGGGTGCTTCACATTCTTTCGTATCGAAGAAGCTTGTAGATGATTTATCTTTGGATGTTTCTTGTATGGTTACTTCTTTAAGGATTGCGAATCCAATTAGGGGATCCGCGACCCTTAATTTGCTTTGTGATGATATTGAGATTGTTTTACGTGGCTTTTCTTTCTGTGCGAATCTGCACGTTGTTTCTCATTTGGGTTTTGGTATGATTTTTGGTATGGACTGGCTAGTGAGGTACGATGCCAGGATTATTTGTTCCGAGAGAATTTTATATCTTTGTCATCCTGATTCGCCTTCTCAGTTATCTCTTGTTCTTCGGAATGTGGATAATTCCGAGATGGCTTTATATTCTCTTGACTCGCGAGATGATGATGATATATCTCGTATTCCTGTTGCTTGTGACTTTTCTGATGTTTTTGAGCCTGTATCGGGTTTGCCACCCAAACGGGCAATTGAGTTCCGCATTGATCTCATTCCAGGTGCGCAGCCAGTTAGTCGTCCTCCCACGAGATGTCTACAAAGGAAAATGAGGAACTCAAGAAACAGCTTTTAGAGCTTGAATCCAAGCAATTGATTCAGTCCAGTTTTTCTCCGTGGGGATCCGCGGTCGTCTTTGTGAAGAAGTCTGATGGAACTCTTAGGCTTTGCATTGACTATCGCAAGCTTAACGAGTTAACCATCAGAAATAGGTATCCATTGCGTAGGATCGATGATATGTTTGATCTATTGAGTGGTGCTAAGGTCTTTTCTCAGCTTGACCTTGCCACAGGTTTTCATCAATTACGAGTCGCGGAGGATAGCATACCTCTTACCGCTTTCCGCACTTGTTATGGTTCTTTCGAGTGGCTCGTTATGCCGTTCGGTTTGACGAACGCTCCTGCTTTCTTTGTTGATCTCATGAATCGAGTATTCCAGGAATATCTCGATAAGTTCCTCCTTGTCTTCATTGATGATATCCTTATTTATTCTAAGTCTGAAGCCGAGCATGCTAATCACTTGAGAATTGTCTTGAGTACCCTCCGTCATCATCAGCTTAGAGCCAAATTCTCCAAGTGCCATTTTTGGGAGAATAAGGTTAAGTTCTTAGGCCATGTTGTATCTTCCGATGGCATTTCTGTCGATCCCTCGAAGATCGAAGCCATCCAGAATTGGGAAAAGCCTGAGAATGTTCATGAGATTCGTAGTTTCCTTAGATTGGCGGGTTATTACCGTCGGTTCATTAAGGATTTTTCCCGTGTTGTGCTTCCTCTCACAAGCCTTACCCGAAAAGGCATTCGTTTTGATTGGTCCGACAAGTGTGAAGCTTCCTTTCAGACATTGAAAGAACTTCTCACTAATGCTCCTATTCTTGTGGTTCCCGAGGGGAATCATGATCTTGTTGTCTACACCGATGCTTGTGGTAGTGGTCTCGGTGCTGTTCTTATGCAGAGAGATCAGGTGGTTGCTTATGCTTCTAGGCAACTGCGTCCGAATGAAGTTCGCTATGCCACTCATGATCTTGAGTTAGCCGCCATTGTCTTTGCCTTGAAGATTTGGCGACATTATTTATTGGGCGAGCGCTTCATTCTTTATACCGATCATAAATCTTTGAAGTATTTGTTCACTCAAAAGGAACTCAATATGAGACAACAGCGTTGGCTCGAGTTTCTTGCTTCTTATGACTTTGATATCCAATATACCCCTGGTAAGGGTAATCGTGTTGCAGATGCGCTTAGTCGCAAACATTCGGCTGTTATTTCATGATGCTCGCCGAATGGGATATTCTTGAGACTCTATCTTTTTGTGAAATTCGTGATCGTGATTTATCTTCTGATTCTTCGATAGCACTATTCAGTTTAGATGCACGGCCCTCTTTGTTGGATCGTATTGCCAATGCTCAGCAGTGTGATCCTAATTTGTTGCATCTTATTCAACTTTGTGAGTTTGAATCCCGTGATGAGGCGTTGCGGGATTTTAGCATTGATTCTCATGGGTGTCTTCGCAAGAAGAACCTTCTTTTTGTGCCTTCTGATCTTGCACTTAGGCATGACATTCTTGATGATTGCCATCGTTCTAAGTATACCATTCATCCCGGTAGTAGTAAGATGTATGCCGATATGCGTCGCCTTTACTATTGGGAAGGTATGAAGCGCGATGTGGCGAGTTATGTGAGTAATTGCATGACTTGTCAACGTATGAAGGCCGAACATCAGCGTCCTTCGGGCCTTCTTCAGCCTCTTGAGATTCCATTGTGGAAGTGGGATCAAATTTCTATAGATTTTATTGACGACCTACCTCGTTCGAGATCTGGCCATTCTAGCATTTGGGTTATTGTTGATCGCCTTTCTAAGTCTGCTCATTTCGTCCCTATTAAGTCAAATAGGACTGCTTCACTTTTGGCTAAGTTATATGTCAAGGAAATCGTGAGACTTCATGGTGTTCCTAGTTCTATTGTGAGCGATCGTGATCCTTTATTCACGAGTCATTTTTGGAAGAGTCTTCAGCAAGCTTTGGGAACAAAGCTTAATTTTTCTACAGCTTATCATCCGCAGTGTGACGGACAGACTGAACAGGTAAATCGTAGCTTGGAAGATCTTCTCCGTATTTGTATTTTTGTTTTCGGTGGTAGTTGGGAGGATCACCTACCTCTTGTAGAATTCTCCTACAACAATAGTTTTCAGTCTAGTATTGGTATGGCTCCTTTCGAAGCCTTATACGGAAGGCCATGTCGATCACCTTCATGTTGGTTGGAATCTGGGGAGAAGCTTGTTCTTGGCCCGGACTTTGTTCGTCATTCTTCTGAGAAGATTGATCTTATTCGATTGAGAATGAAAGAGGCACAGAGTCGCCAGAAATCCTACGCGGACAACCGTAGGAAGCCTCTCGAGTTCTCGATTGGTGATCTTGTTTTTATTCGTGTTTCTCCTTTGAAAGGGGTTATGCGTTTCAGTGCGACTGGGAAATTGGCTCCTCGTTATATAGGACCGTTTTCTATTACTGAACGTATTGGCCCTGTGGCTTATAGAGTTTCACTTCCAGCTCATTTATCTGGCATTCATGGCGTGTTTCACGTCTCGCAACTTCGGAAGTGTCTTCGAGAATTGGATTCTGTAATTGATTCTTCTGATTTGCAAGAGCTTGAGGTCTCTCCGGACTTATCTATTGTACAGCAACCAATTCGCGTGCTTGACACGGAGGTGCGATGCCTTCGGAACAAGGACGTGCCGCTCGTTAAAGTTCAATGGTCCGCTAAACCCAATGACTGCACTTGGGAAACCAGAGAGTTTATTGAGCAATCTTATCCAGGTTTTCTATCCTTGCTTCGTAATGGTAAGTCTATTTCTGTATCTCAAGCTTATTTCCTTTTTCTTTTGTATGTTGTATGTATGTAGTTGTTACAAATATCGTCTCTAGGAATTGCGGGGACGCAATTTTGTAAGGAGGGGAGATCTGTAACAACCCGCATATTTAACGATTTTATATTTAAATGTTTGATTTAAATATAGCGTCGTTATTCGGATTTTTGGGGTCCGAAATGTTACTTTTTGCAAATAGCCGAATTGGAACTCGAAACCACCTCCATTGGTTCCAAAATGGCGTTTGCGATCTTTTTGAGTATAATCTTTGATATGTTTGGAGTTTGTGGAATTTTGACCTTTTTCTATTGGGTTTTGGGTTTGGGTTCAGCCCACTAGCTCACTTAACCCTCTAGCTCAACCCCTTCTCTTCATTTCATCTTCATTTCATTTTATTTCTTAAGCTAAAAACTGAAATGGGGGAAAGGAATTGGAAATAGAAATTAGCAAGCCCTAGTTTCTTCTTGCATCTTGATTTCTTGCTCCAAAATCAAAGATAATCCATTGGTAAGTTCATCTCCATCTTCTCCATCTCTTCTCCTCTTCAATTTCAGTAATTTCCTAACCCTAACTTAGGAAATACTTGCTTTGATTCTAGATTGAAGCTTGTAGTGTTGAAGTGGAGTGTAGTTGGTTGATTCCTTGCATTTGTGCTTCTTCATCTTCTTTGTTTGTGAGATTAAAAAGGTGAGTTTTTAACTCACATCTACCTCTCTTGCTATCATTGATGTTGGGTATGATTTCCTAACAAATATTCATGGGCTAGTGCTTTGATTTGTAAAAGATTTGGAATTCATATGATAAGGGCAGGAAGTGCTGGAAAACAGCCTTCGGCCGACCGAGTGCAGGCTTCGGTCGACCGACCTGCTACCCCGAGCAAAAATCTTGTTTCCTGCATCTGGACGGCCGACCGAGCCCCTGCAACCGGTCGACCGACCTGCACATGTTTGCCTGCTTTTCCTATTTTTGCATATATAGATTGGTTTTCCAAATTTTATCGATTCAAGTTGGTTTTTAGTAGTTGTTATTGCATCTTTGACTTTGATAACTTACTCTTGACTTCATCCACGGGTTTTTATAAAATAATCTCTCGAATCGCATTTAAAAGCTCGTTTCTCCAATTTATAAATTCTATTTAAAACACACACTTTCGCACTTCGAGTGAAGTGGAAGGGTGATTAAATGGTTGGGCAAAATACCGACCATGAATCTGTGCGTCTATCCTTTCGATTAATCCCCAACCTATTCAATTGATCGTTTTGACCTTCGGGTTTAGTTTACCGATGATATGAGGTAAATTTGTATTGCTTTGAGTGTGAAAGTGACTGACGGATAGTAAACCGTTTAGTACGAACGAGTGGTTATGGGACATACGTTAACACTTTTCAGATTCCTTTTCGAGAGTTGTGACACATTCTCCCAGTTAGTGGTGTCCAGTACTGGGTCTCTGACCTTCACCACTACGGTTTGTTGCCCTATAAGTATCGCTCCGATGTTGGCCTTATGTGCCGAATGTGTGATATTGGGTTTGTTGCCTTCAGCTATGTTGCCTTCGGGTGTGTGCCTTCGGGTTTGTTGCCCTACATAGTTTCGCTCTGATGTTGGCCTTATGTGCCGCATGGGTGATACTTGGGTTTGGAGTCTTCGGGCTCATGGATCCTTGTTTGTACAGTACTGAGCTCGAGCAATTTTATGATGTTTCATTGATATGTATATTCCCTTGGTATCGCCCTTCGGTGTAGGTCTTTTTGAGCCGCATGGAGAATAGCGATCACCTTGTGGAACTTGTATACCTTATTGGTATTTGTTATTTGCCTTTTTGGCTTGCTTTGGGATATTCTTATCCTTTGTTTCTATATGTTGCCGATGATATGAGGCTTGTTCTATATGATTCATCTCTTGTTGATGATTGTGTTATCTCCTCTAGAGATATTTGTTATACCTTGTGTGACGACCGCCCATGACTCCCGCACCAAAACAAGAGAAAAGAGCGCTGAAGGGCGTGCCAGGTAGCCATGGACAGTAGTCAGGGTAAAATAAGCATTTGCAGAAACTCTATCGCATAACTCACAGCGCATGGATAAAATACAATAGAGAAATATATATATATATATATATAGTGAAGCTTCATAACAGGAAATCATCATATAAGCATCACAGTAGTTTGATACAATCATCCAGGCAAATCCATACATCAAAGCCTCACTACATAGCACTCAGAATATATACAAGCAGCGGAACACCCAGTACAAATAGTAAGGAAACTAATATGCAAAGCCTCCTGCTCGTCTTCGTCATCATCAGCGTAGATCTCCAAGAACAGCACCTGTCACCTGCTACCTAGTCTGCCTATCCCAACATGGATGAACAGCCCAAGGTAATAAGAGGAGACATAAAACCTTGAGTCAGAAAAAGTCTTAGTGAGTAGTAAATCAACTATCAAACATACCAAAAGAGCATAAGGAATAAAAGGAATAGGAACCAAACCGTCCCACTCCACCTCTTTCTACAGTGATAGCCCCCAGACACACACTAAGGAAAAGCAAGCATAATATAGCAGATAATTAAAGTAAAGCAATAATCACTCGAGTCAAGGGCGATGCTTTCCAAATACAAACCCCCAAGGCCTAAACCAAGATCAGATAAGCACCCAGAAAATACCGCTCTTGAGACCGAATGATAATACAACCAAACATCCATGACTCTGGCTATCACTGTTATCATTGCCATGATTTCACCGTTAATTGAATGACCACCTGTCAAGGGCTAATGGTAACCCCGGTTCTAGACATAACTCCGCACGTCGTCGCAGCCCGTGCCTAGGAATTTTCGCAACTACCCAGAGTACTAGCACGTCGTCGCAGCCCGTGCTTGGAACGTCGTCGCAGCCCGTTCCAACGTACTCTTGCTTTGAGCATGCTAGAACCTTCAACAACGATGAGATCTCAGCCTCCTAGTCATCCTCCTCGACGACTATTTCCATACTAGCTCAAGCGCCTCTCAAGCTAACCATTATCAACCAACTCGCATCGCATCATCGAGTTATCAACATGCTTGGGATGATCCCGTCTGGATTAAACCAAGGCTATCTCACATCATGCTTCGCTTTATCGCATCATAGCGAAGTCTCATCTCAACATCATGGCTTGCCTCATCGCATCATGGCAAAGTCCCATCTCAACATCATCTAATCCATACATATGAGCTTCAACATCCGCTTCATATGCCACAAGCAGCTTTCCTTATTCAAGAGCCTTTCCACTTAGCTTTTGAATTATTATCAACCAACTTGATCAAATCAAGCTATATATTAGCTAATCAATCAAATCAAACATTAATCCAAGCAATTAATCATTCAACAAGATCTAAATAAACAATTACAATGATAATGGCAATTTCGTAAATAAATGAGCATAGATCTAACATACATAACTCATGGGTTTTTAGCATAGATCTAACAAATATAAATCATGGGTTTTGTCTCTTCAACTTGATAAATGAACTTGCATAAGTAAACATCTTCATAAGTAATGGATCTACACTTGGATCTAAGGAAAAATGCATAAAATCACTATCTACAACACTCCAACAAACCACCAATCCAATATACTCCTTTGGGTCCGCGTGAGAGATAACCACCACTCACCAAATCACCTAAACACCTCAAAAACTAATCACTACAGATCTGGACAGCGAAGATCAAGGCTTGATCCGGCAATATTTCGCTTCAAACGATGAAATCTAGCTTCGTTGGATGAAGATCTTCAACTTTGTCTCTTGGATCTTCAATCTCGATCTTCGATCTTGGATGGATGTTAGAATTAGATTGGAATGGAGAAAAGAAGATGAAGAAATGTTGTAGTCGAGTTCCCAAAATGGCAGCACTTCGTTGCTTCAAAAACCGGTGCCAAAAAGTGAGCCAAAGTCCTCTATTTATAGGCTGATTTTCCCCTGAGTCGTCGCCCCTTAGGTCGGCCCCGACCTAACCCATGAGTCGTCCACGACTCAAGCCAATCCTACCGACACAAGCTCAACTAGCCTCTGCCGACCCAACGACCTATCTGCCACACGACTCATCGGCATAGCCGACCTAACTCTCATACGACTCAAACACAGGCAGTGCTTTGACCCAACGACCTACACGATACAAAGGCCTCCGACCTAACTTAGGTCACTGCCGACTTAACTAGTATACCGACCTAACTACACAACACACACACACACAGGGTCACACGACCTAGTTCCCTACCGACCTAAACCCAGAACACATACCGACTCACGACTTAACAACTTCACGAGATAACACACCCTGCCGACCTAAGCTCCCTACCGACTCAAAACCCCACCGACTCAACTATCCACGACCTAAGCCTTAACCCCTTAAGCCGCTCTACCTATAAGTCGGTCAAACGACTTAACACTGAGTCGCTCACTACCTTGACCTGTTAACTCGGCAACTCACTAACTCGACCAAATCTATAGGTCGCTACCTCTATGAGTCGGTCACGACTTATCCCATGAGTCGGTCAGATTCTAACATGGTCACAAATCTTAGGTCGTATACTCTCATGAGTCGGCCACCCTTTAACTCATCCAAACCCTATAAGCCGTGACTCGTTCAATCCTTAAGTCAACTAAGCCTATGAGTCGGTCATGACTCAACACTTAACACACGAGTTAACTCCCCCTACGACTCATGCTAGAGACAACATAAACAACACTAACAACTTGTAAATTTTACGATCTATCGACACGTAAAATACGGGTCGTTACATTCTCTCCCCCTTAGGAATTTCTCCCCCGAAATTCCAAGCAAACAACAGCAATCAAAGATATTCTGCATGCCTACCATCCATAGCAATCAACAAACCATGCATCCAATTCTAGCCTAGCATGCAGAATTCTAAGACTTAGAACAAGCTACAAATTCATGAGATGTCACGACACTTTAGGGCCATACCTCGAAGAGTCCGGGATGAGCTGCCTTCATCCTCTCTTCCTCCTCCCACGTACAGTCATTAACATCATCACTCCATTGTACCTTGAGCAACGTAATCGTCTTCCTCCTAAGCTGTTTCGTATCGGTTTCAACGATACGAAGCGGCTTACGAGGTCTCGAAACAACTGGATCAACCTCCAAGTCTTCACAGCTATCAGCAGAAACCACAGTACTTGGGTCATGCACACACTTCCGTAGATAAGATACATGAAAAACATTGTGCACACCCGCCATCTTTTCCGGTAACTCCAATCTGTAAGCGAGCTTTCCAATTCGCTCGATAATCGGGAATGGTCCAACAAATCTCGGAGTTAACTTTCCTTTCTTCCCGAATGTAATAGTACTCTTTAATGGAGAAATCTTCACAAAAACCATCTCACCTACGTCGAACTCCAGATCCTTACGACGATTATCGGCATAACTTTTCTGACGATCTTGGGCTACCTTCATTCGTTGCCGAATGATCTCTATACAATCCGAAGTCTGTCGGATCATCTCTGGCCCAAGCATTAGCTTTTCTCCAGTTTCCAACCAACATGTCGGAGAGTTACACGGTCTTCCATATAATGCCTCATATGGTGCCATACCAATGCTCGACTGATAACTGTTGTTATATGCAAATTCCACCAAATGAAGGTGATCTTCCCATGATCCTCCGAAGTCCAAAACACATGCTCTAAGAAGATCTTCCAATACTCGGTTGACTCTCTCAGTCTGACCATCTGTTTGAGGGTGATAGGCTGTACTCAAACACAACTCAGTTCCCAAAACCTCCTGGAAGCTCTTCCAAAATCCACTAGTGAACAATGGGTCTCGATCGCTCACTATACTCTTCGGAATACCATGGAATCGAACTATCCACTTAACATAAAGCTCAGCCAGCTTCGATGCAGTCCTAGTTGATCGAACAGGAATGAACCTTGCACTCTTGGTCAACCGATCTACTATGACCCAAATCCCTTCATTCCCTGCCCTGGTTCTAGGTAGACCATCGATAAAATCCATCGACACTTGCTCCCATTTCCATGTAGGAACCTCTAATGGCTGAAGTAATCCACTGGGCTTCTTCTGCTCAGCTTTCACCAACTGGCAGTTCATACACTTGGAAATAAAATTTCCAACATCTTTCTTCATACCTTCCCAGTAATAGGCTCTCTTCATATCCCGATACATTTTATTTCCACCTGGATGAATTGTCAACTTCGAGTGATGACTTTCCCTCAGAACTTCATCTCTTAACCCATCTACATCGGGAACAACTAGCCGTCCTTGCTTTCGAAGCCAACCCTCTCGATCGACCTCGAATCCCTTATCCTTCTCTGGGTCCAATCCGGATTCCAAATCTCGGATAATCTTGACAAGCTTATCGTCTCGCTTTTGGCTCTCGCCAATCCTTTCCACAAGAGTAGGTCTTATCGATAAATTTGCCAACATCTCAGGTTCCAATTCACATCTAGGCCTGAAGTCAAATCCAGCCAAACACTCGAGACTCTTCCATTCTGAAAACATAACTCCCAATCCTGCATGTCTTCGACTTAACGCATCAGCCACTGCGTTACCTTTTGCCGGAGTATAGGCTATACCAAAATCATATGATGCTAAAAACTCTAGCCACCGTTGCTGTCGAAGATTCAAATCCTTTTGGGAGAATAGATACTTCAATGACTTATGATCTGTAAACAACTCGAATCGAACTCCCAATAGATAATGTCTCCGCATCTTCAAAGCAAACACAATTGCCGCTAACTCCAAATCATGAGTCGGATAATTCCTTTCATGCGGCTTCAGTTGTCGACTTGCATACGCAACAACTTTATCCTTCTGCATTAGCACCGCTCCCAGTCCAGTGCCACATGCATCGGTGTAAACCACCATCTCATCATTCCCACTTGGAATAGTTAAAACAGGAGCACTTGTCAGTCGCTCTTTCAGGATTACGAAAGCTTGCTCACACTTATCATCCCATCTGAACACTTGGTTCTTTTTCGTCAATCCTGTTAACGGTGCAGCTATCTTGGAAAAGTCTTTGATAAACCGACGATAATATCCTGCTAATCCAAGAAAACTTCTCACATCAGACGCATTCTTAGGTCTAACCCAATCCTGGATTGCTGCCACCTTAGCGGGATCAACCGCTATTCCATTTCCAGAGATAACATGACCTAAGAACCTCACTTCACTCTTCCAGAAGTGACACTTCGAAAACTTAGCCTTCAGCTGATGTTTCCGTAAGATCCCCAAAACAATCCTCAAGTGTGTCTTGTGCTCTTCCTCAGTTCTGGAATAAATCAGAATATCATCCACGAACACAAGCACGAACTTATTCAACTGATCTCTGAACACTCTATTCATAAGATCCACAAAATATGCTGGTGCATTAGTCAATCCAAACGGCATTACCAGCCACTCATAAAAACCGGATGGTGTCCTGAAAGCAGTCTTTGGCACACTATCCTTCGCCACTCTCAACTGGTGAAATCCCGTTGCCAAATCCATCTGAGAAAACACCTTAGCCTCGTGAAGCTGATCAAACAAGTCATCTATTCTCGGCAACGGGTACTTGTTCTTCTTAGTCACCTTGTTCAGCTCACGGTAATCAACACACAACCTCAACGATCCATCCGCTTTGGTTGCGAACACAACTGGTGCGCCCCATTCGGACACACTTCTCCGAATGAATCCTTTCTGCAAAAGGTCATCAACCTGCACCCTCAACTCTAGCCGCTCCCTAGGCGCCATCCGCCTAAGAGGCATCACAACAGGTCTGGCTCCCTCAACTAGATCGATACGAAACTCGATCTCCCTATGCGGCGGCAACCCTTTGACTTCGTCAAAGACATCCTCGAATCCATTCACAATAGGCACTGATGACAGTCCATCCCGTGGAAGAACCAGCGAATACATGAAGCTCATGAAGACGCCTTCCTCATGCTTACATCGTATCACAACCTTTCGCCCTTCCACATTCCCGACTGTCACCTCCAGCCCCTCACAATCAATCCTAGCCGCATACTTCCTAAGCCAGTCCATACCCAAAATAATTCCGAACCCCGCAAAGTTCAGAACAAAACAATCACAAACAAACGAGCAATCATGACTCGACACAACTAGACCACGGCATATCATACACAAACATGACGAACCCCCAACTGGATTAGTCACAACCAATGGTCTATCAACAATATCTGGTCTCAAACCTAACCGGTCTACCAAATCATTACAAACAAAAGAATGCGACGCCCCAGTATCAAACAACACTCTAACTGGAACACCACAAATAGAAAGAGTACCTTGAACCACCACACTCTTCCCCTTCTCTTCAGCAGTAGGAGCTTTTGAAGATGACGGCACAGCTCCCAAAGCATAAGCTTGCACAATCTGCCTGTCCTTCCTCGGTTCTGGACAGTCCTTCCTGAAATGCCCTGGTTTATCACAGTTGTGGCATTTCGCCGGCGCCTTTGGATTCCTACAATCCTTGGAGAGATGGCCCTTCTGCTGGCAATTATAACAAGTCACTTCGCCCTTCGGCTTCTTCTGGCCATCCCTACCCCTCTGTTGCTGCTGCTTCCTCTTCTTGTTGCCACTCTGCTGTGGTCTAGATCCTTCCCTGGTTACAGCCACAACAGAACTTTCCTTAGGAAACAGACTCTCATGCCTAAGGGCTTTCTCCACAAGCTTCTCAAATGGATCGTCCAAATGATCCACTAACTGCCTCCCAAGATAAGCATCCAAACCGGTCACAAACTTCGTTCCGGTAGGGAGAATCAATATACGATCTGGCATACTTGGACAAGGCTTCGAACTCGGAAATATACTCAAGAACTGGTCTCCCACCTTGCTTGAGCTCTACAAACCTCTTGAACAAAACAGACTTCTGAGCCGTAGAGATGAACTTAGCTTCAAATCTAACTCGGAATTGCTCCCAAGTAATCTCTTCTTCTGGTGTATCGATGGTGATAGAACTCCACCAATCAGCAGCTCTTCCCTGAAGCTGTCTCGATGCAAGCTTTCTCTTGGTTGCATCCTCAATCCCTAAGTCACCAAAGATCCTTCGACAAGCATCAATCCATCTCTGCACTTCAATAGTCGACTCTGTCCCCAAGAAAGCTTTTCCTCCAAGAGAAGTATAATCCTTGCAAAGCTTAGAAAAATCAACCGGTCTTGGAGCTTGAACTTGAACTCCCACATCCACTGATGATCCTGAAGCTGGTATCCTTCTCATGATCGAAGTCATCATCGCTTCGAACATAGTTCCATAATCAACAGCTCCTTCATCAGCATGGCTTTCCCTTGCAGCTGGTCTCCCTCTTCGACTCATCCTTAATATCTGTAATAAGAATGATTAGAACACCTTAAGAAACAACTGCATAAGGAGTTCAAATCCTTCTAGGCTACTATATTATATATAGTAATCATCCATCAAAATACAATTACGTCTCTCATACGTAGTTACGTCAGCGAGCGTTGGCTAAAATCGATTAACCAAAGCTCTGATACCAAATGTGACGACCGCCCATGACTCCCGCACCAAAACAAGAGAAAAGAGCGCTGAAGGGCGTGCCAGGTAGCCATGGACAGTAGTCAGGGTAAAATAAGCATTTGCAGAAACTCTATCGCATAACTCACAGCGCATGGATAAAATACAATAGAGAAATATATATATATATAGTGAAGCTTCATAACAGGAAATCATCATATAAGCATCACAGTAGTTTGATACAATCATCCAGGCAAATCCATACATCAAAGCCTCACTACATAGCACTCAGAATATATACAAGCAGCGGAACACCCAGTACAAATAGTAAGGAAACTAATATGCAAAGCCTCCTGCTCGTCTTCGTCATCATCAGCGTAGATCTCCAAGAACAGCACCTGTCACCTGCTACCTAGTCTGCCCATCCCAACATGGATGAACAGCCCAAGGTAATAAGAGGAGACATAAAACCTTGAGTCAGACAAAGTCTTAGTGAGTAGTAAATCAACTATCAAACATACCAAAAGAGCATAAGGAATAAAAGGAATAGGAACCAAACCGTCCCACTCCACCTCTTTCTACAGTGATAGCCCCCAGACACACACTAAGGAAAAGCAAGCATAATATAGAAGATAATTAAAGTAAAGCAATAATCACTCGAGTCAAGGGCGATGCTTTTCAAATACAAACCCCCAAGGCCTAAACCAAGATCAGATAAGCACCCAGAAAATACCGCTCTTGAGACCGAATGATAATACAACCAAACATCCATCACTCTGGCTATCACTGTTATCATTGCCATGATTTCACCGTTAATTGAATGACCACCTGTCAAGGGCTAATGGTAACCCCGGTTCTAGACATAACTCCGCACGTCGTCGCAGCCCGTGCCTAGGAATTTTCGCAACTACCCAGAGTACTAGCACGTCGTCGCAGCCCGTGCTTGGAACGTCGTCGCAGCCCGTTCCAACGTACTCTTGCTTTGAGCATGCTAGAACCTTCAACAACGATGAGATCTCAGCCTCCTAGTCATCCTCCTCGACGACTATTTCCATACTAGCTCAAGCGCCTCTCAAGCTAACCATTATCAACCAACTCGCATCGCATCATCGAGTTATCAACATGCTTGGGATGATCCCGTCTGGATTAAACCAAGGCTATCTCACATCATGCTTCGCTTTATCGCATCATAGCGAAGTCTCATCTCAACATCATGGCTTGCCTCATCGCATCATGGCAAAGTCCCATCTCAACATCATCTAATCCATACATATGAGCTTCAACATCCGCTTCATATGCCACAAGCAGCTTTCCTTATTCAAGAGCCTTTCCACTTAGCTTTTGAATCATCATCAACCAACTTGATCAAATCAAGCTATATATTAGCTAATCAATCAAATCAAACATTAATCCAAGCAATTAATCATTCAACAAGATCTAAATAAACAATTACAATGATAATGGCAATTTCGTAAATAAATGAGCATAGATCTAACATACATAAATCATGGGTTTTTAGCATAGATCTAACAAATATAAATCATGGGTTTTGTCTCTTCAACTTGATAAATGAACTTGCATAAGTAAACATCTTCATAAGTAATGGATCTACACTTGGATCTAAGGAAAAATGCATAAAATCACTATCTACAACACTCCAACAAACCACCAATCCAATATACTCCTTTGGGTCCGCGTGAGAGATAACCACCACTCACCAAATCACCTAAACACCTCAAAAACTAATCACTACAGATCTGGACAGCGAAGATCAAGGCTTGATCCGGCAATATTTCGCTTCAAACGATGAAATCTAGCTTCGTTGGATGAAGATCTTCAACTTTGTCTCTTGGATCTTCAATCTCGATCTTCGATCTTGGATGGATGTTAGAATTAGATTGGAATGGAGAAAAGAAGATGAAGAAATGTTGTAGTCGAGTTCCCAAAATGGCAGCACTTCGTTGCTTCAAAAACCGGTGCCAAAAAGTGAACCAAAGTCCTCTATTTATAGGCTGATTTTCCCCTGAGTCGTCGCCCCTTAGGTCGGCCCCGACCTAACCCATGAGTCGTCCACGACTCAAGCCAATCCTACCGACACAAGCTCAACTAGCCTCTGCCGACCCAACGACCTATCTGCCACACGACTCATCGGCATAGCCGACCTAACTCTCATACGACTCAAACACAGGCAGTGCTTTGACCCAACGACCTACACGATACAAAGGCCTCCGACCTAACTTAGGTCGCTGCCGACTTAACTAGTATACCGACCCAACTACACAACACACACACACAGGGTCACACGACCTAGTTCCCTGCCGACCTAAACCCAGAACACATACCGACTCACGACTTAACAACTTCACGAGATAACACACCCTGCCGACCTAAGCCCCCTACCGACTCAAAACCCCACCGACTCAACTATCCACGACCTAAGCCTTAACCCCTTAAGCCGCTCTACCTATAAGTCGGTCAAACGACTTAACACCGAGTCGCTCACTACCTTGACCTGTTAACTCGGCAACTCACTAACTCGGCCAAATCTATAGGTCGCTACCTCTATGAGTCGGTCACGACTTATCCCATGAGTCGGTCAGATTCTAACATGGTCACAAATCTTAGGTCATATACTCTCATGAGTCGGCCACCCTTTAACTCATCCAAACCCTATAAGCCGTGACTCGTTCAATCCTTAAGTCAACTAAGCCTATGAGTTGGTCACGACTCAACACTTAACACACGAGTTAACTCCCCCTACGACTCATGCTAGAGACAACATAAACAACACTAACAACCTGTAAATTTTACGATCTATCGACACGTAAAATACGGGTCGTTACACCTTGTGACCTTGCAGGTTTATTATTGTTCAGTTTATCTAACTGATTTGTTATCTAGACTGACCCGTGTATTTTTACTCGGGTCAGACCGAGATGTTTCCGGTTAGGTGCTTTTGAGGCTTAGCCTATTTTGCTTCCGCATGGACTATTCGCTAGCTTCATTTTGTTATAGCGTCTTTTGTGGTCCTTATCTGTTGTAACTCTGATATTTATACTTTTGTTCATCTCGTCTGTATATTGTGGTCTCCTGTACCACTTGACATGTATTATTTTGTATACTCTGTTGTGTATCTGTTTATGTGTATGATCGACTGTTCTGTGATGTGCATTGCATTTGAGTTGTTATATTTTCTTCTGATAGCTCCTATAGCCATTGTAGTTTTACTTTAAATATTTATTGAATAGGTCGAATTTTAATGTGATTCTACTTTTCGACGTATTTAGTGAAGAGTTAAGGTAAGATTACACATGGTCGCTTCCATTATACTCTATTGTCCGCGTTAGCCGACAGTATTATCTATGTAATACTCTTTGTTAACGAGGCTCTCGGAGTGGGGCGTCACAGCTTCAAATTATCAATAGATTTAAATTTCAAAATAATCCAAATTATAACATATACTTATATATATATTACAATTTGCAAATTTAACTTTATTTAAAACAAATGATATTTGCTATTCACAATATATATCAATTATGTATATTATAAACAAAATAAAGTTTCATTAGCTTTTGAAAAACAATTCTTACCAATTTTTAAATTGTTAAAAGATATTGATCAAACTTACTAGATTAAATATTTGTTATCCACTAAAATATTAATTTCACCAATTTAAATTAAAATTATAAAGAAAATTTATCAAACCAATTTAATTATTATTACAGATTATTAAATCGATATTGGCCAAAATTCCGGGTCATTTCATTTGCCAAGTCCAAATTCTTCAAAATAATTTAAATCGCTTATCAAAAAATATACTTGGAAACACTTAAAATAAAAACTACTTTAAATACTTTATTCAAAATATTAGTTATGAAATCTTTATACAAATGTACAATATATAACTTAAGCCCAAGCTAATTGTAAAAATAAAATTATTAGATGGAGTATAATTATTTAAATGACCATCTTCTAAATCAATTACTAGTTAAATCTTTAAAATAATCACCCTTATAATTAACTTGGTATATATTTACTTTAAAAGAATAAAATAATTTAAGAAAATTATTTCTCCAAAATGTTCTTTAAAAAACCAACTTTAGAAATTTTAATTTACATTAAAAAAACTAATTTCAAAATATACTCGGCTTTCCAGGGAAAATACTCTTTCCATTTCAAAATGGTCCATTTAAATCAATTAATAATCCTTCTTGATTTATTTCAATTTATATCCTAAATTCGTAAATTTTGTTTCCACACTTTTAAAAATAAACCAATATTTATTTTTAAAACAAATTACCCATTCCTTTATAAATTCCTATTGTGAATTTACATTTCCAAATATCCAAGATTTTCAAATCGATTTCCAAAATTTACTTTCAAACTCCAAATCAATTTCCGAATTGATTTCAGGAAATTTATTTTCAAACACCAAATCAGTTTCCAAATTGATTTTCAAAATTTATTCCATTTAAAAATTATTCCTTTACTTATCCAAATTTATTTCAAAAACCCTTTTCAAATTTATTTCAACTTTTAAACAATATTACATAATCTCTCAAAATTCATTTATTTTCATTTATTAAAATCTGTTACCCATACTTGAAAATTTATTCAATAGGATTTCCAAAATCAACCTTTTCCCTTTTCAAATTTCTTCTTTTAAATTTATCCAACTCTCTAAAATTAATTCACTTAAAATCTTTTACTTTAATTTCCAAAAATCCAATTATATATATTCTAGTATTTTAAAATAACAGAATATATTTGGCCAAAGCATAGCCTTCAATATATTTCAATCACCAACATAATCATTCATAGATTATCAATAATCACACCACAACATATAAAAAAATAAATTCAACAATTT
Organism: Allium cepa; assembly: GCA_030765085.1. Lineage (NCBI taxonomy): Eukaryota > Viridiplantae > Streptophyta > Magnoliopsida > Asparagales > Amaryllidaceae > Allium > Allium cepa. Next base: position 449,152,361 of record CM060944.1, read on the forward strand.
GAGGAATCCAGTTGGATCCCTCCAACCTATTTCTCGGCATCCACAGATGTTATCACAATATAAAATACCAATTCCACTTCGATGTGGAATATCGCGGTATATGGGATTATGTCATATCATCCGCTATTGTATGGCGCATAGGGTCTCATCCGCTATATAATGCGGGAAATCAATCACTCCAATATACATATGTATACTATCATGTATACTATCACATTGAAACAATCAATCAATAAATTTAAATTCTAATATTTTGAACAGAGTGAGAAGATTTCACCTTTAACTATGCACGCAACCCATTTTCATTCCAACTTGATTTCATGATTTTTGAACCTTGTTACAAACATTATAGGGTTTTATTAATATTTGTATTAGTCGAACAAATTAATTATCCTGTTTGTTAAGTTTAGTTAACCAACAATTTTATTTTTAACTAGTGATTTAAATTTAAAATAATAATTTAATTAAAGAGATTTCTTTTAAAAATTCTTAGTGTAACGACACGAAATTTTTGGCTAATATCAACTTACTAATCTTTATTAATAATTAAATTGGCTTGATAATTTTCTTTTATAATTTTCATTTATATTAGTAAGTTTATTTCTTTTCAAAGCTACATAAAAATGTTTTCTATTTATAATGTATATATTTGCATATATGTTATAAATAAGAAGTTTTTTTTAATAAAAGATATGATTCCAAATTATAAAATATACGAATGCATATATTGTGAATTGAAGTTATTCAATATAATAATTTTCAAAGTTAATATTAAACCGTATTCTAGTTATAATATTTTTTTTTTGTTTATATATTGTAAAAGAAAGGCTTTGATTTGAATTTAATTAATAAAAAAACATGTTTTCAAATTTTAATACATATTTTGTGATTTGGGAATTATATTAAATTCAATATAACACTTTTCAAAAAGCTTTTTAAAGTTTATTATTATTTTCAAAACACTTAAAGCAAATATTTATTTATCTAAAAAGTATAATAGTTTTAGTTTGAATAAGATTTAATTGAAAGTTCATTTCTATTGTTTCAAATATTCTTTCTTTTAAAAATTTAACATGAGACAATTTGGTTTGTAAATACATAAAAGTTAAAATAAAATCCATAAATATATAATACATTACTTGATACAAAACATAAGTAATTTATAAATAAACATTTACATAAATTCACATTTGTGTGTGTGTGTGTGTATATAAAGATTTAAAAGCTTATTATTAAAAGGATAAACATTTTATACATTTAAATATAATACACAAATATGTATAAACTTAAACAATTAAATTTTAAACATTCGTAAACATTTTAAGATGGTTTTTGTCATTTGTAAATAATTTAACATGTGTAAGCTAAGTAGTAACCATAATGACAAATGACAACAATTTCACTTTGTCAATTAAAGCTTATGAATTATGAAATATTAAAGAAGAAATATGGTTTTCATTTTTCAGTTCTAAACCATTTCTTTCTTCTTCATCTTTCAAAACCAGAATAAAAACCGAAATCAAAATTCCTAGAAAATCAATAACAAAAAGCTTCAACATTTGTTTCATCTTCAACCTCTAAACTGTGCAATGCAAAGAATCAACTCAAATACAAGATGTAATTCAATCATCAGCAAGCTAACAACAATACATCAGCTCAAGTAAATTCATAGTAGGCTAAGAAAATTCGAAGATCAGCTTCAATAAAAAAATCAAAACAAAGTTCCAGGTTAAAACAATTAACAGAGCCTGTTCTCTGTTTAAATTTTAAGGTGAGTAAACATTTATTTTAAAAACAGTTTTAGATCTGTGAAAATACTTAAATATTATGATGGATTTTTGTAGAATTTGGTTTGCATATGTATATACATGTGAATGCATGTTTGAAATGAATAAAATGCCTGTACAAATGATCGTGTATATAAATATAGCATCTCTGTTTATTTCCAAGCTTCAAATTTATAAAAAAAAATTATATCTCTCCCTGTGATCGAATTTAGGCGTTGATCTTTAAATAGAAGTTGATTTTAAGATTATAACTTTATTATTAAATATAATTTCAAGGGGCTATATTGAGAAATTATTTCAAATTGGGATTTTACAGTAAAATACCAAATATATGACCAAAATGAATAATCGTAATTTAGTAATTTGATTTCAGAAACAGGTTAGTAATAGAAAGTGATGAATTTTGATATAAAATCTTCATTTTCAGATAGGGAATTTTGTTGATAATCTGAGGTGAATGAATTTGGGTATTTTGTCAATCGTCGGCGATCGATGATGATTTGGAGGTTGGGATTGTTGTGGAAGATGGCCAGGGGATGATGATCGTAGGAAAAATAGATAGAGATTTTTCTGGTGATCCTAGCTACCAGTCGAAGATGATTTAGGGTTTTATCGACTGTTTGAGTCGTCGAGGAACTCGAGGTGAATTCATCGCGGAGCGAATGACGGAGTGGAATGCGAGGTGGGGAAGTTGTTCGTCAGAGTGTGGCGTAGCTTTGGGTGGATCGACAGGTGATTCTAAGGTCGGAGGCGAGGACGATGGGTGCTTTCCAATCGAAGTTTGGGCTCCAGTTTTGATCGAAATGCTCAATCTCGATTCGTTGACGTTTCCACCGTTCTGGGTTATCGTGAGGGTCGGAGAGATTGTTGATGACTGGTCGACGATCAAAGGAAGGGTCGGAGCGACGTGGAGTCACCGTGCATGTGCACATGCATGGTGCACCTTTGAGTTTCTAGCGAAGTTATGTTTGAGGAAGAAGATGATGCTCGGGTATATCTCGGGGTTGATGCATGTTTTTCTCGAAGTAGATAAGGTTCGAGAAATTCTAGTGCTTGGCTCAGGCATTTGTTTGATAATCTTGGGTTTCATGGAGGTAGGCTCGAGTTAATTTTGATTAAGTAACAAGTTTTAAAATTTAAAGGAAATCAAAAATTCTGGTTTTATCAAAAGTTAAAAAATTCAAGTTTTAAGTTTAAAGAAGAAAGAACAAAATTTTGAAGGCAAACAAAACAAGTTTTCAAAGTTAAAATATATATATTTCTAGAGTAAAGTGTTTAAAACAAGTTTTAGATATTAAAAATTATTAAATAATTAGTTCAAAGTAAAAGTTATCCAACTTTAAGGTGTTTTCAAATAAACTATGTTTTCCAAAATAATAATTTGAATAAGGTTTTGAAGCAGGATTTCAAGTTTGAAATTTAAAATCAAATGTTTTAAAAAAAATTGTTAATTTTTTTATTAGATTAATTAGGTAATTAATTCTAACGGTTTCTAAAATAAAGTTAATGATGTAATCAAGTACTTAAATTAAGATAAAGAATTCACCTTTATTTAATCAAGGTTGTAATGAATTAAGAATGATTAATTAGTAAAATTAATTTAAGATTGACCACTTAATGTAATTATTAAGGGTTGATTAATTAATATTTATAATCAAAGGATAATTACCTAGTATAAGTAATTAGTGAATAGTTAATGATTAATTAATTTAAAATCATTAACTAGTAATTATGAGTTGACTAACTAATGTAATTAAATAAAGATAATTGGTTTAATTTATTAAGCATAGTTAATTACTTAATTAATTAGGGGTTAATTGATCTAAGTAATTAAAGGTAATTAATTAAAGAATAATTAATTAATGGAAGTAATTAAAGGGATAAATTACTCAATGTAATTAATTAATTTAAGTTAATTAACTATATTAATTAATTAAAGAAAATCACTTGATGATTGATTTAGTATAATTACTTAATGTAATTAAAATGTGTAATTACAAAGTGTAAGTAATTAATGGGAAATTACTGGATGTGATTAAGTAATGGGGAACTACTTAATGAAAAATAATTAAAGAAAATTAATTAATGAAAGTAATTAAGAATTAATTCCTTAGTGTAATTAATTATAGGATTAATGTAATTAATTAACGAGTTAATTAATTAAGGTAAGTAATTAGAGGATGGTTTATTACTGTTTATGATTAATCATGGTTGATTAATGGAAATGATTAATTAAAGTATAATTAATTAATGTAATTAATTAAGGATCAATGTAATTAATTATAGTTAATTAATTAATGAAAGTAATTAGAGAAAGTGATTAATACATGTAAGTAATTTAATTAATTAATGTAATTGATTAATAATTAATTAATGAGTTTAATTAAAGGTTAATTACTGTAAATGGTTAAGGATAATTAATTTGTGTAATTAATTAAGGGTTAATTACTTAATGTAATTAAAGGATAATTAATCAAAGATGGTTAATTAAGATGATAATTAATTAATTGGTTTTTAATTAATTAATGTTAAATAAGCAGGATTTAAAAGTAATTAAGTAATTAATTTAATTCATTGGTGGTTAATTAAATTAATTAAGGATGGTGTGGATGATTAATCTTGCTTATGGATGATTGAATGATAATGAATGCCTTGAATTATGTGATATCTCTGATATGTGATATGTGTTGCTTTATGATATGAGATGCGTTGGTTGAATTGTGATAATATGGATTATCTATTTGATAATGTGAATTATCTATCTGTGTGAATATAGATAATAAATTAAATTGTTTAAACATAAACAACTTGGACCTTAAAACGGCGTTTTGGATTTCGGTGAGACCCGGATCGAATTTCCAAATTTGGATATCCAAAAACCACATCGATCAAAATTAAACGATGGGTCGTGAACTCAAGTGAAGATGAAGACTCGAAGTGTAAGAAATACGTGTCGTTAAAACTCTGAGGGTGATTCCACTACGAGTTAATGGAGATAGTACTTTCAAATTCAAGATGAATATTCAGAGTGCAAGGGCTATTGTCGTTAACTCTGAGGGTGATTCCCAAATGAGTGTAACGAGATAGTGCCTTCAGTTTCGTTCGAACCCAGAACGAACTTTTATGGATGTAATGCTTTCAAAACATCGTCAGGAGGACAATGAGCATTCTATGATAGATGTGTTCTATAAAGGTAATTGCAGACTCAAGCCTCATCAACCGGGAATGGCTAAAACAGGGGAGGTGCAGCAAGGTTAAGTGGGTCACGCCTAAGTAGGACGAGATTTTCCCATATCTAGATGTCCCTGTTTATTCGGCTTAGTGGGCAGTTGATTCACGGAAAACTACGGGGTTTTCTTGTCCGAGACTATCCAGTAAGGGATGGTTCCAGCCTTATGTTGTAGGGGATTTAGGGCGGATCCACGGTACGGTGATCAAGGCCACGTACTGTGATGGGTGGTACACCAGTAGCCCTGCAATTGATGGAAAACCATTCTTCCTATGTGCCTTCACGGTTTTGATTGTATAATCCACTTTGTGACTAGTATGTTCGAATTTAATCATGTAACAATTTCAGCTATTTTCTATTTACATGAAATCCCTGGACACTATTATAACATCACTGAATTTCCTATCAATGTTAGGTTTACTGTAAGGTAAAAAAAATTCCATTTTTATGTATGGAAAGTGTTACGAGATACCTTTTGTTTTCAAAGGTTTTTCAAAATTAAGAAACTTTAACCCGTTTACTCATACCAGACCCATGTCTGACCCGGAGTTTATTTTCTATTTTATCAAACTCTTAGGTACTCAAATTATTATGAGTAGCCAAGGGATTCAGGTTTTCTTTGACGAGTTTCTGGAGGAGAATTGGAGCAGGAGGCTTCAGCGTGTAGATATATAGAGTTTCCACTGCGTTGTATCTCTGTGATGATGTTCGTATTGTACTAGAGTTTTATAATAGACAGATCTTTATAACTGTCTAGTTTGTGATGTATAAGTTGTATAACTCTGATGTATATGATACTAAGTAATATATTATGTGATGTAATATAATTTATCCATTCCGCTGTGAGATTCTGATATTATTTAGTTCTTCTTTCCTGTCTTTTCTCTTTTCTATCCCTTTCTTCTTTATCATGATGCGTCTTTCTGTAGAGTGAAGGACGGGTCATTACAGTGGTATCAGAGCGCTAGGTCGCGTGAATACCTAGGCTTTGGAGTGATTTCTTTCTTGAGAGAGTGTACATGTAATTATATATATATATATATATATATATATATATATATTTATTTATCTATATATCTACCTAATCTGTTTGGTTACCTATCGATGTTTTCCAACATAAGTTCTAGAGGTAGATAGGTTGGCGGTGTGTGTAGCATGACTATCACTAATGGAAGAGGCCCTAGTGTGAGGGTGGAAGAGTATCTGCCGAGGCTGTAGACCCAATACCGCCTCGAGTAAGCTTTGCAGCATGGTGTAAGGATTTCACCTATCTCCGAAGGAATCAATTTAAGGATTCGGAGTCCATCATTGAAGTATGAGCTTGGTTGTACTCGTGTGAGCGGATTTTCAAGAGTTTGGATTTGTTGGATGAGCAGAAGCGTGTGATGGTATTTTGGTATCTTTAGGGAGAGCTAGCTACGTGGTGAGGCGTAATATCCATCGATATTTCTGAAGATGTTTTCTCTTGGAGCAGTTTTATAAGTGGTTGAGAAGCAGTCTATAACAGCCGCAGAGAAGACTCGACTGCATAAGGATTTTTTGGATCTCACGCCAAGGAGCTTGTCTGTATCGGTGATTAGTCTAAGTTCAGCATGGGTGTTTGTGTTTGGTTTGAGGCCCGAGTTTCTTGAGAAGATGTTTACCATCTCAAAGGCTCTTTATGAATTGGTTGATATGGTTTTTAGGATCGAAGAGCTTATAGATAGGAAGTCTTTGTCATCTGTGGCACCAGTACAGCTGGGAGCTGTTTTGTGTGCCAGCAGGAAGTTCTTTTGGCTTAGTAGTAGAGGTGGAATCCAGAAGCAGCAAAGTGGACCCATTTCTTCGATGGATTGGTTAAGCATAAGCTTTTCTGATATGTGAAGTGAGAACATTTTCTTTGGATATGAAGTGAGAAAGATTGCAAAAGTGAATTGCGATAGTGTGACGCCCCACCTCTATACCCACGCTAGCCAAGAACACTACGGAGTAATGCTGTCGACTAGCACGGAGAATAAGGCTGTTGAGGAGCGACCATCCGTGAAATTGCTTTGCGCGAGCATCGATATGTCAGATAGTACAACATGCATTTCTTTTCGAGAGGAAATCCGACATACCGACACAAACACAAAGCTACTACACAGTGGCTATAATATCTTCGGAAACAAATATAGAAATAAACATAACACAAATCAGTCACAGGCAATTCATATCACAAAGGCGGAAATAGATATGAATATTACACATAAAAGTGTATATCAGAGTAGTGGTCAAAAGATCCACGATAATACAAAAGCATAGCTACACGTGCTATACAAAAGAATACAACTATGAGTCTATATCTCAAGTGTGTACAACAAAATAAACTACTAATCTAAGTAGTTTGCCCAAAAGTCAGAGTAATGAATCCTAGGGGAGAAGTCAAGCAGAAGCACCTGTAACATCTCGGTCTGACCCGAGTATTATTTCATAAGAAAATAATAAACGGATCAGTCTAGCTATAAATATCAGATGAAGTGATATATGATAAGAGATATGACATAAACATATAATAATCACAATGCCAAGCTGTGATAAATAAGTAATTGAAAATCAACAAGAGATTAATCAATATCACAATAATCTACTCAAGATAAAAAGGAATGTCATACTCCTAATTTCATTCCCCAAGCCACAATAAATGACATATATATCAATGCCCATCGTAAAAGTTGGTGAAACATAAATTCCAGAAATCAACACACGAAATCCAGAAATCACAATAAAAAGGATGGCCAATCCCACAAACTGGACATCGACGCACCTAGAAAGACACGCCCCATGTACAGTCGAACATCGACACACCTAGAAAGATATGCCCCATGCTCTAGCATCGACGCACCTAGAAAGATACGCCCCATGCATAAATAAACATCGATGCACCTAGAAAGATACATCCCATGCATATATAAACATCGATGCACCTAGAAAGATACACCCCATGTAATGTCTAACACCGATGCACCTAGAATGATACACCCCATGCTAAGTCGAACATCGACGCACCTAGAAAGACACGCCCCATGCATAGACGAACATCGACGCACCTAGAAAGATACGCCCCATGTCCCGACTTATTGAGCCGATTGCTCCACGAAGTAAATAAACATCGATGCACATAGAAAGGTACACCCCATGCATAAATAATGATTGACGCACCTAAAAAGGTACGACCCATGTATAAACAAACATCGATGCACCTAGAAAGGTACACTCCATGCATAATAAAACATTGACGCGCCTAAAAAGGTACGACCCATGTGTGAAATTAGACGAAGCACAATAAAATGAGGAACAGTCCTCCACATAAACAAAGAGACATCGCACATTGCTAGTCTAAACCACAAAGATGATCGTCATGATCAACGAGAAGTGTCAATTACAATAAGCTAGTAAATATATGAGCTTAGCTTCATGTCCCATAACCACTAGCTTAACTTAAATATTTACGAACAAATTGTAGATCTCCACTAGAAAATTGTCACAAGAGATTCAATCGAACAAGTCCAAGAATTAACCGACGAAGTAAACGCAAGCGTTTCATACCACTTGTTTTACTAAGTCGTTTAATTAGATTTCTCATACGAGTGAGGTAAAGGTTTGTATATACTAATAGATTGGAAAAGCGGTTTTAGAAAACGAGCTTTGTAATAAAATAGTGTTGAAATCATTTGAAGAAAGAGTTTTGATATTTACTACTAGTATAGAAAACCTTTATATTTTAAAGTGACAAATCATAGAAGTGATTGTAGAAACAATTGGGCATAAAAATTAACATTCGAAGACGTGAATAAAATCCAAAGAAATCGATATAAAATCCATCAAAGTGGATATATCTAAAATTCCCAAAGAAAAGGTCATCAAAGTCGATAGTAAATGACAACAACAAAAGGGAGACCACACGAATCGATTAAAGTTGGATATCCAAACGGATTAGCAAAATAGGCTAATCTGGCAAAAATCATCAGGTCGATCGACCGGTTGCAGGGCTCGGTCGACCGGACCCTGTTCCACAAAAATCCTCGGGAAGCAGGTCGGTCGGCCGAACCCCTGTAGTCGGTCGACCGGAACCTAAAACAGAAAGTGCTTATGCACTTAGAAGCAGGTCGGTCGACCGGACCAGGGGGTCGGTTGGCCGAACCTATATACTTGCACTTCCTACCCTATTTCAAAGGAGGTGCAAATCTCGACCAATTTGCAATCGCACGAGCAACGGCGCTAAGGGTTTATGTCAAACGACTACCCGGCCCTATAAGCTCCTCGATGCGTCACCAAAAACATGTTCAAACATCAAAGTTAGGATTTTTAACGAATTGAACTCAAAACACTAAAAATTGGAATATTCAGAAAAGCAATCCAAATCAAACTCAAATGCACATGAATAAGTGTTAGGAATTCATACCTAACAATAGAAGAGAATTATAAGCATAGATGTGAGATTAAAAATCTCACCTTTGAACCCAAACAATAGAAGAAGAAGCTTGAAAGCAAGCTAAGATCAATTCCTCTTCAATAACAACTCAAGAAGCTTCAATCTAAGCTTAAAAGAAGAACATTCCCTAAGTTAGGTTTAGGAAATTTCTGAAATCAAAGAGAGAATGAGTTGGAGAAGAAGAAGAGGAAGCTTACCAATGGGTTCTCATAGATTTTGGAGCAAGAACTTGGATTTTGCTATGGAACTAGGGCTTGGAGTTTTAATTTCCACTCCTCTCCACCATTGTTGCTAAAGCTTGAAGGGTTAGGAAAATAGAAAGGAAGTAAATTAAGATGAGGGGGTTGGTACTGAATACATAAGTGGGGTTAATGGGCTCAGCCCAAACCAAAGCCCTAAGTGAAAAAGTGGCAAAAATCAACTTTCTCCAAACATATCGAAGCTTATACTCAAAAAGGTCGCAAACGTCATTTTGAACTCAATGGGGGTGGTCTCGAGCCTCAATTCGACTGTTTGCTCAAATAAGCTTTTCGGACCAAATCCGATGAACGGTGAAATATTTAAATAAAATATTTAAATATAAAATCGATAAATATGCGGGTTGTTACAGACTCCCCTCCTTAAAGAAATTGCGTCCACGCAATACTTAAGAAGAAAAATAAGAAGTAACAACCATAGAAGCATATCAACACAAAAGAAAATTGAAATAAGGAGTTCACCATGAAGAGCACGAAGGAGTAAATCCGAAAGTTTTCGTTCGATGAATTCTCAAGATTTCTCATGAGCAATCCTTAGGATTTGAGAACCATTGAACTTTTATCAAAAAGAATATCTTTATGTCGAGGGCGCTCCACCTCCAAAGCAATGATGCGAATAGAATGTTGCTCAAAAGTCAAATTTGGTGAAACTTCAATCCCCTCAACAACACCGGGCATAAGAATAAAAACCGAAAACATAAAAGCATTTCCATAGTTAAAAGACGTGGAAAACGTCAAGAATAGTAGAAAGTTGAGCCGGTGCAACGGCGTAGTACAAATATGGTATGCCCGAGAAACTAGAAACTCGAATAATTTGGAACACCGACGCAGTACAAAAACGGTACGTCCAATGAATCGAGCACAATAAAAGGACATCGGACACTAGTCCATAAAAGAAATGAGATGAAACTCAATAAAACGAAGTACATCAAAACGTCTGATGATCTTGATAAAAAGATAATTCCATTCAGGCAACATCAAAGAATCAACCACTTGTTGCTTACGGCTATGCGCATTGGCAACACGATTTCCCTTCCGGGAATAAAAAGAATATCAAGATCATAAGATGCCAGGAACACGAGTCGACATGAAGTTCCTTATGAGAAAATAAATATTCCAAAGATTTATGGTCGGGGTAGAGAACAATTTTCTCATCCAAATATGATGATGCCAAATTCCAAAAGTAAAAACAATAGCCGAGAGCACCAGATCATGAGTGGCATATCTAGTCTCGATAAGCTATAATGATTTAGAAGCACAAGAGATAGCACATTCTCCTTTGCAAGAGAATGGCATCCAAACCAATACAACTAGTATCGGTACAAATAGCAAAGTCTTGGTCCCCCTCCTGGAATCACAAGAATAAAAGTATCGAAAAGAAAGAATTTCTTTTAAAAAAAAATCTTCTTTCCCATAAAGTTAAATCTTTCAAAATTACACTTATCTTTATATAATAATCATTCTAGAAAAATTTACTATTTTCAAGTTAATATACTGTGTCTGGTTGTCTCATCAAAGCGTTTAGGAAATTCCTATCGATAACGTTGATCAAGCGCATCGACCAAAATTCTTAAAGCACTCAACGGGCAATACATTCACAAAATCATCTTTTATAGGATAAATAAATCTCTTAAAAAGTTTTAAAAATATTCTTTGTTCGTTTCAAGAACAAAATCCAGTTTTACTTATAATAAATCTTATGAAAAAGATTTGCAAAATTTTAAATTACTATTTTCATCCAAAATCAGTAAATACAAGAATAGTCTCATCGAAATATTCATAGAATATTCGATTTATAAAATGGATGAAATAAGTTGGACAATTTGAATGACACAATAAGTCATTCATAAGAATCATAACGAGTGCGGAATGCGGTAAGTGGAATGCTAATTTCCGCAACTCGTAGCAAACGAAAATCGGTGGCAAGGTTGAACTAGAAAGACCTTAACACCACACAAAAGATTTCTTAGGTGATAATCCTAAGATAAACTCAAAAATACCGGAAAATTTCTCAAACTACATGAATGAGAGAAATAACACTTTCCTTATAAGTGGGCTTTAAGGAATAAAATGATGCCATCAAGTTGGAATCAAAATCATAAAGGAAAAATAGAAATCTGCTTAACAGATTAAAAATGTCGAAGATGAATAGTCCACTCGAAAAATAGGATATGGGATTCACAATGATTAAGCCGATCCTTTCAAAAAAATCAATTCCGAAGCCTAAGTAAAAATATCAGCTCTGAAAGATAAATCACATAAAATAATTTTCGACATCAAATAAAAGCAAATTGAGTGTTGCGAATCTACCATCCGGATTCACAATCCTCAAAGAAGTCTTCAAGCCTAAAAATGTTTAAAAAGAATCAACAAGTTCTTTTGATATAAATTAGTGAGATGGAACCCATATCAAAAAGAACTCAAATAGAAAGCTCACGAATTAAAACAATGCCATCAAGGATTGAATGAAAATACCTTGACCACGAGAAGAGTTGCTAGGGACTTGCAGCTTTCCTTCTCTCTTGTTTTGACGCTTGGGACACAAAGATATATAATGATCCACACTTTTGCAATAGCGGCAAGAAATAGGCCTTGGACATCTATTTATATAGTGGTCCCTAGAGCCACAATTGTAGCATTCTCCGCGATTAGGGATAGGAGTATTTGCTATAGAAGTCTCTTGCTTCGCCCTCTTGTTAGGATTAGGACTTTCAAACCTAATAAAGGGATGCCTCTTCTTGTTGTTGTTGGCGCTCGGTTTGGCACTCCCAACCTCGACATCACTTTCTCTATCGGCCGCTTCAAGACGAAGGGCGATATCAATAAGCTGATCAAATGAAACCTCAAGTTTCAAAAGCAATGGCTTCTTAAGATTCTTATTCAAGCCATAGACAAATATCTAATTTTTCTTCATCGGGGTATTAATATACTCAACCCCGTATTTGGAAAGAGATTCGAAAGATGCGACATAGTCTGTCACAGAAGATTCACCTTGAACAAGGTCTATGAAACGCTGGGCTAAAGTTACTTTTTCAGCCTCCAGCACGAATTTCAATTCGAATCTTCCCCGGAATTGCTCCCAAGTAAGATCCGCCTCAACGATTTCAGAAATTAAAAGCTCATACCAATCTAACGCTCTTTCTTGGAGCATGCTAGAAGCCACTTGGACTCGATGTAGATCAATAAGGTTCATGCGAGAAAAGATGCGATCGCATGATTTGAGCCAAGCTTGAATTTCAATAACACTCTCGGATCCTTTGAATGGCCTTCCACCCAAATCGGTATAGTCTCTGCACAAGCGTGCAAAACCGGATCTAGGATGAGTAGGCCCTGAATTGGGACCGGCAGCTTGAGCATTCTTTACTAGATCAAGAAGCTGCTGGGCGGACATAAATACTCCATCCTGGGGAGTAGCACTAGATTGACCGGCGCTGGGACGGCCTGGTCTAACCATTTCTCTTCTTTAAGAAAGAAAGAAGGAGAAAAGTTATTCTCAAAATAAATATCAAGCAATCTTGATAGATAAAACAAGGAATCATAAAGAAAATAGGAGGAATCGGTACGAATACTCGAATTAAATCCTAAAGCACGACTCCTAAGAAAGACTTAGGACGATGATCCTTGTTATAATATTCCATTTTGTTCCGAAGTTTGGCTCTGATACCAAGCTGTGACGCCCCACCTCTATACCCACGCTAGCCAAGAACACTACGGAGTAATGTTGTCGACTAGCACGGAGAATAAGGCTGTTGAGGAGCGACCATCCGTGTAATTGCTTTGCGCGAGCATCGATATGTCAGATAGTATAACATGCATTTCTTTTCGAGAGGAAATCCGACATACCGACACAAACACAAAGCTACTACACAGTGGCTATAATATCTTCGGAAACAAATATAGAAATAAACATAACACAAATCAGTCACAGGCAATTCATATCACAAAGGCGGAAATAGATATGAATTTTACACATAAAAGTGTATATCAGAGTAGTGGTCAAAAGATCCACGATAATACAAAAGAATAGCAACACGTGCTATACAAAAGAATACAACTATGAGTCTATATCTCAAGTGTGTACAACAAAATAAACTACTAATCTAAGTAGTTTGCCCAAAAGTCAGAGTAATGAATCCCAGGGGAGAAGTCAAGCAGAAGCACCTGTAACATCTCGGTCTGACCCGAGTATTATTTCACAAGAAAATAATAAACGGATCAGTCTAGCTATAAATATCAGATGAAGTGATATATGATAAGAGATATGACATAAACACATAATAATCACAATGCCAAGCTGTGATAAATAAGTAACTGAAAATCAACAAGAGAATAATCAATATCACAATAATCTACTCAAGATAAAAAGGAATGTCATACTCCTAATTTCATTCACCAAGCCACAATAAATGACATATATATCAATGCCCATCGTAAAAGTTGGTGAAACATAAATTCCAGAAATCAACACACGAAATCCAGAAATCACAATAAAAAGGATGGCCAATCCCACAAACTGGACATCGACGCACCTAGAAAGACACGCCCCATGTACAGTCGAAATCGACACACCTAGAAAGATATGCCCCATGCTCTAGCATCGACGCGCCTAGAAAGATACGCCCCGTGCATAAATAAACATCGATGCACCTAGAAAGATACATCCCATGCATAAATAAACATCGATGCACCTAGAAAGATACACCCCATGTAATGTCTAACACCGATGCACCTAGAAAGATACACCCCATGCTAAGTCGAACATCGACGCACCTAGAAAGAAACGCCCCATGCATAGACGAACATCGACTCACCTAGAAAGATACGCCTCATGTCCCGACTTATTGAGTCGATTGCTCCACGAAGTAAATAAACATCGATGCACCTAGAAAGGTACACCCCATGCATAAATAAAGATTGAAGCACCTAAAAAGGTACGACCCATGTATAAACAAACATCGATGCACCTAGAAAGGTACACCCCATGCATAATAAAACATTGACGCACCTAAAAAGGTACGACCCATGTGAGAAATGAGATGAAGCTCAATAAAATGAGGAACAGTCCTCCACATAAACAAAGAGACATCGCACATTGCTAGTCTAAACCACAAAGATGATCGTCATGATCAACGAGAAGTGTCAATTACAATAAGCTAGTAAATATATGAGCTTAGCTTCATGTCCCATAACCACTAGCTTAACTTAAATATTTACGAACAAATTGTAGATCTCCACTAGAAAATTGTCACAAGAGATTCAATCGAACAAGTCCAAGAATTAACCGACGAAGCAAACGCAAGCGTTTCATACCACTTGTTTTACTAAGTCGTTTAATTAGATTTCTCATACGAGTGAGGTAAAGGTTTGTATATACTAATAGATTGGAAAAGCGGTTTTAGAAAACGAGCTTTGTAATAAAATAGTGTTGAAATCATTTGAAGAAAGAGTTTTGATATTTACTACTAGTATAGAAAACCTTTATATTTTAAAGTGACAAATCATAGAAGTGATTGTAGAAACAATCGGGCATAAAAATTCACATTCGAAGACGTGAATAAAATCCAAAGAAATCGATATAAAATCCATCAAAGTGGATATATCTAAAATTCCCAAAGAAAAGGACATCAAAGTCGATAGTAAATGACAACAACAAAAGGGAGACCACACGAATCGATTAAAGTTGGATATTCAAACGGATTAGCAAAATAGGCTAATCTGGCAAAAATCATCAGGTCGGTCGACCGGCTGCAGGGCTCGGTCGACCGGACCCTGTTCCACAAAAATCCTCGGGAAGCAGGTCGGTCGGCCGAACCACTGTAGTCGGTCGACCGGACCCTAAAACAGAAAGTGCTTATGCACTTAGAAGCAGGTCGGTCGACCGGACCAGGGGATCGGTCGGCCGAACCTGTATACTTGCACTTCCTACCCTATTTCAAAGGAGGTCCAAATCTCGACCAATTTGCAATCGCACGAGCAACGGCGCTAAGGGTTTATGTCAAACGACTACCCGGTCCTATAAGCTCCTCGATGCGTCACCAAAAACATGTTCAAACATCAAAGTTAGGATTTTTAACGAATTGAACTCAAAACACTAAAAATTGGAATATTCGCAAAAGCAATCCAAATCAAACTCAAATGCACATGAATAAGTGTTAGGAATTCATACCTAACAATAGAAGAGAAATATAAGCATGTGAGATTAAAAATCTCACCTTTGAACCCAAACAATAGAAGAAGAAGCTTGAAAGCAAGCTAAGATCAATTCCTCTTCAATAACAACTCAAGAAGCTTCAATCTAAGCTTAAAAGAAGAACATTCCCTAAGTTAGGTTTAGGAAATTTCTAAAATCAAAGAGAGAATGAATTGGAGAAGAAGAAGAGGAAGCTTACCAATGGGTTCTCATAGATTTTGGAGCAAGAACTTGGATTTTGCTATGGAACTAGGGCTTGGAGTTTTAATTTCCACTCCTCTCCACCATTGTTGCTAAAGCTTGAAGGGTTAGGAAAATAGAAAGGAACTAAATGAAGATGAGGGGGTTGGGACTGAATACATAAGTGGGGTTAATGGGCTTAGCCCAAACCAAAGCCCTAAGTGAAAAAGTGGCAAAAATCAACTTTCTCCAAACATATCGAAGCTTATACTCAAAAAGGTTGCAAACGTCATTTTGAACTCAATGGGGGTGGTCTCGAGCCTCAATTCGACTGTTTGCTCAAAGTAGCTTTTCGGACCAAAATCCGATGAACGGTGAAATATTTAAATAAAATATTTAAATATAAAATCAATAAATATGCGGGTTGTTACAGATAGTATAGGTGTTCTCTTGAGTTATGAGAGATTTTCCAGATGTCTTCCAGGAAGCCAAAGGTTTGTCCGAATTGGAGATTGAGTTCCATATCGACTCGGTTTCAGGAGCGATGCCGGTGGTTCAACCATTGTTGGAGGATGGCTCATAGAGAGAGAGTTTGGTGAAGCAACTCAGGACTTTATAGAGCTTTTATGGATCTGACGCACCGTATCTTCTGGGATGTGTTGATCATGTTTATGCTCGAGTGCATCGACGACATTCTCATCTACTTCTTATCAGAGTTATGCAGTGGAAGCGAGGTAGCAGCTGTTCTAGAGTGGAAGCAACTGCAGATTCCTACGGAAGTTCGCATTTTTTTGGATTAGAGGGTTTCTATAAGAAGTTCAAGCGGACCTATGAATGCGAAGAATTTTTTCATGATCTGAAGGCGAAGTTGTCAGGTGCACCTGTTCTGGCTATTCCAGATAAAAGAAGTAGGTCCAAAGTCTATTGATGCTTGTGAAGTAGAGTTTGTGTTCTGATTTTGGAGGTCTTGAGACGACCATCGTATTGAGTAGGATCCAGAAATTGGTTCTTGGTCCAGTTTTGTTTCATGAGGCATCTATGAAGGTTGAGCTGATCAGATAAGGATATAGGCAGCCTAGGATCGTCAAATGAGTTTTGTGGATAAGAGACGATGGAATTTTGAATTCAGATTTGGAAATATGGTTTTGTTGAGGTTTCTCCGATCAAGGAGCTATAAGATTTGGTAAGACTGGGAAGCTAGCTTTTATTAAATAAACATTTACATAAATTCACATTTGTATATATGTAAAGATTTAAAAGCTTATTAATAAAAAGATAAACATTTTATACATTTAAATATAATACATAAATATATATAAACTTAAATAGTTAAATTTTAAACATTTGTAAACATTTTAAGATGGTTTTTGACATTTGTAAGTAATTTAACACGTCTAAGATAAGTAATAACCATAATGACAAATGGCAATAATTTCTCATTGTTAATTAAAGCTTATGAATTATGAAATATTAAAGAAGAAATCTGGTTTTCATTTTTCAGTTCTAAACCTTTTCTTTCTTCTTCATCATTCAAAACCACAATAAAAACTGAAATCAAAATTTAAAGATATCAATAACAAAAAGCTTCAACATCAGTTTCAACTTCAACCTCTAACCTTTGCAATGCAAAGAATCATCTCAAATACAAGATGTAATTCAATCATCAGCTAGCTAACAGTAGTACATCAACCCAAGTAAATTCATAGCAGGCTAAGCAAATTCAATGATCAGCTTCGATAAAAAAATCAAAACAAAGTTCCAGGTTAAAACAATGAACAAAGCCTGTTCTCTTTTTAAATTTTTAGATGAGCAAATATTTATTTTAAAAACAGTTTTAGATATGTGAAAATATAAATGTTGTGATGGATTTTTGTAGAATTTGGTTTGCATATGTATATACATGTGAATGCATGTTTGAAATGAATAAAATGCCTGTACAAAGACTGTGCGTATAAATATAGGATCTCTGTTTATTTCCATGCTTCAAATTCATATTAAGAAAAAGAATTTTCATACCTCTCCCTGTGATCGAATCTAGGCTTCGGTCTTTAAATAGAAGTTGATTATAAGATTATAACTTTATTCTTAAAAATAATTTCAAAGGGTTATATTGAGAAATTATTTCAAATTGGGATTTTGCAGTAAAATACCAAATATATTTCAAAAATGAATAATCACAATTTAGTAATTTGATTTCAGAAACCAGTTAGTAATAGAAAATGATGAATTTTGATATAAAAATCTTAATTTTAGATAGGGAATTGTGGTGATAATCTGAAATGAACGAATTTGGGTATTTTGTCAATCACCGGTCGATGATGATTTGGAGGTCGGGATTGTTGTCGAAGATGGCCTAGGGGATGATGATCGTAGGAAAAATAAATGGAGATTTTTCTGGTGATTGTAGCGATCAGTCGGAGATGATTTAGGGTTATATCGACTGTTTGAGTCGTCGAGGAACTCGATGCGAATTCGTCGCCGAGGGGATGATGGAGTGGAACGCAAGGAGGGGAAGTTATTCGTCGGAATGTGACATGGCTTTGGGTGGATCGGCATATGATTCTGAGGTGGGAGGCGAGGACGATGGGTGCTTTCCGATCGAAGTTTGGGCTCCAGTTTTGATCGAA
The DNA here is from genome assembly GCA_030765085.1 of Allium cepa. NCBI lineage: Eukaryota > Viridiplantae > Streptophyta > Magnoliopsida > Asparagales > Amaryllidaceae > Allium > Allium cepa. Next base: position 449,171,081 of record CM060944.1, read on the forward strand.
ATGCGCAATCTCGATTCGTTGACGTTTCCGTCATTCTGGGTTATCGTGAGGGTCGGAGAGATTGTTGATGACTGGTCGACGATCAAAGGAAGGGTCGGACCGACGTGGAGTCATCTGCACATGCTCGGTGCACCTTTGAGTTTCTGGCAAAGTTATGTTTGGATAAGAAGATGATGCTTGGGTATATCTCGAGGTTGATGCATGTTTTTCTCGAAGTAGACGAGGTCCGAGAAAATATAGTGTTTGGAGCGGGCTTTTGTTTGATAATCTTGGGTTTCATAGAGGTAGGCTTAGGTTGATTTTGATTAAGTAACAAGTTTCAAAATTTAAAGGAAATCAAAAATTCTGGTTTTATCAAAAGTAAAGAAATTCAAGTTTTAAGTTTAAAGAAGAAAGAACAAAAATTTAAAAGCAAACAAAACAAGTTTTAAAAGTTAAAATATATATTAAGTTTCCAAAGTAAAGTGTTAAAAACAATTTTTAGATATTAAAAATTATTAAATAATTAGTTCAAAGTAAAAGTTATCCAAGTTTAAGGTGTTTTCAAATAAACTAAGTTTTCTAAAATAATAATTTGAACAAGGTTTTGAAACAGGTTTTCAAGTTTGAAATTTAAAATCAAATGTTTTAAATTTGTTTTGTTAAAAAATAAATTAGATTAATTGGGTAATTAATTCCTAATGGTTTCTAAAATAAAGTTAATGATGTAATGAAGTATTTAAATTAAGATAAAGAATTTACTTTTACTTAATAAAGGATGTAATTAATTAAGAATAATTAATTAATAAAGTTAATTTAAGATTAACCAATTAATTTAATTAATAAGGGTTGATTAATTAATATTTATAGTCAATGGATAATTACTTAGTATAAGGAATTAGTGAATAGTTAATGATTAATTAATTTAAAAATCATTAACTAGTAATTATGAGTTGTGTAATTATTGTAATAAAATAATTGGTTCAATTTATTAAGGATAGTTAACTACTTAATTAATTAAGGGTTAATTGATCTAAGTAATTAAAGGTAACTAATTAAAGAATAGTTAATTAATGGAAGTACTTAAAGGGATAAATTACTCGATGTAATTAACTAATTTGAGTTAATTAACCAGATTAATTAATTAAAGATAATCACTTGATGATTGATTTAATATAATTATTTAAGGTAATTAAAAAGTGTAATTACATAGTGTAAGTAATTAATGGGTAATTACTGGATGTAATTAATTAAAGGGGAATTACTTAATGAAAAATAATTAAAGAAAATTACTTAATAAAAGTAATTAAGAATTAATTACTTGGTGTAATTAATCAAAGGATTAATATAATTAATTAAGGAGTTAATTAATCAAGGTAAGTAATTACAGGATGGTTACTTACTCTTTATGATTAATTAAGGTTGATTAATGGAAGTGATTAATTAAAGTATAATTAACTAATGTAATTAATTAAGGATCAATGTAATTAATTATAGTTAATTAATTAATGAACGTAATTAGAGAAAATGATTAATAAATGTAATTAATTTAATTAAATAATATAATTAATTAATAATTAATTAATAAGTGTAATTAAAGGTTAATTACTGTAAATGGTTAAGGATAACTAATTTGTGTAATTAATTAAGGGTTAATTACTTAATGTAATCAGTGGATAATTAATCAAGGATGATTAATTAAGATGATAATTAATTAATTGGTTTGTAATTAATTAATGTTAAATAGGCAAGATTTAAAAGTAATTAAGTAATTAATTTAATTCGTTCGTGGTTAATTAAATTAATTAAGGATGGTATTGATGATTAATCATGCTTATGGATGATTGAATGATATTGAATGCCTTGAATTATGTGTTATCTCTGATATGTGATATGTGTTGCTTTGTGATATGAGATGCTTTGGTTGAATTGTGATAATATGGACTATCTATTTGATAATGTGAATTATCTATCTGTGTGAATATAGATAATAAATTGAATTGTTTAAACTTAAACAACTTGGACCTTAAAACAGCGTTTTGGATTTCGGTGAGACCGAGATTGGATTTCCAAATTTGGATATCCGAAAACCATATCGATCCAAATTAAACGATAGGTCGTGAACTCAAGTGAAGATGAAGACTTGAAGTGCAAGAACTATGTGTCATTAAAACTCTGAGGGTGATTCTAATACGAGTTTAACAGAAATATTACTTTTTGATTCGAGATGACGATTCAGAGTGCAAGGGCTATTGTCGTTAACTGTGAGGGTGATTCCAAAATGAGTGCAATGAGATAGTGCCTTTGGTTTCGTTCGAACCCGGAACAAACTTGTATGGATTGAATGCTTTCAAAACATCGTCAGGGGGACGATGAGAATTCTAAGATAGATGTGTTCTATAAAGGTAATTGCAGCCTCAAGCCTCATCAAATGGGAATGGCTAAAACAGGGGAGGTGCAGCAAGGCTAAGTGGGTCGCGCCCAAGTAGGCGAGATTTTCCCTTATCTAAAGGTCTTTTTTTTATTCGGCTTAGTATGCAGTTGGTTTGCGGCCAACCGTGGGGTTGTCTTGTTCTGGACTATCCAATAAGGGATGGTTCCGGCCTTGTGTTGCAAGGGATTTAGGATGGATCCTCGGTACGATGATCTAGGCCACGTACTGTGATGGGCGGTGCCCCAGTAGCCGTACCATTAATGGAAACCCATTCTTCATACGCGCCTTTACGGTTTTGATTGTATAACCCACTTTGTGGCTAGTATGCTGGAATTTAATCATGTAACAATTTCAACTATTTTCTATTTACTTGAAAACCCTAGACATTATTATAATATCAATGGATTTCCTATTAATGTTTTGGTTATCGTGAGGTAAAAACTTTTCCATGTTTATGTGTGGGAAGTCTTACGAGATGCCTTTTGTTTTCAAAGGTTTTTCAAAATTGAGCAACTTTAACTCGTTTACTCATACCAGACCTATGTCTGACCTGGAGTTTATTTTCTGTTTTTTTAAACTCTTGGGTACTCAAATTTTTACGAGTAGCCAAGGGATTCAGGTTTTCTTTGACGAGTTTTTGGAGGAGAATTGGAGCAGGAGGCTTCAGTGTGTAGATATATAGAGTTTCTGCTGTGTTGTATCTCTGTGATGATGTCTGTATTGTACTAGAGTTTAATAATAGACAGATCTTTATAACTGTCTAGTTTGTGATGTATAAGCTGTATAACTCTAATGTATATGATACTATATAATATCTTATGTGATGTAATATAATTTATTCATTCCACTGTGAGATTCTGATATTGTTTAGTTCCTCTTTTCTATCTTTTCTCTTTACTATCCCTTTCTTTCTTTATCATGATGCGTCTTTCTGTGGCCTGAAGGACGGGTCATTACACTTAGTAACCAAAATAAATTAAATAAATTAATCAACCCAAATACATATTTAAAATAAACTAGTAAGTAAAAATGTATATACGTATAATTATTTTATTTTATTCTTTCTTCAAATATATATATACACACACACACACATACATACATATATACTATTAAATAATCTATATATATTTAAAATATATTAAAACAAAACTGCCTTGATTTTACTTTACTGCTAAAATTTTTCTTTTCCAGTAAAAACAATATATAACTTTAATATAAAAAAAAAAAATTTAAAAAAAAAATACTATTATACCTCACTGCCTCAACAAGTTGTCGATCCTAGACATCATCTAGATCGCCACGCGACCTAGCCATTATCGAGAATCCACACGCGACAATCCAATCGCTACCTATGAGCTCGAGTGTGACCATGCCTTCACCCTCGAAATCAGCTGACTGTGAAACCCCCTGCGAGCCATCGATCCATCTCCACTGTGAGCACCCATCAATGTCATGGCCCAAAATCGAGCGAGCCCTATCGAACTCGACGATCCCACAACCTTCTTGAATCGCGATCGACTTCGATCGCGATATGGTTTTCGTGTTTTCCCTCATTTTTTCAACAAACACGACTCTGATTGATTTTGGAAATAACTCGATTTTGTTCAGTCGCCATTATTTTGATTTGAACAAGAAAAAGAAAGAAAATAAATCTTTGTTCGTTCGTTTTTTTCTTTTCATTTAAATAAAAAATTTATAAAATACACGACAAAGAAAATTAAAGGAAACCGACGTGTCTTAAAAACAGATGAGCACGTGTTTGAAATTCTTCAACGTGTCTTCAAAGGTCTGTTATAATATAAAATGCAAAAATATTATATTTTAAATTCAAATTCAAATTTAAATCGTCTCAATTCCTCCACTCACAATCTCGATCTCCAATCAAGGTGTGCCGCTAGGCGTTTATAATGTTAAACCCCTATTTCGAATGCAATGGAAAACGTTTCGAGTCCAAATTCAATCGTATGGAGAAGATAGCTTTCTGGGCCAGTTATTTATTCTAAATTTCGATATAAATTTCAGCGCGTTTATCAACCGTACGATCACACGACATCTCCGAATGCTACAAAATTGAAATCCGATAATAATACAATATTATGGATCCAATGGAACAAGTTTCGTTGAATTCCAAGACTGTGCCTCGGAAGGCTATTTTTAAATATCGATTTAAACGATAAATTCCAGAACTAAATAAAACACTTATAAATTCAATTTTAGAAATTCTGCTATCTTCCATATTATCACTATAAATTTTACAAGCCTTCAAATTATTTTTAACTGGCTTAAAACTGAAGATTCAATATTTTACCTAACTTCCAATAATTAAATTTAATAATTTAATTGCCAAATTCATAGCGATCTTTGAAATTCAAGTTAAACTAACATTCAAATATTAAAAATCAATTAAATATTTTCAATTTCAAATGTTCAAAATTACCGGGTCGTCACATTCTTCCCCTCTTAAAGAATTTCATCCTCGAAATTACTATTAAGAAGAATGATCCATAACCCGTTTATCATTTTCCCAAACCAACAGTTTCAACTTTCCAAAACAATTTTTTATTAAAGACACTATCATTCTTACTAACTTCCCAACCTTAATCATAAGTTCCAAACAATATTGTTTTCTTAATTAGTACAAATTTAAATTTAAATTTCAAATTATCTAAATTTTCCCAAAAATTTTCTAACCCCTAAAATTTTGAAAAAATGTCGTCGGCGTCTCCTTTACGTGGCTAGTTGGGTCGACTACAAAATGCCACAACAGACCCCCAGATTTGAAAAAGAAACAAAAAGCCAAGTGGCTAGACAAGAATATCATAAAATTTCATATAGAAATTTAAATACATACATTTTTGTCGTGCAACTAAAAAAATCCAATATCCTTTGCTTTTAAATCACCTGTATATCCTACTAGCAATAATGTCCAATTACAACATTCAAAAATCATTTTGCACATTTCTTTACAAAAGTTTCAATAGTCATTTGATTCAAGTCTGTACGATGTATATATATCATTCATATGCAATATCAAATTCGATCGCTCACTCGATCACACAATTTCACTTCCGAACTAGTATCGTCCACCCGACTCCCTAGTGCGGACTCAGATCTGGTTTCTTGATCAGAAACCGTCATTCTCCTTGCATAGTCGTAAACTATGATAGAGAATTTCCAGAATCAACCAAAAATCCATATCTAGAGTTCGCCGTCGTAAATCATGTGGAAAATTCCAACTCGAACCGGTATAACTACCTCCAAATTCTTTGCTCGAATCCGGATCAAATCGTTATGCGAATGAAACAATATACATACATCCAATGTATTTATTTCCAAATTAATTGTTAGCTATATCAATTCTCTTTTATTTTATTCACATTCATTTTGATTTTCACTCAATTATTCACAATTATCATCTTACACATCCTTATTAAACCTTCTTCATAATTTACTTAGTATATTCGCTCAATTCCAAATTTTACCTTAAGAATTCAACCATTCATTTCTTAAGTTCGATATAAGTATTTTATATACTTCTTATATTATTTCACTTCATCACTTCGGTTTATCTATATTCTTATTTAAATTTTTCATTTTAAATATTGAATTCCATTCATAACTAGTTTATATCCTTACTTAAATTAGTTTCGCCCACTAATTTATTTTCAATCAATTTCAATTCCATACTTGTGCAACCTACAAATTTAAATAAAGCATTTCATTTCCAAATTTAATTTCAATAAAAGTTTATTTCCAAACTCTTACTTCTTATAGTTCCTTTGGACAAATTAAACAATTTCACTTTATTAAACACCATTTTTACATTGATTCCAATATTAATATTCCATTCCAATTCTAGTTCTATTTACTTACAAATTTGAAATGGATTTCAACATTTTGTTTTCAATTTCATTTACATGAATTTCAATTTCATTTGAATCAATAACATTGTTTTATTTGACTCAAATCTTCTTTTATTCAAATTAATCCAAGTTAAATTCCGTTTCAATTCGAATTTTTCTAAGTTTTCAAACTTATACTTCACACTTATTTTATTTTAACTTTTTTTCAAGTTAGATTTTATTCTAACAATTTCAAATTTTATAAGTTACCAACTCAATTATATTCCCTAAATATTTTAAATGGGATTCCAGAGTCTTTCCATCGTTTCAAAATCTTTTTTGAAATCAATTCAAATTATCTTTTTGAGTTTTCAAAACCAAACCCAGTTTTGCAAACAACTCCCATTTAAAACAATTTGGCAGAAATTCCTCTTTTGGAAACTCGAAAATAAACATCGATGATGCTACAGTCATCACCGAAATTATTTTCCAGCGACCGAAAAGAGTTTAGTGCTTTTCCCTTCAAAAATACTTTCCATATATTTTTAAATCCAAATTCCACCAGATTTCAAATCCAATTCAAAAATATTTCCTAAAATAATTTTGCCATTATGTTTCCAAACCTTTGAAAATCATTTTCAAAATTCAAGGGAATTTAATTTTTTCACAAATTTCAAACTTCAAATCCTTTCAATTTATTTTCAAATGTTTCTATGAATTCTATTTCAAATTATAAATCACATTTACAATTTATATTTATAAATCCCATTTTTATATAAATTTATTTCTTAGCTTTATGATTTCAAATTTCTTATTCAATAATCAATGATAATTATTTAATATTATCACTTCCTGACAAACAAGCAATCATATATAACTATAATAATTTACAGATAATTATTTCTTTTTATATACGAAAATAGTTTGGGTAAAATTATTTCATTTACCCTATGAAATAATATTGTGTTGAATTGTTCTGTACAAGTGTTTAGAGATCCCTATTAGTAACGTTAATTACTCGTATTGACCAGAATCCATATCCCACTCAACAAACCAATCAACACAATATAAAACAATTTTACACTCACTAACAAATACGCGCTCATATCAATTATTACACTCAAACTCATTTTAGATTACTACCGACTCTATCTCTAATGAGTAATCCCCACCAAAGCCAAGGTTATCGCTTAACCAATTGCTCTGATACCAAATTGTAAACCTGATTTTTCAAATTTCGAAAATCGACATCAATACGTCCACTTTAACAAATGCCGAATAATCGAATGCCAGAAAACCGAACTGTTAGGGTTCAAGAAGAAGAAGATAGAAGAAGAAACAGAAACAATATCAGAATATCACATTTGCAACAGAACAAAATATAATAGATAAGTGAATAATCTTTAAACAAAAGAACTATATCTGTTTATACATTACAAAATCAGAGTATTACAACAACAAAACACGACAATAGGCATTTATGACGACTTGACTCAATGGAAACTGAATTTGCAGCAGCCCATACGCAGCAGATACAACATAACATAAGTGATACGTCTCGCCATCCAGCTTGCTACCTAATCTCTATAGCTTACTTTCCTGACTTCGCTCTAGAACAACTAATAACCTGACTCTAGGTTGCCCGTATGGAAAATTATGGGCGCCTAGAGTTTAGAAAGGGAACAATAAACTTCAGGTCAGCCATTGGACTGGTGTGAGATCTTAAAACAGTTATTGGCACAAAAGGAAAAGGAAAAGAAATCAATTGCTGCTTTTGGAAAATGAAACTACCATAAGGCCTCCAGGCACACACACAATGCAATCGCACACTTGGGGGAGATTTCTCTTTATGATAGTCAAACATGTTTGATACGCAAAATCTTTTTGATATTATCATTAGTGCATAGTGTGGAAAACATTTCTAAAGTATAATATTAATCTTAGCCAGCATAGGTACCACTATATTATGTCTGCTATAGCTACCATTTAAGAATGACATATTATACAACTGCAATCGTAAAGGACACATATTGGGTGGTTGGATTTTCAACAAATGGTCAAGGTTAAGGAACTTACTTCACCGAATGCGTACGCCTCTGGAGGGATGCCTTGAGAACCTAACCGGCTCTCTGCCAACACAAGGCCGGGTTACCTCTGTAACTAGGTAACTAATTGTCACGAGTATGCCACCCTCCAATCTAGACCGACCTTTTCCGAGGCGCCTCAACAACCAATAACCACATAAGAAAATAATCTGGGCTCTATAACAGAATACCACTTTTTATCCACACAAGTTAAATATCTAGGCTCCATACCCGATACCACTTTTTATCCAGAAGGAAATGTACATACCTTGAGAGGCACGACCCCCATAACCTTTCCGCATCCTTCATGTTTCGACCATTTTCGAGGTGTGAGGTACGATGAAGTCTCGTCCACAATGCTACGCTTTTCACAAAAGCCATGCTTCAAACAACAGATGGTCGACAATTAGCATGCCATATTACCAAATTGGGAATATACTACTAGTAACCATCGATTACATAACCTCTGAGCTCATACTTCTTAGAGAAGGGTGTTAAGTAAAGAGAATAAATTCTCCTCCTCCAACAGAAATGTATTTGACAGAAACTGGCTTTACATCTCAAAGTGTAACATCAGACATGCATCCATACAAGTCTGTTCCAGGTTCGAACAGAACCGAAGGCACTTCCTCCAATTTAGGAAAGAAGTCCTTGCAAATCCGGATATTCCCTAATCATGTCCCGACTCCCCATCACATAGGGTGATATAAATCTCTATACCGGAGCAGCTTGGTGTAGAGACATTCGACAGGTAATCCTTTCGTTTTCGAAAATACCCGGTCTTCAACACCATCTTCAAATGCAATCCCCTTTCGTCATAGAATTTATTCGGAATGGGTTTTATGACATAAAGTTTGCTCCCAGCTTAACCGAATAATGAGCGCTTATTTTGAAAACAAATTCAAGCGTCGTTTCAAAGGCCAATATTGATAGTCTGTTATTTAACTATCAAACAATATTCACAACAACCATCAAACCTCAATAATTTCCCAAATTGTTTATACTGATAGTAGGTTATCCAACTATCAAACAATATTCACAACAACCATCAAATTTAAATATTTTCCCCAAATTATTTATTTTCAAAATATCTTCGCATGATATATTTTCGCACTTCAACCTTTGAAAAAAAAATTCAAATCACTTTCCCTTTTTGCGGAATAAAATTCCAAATATTATTTATTTCCACTGAAAAAAATTTCCAAGTCCGAATGCGTCAAAATAATTTAAATCACTTATCCAAAAATATACTTAGAAACACATAAAATAAAAACTACTTTAAACACTTTGTTTAAAATATTAGTTATGAAATCTTTATACTAATATTTCACATAAAACTTAAGCCCAAACTAATTGTAAAAATTAAATTATTAGATAGAGTATAATTATTTAAATAACCATCTTCTAAATCAATTACTAGTTAAATCTTCAAAATAATCACCTCTATAATTATCTTGGTAAATATTTACTTTAAAAGAATTTAAAAAAAATTAAGAAAAAAATTTCTTCAAAACATTCTTTTAAAAACCAACTTTAGAACTTTTAATTTACATTAAAAAAACTACTTTGAAAACATACTCGACTTTCTAGGGAAAATACTCTTTCCATTTCAAAATAGTACATTTAAATCAGTTAATAAATCCTTCTTGATTTATTTCAATTCATATCTCACATTCATAAATTTACTTTCAACACTTTTAAAAATAAACCAATATTTAGTTTTTAAATTTTTTTACACATTCCTTTATAAATTCCCATCATGAATTTACATTTCCAAATATCACTGATATACAATTTTCAAATCAATTTCCAAAATTTACTTTCAAACTCCAAATCAATTTCCGAATTGATTTCCAAAAATTTGTTTTCAAATACCAAATCAATTTCCAAATTGATTTTCAAAATTTATTCCATTTAAAATTATTCCTTTACTTATCCAAATTTATTTCAAAAACCCTTAATCCAATATTCACACCGTCATTTAGATTTTAATATCCGAATTTTAAAATAAATTCTTCAACTTTAAAAAAAAATATTACTTAACCTCTAAAAATTCATTTATTTTCATTTATTAAAATCTTTTCCCCATACTTGCATATTTATTCAATAGGATTTCAAAATTAACCTTTTCCCTTTTCAAATTTCTTCTTTTAAATTTATCTAAATCTCTAAAATTAATTCACAGAAAATCTTCTACTTTAATTTCCAAAAATCCAATTGTATATATTCTGGTATTTTAAAATACTAGAATATATTTGGCCAAACCATAGCCTTCAATAAATTTCAATCACCAATATAATCATTCATAGATTATCAATAATCACATCACAACATATATAAAATAAATTTAACAATTTGAGGAATTCAGTTAAATCCCTCCAACCTGTTTCCCTGCATCCACAGATGTTAGCACAATATAAAATACCAATTCCACTTCGAGGTGTAATATCGCGGTATATGGGATTATATCATATCATCTGCTATTATGTGGCGCATATGGTCTCATCTGCTATATAATGCAGGAAATCAATCACTCCAATATATATATAGACTATCATATATACTAGCACAACCAAACAATCAATCAATAAATTTAAATTCTTATATTTTCAATTGAGTGAGAAGATCTCACAATCACATTTAACTATGCACGCTACCTATTTTCACTCCAACTTGATTTCACGGTTTTTGAACCTTATAACAAACATTATAAGGTTTTATTAATACTTGTATTAGTCTAATAAATTAATTTTCCTGTTTGTTGAGTTTAATTACCCAATAGTTTTATTTTTAACTAGTGATTTAAATTTAAACTAATAATTTAATTAAATAGATTTCTTTTAAAAATTCTTAGTAACCAAAATAAATTAAATAAATTAATCAAGCCAAATACATATTTAAACTAAACTAGTAAGTAAAAATGTATACACGTGTACTTATTTTATTTTATTCTTTGTTCAAAAATATATTATATATATAAACTATTAAAATAATCTATATAGATTTAAAATCTATTTTTGTATAAACTCAAACGTTCAAAATTCCTATATATATATATATATATATATATATATTCTCTAAATATATATTAAAACAAAACTCCCTTGAATTTACTTTACTGCTAAAAAATTTCTTTTCCAGTAAAAACAATATATAACTTTAATATGCACAAAATAAAATTAAAAAAATACTATTATACCTTACTGCCTCAACAAATTTCCGATCCTAGCCATCATCCAGATCACCGCGCGACCTAGTCATTATCAAGAATCCATGCGCGACAATCCAATCGCTACTCACGAGCTCGAGTGTGACCATGAATTCACCCTCGAAATCAGCTGACCGTGAAAGCCCCCTGCACACCATTGATCCCTCTCCACCTTGAGCACCCATCAATGTCATGGTCCAAAATCGAGCGAGCCCCATCGAACTCGACGATCCCACAACCTCCTTAAAAAAGGCGATCGACTTCGATCGCGATATGGTTTCATGTTTTCCCCTATTTTTTTATTAACGAATGCAACTTTGATCGATTTTGCGAATAACTCGATTTTGTTCAGTCCCTTTATTTTGATTTGAACGAGAAAAAGAAAGAAAAAACCATCGTTCGTTCATTTTTTTCTTTTCATTTGTATAATTTTTTTATAAAATAAACGACAAAGGAAATTAAAGGAAAACGACAGGTGTTATAAACAGGTGAACACGTGTTTGAAATTCTTTAATGTGTCTTCAAAGGTCTATTATAATATTAAATGCAAAAATATTATATTTTAAATTCAAAATCAAATTTAAATTAACTCGATTCCACAACTCACAATCTCGATCTCCAATCGAGGCATGCCACTAGGCGTTTATAATGTTAAACTTTTATTCCGAACGCAATGGAAATAGTTTTGAGTCTAAATTCGATTGTATGGAGAAGATAGCTTTTTGGACCAGTTATTTGATTTAAATTTCGATATAAATTTCAGCGCGTTTATCAACCGTATGGTCACACGACAACTCCGTATGCTACGAAAATTGAAATCCGATAATAATACAAAATTACGGATCCAATGGAACTTGTTTCGTTGAATTCCAAGACTGTGCGTCGGAAGGCTATTTTTAAATATTGATTTAAATGATAAATTTCAAAACTGAACAAAACACTCTTAAATTCAATTTTAGAAATTCTACTATCTCCAATATTATCACTTTAAACTTTACAAGCCTTCAAATTACTTTTAACCGGCCTAAAACTGAAGATTCAATATTTTACCCAACTTCCAATAGTTAAATTTAATAATTTAAGTGCCAAATTCATAGTGATCTTTGAAATTCAAGTAAAACTAACATTCGAATATTCAAAATCAATTAAATATATTCAAGTTCAAATGTTCAAAATTTTCGGTTCGTCGTAATATTAATAAAATTTCAAAATAGTTTAAAACATATTATATATATTAGTTAATTCAAATTTTTATTAAATTTTATCGTATTAAATTTCTATTATATTAAATTTTTATTTGAAATCTTAATTGTATAATTTAATAATAATAAAGTTATAAGTAAAATTGTATAATTTATATTTTAAAACATAACTTATAATTTTAAAATTTCTAAAACGTATAATTTTAAAATCTAAATTTTACGAAAATAAATAATCTTTATATTATATTTAAAAATCAATATTTATTAAAATTCATCTATTTCCTTTCAAACATTGGAAATCATTTTCCAAAATAGACCAACGGTGCTCGTATATATTTATATATCCTATAGTCGAGTGATACAAATATTTTTCATTTCAATCTGTAATTTAAATTTAATATTTACGGGTATATATCATTCAACTCGAAATCCTAAGATTTCAAAATCAATGAAAATCGCTTGGGTTTATCATTTCAACCCATAACGATTTTCCCATAATCTATATGACCATTTGGGTATGTATAATTTCAACCCATAGAGAATTCTAAACTAACAGGGAACTTACAGAGTGAGAGCAATAGAATAATAATATAAAATATCAACACATGCATATATCATAATTAACAAATTAGATGTCATATATATAACAGATTTTGGCGTCATATGTCATAAGTACACAATTGCATGTAATGGCATATCATATTTAACAACTAAATAAGTAACAATTCAAATTTAACAACATTTTTCAATCGTCATTTCATGTAAATTAAATTTACTAGATATAAGAATGTTAATCATGAGTGATTGTGCACCTTTCGAGACTATATGAACATGAGAAATGAACACGACAAGCTACGAATTGAATCACAAACTAGACAATTGATCAATCCAAATGATAATTTTCAAAGCAAAGCTAGGTGAGCTGATGCAGCGTATAATGAGATAAGTCGTCCCAACTTCTTAAGTCGCTTGGACGATAGCTCAGTGGGTTTAGGTCGCTCGGTTGCTTTGAGTCGCGAACGACCTAACGTGTTACGACTTAGTAGTGAGTCGCGATCTAGCATGCAACGCACAGTGGCAAAGTTAATACCTTAAGTCGCTCAGGACCTATTAATGAGTTACGACCTAACTCTAACGTGCTACGACCTAGGCGAGACATTCCGTATTCTAACATGCCATTTCCTTTGAGTCGCGAAGCCTAAGCCGCGGATTCCTATAGGTCGCTCAAGTTATACCGTATGCTTAAGTCGCCGCGTCTTGGTTGATTTGAAGATGTGTTATCTCTTATATCGCTGTCGTTAAGTCGCCAAGTGTTAGATCGCGTGATACTGTATCTTGTATTCTTAGGTCATTATGATGTAATTAGTTGGATCGCATGCATGTTGTATATATTGTTATGTCGTGTATTGTTAATTCGTTTAGTTTTAGGTCATTTGAATTTTAAGTCGTAGGTCGCATGAATGTTAGGTCGGCCTGCTGTGTTGAGTTGAGTGAGTTGTAAACTTCTATAAATACCGGTGTCGTGTCACTTGTAATCTAGGTTGATTTTGAATAAACTTTTGTTTGAGTGCTTTGTGCCTCTTTAAAATCAGAAGTTGAGCATTGTCTCCTTTCTCCATTTTCGGTTATTCGAGTGCGCTCGAATCAACGGATTTGAAGCCGATTCACGGAATCTCGCATGCGAGATCAACGTAGAAGAATTGTAGATCTTTCAATACGGTATCGTGCACGATCAACGTGTTGGAGATAGCTAGAATTCGGTATCTCTTGAGATCAACGGATTTGGGCATTTATCCTTGCGTATCTTTAATCCATCAATCCATATTTGCATCTTTCCATCATTGTTTGTTCGTTGTGCATCATTGATCACAACTTGAAGTTATCCGCTGCGTCAATTTGGTATCAGAGCTAGACTTAGCCAATCATAGCTAAGCCAAGCCTATTGGGAGAAGATTTGAAGTGTTGAAGTGTTGGAGTTTGAGCTGAGTTTAAATTTTGGATCAAGGCCGAGAGTTACAAGCCGAGCCGAGCTAAGTGCATGCCGAGTGAAGTCAAGTTCAGATTTGAGTTAAAGTTGTGCTAGTTGAATTGTGTTTGGATTTGTAGAAGATTTGACAATGCCTCCGAGACGTGCTAATCGATTTCAAAATGTTGAAGATGTGAATCGTAGACAAGAAGCTGAGCAAATGGAACAACGTATCAATGAAAAGTTTGATGAAGGTATTGGAAAGTTAGAGAAATTGATGAATGATTTGAATCAAAGTCAAAGGAGAAGGTCACCAATCTCGAACCATGGAGGAAACATAGTTTCGCCATCGATTGCGGAAGCGAAGAGGGTGTCACCACAATCTTGTCGAGATAGAAGAGAATCACCAGTTTCAATGAGACGAGAATACCATGAGTACAGAAACGAAGAAAGAAGAACTCCACGTGAGTTTGGAGATGAACCATATCGTGATGCTGAAAGACATAATAGAAGAGATATGCATGATCGTAGAGATGTTGATGGTCGAGATTGTTGAATATGCGATTATATGATTTTGTTTGATGATAATAAAAATATATATATTCGTGCAAATGTATTTGGTAATGTACTATTTCATTTTTCATAGATTAAATAAATATTTGCTGATAAAATTAAATAAGACAGAATTTGAGTTCAAACAGAAATTTTATTCAAACAATATTTATTAAAATTTTGAATAGTACAAATTCAAGCTCTCACTGTTCACTATACAATTTCAATTACAATACAATTTCTGATTACATCTGACGCAGCGGATTAATCAAAAATAAACTTCAATCGGTGAAAGTAGCAATCGGTGGATTGATGAACACCAAAATGCCCAAATTCATTGATCTGAAGATACCGAATTCTAGCTACCTCAAACACATTGATAGCGCACTATACCGTGTTCAAAGATCTACGATTCTTCGTACGCTGATCTAGCGCACTAGATACCGTGAATCGGCTTCTACGATCGTTGAATCGAGCGCACTCGATTAACCGCAAGAGGAGATAGGAGATTACACTCAACTACCAATTTAAGAAGAAAGCACACAGCAATCAACAAGAAATTTTATTCCAAAAATCAACCCCTTCAAATGTACAACTCACTCGCTATTTATAGAGTTTTGACCCTGACCTTTAAGTCGCATACGACTTACGACTTAACTAAGCCGCTGCCGACTCATCACCATAGTATATATACATGACTCATGGTAACTACATTACAACATACTCACCAGACCGACTTACGACTCAACACATGCACAACACAGCACAACTCTTAGGTCGTATACGACTTACGACATAAGAAGTAACGACTCAAAGAAAAACAAAAAGGTTACAACACAACATCACGCAAGCGACTTAAGAACAATGACCCTGGACGACTTACGACTTAAGACAGTCACGACTTAACCCTTCAGCACAAAGGCTTAACGACTCATGGATCAAGCGAATCATCTCATATCACCACTCAAGGTCCAACGACCTAAATCTGAGCGACTCATTTCCAATGACTTATCTCCGAACGATTCATCTCACTGCGGCTAATCTCCGAACGACTTATCTAAGTCGTAACCTTCCTTCGACTCAAGGTCATTGATAGCTGGAACTTTCCCCTGCTTCATGTTAAGTCGTAGACGACTTATGGATGAGTCGTTGAGTCGTGTACGACTCATCACACTCGAACACCTCAAACTCCTGTTAAGTCGTAACTCCTTCTCTTCATTCCTGTTAAGTCGTAGACGACTCATGTCATCACCTTCTGATCTGTTAAGTCATGAACGACTCATGCCGCTGCTCTTAACTCGTGCACGACTCATCAAACTCGAACGATTCAGGTTCCCACTAAGTCGTAGCTTCTTTCCCTTAAGTCGTGGATGACTTAGCTCTGCTTCCTTAAGTCATGGACGACTTATTCCTTTGACCTGAGCTGCATCAACATTCTACCTAAAGGAAACATTCTAACCCCTAAATTCCACTAGCCTATCAGATACCTTTAAAATATCTTTTTCTGTTGAAAACAGAACGCTAAATTCCACAGTCAACTTAAAAAGATGAAGTTTGTTTTTAAATTCATGTTTTCAAATATGCATTCCGATTACAAAACTGTTTCATTGATTAATATGTTTGATATTTGTTTCATTTCAATGATGATTAGTTCCGGTTGTTACAGAGGCAACGGATTTTAATTTAATCTAAATTATATTTTATAAATCTCAATCTATTCCAACAAACATATTTTTGCTTACACAAAAGTTTCTAGCTGAAACCATTCAAGTGATAAAGAATTTTCTACTTAAGAATATCTTAATTTTACAAGCAAATTAGATCTGCAGCTACATAAATACATATTGATATATATTCACATATAACATTCATCAATAGGCAACCATCACAACATATTTTTCTACTAATTTATATGTACAGAGATCACAGGCTTCTTGCATGATGAAGTTACTCAATTCTTTTCTTTTTTAAACAAAAAATAGAACAATTATATCTATAACAGATTTTGACTTATATTTTTTTTTTGAATTAGGATCTGAGTTCTGTAGATCATGTTTAGCTTTAGTTTATAAAGAAAAAAAATGTTTTTAGAACAGAAAAGCTTGCTCACATTTTTTTTTAAGTTGAAGATGCAGAGACAAACTTAGGTGCAGATTTCAGGACCCTGCATATTGAAGCTGCATTTTGAAATTGAAGTTGCTTTTCTAGTTGATGAAGATTGCATGCAGACTCCATTCTCAAATGCACAGATTTGAAGCTGTTCTTCAATATGAAGTTGAGATTTTGAAGAGAAAGACTGCAGATTTGATTTGTAGTTTGTTATTTGCAGATTTGAAGAAACTGATTTATATTTTGATTCTTGAATCATGAGTTAGAAATTGGATTTTGGATTTTCAGATTTTCTTTTGATTTTCAGATTTACTGAAATCTGGTTTTCAGGTTTTCATTTTTGAAGAGAATGTGTTTTAACCCAAATGCTTTTGTTATATTCTATTGTAAATAAAATTAAATTTCAAAAATAAACAACATGCCACTTGTTATGTTATCATGTTAAATGTTTTACAAGTGTTCACTTATGTTTTAAGATTTTAACACATATGCAATTCAATTATTAAAAACAATTTCTCAATTTATAAATGTATTTGAATTATCTTAAAACCATCTCTAATTTATTTTAAAATGTTTCTAAATGTTTAATTAACATTAATCTTTAAATAAATACATATAAACTTCTTTATAAAACTATACATTTACATTTTAATGTTTGTTTATTTATTTTTAAAATAATATTCTTTATGAAACTAAATTCCAAAAGAAAAGAAGTGTTGAATTAAATTTTATTCAAGAGTTTAAATCAAATTTTATACTTTAACAAAAATGAATTAAATCTTATTTCAAAGAAAAGCAATTTCCTTTAAAATAAAACAAAACAAAATTTTATTATAAAACAAAATTTAAACTATGTTTATTCTTATAAACAAAATAAATGCTCACTTATATTTCTATAAAAGTATAAGAAAGATTTTTTCTTAAAAACAAACCCTTTGAAAAGTTTACAATACTAATTTAAATCAAATTAAATCAATTTACAAATTATACATTTATATACTAATTAGAAAATATCCTTTATTAAATATAAATTAAAATTAAAACCAAATCCTCTATTTACAATGTATAAACATTTATACATCATAAATAAAATATTTTTAAATCAGTTTAGAAAGATAATTTATTACTTAAATATTTTTAACTTTGAAAAGAATATCATTTAACAAACTAAATAATTATTAATTTTCAAAAGAGAATTCCTGTTTGAATTAATTTATTAAATCGATATTTCACATTTTAAAATAATTATTAGAGAAATTATTAAATAATTATTGCCTAAATTCCCGGGACATCACATTCCTCCCCCCTTAAAAGAATTTCATCCCCGAAATTTAAAAGCAAAGGTAATTTAATAATCCCATACAGATTTTAAATTTAAAAATAACAAACATATACTAGCAACCAAATACTACCAACCATAGCAACCAATTTAAACAAACAATTCTAATTATCCAGACAAAATTCTGGATAAGATTCCCTAGAGTATCCCAGGTTTAACACCGGGACACTCGCCCTACAGAATCTAAACTAACTACACCACTCAGATCTAGAGCTCCTATATATCTAGATCTACAAATCTTAACAGAATACAGGATTACAGACAGGTCCTGATCAACTTCTAAATCTCACAGAACTACTGATTCTAAAACCAGAGATAAACCATACACTTATTCCCTCAGAGATACGTGAAAACAAAACAAATTCCAGCCATCCGAACTGGAAATTCAATCCTGTAGACCAAACACTTAACCCTTAAGAGAAAACAGAAAGATCCAATACTCGTATCCACAAATCTCACATATCGATCCTGAGCTGCCTTTAACTCCTAGGTCAATCAAAATCCACCACACAAACTCTACTGCAGAATCATCAGAAGATTCCAAACATACAACCCTATCCGGAAAACAAACAGATACAAAACAATCAAGTCTCCAGATCCAAAATGAATTTCCTGTAGAAATCCTTTGATCCAAAACAAAACTCAAATTCTGGAATAGCTGCCACCATGCTCCCACTGCACAACTCTGATTCGAGAATGCTGTTGATGAACACAAGTATAAACTTGATCAACTTATCCCGGAATATTGTTCATCAAATTCCATAAATCTCAGTGACCTATCCGATTCGGCCACAAATATCACAGCAAAAATTCAACCAGAAACCAGATCCGATAAATCCTGTCAACTTATACAGATCACACTCAAAGAATCTCCTACAATGCTGAACCACCGGTAAAGCTCCAAGAATCAAGTCGGAACAGAACTCAATCTCTTGATGCGGATGAAAATCTTAATTCCTTCGAAGATATCCAGAAAATACCAAACCACTTTGATAACTCAAACATCCTCTATAGATGCTTCAATCCAAACAAAGATTACTCAGAGAACTTCCGAACCATCGCAAGTCACTTTCGCGATTCCACATAGTTCAGATCCAAAGAAATCATTCTCTCATCAACAATCAGAACAGCTAAAGCCTTCAAAACAAATAAGAACTAGTGGTCTACCTCCAACCACAAACATCACACCCAAATGGCCTTCCAGAAGAAATGGACAAGCTCCACCATCTGCCCGGACTACTGACAGAAGAATCACAGAGATTTCTGAATCATCGAAGAACAAGCCACTCACTGCTGCTACTGTAACAACCCGCATATTTATCGATTTTATATTTAAATGTTTTATTTAAATATTTTATCGTTAGTCGGATTTTAGTCCGAAAAGCTACTTTTTGCATACGGTCGAATTAGGACTCGGGACCACTCCCATTGAGTTTAAAATGCCGTTTGCGACCTTTTTGAGTATAAGCTTCGATATGTTTGGAGAAAGTTGATTTTTTGCTACTTTCCACTTTGGGTTTGGTTTTGGGCTCAGCCCTATGTTTCACTTATGCTCAAATCTGAGCCACTCTTTCCCATTCACCCTCATTCTCTTCTCATTTCAGTTTTAGGGCATTAATGGTGGGAGAGATTGGAAATTAAAACTCCAAAACCCTAGTTCCTTTTGCAAATCAAATTCCTAGCTCCAAACTCAAGAAGAACCCCTTTGGTAAGCTTCTCTTCTTCTTCTCCAACTTATTCTCTTACCAATTTCAGAAATTCCTAAACCTAATCTTGGGAATGTTCTTGTTTTCAGCTTAGATTCAAGCTCATTTAGTTTGTGTTGAAGAGAGGTTGATTCTCCATTTGCTTTCAAGCTTCTTCTTGTTCGATTTTGTGAAAAGGTGAGATTTTTAATCTCACATCTAAGTCTATGAATTATCTTTGATTGTTAGGTATGAATTCCTAACACTTATTCTTGTGTAATTGTTTTGGATTTGGATTGCCTTTGAGAATAATCAAATTTTAGTGTTTGAAAGCCATATCCTTTAAAAAAATCATAGCTTTGAGGATCAAATGTGTTTTTGGTGATGCATCGAGGAGCTTATAGGGCCGAGTAGTCGATTGGCATAATCCCCTTGCGCCGTTGCTCGAGAGAATGCAATTTGGTCAAGATTGAACCTCATTTGTAATAGACAGGGAAGAGGCTGGAAACAGGTTCGGCCGACCGACCCCCTGGTCCGGTCGACCGACCAACTTCCAAGTGCATAAGCACTTTCTGTTTAAGGTTCGGTCGACTGAATACAGTGAAGTCGGTCGACCGACCTGCTGTCCCGAGAAGTTTTCTAAACAGGGTTCGGTCGACCGAGCACTGTATGCCGGCCGACCGACCTGATGATTTTTGCCTACTTGGCCTTGTTGCTTGAATTTCCAACTTAAATCGATTCGTGTTGTTTCCTATTTATTGTTATCAATTATTATGACTTTGATGACTCCTTTTTAGGGATTTTTGAATATCCATTTCGATGGAGTCTTTATCGGTTTCGTTGGATTTTTATTCACATCTTCGTGTGTGAATTTTAGTGATTGATTGTTCCTACAATCTTCTTTGTGTTTTGTCACTTTAAAAATATAAAGGTTTTCTATACAGTAGTAAATATCAAAACTCTTTCCTCAAACGATTTCAATAATATTTTAATACCAAATTCGTTTATAAAACCGCTTTCCAATCTATTAGTATATACAAACCTTTACCTCACTCGTATGAGAAATCTAATTAAACGACTTAGTAAAACAAGTGGTATGAAAGGCTTGCATTCACTTTGTTTGTTAATTCTTGGACTTGTTCGATTGAATCTCTTGTCACAATTTTCTAGTGGAAATCTACAGTTTGTTCGTAAATATTTAAGTTAAGCAAGTGGTTATGGGACATGAAGCTAAACTCATATATTTACTAGCTTAGTGTAATTGACACTTCTTGATGATCATGACGATCATTTTTGTGATTTAGACTAGCAATGTGCGATGTCTCTTTGTCTGCGAGGGAGACTAAACCCCGTTTTGTGGAGTTTCGACTCAAATTGGTGGGGTAGCAACCCACGGTCTTCGGACCATTCGTGTGTCAGGTCTTTGGACCATTCGTGTGTCAAATTAATGGCTAGCTACCATGAGATAGCTTCTCGTTCGTGTGTTACAGCTGTTGGTGAGTTTTCATGCTCCCCTTCATGTGATAGGCCTCCCCCCTTATTTTGTGTGATTTATGGATTTCGTGTGTCGAATTCTGGAATTTTGTGCTTCACCTATTTTTGTGATTTCTATTGATATGATTTATCAATTCTTGTGCATAGGTGAAATCGTGTGTCATTGACTGGATTTCTTGTGTTGATTTCTGGAATTTATGTTTCACCAACTTTGTGATTTCTATTGATATGATTTATCAATTCTTGTGTATAGGTGAATTTGTGTGTCATTGACTTTTGTGATTGACTTTGATATAATCGTCAATATATGTGGTTTGATGAACGAAATATGGAGTATGACATTTCCTTTGATTCTTGTGTAGATTTTGTGACATTGAATAATCCCTTGATGATTTTCAACTGCTTATATATATCACAGCTTGGCATTGTGATTATTATGTGTTTAGTCATATCTCTTATTCTATATCGTTTCATCTGATATTTATAGTTAGACTGATCCGTTTATTATTTTCTTATTAAATAATACTCGGGTCAGATCGAGATGTTACAGGTGCTTCTGCTTGACCTCTCTCTTGGGATTGATTCCTCTGACTTTTGGTTAACTACTTAGATTAGTAGTTTTTGTTGTATACATTTGAGATAAAGACTCCATAATGTATACTTATTCTTTTGTGTAGTTCATGTAACTATTCTTTTGTGATATTGTGGATCTTTTTAGACCACTACTCTGATGAACACTTTCATGTGTTATATTCATATCTATTTCCACCCTTGTGATATGAATTGTCTGTGACTGATTATGTTATGTTTACTTCTATATTTGTTTTCGAAGATATTATAGCCACTGTGTAGTAGTTTTGAGTTTGTGTCGGTATGTCGGGTTTCCCTATTGATAAAGAATTGCATGTTATACTATCTGACATATGGATGCTCGCGCAAAGAAATTACACGGATGGTCGCTCCTCAACAGCCTTATCCTCCGTGCTAGTTGACAGCATTCACCGTAATGTTCTTGGCTAGCGTGGGTATAGAGGTGGGGCGTCACAGCTTGGTATCAGAGCCAAATTTCGGAACAATGTAGAATAATTTAACAAGGATCATCGTCCTAAGTCCATCTTAGGAGTCGTGCTTTAGGATTTAATTCGGGTCTTCGTACTGTCCTATCCTATTTTCTTTTATGATTCCTTGTTTTGTCTATCAAGATTGCTTGATATTCAATTTGGTGAATAACCTTTTTCTTCTTCTTCTTTCTTTCTAAGGAAAAGAAATGTCTAGACCTGACCGCCCCAGAGCCGTGCCATCTAGCACTCCGCCCCAGGACGGAGTTTTTATGACTGCTCAACAGCTTCTTGATTTAGTGACAAATGCTCAAGCAGCTGGAGCTAACCCGGAACCTACTCACCCAAAGTCGGGATTTGCACGCTTGTGCAGCGATTTCACTAATTTTGGTGGGGAGCCATTCAAAGGTTCTGAAACTGTTATTGAAGTACAAGCTTGGCTAAGGTCATGGGATCGAATTTTTTCTCGCATGAATCTTATTGACCTTCACCGAGTTCAGGTGGCCTCTAGTATGCTCCGAGAAAGAGCATTGGACTGGTACAAGCTTCTTATTTCTGAGATTAATGAAGCGGATCTCACCTGGGAGCAATTCCGTGAACGCTTCGAATTAAAATTCGTGCCAGAAGCTGAGAAAGTGACGCTGGCTCGTCGTTTCATTGACGTTGTTCAAGGCGATTCTTCCGTGACGGACTACGTTACTTCTTTTGAATCACTTTCCAAATATGGGGTTGAATACATCAACTACCCTCTGAAGAAGAATCAGAGATTCGTCTATGGCTTAAGCAGAAGTCTTAAGAAGCCATTACTTCTAAAATTAGAAGTTTCTTTCGACCAACTCGTAGATATCGCTCTTCGTCTTGAAGAGGCGGATAGGGAGGGTGATGTTGAAGTGGAGGGAGCTAAACCAAACTTCAACAACAAGAAAAGGCCAAACAAATTCAAAGGCCCCTATCCTAATAAGAAAGGGAGGCAAGCTACTCCTGCTGAAAAGACCTTTTCCTCTACTCAAGGGAAATGCTATAATTGTGGTTCGAAAGACCATTTTGCGAACAAGTGTTCAAAGCCCCGTTGTAACGACCTGATAAATTTATGATATTTTTATAAATTTAATTTATATGTTTGCTAATTTAATCCAGTATAAAATTAAAGTCTTAGGATTTTAAAAGGATGAATGTAGGAGTTAGATAGTAACTGTAATTACAGGTAGAGATTTAAAAGGTTATATGACATAGATTTGAAAATAACTGAAAGTTGTGTTGTAGTTATAAGTCTTAATTTGTTGGTTTAATGGTATTAATGTAACAATAACTGAATTGGATTACATACACACAAACATTTGAAAAATTTATTAGGTGGACTAAATTGGTTAAAGTTCATAAGTTGTGCATTTCAATTTAGTAGAAATTCTAAACGATAAATGAAGATTTCAATAAACGCTAAATTAAAACTATGTAAAATGGTGACTTAAGGCCTAGTTATAGGAATTGGAATATAATCCAAAATTTAATTAATGATAGTAACGTAGTATTAGCTAATAAATAGATTTCAATGCAGTAACCAAATGAAAGGAATAGGAATGAATATATATATTGAATAGGAATGAATATATATATTGGTTTGAAATGAAATAAAAATGTGTCACATTTAGATGGAGTAAAATTTAAGAAACCTATAAATGTGGAATCAGTAAACATTTGTAAAAAATATTGCCTAGAATAAAATTCATTTAATATAAGAATTCAAAGGTGGAAGATTTACATTTGGATTGAAAGGTATAATTAATTGAATTGGTGATTTGGGAATTTAATCCAAGGGTTACTCTAAAAATAAATACGGATAAAAAGAGGTTAAACTAAGGAGGGGCATTAATTGATTTTAAGGCTTATTTAATACGTTAATAGGCAAGACTCCGCATTCATACATTTATACAAAGCTAAATAGAAGCACAAGTGTGATATAATGTAAATAGATGGATATCAACCTTTATTTATATGTTAATGGGATTTAATTTCTATTGTATAAAAACCGCAATTTAATGAAGATTGAAATAGCTAATTCATACGTTAGTTGATTTAGCTGGAATATGAAGATATTTAATGGAATAGTGAAATCAAATGGGAATGGGTTTCCATTGTTCATTTGAATTCACATTCATCATAAAAACTTATTTGAAAACCAAAGGAATAATAAAGGAATCAAGACTTAATTAGTAATTTGGATTTAAGACATGGCAATTTGGATTTATTGCAACATTTAATACCATAGAATTTAGTAAAGCTTATTCAAATTTTAGTTGACCATTTGTGATATAACTTTTTGAAAACAAGACTTTATTTATGAATTGAGTATTTGATTCAACGAATGGTAATTACTTCATTTAAAAATGGAATTTAACGTAAATTAGTACGTTATTAAAGTTAAATGAAAGCTGTAAACATTTGACTTAGAGAACAATTGAGTGAAATCTTAACTAATGTAAACTTCATCATATTGACATCCATAACTGTGAATCATAGGAAGAAGGTAAATAAATGAACTTAACCAAACTATTTATGTTGAATATTGAAAATTTGAATAAATAAATAGTTAAGAAAATTAAGGGAATGGGAATAAAAATTTATTTATAATTTGGAATTTTAATTACGGTGAAAAGGGTTAACTGCAATTAAAAGTAAGTTGAGATGGAAATCAAGTTATTTATTTAATTTGGTTTAAGATGAGAGTGTATAAGTATAAGATTAGGTAATTTGTGAGAATAAATTTATAATTCCCAATTAATAAGAAAGTGCAGAAATTAAAATTGCAAATTTATATACCTATAAATTTTTATTCACATCCAAGCTTGTTAAATTTATTGGGATTAATTGAACTATCTAAGTAATGAAATTTGGCCAATAATAGGAGTTGAAACATAAAAATTGATTTTTTATGATTTATTTAATTGATTTAATAATATTAAAAATAGCCATTTTTGTCACGGACTCGGATTTCGACGAAACCAGTTTCATCGGATCCGTATCGGTGAATTATTATAGGATTTCAAATTTCGTATCGATCGGACTTGTCGTTTGATCGTACGGACGATAAACGCCTTGAAATCAATTTTATTAAAATCAATTTGAAAATCAATTTGGAAATCTTGTTTTTAGCATAACTTCTTCATACGATCGAATTTGGTCGCGAAACATTTTCCATCGCGTTCAGAATATTTTAAAACACCTATTTGGATATATAGTTTTAACAAATTCGGTTCCGGAGGCATAGCGGGCTTTTTGGGCCATAATCTGTTGCGTACGTTCATCTATCTAGCCTATCTATTCTAACCCAGCCCAACCTATATATATATACAGCTACAAACCCTAGTCTATATTCTTTAGCTGTACGTTCATTTCTTCACTCTTTTCTCCTCCTAAAAATGTATACACTTCAGATCCAGTTTCAATGGCAAATCAAAAGCCAAAATTCAAAAAAATTCAGAAAATTCCACAAAAATTATATGTCGATCTTCTCGAAGCGCGTAATCCACTGGTATAATTCGTTTCTCAATTGGGGCTGTCGTTTGCTCAGAAATATTCAAACAGTGCCGGCCGTTCGTTTTGGATTTTGGTGATTTCAACGGTAGATCTTCAGCGATAGCTCGATCGGGGGGTACGGTTGTGTAGAGGACGTCGAGTAGGCCAGATCCATACGGCTACATCATCATCTAGATGATCGGAGACGTGGCAGTTTGGGGGTTTTGGGCACGAGATTCGTCACGGCCTGGGTGCCTTACGCGAGGCACGGCGGTACCAGGAGGGGCGGCCGAGGGAGGGCAGGAAGTTGGTGATCTCTGATCATCTCGGCCGTGCTCAGATTGGTGATAAAAATTGGTTGAAGAGGCAGCTTTTCTGGCGGCCGTTAGGGTTTGAATGGGAAGATGATCGCGTGTTCTGGGATGGTTGCGCGTGAAGGGACGCGGCGTGTATGCCTCGTGACGTGGAGTGGTATGTTTTGGTAATATTTTGTTATATTTAATTTCGTTTGCAATTCGATTTTTCATCATAACTTTGTCATACTACATCGGATTCACACGATTTTTTTTGCGTTAGGATCGTAATTTAATTCCAGATCTGATGACACTGGTTTGGACTGATTTGGAGATCGTCAAAATTTTGAGTTTAAATTGAATTTTAAATTCGATTTAAATTCCAAATGTGAGTGTTTTAACCCACTCACAATTACTAGAAGCTTTTATGTTTGTTAAATAAATTTTAGAAATGAATAGAAATTTATTTATGAGCTTTTGGCATGTTATTTCATCCATATCTGTTGAATTGCATTTTATTGAATTTAGCTGTTCATTAAATTGATTGATAGCGTATAAATTGGCTATTAGAAATTATTGTTGCATATGAACTGCATAGATTAACAGTTATATAAATTATTGGGAATATAAACTGTTAGATTAATAGTTGATAAATATAATTTTAAATAAAACTGCCAATTATTACCTGTTGTATATTACCAAACATATATGGTTATTGATTGATATTGATGGATGTTTGTGATTGGATGATGGACGTTTGTGATTTGGATTATGGATGTGTTGTTGAATGGACGTTTATTTGGATATCATTAAACTGCAAGTTAGCATACATTTTACATTTCATTCGGGATTGTGGTTTGAAATGATAAAACCGCAAAGTTTTATTTTTAAATTGCGGATTGAAATGATAAATATCCGTATCACTTGACCTAGGATAGAAAATTATATACAGGCACCGCGGTCTATATATAACCATTTTAAATGTGATTTCTATGGTTTGGATGGAATACGGTTTATAAATCTTAAATTTTATATTGTATAAATATTTTATTCCATATTTATATACTTATGAAGTTAAAATTTAGGAATTTAAAAGGTGGATAGATTTCTTTATTGAAATGGAAGAAATTTAGAAAATGGAGTTGGTAAATTTATATCCTATGTTTAAATGTTAAGTTTGGAAATTTAAGAGATGATATTTGAAATTGGATTTTCCCAAAATAAATAGAAATGGATATTCTAGTAAAAAAAAAAAAAAAAAAATATTGAATTGGAAAATTTATATATATATTTTACTAGAAATTGAAGTTTTATTAATTACGGATTTTATGTGAATGGTCAAGATTAATTAATAGAATATTGATTTTGAAAGGAAAAAAATCCAACTTTAGTTGAAATATTAATGCTCAAAAATGGATATAAATATATATAAAATTGAAATGGTTTTGGGACTTGAGGTAATATTTTTGGATTTTGGTTTAACTTTAAAAGAAGAAATATTTGGAAAGCCGTGTAATCTATTTCTTTATAAAGCAATAGTAAAGTTAACCTTTTTAATTCGCATACCGTTGAATATCCAAACCAGTTGAGTTTAAAAGTTATGGTTTGGAATTATGGATTTCCAAAAATATTAAGCTTTGAAAATATTCGATTTTCAGATATTATGAAGCTAAAGCCTTTTAATTATTGGAAAGAAATTATATTTGGAATAAGTGGTAAAATATGGTTTTGGGTTTTGGAATGATATCGTAATATTATGGTTTTGAAATGGATTATATTCTGGTTTTAAAGTATAAACAATTTTTAAATGACCGCGGTGTTATAATAACGATTGGTTGGCAAAGAGACCGGGATCGGATATGGACATACTCTCTGTCGATACCGAAAACCACTTCGACTAACCGTGTACGCGGTGGAGTTCCCAGAATGAAGTAGGTGGTGGCGACGTTTCCTGTAAGGTAAATACGTGGACCCAACTCCCGTGAGTTGGCATAAGGTGGCTAAAACAGGAGCGATTCTCAGGCCAATGAGGTCATTCCTCTGATCGGACGCTCCTCTTCGATATTATACTTTGACTTGGATTGATTCAGTGGCCACTTCTATATTTTGATTTTTGGGGAGTTAGTTCGAGGTGGGCGGCAGCTGCGCGCTGCGCGTTACCATCAGCCTGGATAGCAATTGGTATATCTACCCTGGCATTGCCTAGTTGTGCCGTGTCACCTACCCTATCGCGCCTTGTACGAGTTTGGTTTTCTCCCGTAGCCCGTGTGGTATCCTCTAGTGGCTTCCCGATCAGGAGGGACTATGATATTGGATGGACTACTGGGACTATTACGTGTTAAGGGCTATATGGGTAACCCCTTAACGCTATTAAAAAGTAAGTTTATTTTATAAATAGACACTATTATAATAGCGCAATATACTACATAGTAAATAGTTTAACGGATCCTTAGGAGATGTAAATCCCGAGCATCTCTTGAGTTACTGTACCCATATTTATTTCTGTTTATTTAACTCACATAAGATTTTCTAGTCTGACTCGAGTGTTTTTGTCTTTTCAAATTCGCTCGGGTCAGTCCGAGCGTTTCAGGATAGCAGATTTTAGCTTTGGAGGACGAAGACGAAGAATCAGTATTATTCTATATATAGTATTGCACCACACTCTTTTTATTCCGCTGCATTGTTGTATTGGTATGTGTAACTCTGATGTTCATTGTATAAGTGAAATAACTGTTTTGTAAACTGTTTTGAACTGTATATTTATTATTATATTTTATCCTTCCACTGTGAGATTCTATTTTGTTTTATTCCTTCTCTGTTTTTCTTATTTACCCCATAACAATCCGCCCTTGCGTATGCTTTGAATTGGCACGTGTGTCGTTTTAAAGTGTGCGAAAAGGCGGGATGTTACAGTTGGTATCAGAGCTTTGGTTTAGCGATAAACCTTGGCTTTGTGGGGTTTGACTCTTTGTTAATAGGGTAGTAATATCCTATGGGAGTCGCTGAGTGTATATATATGAGAGAGCGTATTTGTTAGTATTCATAAAAGATTTTAATATTGTGTTAATCTGTTCCGCTTTGTATTTATAAATTCTGGTTGATGCATGGGACGCTATGCCATCAATAGGGATTTCTAAACACTAAATAGGACAGACCGACATAATATTTGTTTTTAATATAGGTGAATGAAATAATTTTGCCTATTATATTTTCCATATATAAAAATATTTTATAAAGATATATATATATTTTTTGGTTGCTATAGATTGGGTGTTAGGAAATAAAATATTTATAATAACTGAAGCTAAGTGAAATCATAATAAACCCAATTTGGAGATTTTAGAACTTAAGTCCGGGATTTTTCCGAATTCGTTTTCAAAGAATTTATGAGATATAATGATTCGGTTTACAAGTATTTTCTTATGTAAATATTTAGCATAATTCGAAGAAAAAAAAACCGTTTAAAGAAGATTTTGGAAAATTTTTATTTTGTACTTTCTTCTCTGTCGCTGGAAAATAAATTCGGTGATGACGGCCGCATCATCGACTTTCATTTTCGAGTTTCGAAGAGGAAAGGCCACTGTAGTAAATTCTACTACAGATTTATTTTAGAACTTTCTAAAAATTTTCTTTTATTGTTCTAACTATAATTAGAGATATTGAGTAGTAAGAACTTATTTATCTATTATTTTGAAATAAATGGAAATTCAACTCGGTATTTAATTCTAAAATTTTCCGTTAACTAATTGAAAATTTTAGTGAAATAAAAGTTAGGTAATAAATGAATTGAAACCCCTAATTGAAATAAGAGAATTAATGCTAAGGATAAAGGAAGATAAATATTTTAACTTATGAATATTGGTAAAGACTTAGTGAATAATCAATGAATTAAAAGAATGGAGATTTAACTTGTATAAGGTTCAATTGCATTTCTTTAACATAAATAACTTACCCAAATATAAAAGTTGAAATGTTAAACAAGAAACTAGAATTGAATATTTTACAAGTAGGGATTTAGGAATAATGAAGTATTCAATAAATTACGGTTATAACAAGAATTTAATGGTATAAACTTAGGTTATAACTTTATTGAAAATAAAGTTAAGAATTAGTAATAGATGATAGGAACCTGAGTGTATAACATGAAATTCAAAATAAGAATTTATTATATGAGTATTCACTTAAGTATGTTTTATCTCCCCTATTCTAATATAATGGAAAGTAGGAAAATTTTAATGACTGCAATTCATAGTTAATGAATGTTATTAATGAGAATTCAAGGGAAATCTTACAAGTGAAGATATTCAAAATATTTGTTGTTATTAATGAGAATTTATTTTATAGACTTAAGTAATAAAAGGAAACTTAAGTAATAAAAAGGAAATACAAATATAATGAATTTGGTGATAATTGGAAAATAAACTTGTAAGAAACAAAGAAATCCCTCATAAATGAAGGAAAGAAAAATCAAAACACTGAATTATGAAATAAATGTATAATGAGATATTTTGGTGTTGATTTGAATTGTTGGTTGATGTATGTTGTTGGGTAAGGAATTATGGAGTTGTTAGATTTACAAATAATCTATCTTTGTTCCATCCAAGGCTGTTGAGCAATGGATGTACTTGATAGTTATTCTTCATTCGTACAACTTCAGAATTTGAACCCGAACAACTAATTGTTGTTTGATTAAATGATTGTTTGTTGAATGTGGTGTGTGCTGTTGAAAAAAAATTGTGGTTGTTGCATTTGATTGGATATGAATGATTGAATCCACCTAAACCTTTCAATGTAAAATAAATATTTAACCTTTTAGATTATATAAGTGAATACAGGTAATGGAAGCAACTGCTACGGCTTTTGGTTCCAAAATAATAAAAGCGTATTGCCCGACAAATAGGTACGTTTCCGGATTACGTTTAAAGCGCTATTTCATATATTTTCCCGTGCGGGATATTTTATTTTGGATATATATATGTAATATATTTGTATATTTGGATATTATATTTTCTCCAGAGTCCCTCCGTACAAAGGAGAATCTGCCAAAAAAAAAAAATTTCGTAAATTTTGGACTTAGAATTTTTTTTTTTTTTTAAAAAAAAAAAATATTTTTCCAACTTTAATAACTCAAGTATTAAAGGATATAATGATTATAAAACAAGAATATTTCATTTAGGAGGATTAATCCAGGAAAATATTGTTTATAAATTTAAAATTGAAATAAAAAGTACTGTTTATTCTTCCTTCTCCCTTCTTTTTTCCTTTTCGGGGACGAAAAGTTTTGAGTGGGGGAGATTGTAACGACCTGATAAATTTATGATATTTTTATAAATTTAATTTATATGTTTGCTAATTTAATCCAGTATAAAATTAAAGTCTTAGGATTTTAAAAGGATGAATGTAGGAGTTAGATAGTAACTGTAATTACAGGTAGAGATTTAAAAGGTTATATGACATAGATTTGAAAATAACTGAAAGTTGTGTTGTAGTTATAAGTCTTAATTTGTTGGTTTAATGGTATTAATGTAACAATAACTGAATTGGATTACATACACACAAACATTTGAAAAATTTATTAGGTGGACTAAATTGGTTAAAGTTCATAAGTTGTGCATTTCAATTTAGTAGAAATTCTAAACGATAAACGAAGATTTAAATAAACGCTAAATTAAAACTATGTAAAATGGTGACTTAAGGCCTAGTTATAGGAATTGGAATATAATCCAAAATTTAATTAATGATAGTAACGTAGTATTAGCTAATAAATAGATTTCAATGCAGTAACCAAATGAAAGGAATAGGAATGAATATATATATTGGTTTGAAATGAAATAAAAATGTGTCACATTTAGATGGAGTAAAATTTAAGAAACCTATAAATGTGGAATCAGTAAACATTTGTAAAAAATATTGCCTAGAATAAAATTCATTTAATATAAGAATTCAAAGGTGGAAGATTTACATTTGGATTGAAAGGTATAATTAATTGAATTGGTGATTTGGGAATTTAATCCAAGGGTTACTCTAAAAATAAATACGGATAAAAAGAGGTTAAACTAAGGAGGGGCATTAATTGATTTTAAGGCTTATTTAATACGTTAATAGGCAAGACTCCGCATTCATACATTTATACAAAGCTAAATAGAAGCACAAGTGTGATATAATGTAAATAGATGGATATCAACCTTTATTTATATGTTAATGGGATTTAATTTCTATTGTATAAAAACCGCAATTTAATGAAGATTGAAATAGCTAATTCATACGTTAGTTGATTTAGCTGGAATATGAAGATATTTAATGGAATAGTGAAATCAAATGGGAATGGGTTTCCATTGTTCATTTGAATTCACATTCATCATAAAAACTTATTTGAAAACCAAAGGAATAATAAAGGAATCAAGACTTAATTAGTAATTTGGATTTAAGACATGGCAATTTGGATTTATTGCAACATTTAATACCATAGAATTTAGTAAAGCTTATTCAAATTTTAGTTGACCATTTGTGATATAACTTTTTGAAAACAAGACTTTATTTATGAATTGAGTATTTGATTCAACGAATGGTAATTACTTCATTTAAAAATGGAATTTAACGTAAATTAGTACGTTATTAAAGTTAAATGAAAGCTGTAAACATTTGACTTAGAGAACAATTGAGTGAAATCTTAACTAATGTAAACTTCATCATATTGACATCCATAACTGTGAATCATAGGAAGAAGGTAAATAAATGAACTTAACCAAACTATTTATGTTGAATATTGAAAATTTGAATAAATAAATAGTTAAGAAAATTAAGGGAATGGGAATAAAAATTTATTTATAATTTGGAATTTTAATTACGGTGAAAAGGGTTAACTGCAATTAAAAGTAAGTTGAGATGGAAATCAAGTTATTTATTTAATTTGGTTTAAGATGAGAGTGTATAAGTATAAGATTAGGTAATTTGTGAGAATAAATTTATAATTCCCAATTAATAAGAAAGTGCAGAAATTAAAATTGCAAATTTATATACCTATAAATTTTTATTCACATCCAAGCTTGTTAAATTTATTGGGATTAATTGAACTATCTAAGTAATGAAATTTGGCCAATAATAGGAGTTGAAACATAAAAATTGATTTTTTATGATTTATTTAATTGATTTAATAATATTAAAAATAGCCATTTTTGTCACGGACTCGGATTTCGACGAAACCAGTTTCATCGGATCCGTATCGGTGAATTATTATAGGATTTCAAATTTCGTATCGATCGGACTTGTCGTTTGATCGTACGGACGATAAACGCCTTGAAATCAATTTTATTAAAATCAATTTGAAAATCAATTTGGAAATCTTGTTTTTAGCATAACTTCTTCATACGATCGAATTTGGTCGCGAAACCTTTTCCATCGCGTTCAGAATATTTTAAAACACCTATTTGGATATATAGTTTTAACAAATTCGGTTCCGGAGGCATAGCGGGCTTTTTGGGCCATAATCTGTTGCGTACGTTCATCTATCTAGCCTATCTATTCTAACCCAGCCCAACCTATATATATATATACAGCTACAAACCCTAGTCTATATTCTTTAGCTGTACGTTCATTTCTTCACTCTTTTCTCCTCCTAAAAATGTATACACTTCAGATCCAGTTTCAATGGCAAATCAAAAGCCAAAATTCAAAAAAATTCAGAAAATTCCACAAAAATTATATGTCGATCTTCTCGAAGCGCGTAATCCACTGGTATAATTCGTTTCTCAATTGGGGCTGTCGTTTGCTCAGAAATATTCAAACAGTGCCGGCCGTTCGTTTTGGATTTTGGTGATTTCAACGGTAGATCTTCAGCGATAGCTCGATCGGGGGGTACGGTTGTGTAGAGGACGTCGAGTAGGCCAGATCCATACGGCTACATCATCATCTAGATGATCGGAGACGTGGCAGTTTGGGGGTTTTGGGCACGAGATTCGTCAGGGCCTGGGTGCCTTACGCGAGGCACGGCGGTACCAGGAGGGGCGGCCGAGGGAGGGCAGGAAGTTGGTGATCTCTGATCATCTCGGCCGTGCTCAGATTGGTGATAAAAATTGGTTGAAGAGGCAGCTTTTCTGGCGGCCGTTAGGGTTTGAATGGGAAGATGATCGCGTGTTCTGGGATGGTTGCGCGTGAAGGGACGCGGCGTGTATGCCTCGTGACGTGGAGTGGTATGTTTTGGTAATATTTTGTTATATTTAATTTCGTTTGCAATTTGATTTTTCATCATAACTTTGTCATACTACATCGGATTCACACGATTTTTTTTGCGTTAGGATCGTAATTTAATTCCAGATCTGATGACACTGGTTTGGACTGATTTGGAGACCGTCAAAATTTTGAGTTTAAATTGAATTTTAAATTCGATTTAAATTCCAAATGTGAGTGTTTTAACCCACTCACAATTACTAGAAGCTTTTATGTTTGTTAAATAAATTTTAGAAATGAATAGAAATTTATTTATGAGCTTTTGGCATGTTATTTCATCCATATCTGTTGAATTGCATTTTATTGAATTTAGCTGTTCATTAAATTGATTGATTGCGTATAAATTGGCTATTAGAAATTATTGTTGCATATGAACTGCATAGATTAACAGTTATATAAATTATTGGGAATATAAACTGTTAGATTAATAGTTGATAAATATAATTTTAAATAAAACTGCCAATTATTACCTGTTGTATATTACCAAACATATATGGTTATTGATTGATATTGATGGATGTTTGTGATTGGATGATGGACGTTTGTGATTTGGATTAGGATGTGTTGTTGAATGGACGTTTATTTGGATATCATTAAACTGCAAGTTAGCATACATTTTACATTTCATTCGGGATTGTGGTTTGAAATGATAAAACCGCAAAGTTTTATTTTTAAATTGCGGATTGAAATGATAAATATCCGTATCACTTGACCTAGGATAGAAAATTATATACAGGCACCGCGGTCTATATATAACCATTTTAAATGTGATTTCTATGGTTTGGATGGAATACGGTTTATAAATCTTAAATTTTATATTGTATAAATATTTTATTCCATATTTATATACTTATGAAGTTAAAATTTAGGAATTTAAAAGGTGGATAGATTTCTTTATTGAAATGGAAGAAATTTAGAAAATGGAGTTGGTAAATTTATATCCTATGTTTAAATGTTAAGTTTGGAAATTTAAGAGATGATATTTGAAATTGGATTTTCCCAAAATAAATAGAAATGGATATTCTAGTAAAAAAAAAAAAAAAATATTGAATTGGAAAATTTATATATATATTTTACTAGAAATTGAAGTTTTATTAATTACGGATTTTATGTGAATGGTCAAGATTAATTAATAGAATATTGATTTTGAAAGGAAAAAAA
This sequence comes from Allium cepa, assembly GCA_030765085.1. Classification (NCBI taxonomy): domain Eukaryota; kingdom Viridiplantae; phylum Streptophyta; class Magnoliopsida; order Asparagales; family Amaryllidaceae; genus Allium; species Allium cepa. The sequence goes on from CM060944.1 coordinate 449,207,229, forward strand.
TCCAACTTTAGTTGAAATATTAATGCTCAAAAATGGATATAAATATATATAAAATTGAAATGGTTTTGGGACTTGAGGTAATATTTTTGGATTTTGGTTTAACTTTAAAAGAAGAAATATTTGGAAAGCCGTGTAATCTATTTCTTTATAAAGCAACAGTAAAGTTAACCTTTTTAATTCGCATACCGTTGAATATCCAAACCAGTTGAGTTTAAAAGTTATGGTTTGGAATTATGGATTTCCAAAAATATTAAGCTTTGAAAATATTCGATTTTCAGATATTATGAAGCTAAAGCCTTTTAATTATTGGAAAGAAATTATATTTGGAATAAGTGGTAAAATATGGTTTTGGGTTTTGGAATGATATCGTAATATTATGGTTTTGAAATGGATTATATTCTGGTTTTAAAGTATAAACAATTTTTAAATGACCGCGGTGTTATAATAACGATTGGTTGGCAAAGAGACCGGGATCGGATATGGACATACTCTCTGTCGATACCGAAAACCACTTCGACTAACCGTGTACGCGGTGGAGTTCCCAGAATGAAGTAGGTGGTGGCAACGTTTCCTGTAAGGTAAATACGTGGACCCAACTCCCGTGAGTTGGCATAAGGTGGCTAAAACAGGAGCGATTCTCAGGCCAATGAGGTCATTCCTCTGATCGGACGCTCCTCTTCGATATTATACTTTGACTTGGATTGATTCAGTGGCCACTTCTATATTTTGATTTTTGGGGAGTTAGTTCGAGGTGGGCGGCAGCTGCGCGCTGCGCGTTACCATCAGCCTGGATAGCAATTGGTATATCTACCCTGGCATTGCCTAGTTGTGCCGTGTCACCTACCCTATCGCGCCTTGTACGAGTTTGGTTTTCTCCCGTAGCCCGTGTGGTATCCTCTAGTGGCTTCCCGATCAGGAGGGACTATGATATTGGATGGACTACTGGGACTATTACGTGTTAAGGGCTATATGGGTAACCCCTTAACGCTATTAAAAAGTAAGTTTATTTTATAAATAGACACTATTATAATAGCGCAATATACTACATAGTAAATAGTTTAACGGATCCTTAGGAGATGTAAATCCCGAGCATCTCTTGAGTTACTGTACCCATATTTATTTCTGTTTATTTAACTCACATAAGATTTTCTAGTCTGACTCGAGTGTTTTTGTCTTTTCAAATTCGCTCGGGTCAGTCCGAGCGTTTCAGGATAGCAGATTTTAGCTTTGGAGGACGAAGACGAAGAATCAGTATTATTCTATATATAGTATTGCACCACACTCTTTTTATTCCGCTGCATTGTTGTATTGGTATGTGTAACTCTGATGTTCATTGTATAAGTGAAATAACTGTTTTGTAAACTGTTTTGAACTGTATATTTATTATTATATTTTATCCTTCCGCTGTGAGATTCTATTTTGTTTTATTCCTTCTCTGTTTTTCTTATTTACCCCATAACAATCCGCCCTTGCGTATGCTTTGAATTGGCACGTGTGTCGTTTTAAAGTGTGCGAAAAGGCGGGATGTTACACCCGTACTTGTCGCTATTGCAAAAGCCCGGACCATTTTATGCATGTATGTCCCAAACTTCAAGGCAAGAAGGAGGGAAAGTTAAATGTTGCCCAAGCCCTTGGCAACACATCTCGTGGCCAAGGTATTTCTCATTCTATTCTGGATGGAATTATTTTATTTCGTGATCATCCTATTCGAGTTCTTTTTGATACGGGTGCGTCCCATTCTTTTATATCAAAAGAACTTGTTGATACTTTTTCTTTGGATGTTTTGTGTTTAATGACTTCTTTGAGAATTGCGAATCCGGTTGGTGGATCCGCAACAATCAGTTTATTGTGTAAAGATGTCGAGATTATTTTGTGTGTTTTTCCTTTCCTAGCCGATTTGCATGTCATGCGTTATTTAGGCTTTGGAATGATTTTGGGAATGGATTGGCTTAACCGTTATGAAGCTCATATCCTATGTCCTGAGCGGACTATTCATCTTCGACATCCTCAATCTGTTAAGCAGATTTCTGTTAATCATAAAGATTCAGTTTCCAGCTTGGTCGCATCTTTATATTCTTTAAATCCTCGTGATGACGATGATGACGATGAGGGTGATGTTATTTCTCTTATTCACGTCGTTCGTGAATTTTCCAACATATTCGAGCCTGTTTTAGGATTACCACCTAAGCGAGCAATTGAGTTCAAAATCAATCTTATTCCTGGAGCTCAACCTATTACCCGTTCTCCTTATCGTATGTCCAATAAAGAAAACGAGGAGATGCGTAAACAATTATCCGAATTGGAGACGAAGCAATCTATTCGCTCTAGTTCCTCGCCTTGGGGAGCTTCGGCTATTTTCGTGAAGAAATTCGATGGAACACTTAGGCTTTGCGTTGACTACCGCAAGCTTAATGATCTTACTATCAAAAATAAATATCCTTTACCTCGGATTGATGATCTATTTGATCAACTTAGTGGTGCTAGAGTCTTTTCACAATTAGACTTAGCTACTGGATTTCATCAGCTTCGTATTGCAGAGGATAGCATTCCTTTGACATCGTTCCGTACTTGTTATGGATCTTATGAATGGCTTGTTATGCCATTTGGTCTAACGAATGCTCCGGCTTATTTCGTTGACCTTATGAATAGAGTTTTCAAAGACTTTCTCGACCGGTTTGTTCTCATCTTTATCGATGATATTCTTGTGTATTCTAAAACCGAGGAGGAGCATGAAAAACATCTTCTGATTGTGTTGGAAACTCTTAGGAGTAATCAATTGAGGGCAAAGTTTTCTAAATGCCACTTTTGGCAATCTCGTGTGAAGTTTCTCGGTCATATTATTTCCGAATCCGGAATTTCCGGGGATCCTTCAAAGATTGAAGCGATTCAAGATTGGAAGAGACCGGAGAGTGTGACAGAGATTCATAGTTTTCTTGGATTGGCGGGCTATTATCGCCGTTTTATCAAAGACTTTTCTAAGATTGTCGTGCCTCTCACTAGTTTGACGAAGAAAGGTGTTAAATACCTTTGGTCGGACAAATGTGAAGCTTCTTTTCAAAAATTAAAAGAACTTCTTTCTGATGCTCCTATCCTCGTTATTCCCTAGGGGAATCAAGATTTCGTTGTTTATACCGATGCTAGTCGCGTTGGTTTGGGTGTCGTTCTTATGCAAAAAGGACGCGTTATTGCTTATGCTTCTAGGCAATTGAAGCCAGCTGAGACTAGATATGCCACTCATGATTTACAACTCGCGGCTATTGTTTTCGCTCTTCGTATTTGGCGTCAATATCTTTTAGGAGAGAAATTTGTTCTTTATACCGATCATAAGTCCTTGAAGTATTTATTCTCTCAAAAGGAACTTAATTTACGTCAACAGCGTTGGCTCGAGTTCCTTGCGCCTTACGATCTTGATATTTTTTATATACCCGGTAAGGGTAATCGTGTCGCCGATGCTCTTAGCCGTAAACAACAAGCTGTTGTTTCTATGATGATATCCGAATGGAACGATCTCGAGATCTTATCCACTTGTGAGATTCGAGACCGCGTATCCGATTTATGCTCATCATTTGTTTTATGTAGCCTTGAGGCTCGTCCTTCTCTCTTAGACCGCATTCTTGAAGCTCAAAGGCTAGATCCTGAATTGGCTCTTCTTGGCCAAAATATTAAGGATAAAATTGATATTGAAGGTTTGAAAGACTTCGATATCGATTCTCGTGGCGGCATTCGGAGATTTGGTAGACTTATCGTACCAAATATTAGTGATCTTCGTAAAGATATTTTAGAAGATTCTCATCGTTCTAAATTTACCATTCATCCCGGTAGTAGTAAAATGTACGCGGATATGAAGCGACTTTATTATTAGGAGGGAATGAAATTTGACATCGCTAACTTCATTAAGCGTTGCATGACTTGCCAACTCGTTAAGGCCGAACATCAAAGGCCCGGTGGGTTATTGCAACCTTTAGAAATTCCAATTTGGAAGTGGGACCAAATTTCCATGGATTTTATAGACGCCTTCCCCTTTCTCGTTCGGGTCATGATAGCTTATGGGTAATTGTTGATAGACTTACTAAATCCGCCCATTTTATTCCCGTAAGGCCTAAACGAACCGTTCCTCTTTTGGCCAAACTCTTTATCAAAGAGATTGTTAAATTACATGAAGTTCCTACTTCTATTGTTAGTGATCGTGATCCATTGTTTACTAGTGGATTTTGGAAGAGTCTTCAAAAAGCTTTAGGAACGAAGCTTAATTTTAGCACCGCTTATCACCCCTAGTCCGATGGACAAACCGAGCGTGTGAATCAAACTCTTGAAGATCTTCTTCGTGCATGTGTTCTTGATTTTGGTGGAAGTTGGGAAGATCATATTCACTTGTTGAATTTTCCTATAATAATAGCTTCCAATCTAGTATTGGTATGGCACCTTTCGAGGCACTCTATGGAAGGCCATGCCGATCTCCTTCTTGTTGGCTTGAGACCGGTGAGAAGCTGGTTTTAGGTCCAGATTTTATTCGGGATTCCACAGAGAAAATTAACCTTATTCGACATAGAATGAAAGAAGCCCAGAGTAGACAAAAATCCTATGCCGATAATCGGAGAAGGAAGTTAGAATTTTCTGAGGGAGATCTTGTGTTCATTCGCGTTTCACCTATGAAAGGTGTTGTACGTTTCAGTCGATCGGGAAAACTAGCGCCTCGATATATTGGGCCATTTCCTATCACCAAACGTATTGGTTCCAAGGCTTATCGCCTTTTATTACCAGCTCAATATTCTGCTATCCATGACGTGTTTCACGTTTCTCAACTTCTGAAGTGCCTTCGAGATTCCGATTCTATTCTTGAGCCCGGTGTTGTGGAAGAGATTGAAGTTTTGCCTAATTTAACTTATGAGCAACATCCTATTCGTGTCATTGCTTCGGAAGTCAAACAACTTCGAAATAAAGATGTTCCGCTTGTTAAAGTTCAATGGTCTTCAAATCTTAAGGATTGTTCTTGGGAATCTAGAGAGTACATCGAGCGAACACATCCGGACTTACTTTCTCATGCTCTTTGAGGTGAACTTCTTATTTTAAATTTCTTTTGTGTTGAATATGCTTTTATGGTTGTTACTTTATGTTCTCTTCTTAAAATATTGCGAGGACACAATTTCTTTAAGGAGGGGAGTCTGTAACAACCCGCATATTTATCGATTTTATATTTAAATGTTTTATTTAAATATTTTATCGTTAGTCGGATTTTAGTCCGTAAAGCTACTTTTTGCATACGGTCGAATTAGGACTCGGGACCACTCCCATTGAGTTTAAAATGCCGTTTGCGACCTTTTTGAGTATAAGCTTCGATATGTTTGAAGAAAGTTGATTTTTTGCTACTTTTCACTTTGGGTTTGGTTTTGGGCTCAGCCCTATGTTTCACTTATGCTCAAATCTGAGCCACTTTTTCCCATTCACCCTCATTCTCTTCTCATTTCAGTTTTAGAGCATTAATGGTGGGAGAGATTGAAAATTAAAACTCCAAAACCCTAGTTCCTTTTGCAAATCAAATTCCTAGCTCCAAACTCAAGAAGAACCCCTTTGGTAAGCTTCTCTTCTTCTTCTCCAACTTATTCTCTTACCAATTTCAAAAATTCCTAAACCTAATCTTGGGAATGTTCTTGTTTTGAGCTTAGATTCAAGCTCATTTGGGTTGTGTTGAAGAGAGGTTGATTCTCCATTTGCTTTCAAGCTTCTTCTTCTTCGATTTTGTGAAAAGGTGAGATTTTTAATCTCACATCTAAGTCTATGAATTATCTTTGGTTGTTAGGTATGAATTCCTAACACTTATTCTTGTGTAAATGTTTTGGATTTGGATTGCCTTTGAGAATAATCAAATTTTAGTGTTTGAAAGCCATATCCTTAAAAAAAAATCATAGCTTTGAGGATCAATTGTGTTTTTGGTGATGCATCGAGGAGCTTATAGGGCCGGGTAGTCGATTGGCATAATCCCCTTGCGCCGTTGCTCGAGAGAATGCAATTTGGTCAAGATTGAACCTCATTTGTAATAGGCAGGGAAGAGGCTGGAAACAGGTTCGGCCGACGGACCCCCTGGTCCGGTCGACCGACCTGCTTCCAAGTGCATAAGCACTTTCTGTTTAAGGTTCGGTCGACTGAATACAGTGAAGCCGGTCGACTGACCTGCTGTCCCGAGAAGTTTTCTAAACAGGGTTCGGTCGACCGAGCACTGTATGCCGGCCGACCGACCTGATGATTTTTGCCTACTTGGCCTTGTTGCTTGAATTTCCAACTTAAATCGATTCGTGTTGTTTCCTATTTATTGTTATCAATTATTATGACTTTGATGACTCCCTTCTAGGGATTTTTGAATATCCATTTCGATGGAGTCTTTATCGGTTTCGTTGGATTTTTATTCACATCTTCGTATGTGAATTTTAGTGATTGATTGTTCCTACAATCTTCTTTGTGTTTTGTCACTTTAAAAATATAAAGGTTTTCTATACTAGTAGTAAATATCAAAACTCTTTCCTCAAACGATTTCAATACTATTTTAATACCAAACTCATTTATAAAACCATTTTCCAATCTATTAGTATATACAAACCTTTACCTCACTCGTATGAGAAATCTAATTAAACGACTTAGTAAAACAAGTGGTACGAAACGCTTGCGTTCACTTTGTTGGTTAATTCTTGGACTTGTTCGATTGAATCTCTTGTGACAATTTTCTAGTGGAAATCTACAGTTTGTTCGTAAATATTTAAGTTAAGCAAGTGGTTATGGGACATGAAGCTAAACTCATATATTTACTAGCTTAGTGTAATTGACACTTCTTGATGATCATGACGATCATTTTTGTGATTTAGACTAGCAATGTGCGATGTCTCTTTGTCTGCGAGGGAGACTAAACCCGTTTTGTGGAGTTTCGACTCAAATTGGTGGGGTAGCAACCCACGGTCTTCGGACCATTCGTGTGTCAGGTCTTCGGACCATTCGTGTGTCAAATTAATGGCTAGCTACCATTAGATAGCTTCTCGTTCGTGTGTTACAGTTGTTGGTGAGTTTTCATGCTCCCGTTCATGTGATAGGCCTCCCCCCTTATTTTGTGTGATTTCTGGATTTCGTGTGTAGAATTCTGGAATTTTGTGCTTCACCTATTTTTGTGATTTCTATTGATATGATTTATCAATTCTTGTGCATAGGTGAAATCGTGTGTCATTGACTGGATTTCTTGTGTTGATTTCTGGAATTTATGTTTCACCAACTTTGTGATTTCTATTGATATGATTTATCAATTCTTGTGTATAGGTGAATTTGTGTGTCACTGACTTTTGTGATTGACTTTGATATAATCGTCAATATTTGTGGTTTGATGAACGAAATATGGAGTATGACATTTCCTTTGATTCTTGTGTAGATTTTGTGACATTGAATAATCCCTTGATGATTTTCAACTGCTTATATATATCACAGCTTGGCATTGTGATTATTATGTGTTTAGTCATATCTCTTATTCTATATCGTTTCATCTGATATTTATAGTTAGACTGATCCGTTTATTATTTTCTTATTAAATAATACTCGGGTCAGATCGAGATGTTACAGGTGCTTCTGCTTGACCTCTCTCTTGGGATTGATTCCTCTGACTTTTGGTTAACTACTTAGATTAGTAGTTTTTGTTGTATACATTTGAGATAAAGACTCCATAATGTATACTTATTCTTTTGTGTAGTTCATGTAACTATTCTTTTGTGATATTGTGGATCTTTTTAGACCACTACTCTGATGAACACTTTCATGTGTTATATTCATATCTATTTCCACCCTTGTGATATGAATTGTCTGTGACTGATTATGTTATGTTTACTTCTATATTTGTTTTCGAAGATATTATAGCCACTGTGTAGTAGCTTTGAGTTTGTGTCGGTATGTCGGGTTTCCCTATTGATAAAGAATTGCATGTTATACTATCTGACATATGGATGCTCGCGCAAAGAAATTACACGGATGGTCGCTCCTCAACAGCCTTATCCTCCGTGCTAGTTGACAGCATTCACCGTAATGTTCTTGGCTAGCGTGGGTATAGAGGTGGGGCGTCACGGCTACTGCTGCCAAAACTTCCTTAACCGAAAGCTCATCGAACCTCAAAGCTACACCAGCCTCTTCACAACAGAGTCTTCCAAAAGACAGATATCTCTCAGGAAACTCGCTCCCAAACCAAGCTCAAAACACTCTGCCACATTGAGTCTCAAACTCAAATACAGACAGAACTCCTTCCTGAATTTGCCAAAATACCAATGTTGGCTTCAGAACTTCCAACTAATCCAAATTCAAGAAAAACCACTCACACGAGTGAAATCCAACTTACAATCTAAAATAAACTTCGAATCTTAAAAAGATTTCCTTCAGAGATCAGAGAAATCCTTCACCAACAACAGAACTACTCAAGATGCCCACTGCCCTAGCGGATCACTTCCAATCTCAAACACTCGAACTCCAACCATTGGTGGTTGTGTTACACACACCACTACCCTATCTACCTTTATTACTTATATTGAAAAACCTGAACAGGTAACCCAACAAATAGGCAGAAATAAATAATATATATATTCAAAATTACAAATACGCTCTCTCAAGAAGGACACCACTCTAGAGTCTAGGTATTCGCTCATCCTAGAGCTCCGATACCACAATGTAACGACCCAACTTCCAGTCTCCAGGTAGTCGCATCGCTAAGAAGAAAGAAAGGGATAGAAAGAGAAAAGAAAGGAAAGAAAGAACAGACAACATCAGAATCTCACAACGGAATCGAATAAATTATAATATATCACATAAAACTTTACATAGTATCATATACATCAGAGTTATACAGCTAATACCACACAAACTAGACAGTTATAAACATCTGTCTAGCAATTACAATTCAAATACATCAGAGAGAACAGATACAACTAAAACACAGCGGAACCACTACATATATCTACACGCTGAAGCCTCCTGCTCCATTATCTCCTCCAGAACTCGATCAAAACAATCCTGAAACACTTGACTACTCATACGTAATATGAGTACCCAAGAGTTCAATAAAACAGAAAATAAACACTCAGGTCAGACATGGGTCTTGTGTGAGTAAACGGGGATAAAAGTTGCTTAACTTTTAGAAAATCCTTTGAAAATAAAAGGTATCACGTAAGACCCCCCACACATAAACATGGAAAAGTTTTTACCTTACGCTAACCAAAACATTTGATAGGAAATCCAATGATATTATAATATTGTATAGGATTTTCAAAATAAAATACAGAAATAGCTGGAATGCTTACATCTCACGTTCCAACATAGTTGGGCACAATCAAAACCGTACAGGCACTTATTGGATTATGGATTCCATCAACGGCAGGGCTACTGGGGTACCGCCCGTCACAGTATGTGGCCTAGATCAACGTACCGAGAAGCCACCCTAACTCCCCTGCAACACAAAGCCGGACCCATTCCTTACTGAACAGTTCCGAACAAGACAACCCCACAGTTGGTGTACACTAACAACTGCCCACTAAGCCGAATAAAAAGGGACCTCTAGACAGGGATCAATCTTGCTCTCCAGTGGGTGCTACCCACGAAGCCTTTCTGCACCTCCCCTGTTTTAGCCATTCCCGGTTGATGAGGCTTGAGACTACGATTACCTTTAGGGGACACATCTCTTAGAATGCTCATCATCCACCTAACGATGTTCTGAAAGCATTCAATCCCTACAAGTTCGTCCCGGGTTCGAACGAAACCGAAGGCATTATCTCGTTTCACTCATTACGGAATCACCCAAGGAGTTAACGACGATAACCATTGCACTCTAAATCACCATCTCGAACCTATAAGTACTATTCCGTCAACTCATTACGGAATCACCCACAGAGTTATACTGACGTATAGCCCTTACACCTCGAGTCTTCACTTGCTCCACTTGGATTAACGACCTAACGTTTATTTGGAATCGGTGTGTTTTTCGGATATCCAAATATGGAAACCCGATCCCGGTCTCATCGAAACCAAATGCCATCTTAATGTCCAAGTTGTACTTAAGGGTTTTAACAATTAACATATTTCATTATTATCTAATTCACACAGATAGATAAACTACATCTCACAATAGATAATCACATTCATATCATAAGCAGATAACCTGTATCATCCATAAACAGATAATCATCACAACCAAATAATCCATCATACTTAAACCAAACATTCATATCATATAGATACGACTCATCTCATTTCTGAGATCACAACCATTCAATCAATAACATCCATAAGCAATGATTTATTAACCAACAACTATAATTAATTTAAAATGAATTAAATTAATTACAATCATCTCTAATTAATTTAAACTAAATTAAATTAATTACTCATTTAAATCCTGCTTAACATCCATTAATTAATTAATCTAGTTAATTAATTATTCACTAAGTATTTAACTTGATTAAACAACTTTGATTAATCATTCACTAATTACAATAAGTAATTAGTCTTTAATTAATTAACCTTAATCATAAGTAATTAACATTTAATTACTCATTTATTAATTATAATTAATTATATTTACCCTTAATTAATTACAATTAATTAATCTCTTAATTAATTATTACTTAATTAAACAATCCTTAATTACATCATTAATATTACTTAATGATCTTTAATATTGAAATAAATTAATTAATTAAAATTAATTACATTTAGTAATTAATCTAATTATTAATCACCTTGATTAATATTAAATTAAGTAATTAACTATCTTTAATTAACAAATCATTAATCATTAATTAATTCCTTAATTAATTACAAAAGTAATTATCTAAATTACTAATTACATTCCAGTAATTATCAGTATTACTTCTCTAAGTAATCCTGCTCCACTAATTACATTAAGTAATTAAAATCATCAAATGATTTATTAAAATTAATTAAACTAAATTAATTAACTTAAATAAATCACAATATTAAAATTAGTTACAATAAGTAATAAATTTCCTTAATTACTTTAACAATTAATTATACTTAACAAATTTCAATTAATTAGATTCAATTAATTAATCTGGTTAATTATCAAAATTAATTTCATTAATTAATTACTAAGTTATCCTTAGATAATTGTCATCATTTATTAATTAACAACATTTCAATAATTACATACTTGAGAAAAATTTATCTTAGAATAATTATCAATAATCATTTCTAATTAATATTAATCTAAACCATTAATTAATGCCAAATAATTATGTAAATCTTTAATTATCTTAAATATTTTTCAAAATAATTAAATTACTAATCAAATGACTCCTTTATCTTCAAAATATATTAAAACAATATATTTCTAAATCTATATTCAAATTCCATTTAAAAAATTTGATATTTAAATTGTTTAACTAATTAAACATTGATCCAAATTTTAAATAAGTAAAATTCTTAAAATAAAATGAATGTTTAAAGAACATTCATTACTTAATATAAAGAAAGATTTAAAACAAATTTTCTTGATTAAAATAAATTAATCTTTGAAAAATAAATTGATTATTTTCAATTTCAAGTTTAAATTAAACACTTCATATTTTAATTCAATACTAAAGGGACAAAATTATTTCAAGTTTAAAACTTACTTGAAATCAAATTCTTTTTAAACATTTGATATGTTCATTTCAATTTTTTTATATTTTTTTTTACAAACTAGTTTTGAAATCAAAACTGATTTTCAAAGTAACTTGAAAACTGTTTTAACTTGGTTTCAAAACAATTTAAATCTTGTGTAAAACATTTAAATTTGTTCATAATTTTAAAATCTTACAAAATTGTTTTGGATTAGAAGTCAGGTTTTAAAAGTAAACCTGAAACAGGTTTTAAACTTAATTTCAAAACTGAATTTAAAACTTGATTAAATCATTTAAATCTGATCAAAATTTAAAAACTAACAAAAACTGTTTAAATCAAATTCTGTTTTTAAAGATAACCTGAAACAGTTTTAAAATCTTGATTTAAAACCAAAATTAAATCTGGTTTAAATTTAAGGTTTTCATTTTTTTTTAAAACTTTGAATTTCACACTACATTTGAATTCAGACTTAATTCCCATTTAAATCAAAACCTGCACTAAAATTTTGAACTTCATTCAAAATTTCAAAACTGCAAAAAAAAAACTCAGGTTTTAAACCTGTAACCTATACCCGAGCAACCCATGATTTACTTCGAGTTTCAAATCCATCTGCTTCGAGTCAGAAGCACAAAAACCTGAGGATTTCTTCGAGTCAAAATACCCTGCATACCCAAATAAGTTCACCAGAATCTACATATGTACGGTGCACATGCACCATCACCTTGGCGAACTTCAGCCCCTCCAACCTACCGCCACAAGTCACTGACCATCTCCTTACCCGATCACGACCACCCAAAACCCCCACATCAACTTGAAATCAAAAATAGGAAGTCCACTGCAGCCTAAAAAAACTCATCTACATCCACCCTAAACCTGTCGACAGCCAAGAAATTCCACCTCCTGCCACCATCGTTGACTCGACCTTGGCCATAGCTACCTCTACACTCCCTCTACAACCTCTCAAATTCTTACCCCACTCGATGCACAGAGAGAATGTGCAGACCCTCAAAACTTTAACACTGCAACACTTAAAACCAGGGTTTTTGAATACCTGGAAATCCCAATCCCCTCTTCTCTCTCTCTCTCTGATCAAATATCACCAAATTTACTCCATTCTCACATCAACATTCTACCTACAGGAAACATTCTAACCCTTAAATTCCACTAGCCTATCAGATACCTTTAAAATATCTTTTTCTGTTCAAAACAGAACGCTAAATTCCAAAGTCAACTTAAAAAGATGAAGTTTGTTTTTAAATTCATGTTTTCAAGTATGCATTCCGGTTACAAAACTGTTTCATAGATTAATATGTTTGGTATTTGTTTCATTTCAATGATGATTGCTTCTTGTTGTTACAGAGGCGGCAGATTTTAATTTAATCTAAATTATATTTTATAAATCTCAATCTATTCCAACAAACATATTTTTTCTTACACAAAAGTTTCTAGCTGAAACCATTCAAGTGATAAAGAATTTTCTACTTAAGAATATCTTAATTTTACAAGCAAATTAGATCTGCAGCTACATAAATACATATTCATATATATTCACATATAACAGTCATCAATAGGCAACCATCACAACATATTTTTCTACTAATTTATATGTACAGAGATCACAGGCTTCTTGCATGATGAAGTTACTCAATTCTTTTCTTTTTTAAACAGAAAACAGAATAATTATATCTATAACAGATTTTGACTTATATTTTTTTTTTGAATTAGGATCTGAGTTCTGTAGATCATGTTTAGCTTTAGTTTATAAAGAAAAAAAATGTTTTTAAAACAGAAAAGCTTACTCACATTTTTTTTTAGGTTGAAGATGCAGAGACAAACTTAGGTGCAGATTTCAGGACCCTGCATATTGAAGCTGCATTTTGAAATTGAAGTTGCTTTTCTAATTGATGAAGATTGCATGCAGACTCCATTCTCAAATGCACAGATTTGAAGTTGTTCTTCAATTTGCAGTTGAGATTTTGAAGAGAAAGATTGCAGATTTGATTTGTAGTTTGTTATTTGCAGATTTGAAGAAACTGATTTATATTTTGATTCTTGAATCATGAGTTAGAAATTAGATTTTGGATTATCAGATTTTCTTTTGATTTTCAGATTTACTGAAATCTGGTTTTCAGGTTTTCATTTTTGAAGAGAATGTGTTTTAACCCAAATGCTTTTGCTATATTCCATTGTAAATAAAATTAAATTTCAAAAATAAACAACATGCCACTTGTTATGTTATCATGTTAAATGTTTTACAAGTGTTCACTTATGTTTTAAGATTTTAACACATATGCAATTCAATTATTAAAAACAATTTCTAAATTTATAAATGTATTTGAATTATCTTAAAACAATCTCTAATTTATTTTAAAATGTTTCTAAATGTTTAATTAACATTAGTCTTTAAATAAATACATATAAACTTCTTTATAAAACTATACATTTACATTTTAATGTTTGTTTAATTATTTTTAAAATAATATTCTTTATGAAACTAAATTTCAAAAGAAAAGAAGTGTTGAATTAAATTTTATTCAAGAGTTTAAATCAAATGTTATACTTTAACAAAAATGAATTAAATCTTATTTCAAAGAAAAGCAATTTCCTTTTAAACAAAACAAAACAAAATTTTATTATAAAACAAAATTTAAACTATATTTATTCTTATAAACAAAATAAATGCTCACTTATATTTCTATAAAAATATAAGAAAGATTTTTTTTTAAAAACAATCCCTTTGAAAAGTTTACAACACTAATTTAAATCAAATTAAATCAATTTACAAATTATACATTTATATACTAATTAGAAAATATCCTTTATTAAATATAAATTAAAATTAAAACCAAATCCTCTATTTACAATGTATAAACATTTATACATCATAAATAAAATATTTTTAAATCAGTTTAGAAAGATAATTTATTACTTAAATATTTTTAACTTTGAAAAGAATATCATTTAACAAACTAAATAAATATTAATTTTCAAAAGAGAATTCCTGTTTGAATTAATTTATTAAATCAATATTTCACATTTTAAAATAATTATTAGAGAAATTATTAAATAATTATTGCATAAATTTCCGAGACATCACAAAGTCGGTAAATGATTATGCAGATGAGTTTTATCAACTGATTGCTAGAAATGATATCATGGAGACAGAGGAACAATTGACAGCTAGATTTGTTGGAGGATTAAGAATGAAAATTCAGGATATGGTGAATATGTTTGATCCAAGATCCGTTGCTGAAGCACACCAGAAGGTTCTAGCTTGGGAGAAGCAAGATAGAAGAGGAGGTGGTGTGTTTACAAATTCCAACAGTCAAGTGAAAGGGACAAGTAGCAATACGAATGTTTCCAAGGCTGTTCGAAAACAGGTCGTCAATGAAGTTGCTAAGACCAAGGTCAACAACAATTTCAAGTGTTATAACTGTCAGGAGTTTGGTCATAAGAGCAAAGAATGTCCGAAGCCTAAGAAGCGAGTGATGGTTGCTGAGGTTGAGGATGAGGATGCAGAAATAGAATGTTCAAATTCACCACAAGTTGAGAAGGAAGAAGAATTATTGGCAGGAGAAGAAGGATATTCTTTAATGATGAGGAGATCTTGCTTGACGCCAAAGCAGGAAGAGAAGACTAGTTGGTTGAGGGGTAATATTTTCCAGTCAACATGCGCTATTTTGGCAAGGGTTTGTAAGTTTGTTATCGATGCGGGAAGTTGTTATAATATCATCTCTTCAGAAGCTGTGAAGAAGTTGGCGTTAAAGACAGAGAAGCATCCCAAACCCTACAAATTAGCTTGGTAAAGGAAAGGTAGGGAGGTGAAAGCTAATCGAAGAGCTTGTGTAACTTTTTCCATTGGAAAGAAGTATAAAGATGAAATTTGGTGTGATGTGGTAGATATGGACGTATGTCTTTTGTTGTTGGGTAGACCATGGCAATACGATAGAGCTGTGCAACATGATGAGAGGACAAACTGCTATAATTTCATGTTCGAGGGCACTAAAATCACTTTAGTTCCCAAACAGCGACAACAAAGTGAAAGCAAGTTGGAGGAGATTGAAGAACTAAAGACTCTGTTATCTTTGAAGGAATTTGTCAAGGAAGTGGAGGATGAGCCTGAAGTATTCCTGTTAGTTGAAGCGGTTGAAATTCCTGAAGAAGTTAATCCAGTATTGAAGGAGTTTGAAGATGTATTTCCTGAAGAATTGCCAACAGAGTTACCACCGTTGAGAGACATACAACACCAGATAGATCTTGTTCCGAGAGCTGTGTTACCACATAAACCACATTATAGAATGAGCCTAAAGGAGCACGAAGAGTTGAGAAGGATGGTGGAAGACTTACTTGAACAAGGGCGCGTACAAGAAAGTTTAAGTCTTTGTGCAGTACCAGCATTGTTAGTGCCGAAGAAGGATGGAACTTGGAGAATGTGTACTGATAGTGGAGCACTAAACAAGATTACAGTGAGGTACAGATTTCCGATGCCTAGATTAGATGATTTGTTAGACCAGTTAAATGGAGCTGCTATCTTTTCAAAGATTAATCTGAAGAGTGGGTATCATTAGATTCGAATTCGACCAGGGGATGAATGGAAGACTGCATTTAAGACATAGAAAGGGTTGTATGAATGGTTGGTCATGCCGTTTGGTCTTTCAAATGCACCTAGTACTTTTATGCGAGTGATGAATCAGATCTTTCGACCGTTCATTGGAAAGTTCGTGTTGGTATACTTTGATGATATATTGATATACAGTGGAAGCACAGAAGAACATCTACAGCACTTGCGTGAAGTGTTGATGATACTTCGTCAGGAACAATTTCATGCGGAAACAAAGAAATGCGTGTTCAGGACGCATAGTGCTTTGTTTTTGGGGTATGTATTGTCCAAGGAAGGTATCCAGGTGGATCAAAGTAAAGTTAAAGCAATCAGAAATTGGCCACAGCCCAGGACTATAACTGAAGTCAGAAGTTTTCATGGTTTAGCATCATTCTATCGAAGGTTTATTCCACATTTCAATAGCGTGATGGCACCTGTTACTGATTGTATAAAGGGCAAGCAGTTTTCATGGTCAAAGGAAGCAGGATTTGCTTTTGAGCGAATCAAGGAAATTTTCATGACAACACCAATTCTAGTTTTGCCGGATTTCTAGTTGCTATTTGAATTACATACTAATGCATCTAAAGTTGGAATTGGAGGGGTGTTGAGTCAGAGGGGCCGTCCAATTTCTTATTTCAGTGAGAAGCTTTCTGGAGCAAAGATGAGATATAATACTTATGACGTGGAATTCTATGCTATTATTCAAGCTATCAAGCATTGGAGACACTATTTGTTTCATAAAGAGTTTGTGTTGTATACTGATCATTAAGCCTTGAAACATTTGCAAGGACAGGATAAGGTTGCAACCAGGCATGCTTCATGGATCGCATACTTGCAACATTTTACATTTGTAGTAAAGCATAAGTCGGGAGTTACAAACCGCGTGGTAGATGCATTGAGTAGAAGAAATCATTTGTTGACTACGATGAGAGTTGAAGTAACGGGTTTTGATGTACTTCCAGAATTGTTTGTTGAGGATCCTTACTTCGCGAAGATTGTAGAAGAAGTCAAGAAAGGGAAGACGGATGAGTATGTGTTGGTGGATGGTTTTCTTTTCAAAGAAAATCGATTGTGTATACCAGAGTGCAGTTTGCGAATGAAGATTATGAAAGAATTGCATGAAGAAGGACACGTGGGAAGAGATCGTACCTTGCAGTTGATTTCTCAACCATATTTTTGGCCATCCATGAGGAAAGAAGTTGAAAGATTTGTGGAGAGATGTAATGTATGTCAAGTTTCCAAAGGAACAACTACGAATGCTGGATTGTATATGCCATTGCCCGTGCCTACTAGACCGTGGGTCGATATTAGCATGGACTTTGTTTTGGGTTTGCCAAGAATTCAATGAGGGAATGATTTTATATATGTTGTGGTGGATAGATTTTTGAAGATGGCACATTTCCTAGCTTGTAAAAAGACCGCTGATGTAGTCCGTGTTGGTCAATTGTTCTTCAAAGAGGTTTATCGACTACATGGGCTACCTGAGACCATTGTTTTTGACCGGGATACTCGATTTCTAAGTCATTTTTGATTGAGACTGTGGAAGATGGTTGGGACTAAGCTGAATTTTAGCAGCGCTTATCATCCACAAACTGATGGGCAAATGGAAGTAGTGAACAGATCTTTGGGAAACTTTCTGAGATGTCTTGTGAAGGATAATTTGAAGAGCTGGGATGTGAAGTTATGTCAAGTTGAGTTCGCACACAATCATGCCGTTAATCGTAGTACTAGACAATCCATTTCAGATAGTGTATTCAGCAATTTCGATGGGACCGTTGGACTTGTCGACGGTTTCACATCAGAAAGGGGTTGTTAAATGAGCTTGTGATTTCGTGAATGAGTTGGAGGAGTGCCACAGGATTGTTCATGAACGATTGCTTACTTCAAATGAGAAGTATAAGCAGCTGGCAGATAAGAAGCGAAGGAGTGTGGATTTCAAAGAGGGTGATCTTGTTTATGCAGTTTTGACGAAAGATCGATTTCCAGTTGGAACTTACAACAAACTGAAAGCTCGAAAGATTGGTCCAGTAGAAATCTTGAAAAAGATCGATGATAATGCTTATCAGTTAAGTTTGCCGGACCATGTCCGTACTGCCGATGTTTTTAATGTTAGACACTTGATGCCGTATCATGAGGATAAGCGTCTTGAAGAAGAGGAAAGTGTGAATTCGAGGTCGAATTCTTATCAACCGGGGGAGGATGATGCAGCGCATAATGAGATAACTCGTCCCAACTTCTTAAGTCGCTTGGACGATAGCTCAGCGGGTTTAGGTCGCTCGGTTGCTTCGAGTCGCGAACGACCTAACGAGTTACGACTTAGTAGTGAGTCGCGATCTAGCATGCAACCCACAGTGGCAATAGTTGATACCTTAAGTCGCTCAGGACCTATTAACGAGTTACGACCTAATTCTAACGTGCTACGAACTAGGCGAGATATGCCGTATTCTCACATGCCATTTCATTTAAGTCGCGAAGAAGTTAAGTCGCGAAGCCTAAGTCGCGGATTCCTATAGGTCGCTCATGTTATACCATATTCTTAAGTCGCTACGTCTTGGTTGATTTGAAGATGTGCTATCTCTTATATCGCTGCCGTTAAGTCGCCAAGTGTTAGATCGCGTGATACTGTATCTTGTATTCTTAGGTTGTTATGATGTAATTAGTTGGATCGCATGCCTGTTGTATATATTGTTATGTCGTGTATTGTTAACTCGTTTATTTTTAGGTTGTTCGAATTTTAAGTCGTAGGTCGCATGAATGTTACGTCGGCCTGTGTTGAGTTGAGTGAGTTGTAAACTTCTATAAATACCGGTGTCGTGTCACTTGTAATCTAGGCTGATTTTGAATAAACTTTTGTTTGAGTGCTTTGTGACTCTTTAAAATTGGAAGTTGAGCCTTGTCTCCTTTCTCCATTTTCGGTTATTCGAGTGCGCTCGAATCAACGGATTTGAAGCCAATTCACGGAATCTCGTGCGCGAGATCAACGTAGAAGAATCGTTGATCTTTTAACACGGTATCGTCTGCGATCAACGTGTTAGGGATAGCTAGAATATGGTATCTCTTGAGATCAACGGATTTGGGAATTTATCCTTGGGTATCTTTAATCCATCAATCCATATTTGCATCTTTCCATCGTTGTTTGTTCGTTGTGCATCATTGATCACAACTTGAAGTTATCCGCTGCGTCATGAGCATAGGTTCGACGAACAAAGCTGATAGTTTGGAATTGATGAGAATGAATCCGGACCATCTTGATATAATTGAAAATATATATATATATATATATATATATTGTTAATTTTTTTCTTAAAATTAATATTCAATTTAAAACACATATCAAAATAAAATCTTTTATATATTATTTTCAAATCGTTATTTCTTTCCAAAATTTTCAATTAAATATTTAAACATATTTTATTCATATAAGAGTTATTACAAAATTTACTTCAAAATAAAGCTATACATTGAATAAACTTTTAAAACTTATAATATGTAACATATAATATAAATGTTTAAACTTATAACATATGTAAATTGGCATGGTTGACAAAGATGATCATCTTCATTTCCGTAAGATATTTATTATATTAAAACTCAAATCTCTGGAAAATGAAAAATTATATAAAACTAACCTTATTAGTAATTTAATATATACAAACTTTATATAAAATAAAAATAATTTGATAAACAGGCGCAGGTAAAAGTGCGTGTGTGTATAAACTTTATATATAAGCAGGTGGAATGAAGAATGAAAGCAGCTTATACACACACACACACATTACCATATACATTACCATCAATGAAAATAATCAAACCTTATAAATATATACTTCAAATATGCAAACATGAATGCTAGCTTCAGGTATGTAACGATCTCGTTTTTTAGCCTAATTTAATTTAGTAACTTAATATAATTTTTGGGAATAATTTGTGAATTAATTTATAATTTAAAAAAAAATAAGATAGATGTTTTGTATATGAATATAAATAGATTGGAAATTGAATTTTGATTTTGTAATTCAAAAAATAAATATTTTGAAAAAATAAATTGGATTTGAAAACACTATATATTTAATTTTGATTTCTAATTTTGTGTGTGTATATATATATATATATATATATATATATATATATATATATATATATATATATATATATATGTACTATGATTTGGAAGTTATGTTTTGAATTCAATATAATAATTTTCAAAAGAAATTTAAAGTTAAATTTTAATATATATATTTATATATATATTTATATATATATTTATTAATGTATAATTAAATTTTAAATCATTTTCTTTAAGGTTATTTAAATATTTATAAAAGGAAGTGCATTAATTGAAAATAGAAAATATAAATATATAACTAAATAATAAATATAATATAAAATTATATGAAAACATGAAAAAGACATGTGTAACATTAATAACATATAAACTAACAAGTGTAAAAGATTATAACATGCCATTTGACATTTGTAGGTTGATTTTTAACATGCATTTACAAGTGTCATTGATTTCTTTTTTATTTTTAAAATGACAAATAAAATTAATGAGAGATTATAAATACACATCTACACTTTTGCTCTCCATTTTTCTTTCATGATTCAAAAACACAAACCTGGAAACTAAACCGGAGACAAATGAAGCAAATCTTAACCTGAAAGCAAGCAGTAGTTTCAAATCCAAGATCATCTCAAAACAGATCAAAACATTTTTCAGTTTTCAAAGATCAAACAATTTCAAACCTAAAAGCATGCAAATTCAACGCAGTTAAAACAAGAAGATCATTTTCCATATTTTCAAAGTTTCAAAGATCATTTCAAAACAGAGCTAAAGCAAAGCAAGTTCAAAGTTCAAATTCAAACTTAAAGTAGATTCAAGTCAACAATCAAGTCCTGTTCCAGGTTTCTAAAAAAACCTACTCTCTGTTCATCATCATCCAGGTGAGTAAACTAATATTAAACTTGAATCTGGGTACATATATCCTGGTGCTTTGAAGTATGTGTTGAAAAATGTGTGATGGATGTAAAAATATGCCTGTATATTTATATATGTATTGGTGGATTTATGTATGCTTGTCTGTGAATAGGTATGCATGCTTCTTTTTTACATTTTACAGGTTTTAAAAGTTCAAAATTCAAATTCTCATCCCCTAGCCTCTTTTAGGATTTGATCACTAAAAGAAATATGTTAGTATTAACTTGATTCTTTTTTTAAAATAAAAACAACTAGAATTATTAAGCAATATTTTTGAAAATTGGAAATTTACAGTGAAAATATATAAAGTCGGGAAAATCGATGGATTAAAATTCATGTTTTGAATATATAAACTGATTTGTATTAGAAAAAAAATGAATTTTGATATAGATATTTTAATTTTTTTGTTTAGGTTTGTTGAGATATTGCGAGATGATCTGTTTTGGAGTTTTCATCGATTCTCGACGTTCGGTGAAGAGTTGGGAGTCGAATCTAGTGCTGGAGGAAGCCTAGGTGGAGGAGATGGGTGGAAAAATGGTTGGAGGATTTTTAGATCGACGAGGTGGCTCGTAGACGTTGTTATGGGGTTCTGAGCACTGATGGTTAGATGATATTTTTGGGCACATCGCGACGTTAATGGCGCCCTGAAGGTGACCGATGATGGGGGATCGAAGCGCAGTCGAGTGATGCATCTTTGGATGTAATCGTGTGGTCTACTGTAACGACCCAGGATTTTGAATAATTTAATTTGAAAATATTTAATTAATTTTGAATATTTAAATGATGGTTTAATCTGAAATTTCAATATAACTTTGATTTGGCGATTTAAATTATAAAATTTAATCGATTGAAAGTGAATAAAAATTTGAATCTTCAATTTTAAGCTGATTAAAATTATTTCAAAGGCTTATAAAATTCATATTGATAATATTGAAGATAATAGAAGCTTCAGATTTGAAATTAATAGTGAATTGATCGGTTTTGAATTTATATCGTTTAAATCGATAGTTAAAAATAGTCATTTTTCATACAGTCTCGGAATTCGACGAAACCAGTTCCATTGGGTCCGTAATATTGAATTATTGCCGGATTTCAAATTTCGTAATTTTTGGAGTTGTTATGTGAACACACGACGAATAAACGCGTCGAGATCAAATTGAATTCAATTTAAAAATTTAAATTATAATTAATTAACAAACACGTTGTCTTCCCTTAAAACACGTTCCTTGGTCTCAGCCTAAATTCACGCTGAACATCACGAACGAAAATCGTGATAAGCCTGCCCAATTCATTTTAAAAATCTCCATCTCCCTCTTCCAAATTCATTCGATCGAAAGAAAATTAAAAATGGCTACAGCCCTCTATGAAAATCAATCTCCTTTTCGTTCCTCCAATTCAAAAATGCCGAGCACTCTTCCCCTTCTTAAAACAGTTCGTTCCCAAATTCGTTTAAACGAAACTCAATAAAAAAAAAAAAGGACCGAAGCCCTAGATCTCGCGCGCGTGGAGAAGACGCGACATGGCCTGGAAGATGATGGCGATGGGGCTCACGAGCGAGCGGCACGAGGTCGCGAAGGGAAGCGGCAGCGACCTCAAGCGATGTAGAGGGGGTGCGGCGACGAACTGATGGTGAGTCGCGTCGTGAAGGTGAGTGGCGACACGGCGGCAGCAACACGAGGTGATTGAAGGAGGTGGCGCGTGGAAGGGGGATCGCCGCGCGCGATAAGGTGGAGGCGGCGATGTCGAAAGCAATTGGCGGCGATCGATTGCGAGGCGTGCGCTCGCGTGTGGCAATGGGCAGAATCATCGCGGCGACATCGAGACGAAGTCGAGGCAGCAGTGAGGTAACGATCTAGGTTTACTAATTTTTAAATTGAATAAGTATTCAAATATTTCTGTTTAAAGAAAAATATATATATATATATATAAAGTAAACAGCAAATTTATTACACCAAGTTTTATAAAATATTGATTTAAATGGGAAAAATATATTATATTAAATATATAGATTATTTATGTAAAGGAAAAATTAGTTAATCGAATTTATTAAAAGAAAGATTTTTGTTAAAATAATTAAGTTGTTAAAAGAGAGTTGATTTATTAAATTTAAATTTTTAGTTAAACATTTTATTAAAGAAAAAAAAAATTAGTTAATTTAAAATAAAAAGAAATTGTTTTAAAAGGAATTAGTTAGTTAAAATAAAATTGGTGAAGTTATTTAAAAAGAATTCAGATTTTTAGTTTGAAACCAGAAAAATTGTATAAATAAAATATTGGTCAATTAAAATATCAAATAGAAGATATGTTTAAAAATTTAATTTATTTGTTAAAACCCAAAATCTATTAGTTGATTTAATTTATGAAAAGGAAATTTAGTTCAAAATTGGAAATCTATAGTTAAAATTATTTTAAAAGAAGGAAATTTATTAAAATAAATTATTAAACAAGAAACTGATTTAAATAAAACTATTGATTAATTAAACAATCAAGAACGAAAATTAGTTTAAAATAAATTTATTTAAAGAAGAAACTGGTTTAAACGAAACTATCAATTTATTTAAACTATTAAAGGAGAAAACTGATGAATTAAAATTTGTCAAATGAAAATTTAATTTATTCGATTTATTTCGAATATTAATAAATTGTGTAAATATTTATACTAGGTATAAATCAAGAAAATCGAGTCGAGAGGGAAATTGGATTGCTAATAAAAGCAAAGGTGAGAACTTCTCACTCAAAAAGGAATTTCTATTGTTTATTTAAATTTTAAATAGATAGATTTAAAATTTGCTTGACTGTGTTGATTGAATGATTGAACGATGATTGTTATATATATATATTGGATGTGAATAGACCCTATACGCCGTTAGTAAGCGGAGGTTATTTATTACACACATATACCGCGATATTCCACCTCGAAGTGGAATTGGTATTATATTATATATATAGCAATATATATATATATTGGCATATGTATATATTGCAGTTGATTGATTTCCCGCATTTTCTTTTAGCGGATGAGACCCTATTGCGCCGTTAGTAAGCGGATATATATATAAAATCCCATATACCGCGATATTCCGTCTTGAAACGGAATGGTATTGTGCTAATGTCTGTGGATGCAGGAAAACAGGTTGGAGGGATCCAACTGGACCCCTCACAAATATTTATTTGTTTATAAATATTTTTGATGATTGTGAATATCATATCGATATATGATATTTGTGTAGTGATTGACCAATTGATGCTGTGGCATCATCGGATTCGTTTCTAAAGTTAAAAATAATGATTTTTGATTTTAAAGGGGTTTTTTAAATCGATTTTCCAAATATATGTTTTTAGTAAAATTTTGAATTGATTCGTTTTAAACCAAATTAAAAATTTAATTTTTGAAGTTATAGAATTTAAGATTTTTATAAAATAAAATCAAATTGAGATTTTTGGAAATAAATAGTTAAGTAAATTGAGATTGGTTTAAATTGGAATTTTTGAATTATTAAAAACAATGTATATAAAAGATTTTTAAATTGATTTTTATAAATTTAAAATGATTGGAATTATAAATTGAGTTTTTATAAATGTTATAAATGAAGTATAAATTGTTTTTATAAGTAAATGAAAATTTATAAATTTATAAAGTGTGAAGTTAGAAAATGTATAGATTTGTAAAACAAAAGTCTATAAGTAAATTTCTTATGAATTGGACCTTGTCATTTATGTGGAAGATAAATGGAATTTGCTAATAAATTGACTTTTGGTAAATAGAAGTTTATGAAATTATAAATGGGACTTATAAACGTTGTTTTATAAATCCGAAATCAAATCGAATTTGATAAGTTGGAAAT
Source organism: Allium cepa (assembly GCA_030765085.1). NCBI lineage: Eukaryota > Viridiplantae > Streptophyta > Magnoliopsida > Asparagales > Amaryllidaceae > Allium > Allium cepa. The sequence continues at coordinate 449,232,280 of CM060944.1, forward strand.
AGGAAATTTATAAAGAAAACTTATAAGTAATAAGATTTATAATTGGTGAAGTTCAAAGGAACGATTTGTAAATAAATAAATTATAAGTACTTGACTTATAATATAAACCTTTGGTATTGAAATTGAGTTGTATCAATTGAATTGGGTTAATAAACGAGATTTACAAAATCGAAGCTTTTAAATAGAAATGGAATTTATAACCGAAACCAATTGAATTTGATGAATTGAATATAGAAGTTTATAAAGAAGTTATATTCACGTTTTTCAACGGTAAATATATTATTGAATAAAATGGATATCTTTTGAGGAAAGAATGTGTTAAAAAGAAATTAAAACGGTTTAAAGATATTTTAAAATGCATTGAGTATTGAGAACATAGATTTCAACATTTATTGTTGAAATAGACGTTTTCAAGAAATAGAAGGGAATGAGAACATAGATTTCAACATTTATTGTTGAAATAGACGTTTTCGAGAAATAGAAGGAAATGGTGGACTATAACACTGTTGTTATAGTAAATGATTTCCGAAAGGAAATGTTTTATATAGTATTGGGATTTATATATCTATTTTAATTTCGAATCCCTATACTAGTGATTTTAGGTTGTCGTAACGATGTTTTACGCAACATTCGTTTTGACCCAAATAAATTATAATAAAAGAATGATTTCCTTAAAGAATGAAATATATACTTGACTATGGTTTAAGTATATTGAATATTTTTCAAATTGTTGAAAATAAATAAGATTTGTGAATACTTATTTTTAGAATAAGTATGGAATTACTTTTCCAATATGAAATGGAATATTTTTAAGAATTTATCTTTTTGAAGATAAATTGGAATTAAAAAATAAAAATCCATCGAAACTGTAAATCAATAGAAAATATGAAATATAAATTCACTATAGAATTTATAAATGAAAAAGGGAAATTGGTTTCAAAATAAACATTGGTTTATTTTTGAAGTATTGAGATTTTATATCTAGTATAGATATTTTTGGAAAAATAAATAATTTGGAAAATTAGTTGGATGATGTGGCGCATCTTTATTGATAGTTAAATAACCGACTATCAATATTTACCCTTGAATGAGTAATTGCTGTGATTGCTTGAATTGGATGCCACACTTATTTTTAAAATAAGCGCTCACTATTCGGGTTAACCGGGAAAGGACCATGGGGTCGTATAACCCATTCCGAATATGTGATACGTCGTTATGAATTGCATTCGAAGACCGGTGTTGAAGACCGGATATTTTCGAAAACGAGAGGGTTTCTTGTTGATTGTCTCTGCACTGGCTGATCCCCGGTATAGAGATCTCCATAAGTGATGGGAAATCCGAACGTGATTAGAAATTATTCGGATTGCAAGGACTTCTTTGTAAGTGCCTTCGGTTCTGTTCGAGCCCGGAACAGACTTGTATGGATTGTATGTCTGACATTACAAGTTGAGATATAAAGCCGATTTCTTTCAAATATATTTCTGAGGTGGCGGAGAATTTATTCTTTTAGCTTAACACCCTTCTCTGAGACGTACGAGCTCAGAGGTTATATAGTTGAAGTTATCAGCGATATATTCCCAAATTTGGTAATGTGACATGCTGAGTGTTGCTGAAATGATCATTGTGTTGATTATTGTGATAGGATCATTTATTTGATCGTCTATCTTAGTGATCATTGTGTTGATCATTTGTTGACCCAAAGCATGGCTTTTGTATAAAGTATGTTTTTGTGGACGTGAATTCGTCGAGCCTCACATCCCGGAAATGGTCAAAACAGGAAAGAAGCAGCAAGGTTATGAGGGGTAGCACCCTTTAGGATGTGTCCATTTCCTTCTGGAAAAGGGTGGTATCATGGTATGGAGCCCAGATACTTACTCATGTTGAAAACACTTTATGATTGTGTGAATTGATTACGAGCGCTCGGTTGATAAAGGTCCCAAAGGACCGGGGGATGGCATATTCGGTCAGTTGTTACTCAGTTAGGAGTAACCCGGCCTTGTGTTGGTAGAGATCCGGTTTGGTTCTCGGGGATGTCCATCCAGAGGCATTCTCATGTGGCAATGGGAAGTTCCTTGGCCTGACCATTTGTTGGAAATCCAATTCCCAATACGAAACTTTTACGGTATTAGTTGTAGAACCTGCTATTCACTTATGGTGGTCACCACTGTTTGGATAGTAGCTATAGTAGGCATAGTTCGAAATGTCTATGTTGGCTAAGATTTATATTCTACTTTCAAAATGAATTTTTCCCCTACACTATGCACTAATAATAATATGAAATGTTCTTTTAAATGCGTATCAAGCATCTTTGACTATCATAAGGAGAAATCTCCTCCGATTCTGCGTTTGCATTGTGTGTGTGTGCGGGAGGCCTTATGGTAGTCTCATTTTTAAAAAGCATTGCGAATTGAATTTAAAAATATTCCTCTATTTGATTTTAAAGTTAAATAAACTGTTTTGAGTTCTCACACCAGTCACATGACTGACTCGGAGTTTATTGTTTTCCTTTCTAAACTCTGGGTGCCCACCAATTTCCACACGGGCAGTCAAGAGTTAGGTTTATCAGGATATTCTGGATATTCTGGAGTTGCTGGAGGCAAGCTGGATGGCATAGCATATTAATAATATATAGTATTTCTTTTTCCGCTGCACTGTTTGTTGATGTTGTATGTTGTTGTACACTCTGATGATATGATGAAATGAAATGTATAAAATGTAATAACTGATATAGTTCTTTGTTTAAAGATTATTCATTTAATTATTATATGTTGTTCCGCTGCGAATTGTGAGATTCTGTTGTTGTTCTGTTGTTTCCTTTCTTTTCCGTTCTATTTTAAAATTTTCTATCTTCTTTTCCCTCTATCTTTTTCTCTTCTTTTCTTCCCTTTTCTTTTCTTAAATTCTTTCTAAAACCCTAATGGTTCGGTTTTTCGGCAACGAAAAATCGCTTCCGTTACATCTACGATGGATGGAGTTGGGCGATTCGAGGCGATCTTGGTGACTGGGTTTTGTTACAGTTGGTGCTAGATGTACCTGATTTCGATATCAGGCGAGTTCGACGGAACTGGGTGGTCGTGATGACTTAGGGGAAGGTAGGTGACTTGTCGATGATCGGAGCGATGATCATAGGTGATTGGGTCAGTGTGCATGGTGCACAAGTACCATTGGTGTCTGGGTATAATTGTGTTGGAGAAGAAGGTGGTGGCTCGAAGTCGTACTCGGGGATTTGGTTTTATGGCTCGAGTTTGTTTCCGAGACGCTCACGTGTGTTTTCCAGAGTTTTAAAGTTTAAAAGCAAAACAAAGTTAAAAAGAAAAAAATAGAGAGATGGCTTAGGGTGTTGCTAGGGGAAAACTGGAATGGGATCGGGTAAGAACTCGAAGTGGTCTCGGGTTAATTATCTAAAAGTAAATTAAACAAGTTTTAAAAGTTTAAATCAATCAAGTTTTAACATATTTTCTTTAATCTAATTCTTTTATGTAATAAATGTTTATCTATATATTAGGTTGATGAAAGTGGTATAATTTATTTTTAACTTAAAAATAAATTAGGTTATTTCTTAAGTTTATTTCGAAATAAAATTAAATGGCTTAATTAAGAAGTTAATTAAAAAGATGTTAATAGTTGTTAATTAACTTAAAGGTAGAAGTTAATTTATTGGTTAATCATAAATTTATTTTATAGGTTGACTTTTGAAAGTTAATTGTTTTTAAGATTAAATTGATTTGGCTTTAAAATAATTATATATTAGGTTCATTATTTTATTTAAATTCCTAAGTGTTTTTCAAAGAATTTAATGATGTGACTAAGTGAGTGTTTAGGGCAAATGTTTAATTATTAATTTAAAGATCTTAGTTAATTCATATGTTAATGATATTTTGTTTCAAAGGTTTATTTAAATAATGTTTAAATGCTGATTAAATAATTAATTAGGATAAATGTTTATCTTAAGTTAATTTGGGTCTTAATTAATTAAAGGATCATTATTAATCAATTAAGGATAATTACTTAATGTAATAAATTAAAAGATGATTAATTAATGTGAGTAATTAAAGGATAATTACTTAATGAGAATAAAGGTTAATTAATTTATTAAAGATTAATTAATGTAAGTAATTAAGGGATAATTAATTACTTAGTGTAAGTAATTAAAGGATAATTAAATATCTAAAGGTTAATTAGTTTAATTAATTGATTAATTAAAGGTTAATTAATTTATGACTAAAGGATAATTAAAGGTTAATTAATCAAGTGATTATAGGATAATTACTTAATGTAAGTAATTAAATGGTTATTTTGTTAATGTAATTTAAGGTTAATTAATTTATGTAATTAATTAAGGGTTAATTAATTAATGTAATTAACTTCAGGTTAATTAATTTATGTGATTAATTAAGGGACAATTAATTAAGGATAATTACTTAAGATGGATAATTGAGGATGATTAATTAATTTCATTAATTAATTAAAATAATATCAAATGGTTTGTAATTAACTAATGTTAATTAAGCAGGATTTTAAAGTAATTAATTTAATTTATTTGGAGATTAAATTGAATTAATTAGGGATTATACAATTAATTAATCTTGCTTATGGATGATTGTATTATATTGAATGCCTTGAATTGTTTGATATCTTTGATATGTGATATGAATTGCTTTGGATTGAGCTGTGATAAATATTTATCTGTGATGGATTGCTGTGTGAATGTGAACTTTTGAATTGAATTGAAATTTTTTACTTAAACAACTCAGCCTTAACACGGCATTTGAATTTCGATGCGACCGGTGGTCGGATTCCAAATGGTTATCCGAAAATCACATCGAATCTTAAAGGTGGATCTTTTGTTTAAAAGATTAAAAATGGAAATTTGTTGTGACTATATCCACGTGTTTTTTTAAATAAGCGCTTATTATTCGGATTAGCCAGGGGAGGACATTAAGTCACAAAACCCATTCCGAATAATGATACGACGAAATGGGATGGCATTTGAAGACGGTGGTTGAAGACTGGGTATATTCGAAAACGAAAGGATTACCTGTCGAATGTCTCTATACCGAGTGGCCCCGGTATAGAGATTTAGATTACCCTATGTGATGGGGAGTCCGGACGTGATTAGGGAATATCCGAATTTGCAAGGACTTTTTCCTTAATTGGACGAAGTGCCTTCGGTTCCATTCAGACCTAGGATGCACTTATATGGATGTATGTCTGACGTTACACTTTGATATGTAAAGATGGTTTCTATCAAATACATTGCTGTTTGGTTGTGGAGAATTTATTCTCTTAGCTTAATACCCTTCTCAGAAACGTACGAGCTCAGAGATTATGTAGTTGATATTTACTAGTGATATATTCCCAACTTGGTAATGTGGCATGCAAAGTGCTGATCAATGGTTGATCGAAGCATGACTTTTGTGAAAAGCATAGCTTTGTGGGACGAGACTTCATCGAACCTCACACCCCGGAAATGGTCGAAACAAGAAGGATGCGACAATGTTACGGGGGTCGCGCCCCTTATGGTATGTGCGTTTCCTTTTGGATAAAAAGTGGTATCATGGTATGGAGCCCAGATATTTAACTTATGTGGTTGTTGGAATTTTTTTTGGTGCCTCGGTAAAGGTCAGTTACGACTGGGGGATGGCATACTCATGACAAGTAGTTACCTAGTTACAGAGGTAACCCGGCCTTCTGTTGGCAGTGATCCGGTTAGGTTCTCGTGGCGTCCCTCCAGAGGCATACCCATTCGAAAAGGAAGTTCCTTAGCCTTGACAATTTGTTGGAAAACCAATCACCCAATATGAGCCATGTGCGGTTTTAGTTGTAGAACCTTCCATTTAACATGGTAGCTATAGTAGGCATACTATAATCGTACGTAAGCTGGCTAAGATTAATATTATACTTTCAAAATGTTTTTGACACTATTAACTAATAATAACATCGAAAGGATTTTCGCGTATCAAGCATGTTTGACTGCTATAGGGAGAAACCTCCCCCAAGTGTGCGATTACATTATGTGTATGCCGGGAGGCCTTATGGTAGCTTCATTTTCCAAAAAGCATAACGGAATTCTTTCATTTCATTTTGTTTGTTTTTGTACAAATAACTATTTTTGTTCGCTCACACCAGTCTCATGACTGACCTGGAGTTTATTGTTCCCTTTCTAAACTCTAGGTCCCCAAATTTTCCCCATGGGCAGCCTAGAGTCAGATTATCAGCTAGTCAGATAGTAGATGTAGATTTTGGAAGTCTTTGAAGTTTGTGGATTTAGGATCGGATTTGCTTCACTACATCATGATAGCATTTGGTTTGAGCCTTTTGCTTTGGAGTCTTGGCATTGAAGATGCAGTGGTGGATTCTCTCTTTCTCTCTCCTTCTTGGGAGCTCTGTTGAAGATTATTTCCACTGTTGTTGCTCTTGTCCCCAGTTCTATTATTTCTTTCAGCTGTTGTATCTTTATTGGCTCTTACATATGTTGGGCATTTGTTATCAAAATATTGTATCCATGTTGTATCTATTACTGCGTATCAATAAAATCAATTCTTCTTTCTGTTTCCGCTGTTTTGTTATCAACTAATGTGTTATAAGCTCCGGTGAGCTGGACTCTAACGTTTGAATCTCTGACATTCGAATACGGGTGATGTATTGGATGCTGATTTTCGGACGTCGGAACCCGGGTCGTCACATTTGGTAACAGAGCAAAAGGTTGAGTAAGAACTTTAGCTTTGGAGAATAACTCATTAGGTGACTCATTAGAGATAGGATAAGAAATTCCCTAGAATGAGTATATCCCTAAGATATCTTGTCTGTATGCCTCGGTCAATTCTCTTACTATTCACTGATAGTGAGAATGAGTGCAAGAAGAGGACGAGGTAGGGGATAGAGGAGTACCACTACAAATGGTCGATACCCTACAACAACACTACTGGTTGGGAACAACTTTTTCCATCAACCTCTTTTGATCATCATCCAATTTCAATTCTTTAATGGCTTCCTGGCAACTCCAAGAAGAAGCTTTGGTATGGTGGGAGACTATTACTTTGGTAGAATTGGAGGATGAGTTCACATGGGATTGATTCAAGCAAGTATTTGAGCGGCGTTAAATGTTTTCCGCTAGTATTTCCAGAATATATCATGAAATTACCTTACTTCTTAACTAATTTTCTTACTTACGATAAAATTGTTAGAGTTCTATTCAACACTAGAGTCACGGATAGTTTTATTTCCCAACAAACCATAGAAGAGTTAAATCTTGAACCCGAATTCGTAAACGAACCTATTTGTGTGAAGAAACCGGTAGGTGGCGCTGCGAATCTTTGTTTACGTTGTAGGAAAAGTTCCTATTTCATATTCTCTTCATCAGTTTTCTATCAGTCTTTCCGTTTTTGACTTTTAATGAATTTGAAATTTTATTTGGAATGAATTGGTTTACAAAATATGAAGCAAAATTAGATTGAATCAATAGAACGATTTCGGTTGAAAGAAAACTTGAGAATTTTGTTGTAATTTCTTGTGAGGATCTAAGTCCAAAGAGGGACAAGCTAGTGTATACTTTTTGGTATTTCGACCTGAGTTTGGAAGCCATATTGTTCAAGAATTTCCTTTGTTTCGAATCGACAACCTGTTTGATCAATTGCATGGTGCTCAATTCTTTTCCAAGATGGGTCTAGCCCAAGGACCATCAGCTGAGAGTTACAGAAGATTGTATTCGTTTGTCTGTTCTTTGGGGTCTCGATATATTCTACGAATGGTTAGTTATGCCCTTCGGACTAACCAATGCCCCTGCATATTTCATAGACCTGATGACCTGAGTATTTCGTGAAGTGATTGAATAAGTACGTTATATTTGATGATATCCTGATTTATTCCAAATGTAGAATAAATGTCTCGGCTTGATCTGGTAAGCCATTTCTCTATCTTTGTATGTGTACATTTGTTCTTTGTTTGTCTCCTTGTCTAGCAAATTTCAGGGACGAAATTTTCTTAAGAGGGAATTTGTAACGATCCCGTTTTTAAGCCAAATTTAATTTACTACTAGGAATTGTGGGTGCCGTAGAGCTTCTCATAGAAATACAAAATCGTATCACTCACTTCCTAGTAATTTAATATAATTTTTTGGAATAATTTTGAATTAATTTGAAATTTTACAAAACAAATAAGTAAGTGTTGTTTATATGAATATAAATAGATTGGAAATAGAATTTTGATTTTGAAATTCAAAAAATAAATATTTTAAAAAAATGGATTTGAAAACACTACATTTTAAATTTTTGTTTTCTTAATTTGTATATATATATATATGTGTGTGTGTGTGTGTGTGTGTGTATGTATATAGTGTCATTTGGAAGTAATGTTTTGAATTCAATATAATAATTTTCAAAATCTATTTAAAGTTAAAATTTAATATATATATATATATACATACATATATATATATTAATGTAGAATTAGATTTTAAATCATTTTCTTTAAGGTTATATATATATTTATAAAAGGAAACGCATTAATTGAAAATCGAAAATATAAAAACACACACAGATATATATATATATATATATATATATATATATAATTAAATAATAAATATAATATAAAATTATATAAAAACATGAAAAAGACATGTGTGACATTAATAACATATAAACTAACAAGTGAAAAAGATTATAACATGCCATTTGACATTTGTAGCTTTATTTTTAACATGCATTTACAAGTATCATGATTTCTTTTTTATTTTTAAAATGATAAATAAAATTAATGAGAGATTATAAATACACATCTACACTTTTGCTCTCCATTTTTCTTTCATGATTTCAAAAACACAAACTTGGAAACTAAACCAGAGATAAAAGAAACAAACCTAAACCTGAAAGCAAGCAATAGTTTTAAATCCAAGATCATCTCAAAACAGATCAAAACATTTTTCAGTTTTCAAAGATCAAACAATTTCAAACCTGAAAGCATGCAAATTCAACTCAGCTAAAACAAGCAGATCATTTTCTAGGTTTTCAAAGTTTCAAAGATCATTTCAATGCTGAGGTAAAGCAAAGCAAATTCAAAGTTCAAACTCAAACTTAAAAGTAGATTCAAGTCAAAAGTTAAGTCTAGTTCTAGGTTTCTCAAAAACATGCTCTCTGTTCATCATCATCCAGGCGAGTAAACTAATATTAAACTTGAATATGTGTATATATATCCTGGTGCTTTGAAGAATGTGCTGAAAAATGTGCGATGGATGTAAAAATATGCTTGAGTGTGTGTGTCTGTGTATATATATAGGTGGATTTATGTATGCATGCTTCTATTTTACATTTTACAGGTCTTAAAAGTTCAAAATTCAAATTATCATCCCTAGCCTTTTTTAGGATTTGATCTCTAAAATAAATATGTTAGTATTAACCTGATTCTATTTTGAAAAATAAAAACAAGTAGAATTATTAAGCAATTTTTCGGAAAATTGGAAATTTATAGTGAAAATATATAAAGTCAGGAAAATCGATGGATTAAAATTCATATTTTGAATATAAGACCTGATTCGTACTAGAAAATAATGAATTTTGATAAATATATTATAATTTTTAAGTTCGGGTTCTTTGAGACATTACTAGATGATTGGTTTTGACGTTCGACGAAGAGTTGGGCGTCGAATCTGGTGCTGGAGGAAGCCTGGGTGGAGGAGATCGGAGGAAAAATGGTTGGAGGATTTTTAGATTGATGAGGGTGGGTCGTCGACGTCGTTGTAGGGTTTTAAGCACTGATGGGTTAGACGATATTCTCGGGCTCATCGCGACCTCGATGGTGCACCGGAGGTGACCGGTGGTGGGGGATCGAAGCATAGTTGAGTGACGCATCTTTGGACGTGATCGCGTGATCTACGATGGTCGGAGTTGGGCGATTCGAGGCGATCTTAGTGACTGGGTTTTGCTAAAGGTGGTGCTAGATGTACCCGATTTCGATTTCCGGCAAGTTCGACGGAACTAGGTGGTCGTGGCATCTCAGGGGTAGGCGACTTGTCGATGATCAGAGCGATGATCAGAGGTGATTGAGTCGGTGTGCATGGTGCAAAAGTATCATTGGTGTCTCGGTATAATTGTGTTGGAGAAGAAGGTGGTGGCTCGAAGTCATACTCGAGGATTTGGTTTTATGGCTCGAGTTTGTTTCCAAGATGCTCACGTGTGTTTTTTCCAGAGTTTTAAAGTTTAAAAGAAAAAACAAGTTAAAAAGAAAAAAATAGAGAGATGGCTCAGGGTGTTGCCTGGGGAAACCTGGAATGCGCTCGGGTGAGAACTCGAAGTGGTCTCGGGTCAGAGATCTAAAAGTAAATTAAACAAGTTTTAAAAGTTTAAATCAATCAAGTTTTAACAAATTTTCTTTAAACTAACTCTTTTATACAATAATTTTTTATCTAAATATTAGTTGATCAAAGTGGTATAAATTATTTTTAACTAAAAAATAAATTAGGTTATTTCTTAAGTTTATTTTCAAATAAAATTAAATAGCTTAATTAAGAAGTTAATTGAAAAGATGTTCATAGTTGTTTCTAAGTAAGTTAATTTATGGGTAATAATTTATTTTAAAGGTTGAATTTTGAAAGTTAATTGTTTTTAAGATTAAATTGATTTGGTTTTAAAATAATTATATATTAGGTTAATTATTTTATTTAAATCCCTAAGTGTTTTTCAAAGAATTTAATGTTGTAATTAAGTGAGTGTTTAGGGAAAATTTTAATTATTAATTTAAAGATCTTAGTTAATTCGTATGTTAATGATAATTAATTTCAAAGGTTTATTTAAATAAGGTTTGAATGATGATTAAATAATTAATTAAGAAAAATGGTTTATTTTAAGTTAATTTGGGTATTAATTAATTAAAGGATCATTATTAATTAATTAAGGATAATTACTTAATGTAATTAATTAAAGGATGATTAATTAATGTAAGTAATTAAAGGATAATTACTTGATGAGATTGAAGGTTAATTTAATTTATTAAAGGTTAATTAATATAAGTAGTTAAGGGATAATTAATTACTTAAAAGATAATTACTTAATGTAAGTAATTAAAGGATAACTAAATAATTAAAGTTAATTATTTAATAATTAAAGGTTAATTAATTGATTAATTAAAGGTTAATTAATTTATGATTAAAGGATAATTGGTTAATGATTAAAGGCTAATTAATCATGTGATTATAGGATAATTACTTAATGTAAGTAATTAAAAGGTTATTTTGTTAATGTAATTTAAGGTTAATTAATTTATGTGATGAATTAAGGGTTAACTAATTAATGTAATTAACTTCAGGTTAATTAATTTATGTGATTAATTAAGGGACAATTAATTAATTGAGGATAGTTACTAAGATGGATAATTAAGGATGAATAGTTAATTTCATTGATTAAATTAAAATAATAACAAATGATTTGTAATTAACTAATGTTAGTTAAGCAGGATTTTAAAGTAATTAATTTAATTTATTTGGAGATTAAATTGAATTAATTAGGGATAGTAAAATTAATCAATGTTGCTTGGATGATTGGATTATATTGAATGCCTTGAATTGTTTGATATCTTTGATATGTGATATGAATTGCTTTGTATTGAGTTGTGATAAATATTTATCAGTGATGGAGTGCTGTGTGAATGTGAACTTCAGAATTGAATTGAAATTGTTTACTTAAACAACTTGGCCTTAAGACGGCATTTGAATTTCAATGCGACCCGGGGTCGGATTCCAAATGGTTATTTGAAAACCACATTGAATCTTAATGGTGGATCTTTTGTTTAAAAGATTAAAAATGGAAATTTGTTGTGACTGCATCCACGTATTTTTTAAAATAAGCGCTCATTATTCAAATTAGCCGGGGGAGGACATTAAGTCATAAAACCCGTTCCGAATAATGATACGAAGAAATGGGATAGCATTTGAAGACGGTGGTTGAAGACCAGTTATTTTCGAAAATGAAAGGATTACCAATCGAATGTCTCTGCCCCGAGTGTCCCCGGCATAGAGCTTTAGATTACCCTATGTGATGGGGAGTCCGAACGTGATTAGGGAATGTTCGGATTTGTGAGGACTTTTTCTTAATTGGATGTAGTGCCTTCGGTTCCATTCAGACCCAGGATGGACTTGTATGGATGTATGTCTGACGTTACATTTTGAGATGTAAAGCTGGTTTATGTCAAATACATTTCTATTTGGTGGAGGAGAATTTATTCTCTTAGCTTAACACTCTTATCCTAGACGTACGAGCTCAGAGGTTATGTAGTTGATATTTGCTAGTGACATATTCCTAACGTGGTAATGTGGCATGCTAAGTGTTGATCATTGGTTGATCGAAGTATGACTTTTATGAAAAGCATAGCTTTGTGGGATGAGACTTCATCGAACCTCACACCTCGAAAATGGTCGAAACAGGAAGGATGTGGCAAGGTTACGGGGGTCGTGCCCCTTAGGGTATGGGCATTTCCTTTTGGATAAAAAGTGGTATCATGGTATGGAGCCCAAATATTTAACTTATGTGGTTGTTGGAATTTGTTGTTGGTGCCTCGGTAAAGTTCGTTTACGACCGGGGGATGGCATACTTATGACAGTTAGTTAACTAGTTACGGAGGTAACCCGACCTTGTGTTGGCAGAGATCTGGTTAGGTTCTCGAGGCATCCCTCCAGAGGCGTACCCATTCGGAAAGGAAGTTCCTTAGCCTTGACCATTTGTTGGAAATCCAATCACCCATTACGAGCCCTGTATGGTTTTAGTTGTAGAACCTTCCATTTAACATGGTAGCTATAGTAGGCATACTATAATGGTAAGTATGCTGGCTACGATTAATATTATACTTTCGAAATGTTTTTTACACTACGCACTAATAATAATATCAAAAGGATTTTCACATATCAATCATGTTTGACTGCTATAAGGAGAAACCTCCCCCAAGTGTGTGATTGCCTTGTGTGTGTGTCGGGAGACCTTATGGTAGTTTCATTTTCCAAAAAGCAAAATGGATTTCTTTTATTTCTTTTTTGTTTGTTTTTTTACAAATTACTCTTTTTATTTGCTCGCAGCAGTCCCATGATTGACCTGGAGTTTACTGTTCCCTTTCAGAACTCTGGGTGCCCATAATTTTCCAAATGGGCAGCCTAGAGTCAGGTTATCAGCTTGTCAGAGAGTAGATGTAGATTTTTGAAGTCTTTGAAGTCTGTGGATTTTAGATCAGATTTGCTTCATTACAGCATGATAGCCTTTGTTTGTGCTTTTTGCTATGGAATCTTGGTATTGAAGATTCAATGTTGGATTCTGACGCAGCGGATTATTCGAAACAAACTTCAATCGGTGAAAGTAGCGATCGATGGAATGAAGATACCGAAGTGCCCAAATTCGTTGATCCGAAGATACCGAATTCTAGCTATCTCAAACACGTTGATAGCGCACTATACCGTGTTCAAAGATCTACGATTCTTCATACGTTGATCTAGTGCACTAGATTCCGTGAATCGGCTTCAACAAACGTGGATTCGAGCGCACTCGAATGACGTAAGTGGAGATAGGAGATTACACTCAACTACCAATTGGAGAAGAAAGCACAAAGCAATCAACAAGAAAGTTTATTTCAAAATCAACCACCTTAAATGTACAACACACACCCCTATTTATAGAGTTTTCACAACACAACCCTTAAGTCGTGGCCGACTCATGACTCACGACTCATCATAAGTCGTTACCGACTTAGCAACACAACAGACCGAAGTACATCACACGACTCAAGAGCAAACGACTCAAAAACAACGACTTACGACTCATAACAGCGGCAAAAATAGACAACCTAAACATGACGACTTATATACAACATGAGTCATCAGATACAAACACCATACGACTCAACTATATATGCGTACAACACGACTCAACATATGTCACGACTCAACCGACTCAACACCCATACAAGTTACAACTACTCACGACTCAAGGCTGCACCGACTCATGGTCTTCACCGACTCATAGCTTCCCTACGGCACATCCCTTCAAGCGAGTCATCTCCGAACGACTCATCTACTTCCACTTCTCTGCTCTTGTTAACTCGTACACGACTTATGGATGAGTCGTTGAGACATGTACGACTTATCACCAGAAGCGGTGTCTCATTAGGTCGGTCCACATCTTCCTTCGTAGGTCGTTGCCGACCTAGACCTTCTTTGTTGAGTCGGAAACGACTCAAAGCCGCTTCATTAGCTTGCAACGTCCCTTCTCGTGACTCCTTAGGTCGTGGACGACTCAAATCTACTCTCCTACGACTCATGCTGCCTTCACTGAGTCGTGTACGACTCATCACACTACACCACAAACTCATGTTTTCAGGAATTAAAGATTGCACAACTTCTTCTCTGGCCTTAGTTGCATCATCCTCCCCTGGTTGAGAAAAATTCGTCCTCGAATTTGTACATTCTTCTTCATCTGATTGTTTACCTCCGTAATATGGAACAAGATGTTTAACATTGAACACGTCAGACGTGTAAACATCTTCCGGCAGTTTCAACTTATAAGCACTTTCATTGATTTTCTTCACAATTTCAATTGGACCAATTTTCCGCGCCTTCAATTTATTGAATGTTCCTACCGGAAAACGGTCTTTTGTCAACACTGCATAAACCAAATCGCCTTCGTTAAATTCAATATTTCGTCGTTTCAAATCTGCAGATTTCTTATATTTCTCATTCGATTTCTCCAATCGTTCCTGTACGATTCTATGACATTCCGTCAATCCTTCAACAAAATCAGCATCTCGTTTAACCGTTCCCTTTGACTGTGGCACTACTGCCAATTCCAACGGTCCCCTGGGTATAGTTGAATATACAATCTGAAATGGGCTGAATCCTGTGCTACGATTCACTGCATGATTATGTGCAAACTCGGCTTGGCATAACTTCATGTCCCAATTCTTCAAATTATCCTGTACAAGGCATCGCAACAAATTTCCCAATGACCGGTTAACAACTTCCGTTTGTCCATCAGTTTGCGGATGATAAGCACTACTAAATTTCAGCTTCGTTCCCACCATCTTCCACAAACTTAACCAAAAGTGACTCAGAAAACGAGTATCCCTGTCAGAAACGATAGATTCTGGCAATCTATGAAGACGATAGATTTCCTTGAAGAATAACTGAGCAACCCGAACAGCATCTGTCGTCTTCTTGCAAGCGATAAAATGTGCCATTTTAGAAAATCTGTCCACCACCACATATATAGAATCATTACCATGCTGTGTTCTCGGCAACCCCAAGACAAAGTCCATACTCACATCAACCCATGGTCTAGCCGGTACTGGTAATGGCATATACAATCCAGCATTGGTCGCAGTTCCTTTCGAAACTTGACAAATATGACAGCGCTCTACAAACCTGCCCACTTCTTTCGTCATCGACGGCCAAAAGTAAGACTGTGAAATCAGTTGCAAAGTACGATCACGGCCCACATGCCCTTCTTCGTGTAACTCCTTCACAATCTTCATTCTCAGACTACAATCCGGAATACATAAGCGATTTCCTTTAAACAGAAAACCATCCACCAATACGAGTTCATCAGTATTTCCTTCCTTAACTTTCCCGACAAACTTTGCAAAGTAAGGATCCTCTTCCATCAGTTCTGGCAATAATTCAAAACCCGTCACTTCAACCTTTAATGTTGTTAACAAATGACTCCTTCTACTCAAAGCATCAGCTACCCGATTCGTCACCCCAGATTTGTGCTTAACAACAAAGGTAAACTGCTGTAAATACGCGATCCATGACGCATGTCTCGCTGAAATCTTGTCTTGTCCCTGTAAATGCTTCAACGCCTCATGATCAGTATATAAAACAAATTCCTTCTGAAATAGATAATGCCTCCAGTGTTTAACAGCTTGTACAACCGCATAGAATTCAACGTCATACGTACTGTATCTCATCTTTGCCCCTGACAACTTCTCACTGAAATAAGCAACTGGCTTCCCATTCTGACTCAGAACTCCTCCAATTCCAACCTTCGAAGCATCAGTGTGTAATTCAAACAACAACTGAAAATTCGGTAGAACAAGAATCGGTGCTGATGTCAACAATGTCTTAATCTCCTCAAAAGCAACTCCCGCTTCCTCTGACCAAGAAAATTGTTTCCCCTTCATGCAATCAGTCACTGGAGCCATCACGCTACTGAAGTGTGGAATGAACCTTCGGTAGAATGATGCCAATCCATGAAAACTTCTAACTTCAGTGATAGTTCTCGGTTGTGGCCAATTTCTAATAGCTTCAACTTTACTCTGGTCCACTTGGATTCCCTTCTCAGATACAACATATCCCAAAAATAACACACTTCTCGTCATGAACACACATTTCTTCGTGGCTGCATAAAATTGTTCCTCACGAAGAATAATCAACACTTCCCTCAAATATAGAACATGCTCCTCCATACTCCTGCTATATATCAGAATATCATCGAAATAAACCACCACGAACTCCCCAATGAATGGTCTAAAAATTTGATTCATCACCCGCATGAATGTACTAGGTGCATTTGATAAACCAAATGGCATTATCAACCATTCGTATAACCCCTCTCTTGTCTTGAAAGTTGTCTTCCATTCGTCTCCCGGTCTAATTCGAATCTGGTGATAACCACTCTTCAAATCAATCTTCGAAAATATAGTTGCCCCACTCAACTGGTCTAACAAATCATCCAACCTCGGCATAGGAAATCTGTAACGAACAGTAATCTTGTTCAAAGCTCTACTATCGGTACACATTCTCCATGTTCCATCCTTCTTCGGCACCAACAAAGCTGGTACTGCACAAGGACTCAAGCTTTCCTGAACACGTCCCTGCTCAAGTAACTCTTCCACCTGCCTTCGTAATTCCTCATGTTCCTTCGGACTCATTCGGTAATGTGGTCGATGTGGTAAAACTGCTCCCGGAACAAGATCAATTTGATGTTGAATGTCTCTTAGTGGAGGTAACTCCTTAGGTAACTCCTCTGGAAATACGTCTTCAAATTCTTTCAAAACTGGCTTTGCTTCTTCAGGAATTTCAACCTCTTCACTGCTCTCTCTCCCAATCAACAAAAACACTTCAGGTTCCTCTTCAATCTCCTTAACAAACTCTTTCAAAGTCAACAAAGTTTTCAATTCCTCAATCTCCTCCAGTTTGCTCTCCTTCTGTTGTTGCTTCTTGGGAACCAAAGTAATTTTAGTACCCTCGAACATGAAACTGTAGCTATTGGCACGACCATCATGTTGAACTGATCTATCAAACTGCCACGGTCTGCCCAACAACAGATGACATACGTCCATGTCTACAACGTCACACCAAATTTCATCTTTGTACTTCTTCCCAATAGAAAAATTCACATAAGCTCTTCGACACACTTTCACTTCACCACCCTTCCTTAACCATGCTAGCTTGTACGGTTTAGGATGCTTCTCAGTTTTCAAGTTCAATTTCCTCACAGCCTCTGTAGAAATAATATTATCACAACTCCCAGCATCTATGACAAACTTGCAAACTTTCCCCAGAATAGTACATGTTGACTGAAATATGTTACTCCTCAACCAACTGCAGTCCTCCTCTTGCTTTGGTGTAAGACAAGACCTCCTTATCATAAGATTACAACCTTCATCTCCAGATAATTCTTCTTCCTCCTCAACATAAGGTGCATTTGAACATTCTGCCTCCTCACCATCATCCTCCTCAACTTCTGCAACCATGGTTCTCTTCTTCGGCTTCGGACATTCGTTGCTTTTGTGACCCAACTCCTGACAATTATAACATTTGAAAACACTGTTAACCTTCGCCTTCTCAGCCTCTTTCACCACTGGCTTATTGACAGGTTTAGGAACATTAGAACTTCCACTAACACCCCTCGCTTGATTATTGGAATTAGTAAACACACCACCTCCACGCCTTCCTTGCTTCTCCCAAGCCAACGCTTTCTGATGTGCCTCTGCCACTGATCTAGTATCAAACATATTAACCATATCCTGGATCTGCATTCTCAACCCTCCAATGAATCTAGCAGTTAGCTGTTCTTCCGTTTCCATAATATCATTCCTGGCAATGAGTTGGTAAAATTCGTCAGCATAATCACTAACAGACTTCGTCCCCTGCCTCAGATTCTGCAACCTTTGGTACATAAGTGATTGATAGTTGTAAGGTAAGAAAGTAGATCTCATCAACTTCTTCATCTTATCCCACTCAACAACCTTCGACTTCCCCATCCGTTCTCGTGTAAGTTTAGTTTGCTGCCACCATGCCAATGCTCTTCCCCTCAATCTAGTAGCAACCAACTTCACTCGACGATTCTCCGACACTTCCTTGAAATCAAAGATTTCTTCAACATTAGATAACCAATCAAGAAATTCTTCTGCTACCATCCCTCCTTTTAATTCTGGAATTTCCATCTTCATACCCGATTCCCAACGTCGATCATCTTCAACATCCCGATAAGAATTTCGAATTTGGTCTCGATCTCGATAATGAATACTAGTTCTATCACCCTCTTCAACAAAATCAAAGGTATGCCTACATCGATCTCGACCATTATCATCCCTTCGTTCATGCATGCTTCTTTGACTATGTCTCTCTTCATCCCTATATGCTTCATTGTCAAATTCACGTTGACTTCTTCTCTCTTCATGTGCATAGTCATGATGTTCTCTTCGTGATGAAATTGACGTTTCTCTTCTATCTCTACAAGAATGTGGTGATACCCTCCTCGCTTCCGTAACCGATGGCGAAAGTCGGTTTCCTCCATGGTTCGAGTTTAGTGATCTCCTCCTTTAATTCAAGTCATTCATCAATTTCTCCAATTTCCCAATGCCTTCATCGAACTTCTCATTAATACGTTGTTCCAAAAGCTCGGCTTCTTCTCTTCGATACAAAGTTTCAACGTTTTGATGACGATTAGCTCTCCTTGGTGGCATGATTGAAACTCCTCACAACACTTCAACAATTTGAACACAAGACTTCAAAGCTTTAACAAAACAACAAGTCACAGCTTCCCTTGACTCAGCTTGCTCTAGCTCGGCAATAAGAAACGACTCAAAGTAAGGTCGGCTCCTACTCAAGCACAAGGTACGGTTCAAACCCTTTACAAGGCTCGGCTACTCCCCACAAGTATACACGGCCTTCAACCTCAAATTCAAACACTTTCAACACTTTGATCCAAAATGGAATGGATCGAATGTTCTCCCTCTTGTTGCAACTTCAATGTGAACACGATGAACAACTTCAAGCTTCAACTTCAAATATTAGGCTCCAAGAATCAACTTAGCTATGATTGGCTAAGTATGGCTTTGATACCAAAACTGACGCAGCGGATTATTCGAAACGAACTTCAATCGGTGAAAGTAGCGATCGATGGAATGAAGATACCGAAGTGCCCAAATTCGTTGATCCGAAGATACCGAATTCTAGCTATCTCAAACACGTTGATAGCGCACTATACCGTGTTCAAAGATCTACGATTCTTCATACGTTGATCTAGCGCACTAGATTCCGTGAATCGGCTTCAACAAACGTGGATTCGAGCGCACTCGAATGACGTAAGTGGAGATAGGAGATTACACTCAACTACCAATTGGAGAAGAAAGCACAAAGCAATCAACAAGAAAGTTTATTTCAAAATCAACCACCTTAAATGTACAACACACACCCCTATTTATAGAGTTTTCACAACACAACCCTTAAGTCGTGGCCGGCTCATGACTCACGACTCATCATAAGTCGTTACCGACTTAGCAACACAACAGACCGAAGTACATCACACGACTCAAGAGCAAACGACTCAAAAACAACGACTTACGACTCATAACAGCGGCAAAAATAGACAACCTAAACATGACGACTTATATACAACATGAGTCATCAGATACAAACACCATACGACTCAACTATATATGCGTACAACACGACTCAACATATGTCACGACTCAACCGACTCAACACCCATACAAGTTACAACTACTCACGACTCAAGGCTTCACCGACTCATGGTCTTCACCGACTCATAGCTTCCCTGCGGCACATCCCTTCAAGCGAGTCATCTCCGAACGACTCATCTACTTCCACTTCTCTGCTCTTGTTAACTCGTACACGACTTATGGATGAGTCGTTGAGACGTGTACGACTTATCACCAGAAGCGGTGTCTCATTAGGTCGGTCCACATCTTCCTTCGTAGGTCGTTGCCGACCTAGACCTTCTTTGTTGAGTCGGAAACGACTCAAAGCCGCTTCATTAGCTTGCAACGTCCCTTCTCGTGACTCCTTAGGTCGTGGACGACTCAAATCTACTCTCCTACGACTCATGCTGCCTTCACTGAGTCGTGTACGACTCATCACACTACACCACAAACTCATGTTTTCAGGAATTAAAGATTGCACAACTTCTTCTCTGGCCTTAGCTGCATCAGATTCTCTCTTTCTCTCTCTTTTTTGGGAGCTCTGTTGAAGATTATTTTCACTGTTGTTGCTCTTTTTCCCAGTTCTGTTGCTTCTTTCCGCCGTTGTACCTATATTAGCTCTGATATATGTTGGGCATTTGTTATCAAAATATTGTGTCGATGTTGTATCTATTGTTGTGTATCAATAAAATCAATTCTTCTTTATGTTTCTACTGTGTTGTTATCACCTAATGTATTATAAGCTCCGGCGAACTGGACTCCAACATTTGAAAACAGGTTATGTAGCTTATATAAATTTAAATGTAATTCAATAGAACATATTTGTATAACTACACATCTTTAAAATATTAACAAGGCTTGAAACACTATATTATATTATATATTAAAAATTACGATAGCAGGTATATAATGAAAAATTAAATGCACAGAACAAAAGACAAGGCTTGAAACACACAAAGTTATAATATGAAAGCAAGTAAATAACATACAAAGTTTACAAAACATACAAAGTTTACAAAGCTTATACTATATATATACCTATAATATATTATATACATAATACGAAAGTAGAAGGCGTGTGGAGGAATGGCATGGAGTGTGGGTCGGCCTGTAGTTCGACGGTTGAGGAAGCTAGGGCTAGTGGATGGCTGAGAGAGATGGTGGGCAAAACTACAGTTGGCTTTGGGTTGAACGAGGTGTGGTGATGGAAGGGCTGTTGCGCGAGTGGGAAGGGAAGTTTGGGAAAATTCGAAGGTTGGATCTAGAGGGGTTTTGGTGTGGCGTTGTTGAGCTTCGATGCTAGTTGGTGAATGTGGAGATGGGGACAAGCAAGAGAGGGAGGGCGGGGAGACCGGTTCAAGTGGATGAGGCGGAGTGGTAGATGTGGAGCCGAGGGTGGACAACGATGAGTAGGTTGGATAGTAGTCTTGGTCGAGCAATATGAACAGGCTAATCTCACTAATATATGCAACCTTAATATTTATATTCATATTTTTAAAGAAAATATCTTTCTTTTCTTTCTAGCACGCCAGAAACGAAGAAGGAATGAGGACAGGGTAAAGAAAATGAACAGTTGGAAATGTAACTTTTCAATATAAAAATTTTCTCTACTGAATGAATGGAACAAAGAAAGAAAGTGGAAATGAACCAATGGATAATAAATTTAAATAGGGAAAAGCAGAGGCCAGGGTTGAATTTAAGGAAATTATTAAAATTTGATAGCTATTGGTTTTACACGGTGGAAAAGAATCGTCACAGGAACCAAAATGGTTCAAAATGGATACCGACACGACGAATCGTTATGCAACTTCGTCACATATCGGACGCCAAAGAACATAAATGAATATTCAATGGATATCAGCATGATGATACGAACGGAATGGTAAACAGATATCAGCGATACTCATCCTATCAAAAATCGATATTCGTTGTCAAAATGCTACCAAACCGTTGAAAATAAGATTAACAGCGCTAGAGCAGTTCAAATTTAGCAAAATGAAATATGATGTCTCACTCAAAAAATTATTTACATTTTTATTATGTAAAATATTCAGATTTCAAAAACTTTTTATCTTTATCAAATTAGCTGATTTTAAATTGAAATTGAATATTACACAACATAATCGACTTTCATATTTTCTGAGGATAGCTTGACATTTGCTACATTTAAATAAACGTACTTCAAATATAAAATTTACATTTCCAAAATTTATTATTTATTTTCATGAAAAAATCAGTTAATTACGTTATAAAATCGTTAAAAATTATGGGTTGTTACAATCACAATGTATATATAGAAAATGACATACCTTGCTACCCAATCCTTAAAACACACCTTGATGACGTTGCCTTTGATTTGCACCTTGAATGAAGAATGCTTCCAGATCCGATTAAATCATCTTAGGATGTTGATGAGAAATCACACCTTGAATGATGATATCTCCTTAGATCTTCAGGATCCCGATCCTACCCTTACAAGAGATGGATGAACCAGTTTTGTTTCGTTTTATGTAATGTTTTTATATCGAGTTGAAAGATTTTTGAAAATTTTGTTTTATTATTTTTCTTTTCTTCCATGAAAAGTTAGGAGGAGAGAAACAAACAGACTGAATGAGAAAGAATGAATTGTATGTACAGAATGAATTAGAGAATGTGTTTTATTTGGAAGATTGAAACCTTTTCCATTCTTTAATTATAACATCCACAATTAATTCCCTTAATTTTTTCTCTCTCTCCCGTCCTTTCTTTACATATATGTCATCAAATGACATAAAATTTGTATAAAGCTTGTCATCAAATGACATAAAATTTCCATGAATCATGTCATCAAATGACATAAAATTTTCATAAATCGTATTATGCAATTATCTTTAAATTACATCGATATCGTATATTGATGCGTGCAAATATAACATTTATAAATACATTAAAATAATTACAAAAAACTTCCAAACATAAATAAATAATAACAATTAATATTTCTAAAATATCAATTAATTTAACCAATTTACAACATTTTATAAATTAAATAAATCATGTCGTTTGTTAGAGAATTCATTATTATGATTGTGCGACTCAAAGGTGTAAATTCAATCAGCGATTAATATCGAACTATTTGAATATTAACATTCACATAACTTAGCAAATGGAGTGACATTTTTGTCAAGTTTAGCTTGTACATCTTTTGGCAAAATCCAATTTTACTTATTATAAATGTCACCTAATAGTGACAGTTATTTACACCACTCTTCGTCAAAACTATATCACTTTGGATTTATGGAATTCGATAATGGTCAAAATTCCAATATAATCCACATTCAACTTTATATTCCAAACAAAAAGACGTTGGTTCAACAATAACAATTATTATTAACTGAAATGCTCTAACCGGAGACTTTAACTTTGAGTTGACAGCAGTTGACCATGATACAAACCTCATACAACTGAGGAGATGAATCCTCTCTTGAATAGCGTTTCACTTTTGATGCTACCACTCGACCCAACTATAGTCGTTTGATGGGCGTAACGCCACAATTTAACTATAATCAAAGCGGAGCATCCACATTGAAGATCAGTCGTATACTCAAGTCCAAGGAACTGTGTAAATTAGACACATCGATATTCTCTACTTGACCTCAGTTATATTAACCAACTGAAAACTATCAAGTGAGTCTTTTCGTAGTTATCCAATAACTATCAGTACATAACCCCTTGGTGCCCCAATAGTCATGAGTAATAAACTGTCCAACATTTGAAGAGCGTTCTGTACTCTAGTCTCAACTAGTACATCGATATCCAATCTCGATTCAACTTGACTAGGAACATTAACAATAATATGTTTGTTTCATTGTTATAAATTACTCACAGTTACAACACTTCGTACCTATCACAAAACATACCATTTATGCATTTTATATTAAATATACTTTTAATTAAATTGATTAATTAGTATAACCACAAAATATCAAGTATATAATAAAAAGAAAATACCTTTGTCTCAAACAAGATTGGTCAACGAGTTAGTTATATGTAACAAATCACATAATTTCCTTTAAGGCATACCCCTAACTCTATCCAACTCCTGCTTGCACTTGGGGTCAATTATGGAATCTTATTCCAACTTCTCTAACCGGTTTTCTCAAAACATATTGGGTCGGTCCCATTGTGAATGGGTTTGCTATTATGTTTTAATTATCTACTCTGCCAATCAACTCTCTCCGATGGTGATAAATTTCTTTATCACGTGGAACAATTCGGAGTATGTCTCTCGACCTCTAGTGAGCTCTAAGTTCTATTACGAACTATATCATGACATTGTTATCATATAAAAATGTTATGAGATTCTCAACATTTGAAACCAACTCAGTTATAAACTTGTGCACTTATAATTTTATATACATTACTTTTATTGCGGCAATATTTAAGGCGATGTACTTAGCTTTTTCACTGAAACAGCCACGTTTTTACATTTTGAACATTTCCAACTAAAGATTCCCAACTTGAATTTATTATTGACATACTATACATAATATCCATTATGAAGTTTGAGTATGAACACTCCTTCATAAGGTGTTTCTATAACAATTCTCTGGTATTTCACAAATACATTCATACAAACATTTAATAATATCAATATGGATTTGATATTTCTCTACGTATGAAATACAAAAAAAATCATGGTATCAAAACAACATGACATGTATGATAATGTCTGTTGCCAATGCATATGAACTCATCTCACACATATAAAACAGTTTAATAAGCTATCTTTGTATATTGTTTTGGGACATTCCCTATATGTTGTATATTTCTATAAAAGCATCATTTACAAATCCAAAGTTGAGCAATAAAACAACCAAGGTTGATTTTAGCATAGGTACATCATGAAAATCAACAATGTGTTGTTTTATAGCTTAGAAATATCAATGTACCATTTAACGTTCTTTCTTATGAACACGAGCTTTCTCTGCACTTTGATTGAAAATCAAACTATATGATATTTCTATCAAATACTTATTCAATCTTGATGCTTATAAAATGATGCTTTTGTATCATTTATTAGATCATATCCAAAGACTCACAAACTCAATATTGCTCCCACTGACTTTGGGACATTTTTGGTTAATATGTGTATACAGCTTAGTCTAAAACGTTATTTAGAATATTCTATTTAAATACATATGTACCAAAACACTAGGACTGATCAAGTGATAATTTTGTGAGTAAATCCGAATTGACTTGAATATGTTGAATATCGAATCTATTATGCTAATTTCAACAATTGAAATTTATGATATTATCCTTATCAACATTGCTCATTTACTTCCAAATGCATCAGTCATACTCATAAAGACACAATCGTGGTCGACGGATCATATCCCTTCAGTTACGACCACCAGAATCTATGTTTTGATAGCTTACTGGGAATTCTTTCATATTTGCGCATCATACCATATATAGTCAACACTCTCAATGGTTTAGTTAAACAACCTTGGATTATATATTTTTGACACTAATAAGAAACTCATAGTTTCTCTTTGAAGTGCGAGAATACTTTTTAGACATTCTAATGCTATGTGTTTTTTTAGGTTAGTTAATTTCATTTCATTTCATGTAATTAGTTTTATCTATCGATCATATCCAATTCCATTTTACTGCTAACAATTACTAAAGAAATTCCTTCACAATGAAGTTTTTCTATCTTGAATTGTTTCTCAATGCAGTAGAATAGGTATGGATAAACTTTTTATGAATTTCTTTATTTATAAAATTGATTTTGTTTTAATTTACAAAATTATATTCGAAAGATAAGTATGTTATCCAGTGATAATCTATTCAAAATCATTTTGGGGAGATTCATTGAAACGATCCCGAATTTTAATTTATTTTAAATTGATAATTAAATTCATTTTTGATTTAAAATGGTGGAATTTATTGATAAATTGATTTGAAAATTCAAAATGAAGTCTTTAAAATAAAATTATAACAACGTATTGAAATAGAAATTCATTCATATTGTAAAGAAATAAGACAAAGCAAATTAAAACAAAAATACATTCGAATCTAGAAACAACAAATACATAAGTATGTTGCTACAAAGTTACACAAGCAAGACATACGAGACAGTAAAATATTGAAGTTAGAAATTGAAAAAAAAATGTATATAAGATAAACTATAAAATATAATACAAACAAATATATATAAGTATGAAAGAAGACAGCAAATATATATGTACACATGAAAAAAAGAAGTAAAGACAAAAGAATGCATAAGTCAAAGGAGAACAAATATACTAGTATGCAAAGAAACCAGAAAAATAAAAATATATGTGTGCTTGCAAAATGGAAAGAAATATATATAGGGAAGCTTGTAAAACAAGACAACAACAAAACAAATCATATCTTAGCCACCAAAATATCGTACATCAGCAACTAAAAAAAATAAAATAAAAATCTCTCAGCCGAAATCTTGTTTGTTAAAGCAAGCGAGGAAAAAAAATCCCTGTTCAATCTTTGTACAAAGTATAAACATTTGTACAACATGAATCATCACCCTGTAAATCTCATTTTCTATATATACATTAACAATCTTTCTTATATCGGCCTTCTCTCATTTATCTTCGTCCATCAAAACCATGGAAAAAAAATGAGGAAAGAATCATTTCAAAACTCAAACAAAAATCCACTTAAAAAAAAACCATCAAACAATCAAAGAGAAATCTGAGAACAAAGAAGAAGCTTAAGCTAACAACTTCAACCCAGTTTTCAACTGTGCAAAGTTAAAAAGATTTCAACTTCAAAACTTCTGGAAATAAAGAAAAATTTGAAACTTTAAAACAAATTCAAACTGTAAATTCAAAGCTACAGGCAGCTAGACTCTCTGTCCAACTTCCAGTTCTCAAAAATATCAAGTTCTTTATCTCTGCCACAAATCAAAGGTGAGTAACAATTTTATTTGAAACTTAAGTAGGATTTTGTTGTATGATCTATATCTGGAAATATATATTGCGTGAATATATATAAGTATCTTTGTCTGTGTATATACAAGTGAATGCATGTATTAGTGATATCCTGTTCTAGTTGTCAAGTCAAACCTGGTTCAAAATTCATTTAAGTTAAAACAACCCTCTGTGAATCAATTCAGTGAGTAAACTTACTACTTTCAATTTTAACCTGTATCTTTAACTTACAAAAGATATGTGCTTTGATGTCTGCTCTAATCAAATTGTCCTGAGTACTTCCTGTTACTCTGGTAGATTATATAGCTGTTCTTCAGAATTTTGAGTATCTGAACAAAGTAAAGCATAGAAATTTGTAAACACTTCTTCATATAAATGTTTTAAACTTAAGTATTGATGCTAATTTAATTTGTTTATCCAAAATCAAAGATCTGCAATCTTGTTGGAAGTTTAACAGTATTCTATAAATACTGTCTATTCAAGTTACAGGCAAAAAAAAAAGATTAAAGAGTCAAAATTCAAATATTTTAATTTGTGAATTTGATAACATATTTTGGTTACATATACAAAGTTAGGATTTTTGACATAAAAATTATGATTTTTAAGCAAAGGTGATAGGTGCAGTTTTAAAAGGGAGCCGAAATTGATTTTTGTCAATTTTGGATGATTCGATTAATTTTAATTGTTGTAATTTGATATGAAGTAAGCTTGAATACGATTTAACACGGGAAAATGCCAAATAAATTTTCGAATGCATAGATTTTGAGGCTGAGATTAAAGTAGGGTTTTGTTCATGAGTTTTACAGTGCTCTGTAACTTTTCATTTGCGGCATCCTATGTTGATCGAGTGCGTCGCGCGTCAAGGAGGAGGTTGAGGAGGGTCTGGACACGGCACAGGCGAGGTGGTTTCCCCTCCGGTGGTTAATATAGGGCGAACGTGGTGGTTTTCGGTGAAGTGCTCGTGTTTCAAGTTCGAGCTTCAGGCCATTTTTTTTTTGATTCGCCTTTTTATGAAGATCTGGGTCTTGTTTTCGATCATGGAGTCAAATTGGGGTTTGTGGGTGGTGACGTGAGCCAC
Organism: Allium cepa; assembly: GCA_030765085.1. Lineage (NCBI taxonomy): Eukaryota > Viridiplantae > Streptophyta > Magnoliopsida > Asparagales > Amaryllidaceae > Allium > Allium cepa. The sequence continues at coordinate 449,260,234 of CM060944.1, forward strand.
TGGAGGGGTGGCGAACCACCGTGCACGTGCACGGTGGCGCCATGTCTGTTGAATGAAGTTCCGGAGGCATCGCGTGTTTTGCTCGAGAATTTTAAAGTTTTCTTCGGGTCTGTTTGAGGTTGGCTTCGGGTTTTCTCTTGCATGTGCATGTGTGATGATTTACAGTAGTTTAAAAATTAAACTTAATAAAAAAAAAACAGGAGAAAAAAGAACGGAGGAAGAAGAAAAGGAAGGCAGGAGATTGACACGGGAAAAGGAGGTGGAAACTCGAAGTAAACTCGAGTCTAAGTAAGGGGAATCTCGGGTTTTTCTAGAATTACAGTGATGTATGTTGAAAGTGAAATAAAGTAATATGTTTTCTATAAGTTTTAAATACTCTAGCTAAATAAAGGTGTTGAGTTAAAATGTAATACAAGTCCTTATTATTTTAGTTAACACTTTAATAATGTCTTTAATAGTTAATTATTATCTTAATTAAGTAATTATTTTAAGTTAAGTATAAATTTTATTAACATTTAAGTTTATGGTTAATAATAATTCGATTTTCCAAAGTTTCTATGATGAACTATTAAATGTTAAATTAAGATGACTAATTAATATTGATTAACTATTTTAGAAAGTAACTAGGACTGATTGCTTACAATGGTAATCAGAGTTTAGCTAGATTGATTAATGATGAAGTGATAAATTTATTGGTAATTAACTACTTAAAGTTAATTAATAAATGAGTTAATTGGTAATTAATTAATCAAGAAATGAATTTAAGTATTAATCACGTATTGAAATTAAAGTTGGGTATTTTGATTTATCAAAGTTAATTAATTATGTAATTGGTCTAAAAGGTTGATTTAATTGATATGATTAATCAAGAATAATTTAATTAATTAAGGCGATTGATTAATTTATTTATACCAAATGATTTGTAATTATAAATCGGAATTTGATAACTAATTCATAAGTAATTAATTTAATTGGAGATAAATTGAATTAATTAGGATTTAACAATTAATTAATCCTATTTATAAATGATTATTAAACACTTGACCTTACTTATTAATGATTGTATTGAATGAGTTGCCTTGAATTGGTTGTCTTGTCTAATCTGTGATATTTTGTTCTGTGATTTGTGTCGTGTATGATTTATGCATTTATTTGTGAAACATCTGTATATTATCTTTGAATCTGTGAATGGACGATAAGCGTTATAGCTTATATCGCTTATCAACTATATTTCTATTTTTAATCTGCGATGATTGATGATATTGCACTATTGTGTTAAACCCCTGGACCACACTATACACACACAAATATGGATTTCGCGAGGAAATCAATTAAGTCACAGATTTTAAAATGATTTTTAAATTGAATATTTGAATTCAAATGTTTTTGAAATGGATTAGATTTAAAGTGAAAGGCTTTTGAAAAGAAATTTCAAAGATGAAATTTATTTTGAATAACTTGATTAAATTTTGGAATTTAAATAATTTGATTTAAATATGAATTCAATATTTGAGAATTGAATTCTTTGATTTAGAAACTAGGGACTAAAGATGTTATACCAGTTATATATGGGTTAAACCATTTTAAATATATTAATTTGAGAATTAGAATTTAAATTCAAGGGATTTAACTCGAGCAAATATAATTGGATTTTTCTAAAACGATAACTGTTTGTTTTCAAATAATTAAAGCTTTCACATAAGAAATGAACTCCCAATTTGAGTTACAATGATTTCTAGTTTGAAATGAAGGTAATTTCCAAATTATGGAAACGGTTTGGAAGTTATAAGTTAAATCTTTAATTTAAAGATTTTAAACGAGTTAATCCAATTGAAATGGAAATCGTTTTGTAATCCATAAATGGATCTTTGTGAATGGGGTGAACTTTGTGAATTAAATCTTTTGTTTAAAAGATTAAAGTGTGGAAATTGTTTAAACCATTGAAGTTTTTGAAATAAATCTTTTTGTTTAAAAGATTTGAAATGGTAAAACCATTGGAAAGAAAGCTTTGAATTATTAATTTGTGACTTAATTGAAATCCCATATCCATATGTTTTAAAAGTTGCGCTCACTATTCGGTTTAGCCAGGAGAGGACCTTTGTGTCATATAACCCATTTCGAATATGTGATTCGACGTATATGGATAGCATTTGAAGACCGGTGTTGAAGACCGGGTATTTGCGAGAACGATAGGATAACCTATCGATTGTCTCTGCACCGAGTAGCTACGGTATAGAGATTTCCTAAGTGATGGGAAGTTCGATCGGGATTGTGAATACCCGGATTGCTAGTGCTTCTTTGGAAGTGCCTTCGGTTCTGCTCGAACCCGGAACAGACTTGTATGGTTACATGTCTGACACTACACTTTGAGATATATAGCAGATTTCTTTCAAATACATTTCTGTTGGTGGCGGAGAATTTATTCTCTTAGCTTAACACCCTTCTCTGAGACGTACGAGCTCAGAGGTTATGTAGTTGAAGGTTATCAGCAATATACTCCCAATTTGGTAGTGTGGCATGCTGAGTGCTGCTGTGTGTTGATGATCATTGTTTGATCATTTGTGATATGATCATTTGTTTGATCATTTATCTTTGTGATCAATACTTTGATCATTTGTTGACCCAAAGCATGGCTTTGTACCAAAGCATAGCTTTGTGGACGAGATTGCATCAGGACCTCACACCCCGGAAATGGTCAAAACAGGAAAGATGCGGCAAGGTTATGAGGGTCGCGCCCTTTAGGGTGTGTCATTCCCTTCTGGTAAAGGGTGGTATCATGGTATGGAGCCCAGATATTTACCTATGTGGTAGCTCCAATCTCATTTACTGTGTGGTTGTTGCTTAGAGGCGCCTCGGATAAAGGTCCCAAAGGACCGGGGAATGGCTTGCTCGAGTAGTAGTTACCTAGTTACAGAGGTAACCCGACCTTGTGTTGGTAGAGATCCGATTAGGTTCTCGGGACGCCCCGCCAGAGGCGATCCCATGTGACAGTAGGAAGTTCCTTAGCCTGACCATTTGTTGGAAATCCATTCATCCAATACGAAACCCTATACGGTTTTAGTTGTAGAACCTGCCATTCACTTATGGTGGTCACCACTGTTTGGATGGTAGCTATAGTAGGCATTGTTCGAAATGTCTATGCCGGCTAAGATTTATATTCTACTTTCGAAATGTTTTCTGCACTTTGCACTTATAATAATAATAATAATATCAAAGAACTTTCTACGTATTAAGCATGTTTGACTATCATAAGAAGAAATCTCCTCCAATTTTGCGTTTGCATTGTGTGTGGGCGGGAGGTCTTATGGTAGTTTCATTTTCTACAAAGCATATCGGATTTTCTTTTATAAATCTTGTTTATTTTTAAAGATAAACTGTTTTTGTTACTCACACCAGTCCCATGACTGATCCAGAGTTTATTGTTCCTTTCCTAAACTCTGGATGCTCACTATTTTCCACACGAGCAGTCTACAGTTGGGTTTTTCAGATAGTTAGGTTTGGTAGATTATCTGGAGCTAGTTCAGTTTTTTTGGATATGGACGAGACTTGCTTATCTTAGTCCATCGTGATGTTGGTTCGAGCTACTTTTGGAGTTCTCTCTTGAAGGCTATCTTAGAGTTATTTGTTCCGCTGCTAGTGTTATCTATTTTCTTTCCACTACTATTTTATTGTATCATATCTCTGATGTATATCGATATCTATTGTATCATCTGTTATATCAGGATGTTGTATCAGATGTTGTATATTGATATTCATTATTTCTTCCGCTGTGTTGTTTACTTAAATGGTGTTATAAGCTCCGGCGACTCGGATTTGAACGGTCGAATCTACGGCATTCGAGTACGATGTAAAGTTTGGATGTCGATTTTCGAACGGGCAAAATCCGCTTCATTACATTTGGTATCAGAGCTGAGGGTTAAACATTAGCTCAGGAGTATAACATGTTAAGTAGCTCATTAGAGATAGGGTGAAGTAAACCCTAGAATGAGTAATCTCTAAGATATCCGTTCGAATGCCTTAGTAAATTCTCTTACTATCCACCAATAGTAAGTATGAGTGCGAGAAGAGAACGAGATAGGGGAAAGAGAAATATGACTACAAATGGTCAATACCCTGTGACAGTGGAAACAACCTTTCTCTATCAATTTCCTTTGACTCGTTTTTCCAAATTCTTTTGATTGCTTCGTGATAGCTCCAGAAGAAGTTTTGGTATGATGATGGCCCTACGGATCGTTGTAGAAAATTTTTATTTGGTACCTTCATCGGTTTCTTATCAGTTTTTGATTTTAAACCTTAATGAATATGAATTGGAAATTTGAAATTGAAAATTTAATTAAATTGGAAATTTTAGATTGAGTTAACTCGATTAATAGAATATGAAGGATAATTTGAATTGAATCGATAAAACAATATCGTTTGAAACCGAATTTGATATTCTATTATAATTTCTTGGGTTGATCGAATTCCGAAGAAGGACAAGTTGACGTATACTTTGAGATGTTCCGACTTGAATTTGGAATCCATTCCTAGTAGTCGAAAAGTTATAGAAGAATAAATCTATCTCTTTTGTTCAGCATCTCTTGTCAATTCTTCGATGGTTCCTGGTAGATCCAGGAAGAAGATTTGATATATTAGCATGGGACATAAACTCCGGATAGACCAAAATTGTTTGCTTGGATGTATTGGTTGTTTTGTTTGCTTTGGTTGCTATGGTTGATAGGTATAAATTGGTTTTTAAACTCAACATTTTGAAATTGTGTCCATATATCTGTCAATATTTGGGTCCATAGATATATTACGGATGGTTAGTTATCCTTTCGAAATAACCAATGCCACTGCACATTTCGTAGATCTGGATAACCCGAATATTTTATGAAGTGTTAAATAGATTCGTTCTTGTATCTATTAGTGATATTCTGATTTGGTGAGCCAAATACAGGATAGATGTCCATTTGACCTGGAAAGCTATGTCTCTGTCTTTGTGTATGTATCTTTGTTGTTTTCGTGCCTGCAAATTTCGAGGACGAAATTCTTTTTAAGGGGGGAAGTCTGTAACGATCCCGAATTTTAATTTATTTTAAATTGATAATTAAATTCATTTTTGATTTAAAATGGTGGAATTTATTGATAAATTGATTTGAAATTCAAAATGAAGTCTTTAAAATAAAATTATAACAACATATTGAAATAGAAATTCATTCATATTGTAAAGCAATAAGACAAAGCAAAATAAAACAAAAATACATTCGAATCTGGAAACAACAAATACATAAGTATGTTGCTACAAAGTTACACAAGCAAGACATATGAGACAGTAAAATATTTAAGTTAGAAATTGAAAAAAAAATGTATATAAGATAAACTATAAAATATAATACAAACAAATATATATAAGTATGAAAGAAGACAGCAAATATATATGTACACATGAAAAAAAGAAGTAAAGACAAAAGAAAGCATAAGTCAAAGGAGAACAAATATACAAGTATGCAAAGAAACCAGACAAATAAAAATATATGTGTGCTTGCAAAATGGAAAGAAATATATATAGGGAAGCTTGTAAAACAAGACAACAACAAAACAAATCATATCTTAGCCACCAAAATATCATACATCAGCAACTAAAAAAATAAAATAAAAATCTCTCAGCCGAAATCTTGTTTGGTTAAAGCAAGCAAGGAAAAAAAATCCCTGTTCAATCTTTGTACAAAGTATAAACATTTGTACAACATGAATCATCACCCTGCAAATCTCATTTTCTATATATACATTAAAATCTTTCTTATATCAGCCTTCTCTCATTTATCTTCGTCCATCAAAACCATGGAAAAAAAATGAGGAAAGAATCATTTCAAAACTCAAACAAAAATCCACTTAAAAAAAACCATCAAACAATCAAAGAGAAATCTGAGAACAAAGAAGAAGCTTAAGCTAACAACTTCAACCCAGTTTTCAACTGTGCAAAGTTAAAAAGATTTCAACTTCAAAACTTCTGGAAATAAAGTAAAATTTGAAACTTTAAAACAAATTCAAACTGTAAATTCAAAGCTACAGGCAGCTAGACTCTCTGTCCAACTTCCAGTTCTCAAAAATATCAAGTTCTTTGTCTCTGCCACAAATCAAAGGTGAGTAACAATTTTATTTGAAACTTAAGTAGGATTTTGTTGCATGATCTATATCTGGAAATATATATTGTGTGAATATATATATAAGTATCTTTGTCTGTGTATATACAAGTGAATGCATGTATTAGTGATATCCTATTCTAGTTGTCAAGTCAAACCTGGTTCAAAATTCATTTAAGTTAAAACAACCCTCTGTGAATCAATTCAGTGAGTAAACTTACTACTTTCAATTTTAACCTGTATCTTTAACTTACAAAAGATATGTGCTTTGATGTCTGCTCTAATCAAATTGTCCTGAGTACTTCCTGTTACTCTGGTAGATTATATAGCTGTTCTTCAGAATTTTGAGTATCTGAACAAAGTAAAGCATAGAAATTTGTAAACGCTTCTTCATATAAATGTTTTAAACTTAAGTATTGATGATAATTTAATTTGTTTATCCAAAATCAAAGATCTGCAATCTTGTTGGAAGTTTAACAGTATTCTATAAATACTGTCTATTCAAGTTACAGGCAAAAAAAAAAAATAGATTAAAGCGTCAAAATTCAAATATTTTAATTTGTGAATTTGATAACATATTTTGGTTACATATACAAAGTTAGGATTTTTGACATAAAAATTATGATTTTTAAGCAAAGGTGATAGGTGCAGTTTTAAAAGGGAGCCGAAATTGATTTTTGTCAATTTTGGATGATTCGATTAATTTTAATTGTTGTAACTTGATATGAAGTAAGCTTGAATACGATTTAACACGGGAAAAATGCCAAATAAATTTTCGAATGCATAGATTTTGAGGCTGAGATTAAAGTAGGGTTTTGTTCATGAGTTTTACAGTGCTCTGTAACTTTTCATTTGCGGCATCCTATGTTGATTGAGTGCGTCGCGCGTCAAGGAGGAGGTTGAGGAGGGTCTGGACACGGCACAGGCGAGGTGGTTTCGCCTCCGGTGGTAAATATTGGGCGAACGTGGTGGTTTTCGGTGAAGTGCTCGTGTTTCAAGTTCGAGCTTCAGGCCATTTTTTTTATTCGCCTTTTTATGAAGATCTGGGTCTTGTTTTCGATCATGGAGTCAAATTGGGGTTTGTGGGTGGTGACGTGAGCCACTGGAGGGGTGGCGAACCACCATGCACGTGCACGGTGGCGCCATGTCTGTTGAATGAAGTTCCGGAGGCATCGTGTGTTTTGCTCGAGAATTTTAAAGTTTTCTTCGGGTCTGTTTGAGGTTGGCTTCGGGTTTTCTCTCGCGTGTGCGTGTGTGATGATTTACAGTAGTTTAAAAATTAAACTTAATAAAAAAAAACAGGAGAAGAAAGAACGGAGGAAGAAGAAAAGGAAGGCAGGAGATTGACACGGGAAAAGGAGGTGGAAACTCGAAGTAAACTCGAGTCTAAGTAAGGGGAGTCTCGGGTTTTTCTAGAATTACAGTGATGTATGTTGAAAGTGAAATGAAGTAATATGTTTTCTATAAGTTTTAAATACTCTAGCTAAATAAAGGTTAACTGTTGAGTTAAAATGTAATACAAGTCCTTATTATTTTAGTTAACACTTTAATAATGTCTTTAATACTTAATTATTATCTTAATTAAGTAATTATTTTAAGTTAAGTATAAATTTTATTAACATTTAAGTTTATGGTTAATAATAATTCGATTTTCCAAAGTTTCTGAGAAGAGCTATTAAATGTTAAATTAAGATGACTAATTAATATTGATTAACTATTTTAGAAAGTAACTAGGACTGATTGCTTACAATGGTAATCAGAGTTTAGCTAGATTGATTAATGATGAAGTGATAAATTTATTGGTAATTAACTACTTAAAGTTAATTAATAAATGAGTTAATTGTTAATTAATTAATTAAGAAATGAATTTAAGGATTAATCACGTATTGAAATTAAAGTTGGGTATTTTGATTTATAGTTAATTAATTATGTAATTGGTCTAAAAGGTTGATTTAATTGATATGATTAATCAAGAATAATTTAATTAATTAAGGCGATTGATTAATTTATTTATACCAAATGATTTGTAATTAATAAATCAGAATTTTATAACTAATTCATAAGTAATTAATTTAATTGGAGATAAATTGAATTAATTAGGATTTAACAATTAATTAATCCTGTTTATAAATGATTATTAAATACTTGACCTTACTTATTAATGATTGTATTGAATGAGTTGCCTTGAATTGGTTGTCTTGTCTAATCTGTGATATTTTGTTCTGTGATTTGTGTTGTGTATGATTTATGCATTTATTTGTGAAACATCTGTATATTATATGTGAATCTGTGAATGGACGATAAGCGTTATAGCTTATATCGCTTATCAACTATATTTCTATTTTTAATCTGTGATGATTGATGATATTGCACTATTGTGTTAAACCCCTGGACCACACTATACACACACAAATATGGATTTCGCGAGGAAATCGATTAAGTCACAGATTTTAAAATGATTTTTAAATTGAATATTTGAATTCAAATGTTTTAGAAATGGATTAGATTTAAAGTGAAAGGCTTTTGAAAAGAAATTTCAAAGATGAAATTTATTTTGAATAACTTGATTAAATTTTGGAATTTAAATAATTTGATTTAAATATGAATTCAATATTTGAGAATTGAATTCTATGATTTAGAAACTAGGGACTAAAGATGTTATACCAGTTATATATGGGTTAAACCATTTTAAATATATTAATTTGAGAATTAGAATTTAAATTCAAGGGCTTTAACTCGAGCAAATATAATTGGATTTTTCTAAACGATAACTGTTTGTTTTCAAATAATTAAAGCTTTCACATAAGAAATGAACTCCCAATTTGAGTTACAATGATTTCTAGTTTGAAATGAAGGTAATTTCCAAATTATGGAAATGGTTTGGAAGTTATAAGTTAAATCTTTAATTTAAAGATTTTAAACGAGTTAATCCAATTGAAATGGAAATCGTTTTGAAATCCATAAATGGATCTTTGTGAATGGGGTGAACTTTGCGAATTAAATCTTTTGTTTAAAAGATTAAAGTGTGGAAATTGTTTAAACCATTGAAGTTTTTGAAATAAATCTTTTTGTTTAAAAGATTTGAAATGGTAAAACCATTGGAAAGAAAGCTTTGAATTATTAATTTGTGACTTAATTGAAATCCCATATCCATATGTTTTAAAAGTTGCGCTCACTATTCGGTTTAGCCGGGGGAGGACCTTTGTGTCATATAACCCATTCCGAATATGTGATTCGACGTATATGGATAGCATTTGAAGACCGGTGTTGAAGACCGGGTATTTGCGAGAACGATAGGATAACCTATCGATTGTCTCTGCACCGAGTAGCTACGGTATAGAGATTTCCTAAGTGATGGGAAGTTCGATCGGGATTGTGAATACCCGGATTGCAAGTGCTTCTTTGGAAGTGCCTTCGGTTCTGCTCGAACCCGGAACAGACTTGTATGGTTACATGTCTGACACTACACTTTGAGATATAAAGCAGATTTCTTTCAAATACATTTCTGTTGGTGGCGGAGAATTTATTCTCTTAGCTTAACACCCTTCTCTGAGAAGTACGAGCTCAGAGGTTATGTAGTTGAAGGTTATCAGCAATATACTCCCAATTTGGTAGTGTGGCATGCTGAGTGCTGCTGTGTGTTGATGATCATTGTTTGATCATTTGTGATATGATCATTTGTTTGATCATTTATCTTTGTGATCATTACTTTGATCATTTGCTGACCCAAAGCATGGCTTTGTACCAAAGCATAGCTTTGTGGACGAGATTGCATCAGGACCTCACACCCCGGAAATGGTCAAAACAGGAAAGATGCGGCAAGGTTATGAGGGTCGCGCCCTTTAGGGTGTGTCATTCCCTTCTGGTAAAGGGTGGTATCATGGTATGGAGCCCAGATATTTACCTATGTGGTAGCTCCAATCTCATTTACTGTGTGGTTGTTGCTTAGAGGCGCCTCGGATAAAGGTCCCAAAGGACCGGGGAATGGCTTGCTCGAGTAGTAGTTACCTAGTTACAGAGATAACCCGACCTTGTGTTGGCAGATATCCGGTTAGGTTCTCGGGACGTCCCGCCAGAGGTGATCCCATGTGACAGTAGGAAGTTCCTTAGCCTGACCATTTGTTGGAAATCCATTCATCCAATACGAAACCCTGTACGGTTTTAGTTGTAGAACCTGCCATTCACTTATGGTGGTCACCACTGTTTGGATGGTAGCTATAGTAGGCATTGTTCGAAATGTCTATGCTGGCTAAGATTTACATTCTACTTTCGAAATGTTTTCTGCACTTTGCACTTATAATAATAATAATATCAAAGAACTTTCTACGTATTAAGCATGTTTGACTATCATAAGAAGAAATCTCCTCCAATTCTGCGTTTGCATTGTGTGTGTGGCGGGAGGTCTTATGGTAGTTTCATTTTCTACAAAGCATATCGGATTTTCTTTTATAAATCTTGTTTATTTTTAAAGATAAACTGTTTTTGTTACTCACACCAGTCCCATGACTGATCCGGAGTTTATTATTCCTTTCCTAAACTCTGGATGCTCACTATTTTCCACACGAGCAGTCTAGAGTTGGGTTTTTCAGATAGTTAGGTTTGGTAGATTATCTGGAGCTAGTTCAGTTTTTTTGGATATGGACGAGACTTGCTTATCTTAGTCCATCGTGATGTTGGTTCGAGCTACTTTTGGAGTTCTCTCTTGAAGGCTATCTTAGAGTTATTTGTTCCGCTGCTAGTGTTATCTATTTTCTTTCCGCTGCTATTTTATTGTATCATATCTCTGATGTATATCGATATCTATTGTATCATCTGTTGTATCAGGATATTGTATCAGATGTTGTATATTGATATTCATTATTTCTTCCGCTGTGTTGTTTACTTAAATGGTGTTATAAGCTCCGGCGACTCGGATTTGAACGGTCGAATCTACGGCATTCGAGTACGATGTAAAGTATGGATGTCGATTTTCGAACGGGCAAAATCCGCTTCGTTACATTCATACAAGATCCCTCATAGATAATTATTACATGCAATCTTTCGACTTGCATAAATTTCCAACTCCTTGACCAAGGATATGTTGGAGTTTTTTATAAACCCTTATCTTTTAAAATTTTGTAAACTGTTATTCAGATGAAATAATATTAACCTTGTGTACTACCCTTAAGTACATTACCTTATAGAATGAAACTTACTCAAGTTCACTCACAATTAATCATATTGTCCAACAAAGTTCGATTACTCCATATCGATGCATCATTATGTATCACATGAAGGAGTAATTTTGAGATTGAATCTTTATTCATTTTAGGTATGTTCGGAACATTTTTCAATAAAACTCACTCATTTGATCAAATCAAATCATTTCTATCACACATTATTTTATTTACTTCTTTTTTATATTCTATAAATTTACCATAGACATACTACATGTATATCAAATACACATGTCCATATCGACGATAACTCACCCACATGGACCCATTTTGGTATTTATAGAATTACGATTGCATACATCAATTTGTATCAATCTGAAGAGTTCATCAACACTTATGATACTCCCACAAAAATGGATGCATAACCCTTTATTGTTTGAGATATAATTATCAAGTATCATATGACTCAAAATCAAATAATAAAATTATTTCTAAAAACTACGGCTTAGTCTATAATTCCAAAACAACTGTAAATAATATTAGATACTTTTGTATTTTCCAATGCATCGCTTTTGTTATAATTTTTTTATCACTATATAGTTTTATTTCATAAAGAATATTTATAATATTCATATTGAAATATAGCCATGTCTATTTTTTTAGTTGATACCGAAAAATAATCATTATTTCATAAATAATGTATGGTAAGTTTTATGAAAATAATTTTCGTACTATGATGCAATTAATATGTGCTATATGGCATGCTGCCACAATTTCCACTGTTACTATAATAGCATACAAAATTCAAAGGTCCATCAGTCACTTAATACAATTTGTTTATTTCATACACTATAACTATTTATGGTGGAGAGTTCGTTGATCAAATATCTTGAGCTTAAAGAAATAAATCTCATCAAAAACAATTTTCCATACGGAAATACATTTCGGAATAGAAATTATGTTTCTTATTCCAATATTAAGTATCAATTATCATTACAATTATCGTTTCTAATGTTTCTTTATGAAGCAGAAGTGACCATTCATTCTCTTCATTTCAACGGTACCTTAAATTACATCTATTCTTATACATTCGTATTCCTTTCAAATGGTTAAACTATTCAAAAGAAAACTGTGACGATCCAGAAATTTTAACATTTGAAATTAGAAATATTTAATTTATTTTAAATATTTAGAAGTTATTTTAACTTGAATTTCAGATGTAACAATGAAATCGGCAATTAAATTATTGAATTTGATTTATCGAAGTTGGGTAAAAAAAATTCTGAATCTTCAGTTTTAAGCTGATTAAAAATATTTTCAAGGCTTAGAAAATCTATATTGACAATACTGAAGATAATGGAAGCTTCAGAATTGAATTTGAAAGTATTTTGATCAGTTTTGTATTTATATCGTTTAAATCGATATTTGAAAATAGCTTTCTGAGGTACAGTCTCGGATTTCAACGAAACTAGTTCTATTGGATCCGTAATATTGTATTACTATCGGTTTTCAATTTTCGTAGTATTTGGAGTGTTTGTTTGGCCATACGATAAGCAAACGCATTGAAATTTATATCGAAATTTAATTTAATAACTGCTTCGAAAAGCTATCTTCTCCATACGATCAAACTTGAACTTGAAACCTTTTCCATTGTGCTTGAAATAGGGGTTTAATATTATAAATGCCTAGCAGCATGCCTCGATAGGAGATCGAGATTTTGAATTGTATTTATCATGACAATTTAAAATTTGAATTTGAATTCAAAATAAATAATATTGTGATATTAAATGTTGTGTTTAGGCTTTGCGTATGCGTGTAGAAATTCTTAGCAAGTGTTCGTTTTTTCTATGAGCTTTTACACGCATTGGAAAAAAATAAAATAAAACACGACACAGCAAAACTAAAAAGAAAAAAATATTTAAACAATGTCTCGTTCCAAATAAAAATATAGATGCTCGACAATTTAATGGCAATCGAAATTCATAAATCAAATGCACAAGCCATCTTCACATTTAAAATAAAATCAAGAGCTCGAGTGAATCATGGTCGATCAAGATCGTTCGAAATCGAGATCGAATCGATATTCAATTAAAATTGCGAACTCGATTTGGGATTACAAGTGCGAGCTCCTGTAGATTTTCAACATCAATGGAGGCAATGCCGGCGACCCAGTCACGTACGCAGGCAGCGACCGGAGGTTAGCAGCAGAGGGAGCATCGCATGTCATCGTCAAGGCAGCGATTTCGGAAAGGATTCGTGAGGACAACATAGGTTGAGGTGATGTCGATCGTTTCGAGCGGCAAGTTGGGTTTGTGCATAGCTCGATTGGGCTCGTGACACGAATTCTGGCATGCCTTCGTCTTCGACTATAACGACCCGCCGCTCTGACCGCCTCTAGTCGGTAATTAAACCAACTAGAAACTTTCAAATAACGGATTGTTATTTAGTTTATAACATTTAAACAGAATCAGTCACAGAATCACAGAAACAATAATATATTTTATAAATGAACTTTTCTTTTATATACAAATATCGGAGTTATACAATGAATTACATTTTATACAGCGGAACAATTTTTATTAAGTACAAGAAAAATTTCTTGAAAAACTTTAACGATGCGGTAATTCCCCTCTCTCTAACTTCGCTGCGAGAAAATCTCCAAGCTGTAAAAATACTCGGTCTGACCCGAGTATTACATTCAAAATAAAATAATACACGGGTCAGTCTAATTCAAACTCAGTTATTAGTGCATAGAAGCAATAATAATTAAATAGAAATTAGACGACAGTCAAAGATAAATTTACCCATCCGACTCTTTACAAGAAATCGAGTAACGGTAAATGATAACACTAAATAGTGTTAAAACAATAAATCAGCATATTCAAAATGATCAACGAAGATAGATGAAAGGATTCTTCTTCTTTTTTTTCTAAAAAAGATAATTTAGAAAAGCATCAAGATTTGCCTAAACGGCAGTTTACAACAAAATTATCAGTTTAAAATCAAATCAATTCGATTAATTGAAAAGTTACCTTAAAAAAAACCAAAACTGATTGGCTGCCGTACACGCACGCGTGTACGGCCTCGCCAATACGGCATACGAAATACGCAAAGAAATCAATGAATCAAAAGCAAAAGAAATATCAATTAAAATAAATACTGAGTGGCTGTATAACAAAGGTAAGTAATAGGTTGAAATTTAACAACTATGTGTAGTGCCACTGTACTATTTGAGTTTATACATCATCAGGCATTCACAATTAGTAGTCACATAAATGCATTATGACTATCAATTTTGAATACTCATCTATTATCATACATTATTTTAATTTATTAAGAGCGCAAAATTTAAAGGTTTTCAGAAACTGGTAATGACATTGTAAACTGATTTAGCTATAAAATTTGTACATCCAAATATACTGCAATAAGGTGCCGAAGCTTAACATGGAAAGTTAACATTTGCTATACAACATCAAAAACATACTTTTTTTTTATTTCAGGATTTCATGTTGTACTACAAATGATGTAATACACATCCTATTTACTATCAAAAACCGTCATATCTCATAGATTTTTATGTTTGTTGGAAGCTAAAACAAAGTGATTTATGAAAACATAAGCATCCATAGGAGAGTGAATAATTGGCCAAATGAAGAATGGATGGATAATGAGCGGAGAAATGACCAAAAGCATGCAACAGATCAAAATGAATAACCATATGGTTGCTCAAAGTTTATGTTTCCCACCATCAGAGCTAGGCATTTGGATAATGACTGAACCATCTAATAATGCAGAGGTCAGGGGTTGACATTATGAAGCTTGTTTACACAAAAGCATACTATTATCAAATTACAATTTAACAACAATGTTATTTATCCTATTTAATCTAAAACTAACCCTTGCTATATTAAATCATAAGCAAATTAAGGCCATGAGAAAATTGTTTTAGCATGTATTGATTGATCTCATATCATCAACTATTTCTACGTGTTAATCACGTAAACAGGGGAGAAGGAATGAAACATAAATCAATATATAAATCAGAGAGCGCAAAAACAGAATGTCAAATATCAACCTGAAATTGGAAGCACAAAAATAGAGCTTGCAAACAAGTGTAACATCATGAACTGGACAGTGCACCAAAATGGTTCAAGTCAGACCAACAGCTGCATGAATGTCACAAAGCATAAAAACATGTATGCAACATGGTGAGCAACACAAGGGCAGTGGACATAAATGCAATTCAAAGTGATACAACTACAAGTACAGGGACAACACAAATGAAGACTATAAGATGATCAACGACCATACTACAGGAATACATGTATACAGCAGTGATATCAAGAGTTAAATACATGAGTCAGTGCAGTAATACATGGAATCACATGAACAAACAACCAGACATCATGCAATGCTAAATCGAAATTCAGGTAGCCAAAAATGCAGACCAACCAGAATGAAAAACCAGAAGTGCGAGTGCAGTTTCAATGACCAGCCACAAGTATACACAACAAACTCAGTGAAAGTCAAATGATAAAAAAAAATGCAGACAAAGTCAAATGCAATGTTCAAGTGAAATGAAGAATGAAAACAGTGATGGCCGAAGTTAAAAAATTCAGATGAGTATCTTTGAAAATAGGAAAGTCAAGCAAATTAAAAAGGGAAACTTTCTTTTGAAACTTTTAAAACTGCAGTTGCCCCTTTGAAACTTTGAACTCTTTAAATAAAACTGAAATGCTTTTAATACTTTGAATTCTAAGATCCTGAGTAACCTTGAAAATGAAGTTTGTTTGCAGAACCAATTTTCCAGATTACAGAAAGCAAAAATGATGCAGATTTGCTTTATGTTTGAAATGTATAGGCTACTGATATGTACAGGGATATCCACAATTTAAATATCAATTCAAGTCATATTTATGCTAAAACATCCATGCAAACATACTGACATAGTTATCAACTAAACACGTACATTCCAAGCATCAACTCAAATATCAAAACATATGAATGGGTTCATGTGTTTGCTCACATTAAAAATCCAGAGATCCCCTTTGAAGCTGGAATGAAATTTGCATGTTCATTTTTTTTTTTTTTTTTTTTTTGAGATAATTTAGAAAATTCCCAACCTATTAGGCTTGAACCCATTTTTACGTCTTAATTTATGTAAAAACAAACATTTCACTTTCAAAAATCAAAGCCCAAAAATTGTCTATTTGGGGAGATGAGGATATATTTATACTGATCTTTGCTTATGATTGTTTAAACAGAGTCATAAATCCTGTAACCATTCATGCATACAATTTTACGCACATATATTTATATAAACATGCAAGATTATCATCCATGCAACCACATTACTTCATGAATCAATCACAAACATCAAGCTATAATAGGATAAGTTTGCTTACAAACAAAAATAAACAGATTCAGAGAGGAGAATGCTCACGAGATACTGAGCAGCTCAAAACCAAAAACGAGTTAACCAAGTAACACAAAAATATAAGAATTCGAGCAAAGTCCAAGTCAAGAAGAAACAAAACCAAGAAAACCCAAATTCGAACCCAGACAAATAAAAACATCAACATCAAAAATAGACTCGAACGATCTAGATGTGAGTGATAGTTCACTCACCTTAGAATCGAAGAACCTAACGTCCAAATTGCAGCCGCAGTGAGCAACTGAGAGTCGAACGATTTGAAGTCGAAGTCGGCAACACGAAGACGAACGAAGCCCTAATTTGGAAGCGAAGAGGGACGAACGATAATTTGAGGAACGGCAGCCCTTTTTATTTCGTTTTCACTTTTTTTTTCTACTAGGGTTTTCGGAATGAAAATGGAGAGATGGGGATCGAGTATAGCCTTAGATAATATTACAGCACTAAGCAAAACCATGGGCTAAGAAAAATTGTAAAGCCCACCTAATTCCTTAATCAAATTATTAAAGAATTATAACTCAATTTTAGAAGAATTCAACCGTTTAAAATTCCAACAGCAATTTGGCACAATTTATAGTTGTCATACCTTCATTATCTAGATATTAACTCAAAACAATTTATAAATGAAACCATCTCTTTATAAATAAACAACATAATTTATTTGAATTTGGAAAAACTCAAATCGATTAACCAATTAATCTCAGAAATTTAAACCAAGAATTAAATCAGTTATCAATTTAAAATAAATTAAAATTCGGAATCGTTACCCTACAGATTAAAATTGAATATTCAAATTTTTATTCAACTTTCGATAGATTAAATTCTAAAATTTAATCACCAAATTCATAGTTATATTGGAAATTCAATTTAAATCATCATTCAAATGTTTAAAATTAATTAAATATTTACAATTTAAATTGTTCAAAAATTCAGGATCGTTACAATCTCCCCTCCTTAAAAGAATTTCGTCCCGAAATTACAAGTAAGGAAAAATGATTGTTAAAATTTCACCGATACTTATACCCTACATAATTTTTTTTACCAAGCTCAAAACTTATTAAAAATAAATGAGTATAGAATTCATTCTATTTGTTTTATCTCACTAACTTTGTTAATTAACTCATTTGCTCATCATTTTCTACAATCAAAACGCAAAAGTCTTTTACTAAAGCTTTCAACTTATAAAGCCCATGTTAACGCTTAAATTTGAACGCTAACACCCCGGTGTGTGAAGTGTAGTTGTGAAAGCACCACCCGATAGATCGGGAAAGAATTATAAGCAAGTAATAGCAGAAAAGCAGTAAACAACAGCAATTTTATAGTGGTTCGGCTTATGGGAATAGCCTACGTCCACTTTAAGTACTTTTATTGATGATCACGTTACAAGTTGATACAAATCTTCTCAAGTACAACACACTTTGAATTACAAAAGACTTAGAACAAGTGGCTCAAACTTCGATGTTGACAAAAATCTTCAAATCCATGGTGGATGTAGATGATTTCTTCATGAAGTTCTTTTAGACGTTCTTTGAATCTCAAAAGCTTTAAGTGTTGAAGTAGTCTGGAATTCGGCAGAGTAATGGTGCTTGAAATTGATTGACCAAAAGTCCCCTTCATGTTGGAAATGGTCGTGTATTTATAGGGGTTTTCGGTCTTAAGTCGTGAGTCGTACCCGACTCATGGGTTACTCGTGGCCGAGTCAGGTTGGGTCGTGGACGACTCACCATGTTGAGCTCAAACTCGTCTTCGGTCTTCTGAATATAGCACAAGTTCTAACCCGTTCACGAGTCATCCTTTTTTAGTATGGACATCATAGCAGTGGACTACGACTTAGTGACCTTAGGTCGTGGACGAGTCATGGTGAATTGTCTCATATGATAAGTCGCGGGCTTGTTAGCGGTTCATGGTAGGTCGCGGCCGACCTACTGGATTTGACTCTCGGCTTGGTCCAATGTTATGCTCCTGTTCGAATGAACGATACAAGTGATAAGTCGTTCCCGAGTTAACCAAACATGACTTCCTTCGTGCTAGCATGAGTCGTACACGACTCATCATAAGTCGTAAGTCGTCAACGACTTATGTGTTGTTGACCCTTCCTTCCAATGTTTTGAGTCGTTACTCCTTTAGGTCGCATAGCTTTCCTTAGGCCGTTCAACCGTAGCCATTGTTAGGTCGCAACATGTTTTAGGTCGTAGGTCGTTCATCTCCTTAAGTCGTGCCATCCTTAACTCGTAAGGTTCCTTAACTCGTAAAAGCCTTAAACCGTAGAGGCCTTAAGTCGGAGACTGCTTAACTCGTAAGTCCTTCTA
This sequence comes from Allium cepa, assembly GCA_030765085.1. Lineage (NCBI taxonomy): Eukaryota > Viridiplantae > Streptophyta > Magnoliopsida > Asparagales > Amaryllidaceae > Allium > Allium cepa. The sequence continues at coordinate 449,279,255 of CM060944.1, forward strand.
GAACTGTTTGCTGCCTTAAGTCGTAGGTCGTAAGCTTCCTGAGTCGTAGTTCTTAGGTCGCAGGCTCCTCAACTCATAGATCTTACCTTGTGGGCTCTTATCTCGTGGACTCTTTAACTCGTTGGTGAAACGGGATTAACACTTGCCCCTCGAAGCACACGTCTTAAGCCGTAAGTCGTGCGCTTCGACTCATCATAACCCGTGCCGATTCAAGTTCCAATGTCTCCAGATATAAAAACGCTTGAGTCGTTTCTCCTCTCCCACTTCTTATCTCACAGACGCATCCGCCATTAGAGACTCTCCAACCTCTCAAAAGCAAATCTGAGCTTACTGATCATTAATCCATCCTTTCCTCCACATCGCGTAAGTCATTCTGAACTTCAATCCAACCACGACCATCGCTAAGGCATAAATTTTCGCTTCTTGTTCCCAAATCACCGTCGTACGTCGTACTCGGGCTTTGAATTGAGTTGTGAACGATTCTGACCATTGTTGGCTACGTTGTTGTTGTGATCCTTTAGATTACAACATCGCGTTTGATTCGCCGTACACTTGAAGCGATTCGAATTGGTTTTTTGGGTGCTTTCTGATGATGTGAGGAGAAGATGATGAATTACAATGTCTTGATTTGACTGGCCTGTGGGTTCGGAGGAGATGAGGAAGTTCTTAACAGGTTAACGGGTTAGAAAGGAGTTGACTGGTTGAGGAAATGACTTAGGATCTCACGACTTAGTTGGTTTTGCTTTTTGGCCACTGATTCTGAAATACCTTGCAATCTCAACCGTACACGACTCAATGCTTTTGGCCATAAACCACAGACGACTCAAGCTATAAGTCGTGAACGACTTAAGCCATAGGCCGTGAATGATTCAAACCATAAACTGTGAACGACTCAGCACTTGCTACTTTCCTGTGACTCATCCTTTAAACGGTACACGACTTAAACCATAAGCCGTGTACGACTCAGCAGCTTCCATGCGACCCAGTAGCCTTTACTATTGACTTTTAATCCGACCTAGCAAGTTTTACGACTCAAGCCATGAGTCGTAACCGAGTTAGAACTTAGAAGGTTTCTTGTTGCTTCGATCTGGAGCCTTCCCCCTGTTCTTTGACTTACGACTCATAGTACTGCCGACTTATAACATCAGCGATTTAGAGTTGGAACAACCTAACTTAACTTGCCTCACTTTCCTTAGGTCGTAGCCGAGTCATCCAAATAACCAATGACTTAGCTTAACCCGTACAAAGAATTCTTGAGTCGTTGACAACTTAACACTTGTAAATTTTGCTTGAACTTTGAACTGTTGATCTTTGCTGCATTCTTTTACAGATTACTTCAACTTGTAAGCTAATAATCTATTAATACAACATTCACAGAAAACTGGGACGAATTTACTGTCATTGATTGCCCACATCGAACGACAGATTAGTTAATGATAGATGATTAACTTAAATAAATCGTGTGAACGAAGTGCTACCGATTTCAAGTGGAATATTAAAGCAGCACTGGATTAGTCAATTGAAACTGACCAGCCCGCATTAATATTATGCTTGAGCTTTAAATAACAAGTTCCGAAATTACCATAGTCAATCAATCGTCAACCAGTTTAATTCCAGTTATCTTTACTTGTTATTATTATTTTTTATTAGCTTTGCACGACACTTCACACTTTTTAGGAAACGTGCACCTTCGCATTTGAACATCCAGTTGCTTGTGTAGAATGACCTCTCATCAAGAAGAGCCGATGGGCCAGGCTGAAGATGTCTTTCCAGTAGCCATCCCTATAGACAACCCTCCGGAGAGAACATCCACAACTTTGAATCAGCGGGTATTTAACCAACTGCGCGTCCAGTTTGGCATTGATGATGCTGACATCTTATTTCCGGGGCCAAATGACACTGCTGACAATCCTCCCTACGGCTTTGTTGCAGTCAATCGCCAAATGTGCTTAAGTGGGGGCGATTCCTCCTTTTAACGACTTTCTCCAACAGTTCCTGCTTCGGTTGTCTATCTCTCCATTCCAATTACACCCCAATGGCTACGCCATTCTGATGGGGTTATGTGTTCTATTCAGGAGAGTTTTGGATCGGTTACCAAGCTTCGAGGAGATCTGCTATTTTTGCTCATTCACGAAAACTAAAGACCATCCCTCCATCGTGGTTGTAAGAAGCGCTCGAAATCGCAAACTTATTACTGATCTCTCCGAAAGCGCTCACGGATTTTTGAATCAGTTTTTCTTCGTTCGCTGCCCTCCAGGGTTTTATGCCATCTGGAGAGTGGGAAGTAAGATTTCCTGTCTCTACTTTTTCCGTTTTGAAACTTTCTCGAGATCTGAACTCTCAGCTGCTAATTTCATTCTTTTCCTGTTTTTAGCACTTCCACCCCCTGCTAGGGACCCAAGTCTTAAGCAAATTTTTGAAAGATTAAATGCCGTGCCGGTAGAAGAGAGGAGCATAAAGTTTCTGCTAAACGATGAACTTTTACATCAATACGGACTCCTCCATCTCTCTCGCTTTACTCGGCCTCGTGAAGCTCCAACGGAGGTTCCTGACTCTCCGGTGAAAACTCCTGATCTTCCGATCTCCACTAAAGAGCACATACGAGGAGAAATTTCTGCAGAAACCTTATTAGTAAAGTGCTCTACTCCCAGAGACGATACGGGACCATCCGAAAAGCCCGCACTTGCTCCCATTATTGAAGAAGAAGAGGAGCCCCTTTCCCAAACCAGGGAGAGTGCTGACAAAGGAGATGATGGAGGGAATCAGGTTGGGCATGCCGGTGATGACGTCTTTGGGGATTTAAGTGACATAATTATTACTTCCCAAGAGCTCTTTAAAGAAGACCCTGCTCATGGTAAAGCTATACCTCCGACGATTGAAGCAACATCTGCCCTCCAACAGACTCTAACTTCTTCATCTCAAGAATTGTCATCAACAGTGAAATCTATCACTTCCCCCCAACAGAGGAGTGGTTCGTTAGTCCAACGCGAGTAGCTTGCACTTCACACACAACTAAGGATTTTCCAGCACATTTATGCACTTATCTTCTTATACTTTAGAGATTTCTAAAGCTTATCTTTTCTTATTTCAGATTCTTCAATGACACGCGGCGGATCGTATTATCAGGATTTCCAACGCTACGGGGGGCGTGGTCAATATGATTATCGGCGTTACTTTCCCTCCTATAGAGAGTCTGACGAAGAGAGGGCTGCTCGAAAGGCTCGTGAAAGGAGGGATGCAGAAGAGCGTTATGACAGAAGGGATAGGGATGAGCACCATGATTCTCTGCAAAGGAGTGATGACTCTCACAAAAGGAAATCTTACGACGACCGAGGAAAAGGTCATGTAACTGAAGATTCAGGCAAACGAGCCCGACATGGTGAGAGACATACTTCCACTATTCCCGAAAAGCCTACTGCCCCTGCCCCTCTTGACATTACTTCCGACTCTCCCGCTCTTGGGAAGGAGGACATCCAGACAATAATAAGCAGGCCTAAATTTCAAGTGGGACCTGGCCCAGCCACTTTACAAAGCCGTTTTCCACAATGGTGCTTAAAGGGCGTGAGATTCGACCTAGACTTGGTCCCCATTGACAAGTCTGCTATGTTGCGCAATCTTGATGCAGTCAAGCTCGATATCGAGAGGATGTCAAACTGGCAGAAGCTTGTTGATGAGCTTCAAAGAGTTAACCGTGCCAACTTAGAGGCCATGCTCACCATGGAAAATGATAAGGCTGAGTGGCAAAAGGTCCTTGAGCAGCACGACACTGAAATGAGGAGCATTACTTCCTACAACGAGGAGCTCGAAGCAAAGGTTGAGAAGTTGAAAGATGAGCTTGCTGCTTCCTCTACTTCATACTCTCAAAAAGAAGAAGTGCTTCTCAGACAAGTTAGAGATGCTCATGCCAGTCAGAGGGATGCCGAAGATAGGCTCGAGGCACAAAAAAGAATCAGTGAAGTCTATGTCTCTGATATTGCTGAGCTTCGAAAGAAAAACAACTCCCAGGAGGCGGAGATACAAATGCTTAAGCTTCAGCTTGCCAGAACTGAAAGGGAGCGCGATGAGGCTGTCGCCGGCAAAATCGCAGCCGAAGAATCTCATGAGGCGACCAAAAACAGCTTCGGCTCAACATTATTCGACTTCTACTTGCATAGCGTCTTGGGGCGTGGAAGCCTCGCCTTTCTTGGTCCCAAGTATGAGATCACTTTAGCTGAAGTGTGGGAGGCCGCCCTCGATATGCTTGGTGCTGAAGGTGCTGGTTATGACGAGCCAGCCCTGGAAAGGCATTATTTTGATGAAGACGCTCGCGCTGCTCTCGCCAGGGGAAAGGAACAACTTGCCAAACTAAGAACCGAAGTGACGGAAGGGGACCAGCTGGGGAAAACCACTTCAACTACTCTAGTCCAGCCACCTTCTTCGTCTGAAGTCGACATTATTGGTTCCAGTTCCCATCTCGCTTCTCCCACCAAAGTTACCGCTGATATTACAAGCACACAAGGTGGAGACGAGGGTGAAGAGAGCGCTGATGCGCAAGCTTATGAAGTCGATATTAGGAAACCAGCTTCTCCAGGTAACTTCACTGTTAATCTCGCTACTGTCAATTCTGCTCAAGCTGGTTACTCGTTTATTTCACATGAGTTTCACGAGCTCCTTGGCTATTTTCTCAACCTTGACGAGCCTTCATCTCCTCTCTTTACTGACTTCATTGGTGAACCCTCATCTCCTCTTTTTACTGACTTTAACCTTTTTTCTTCTGTAGAGAAAGTACCAAGCACTGCTCAAACTTCTACTCCTCCGGTCATCCTTCCTTCATCTCTTCAGGCGGTGCCTCCTTCTGCCTCGCAACCTGGATCACAGGAGGAACAAATAGAGGCTCTTCACGGCTTGGATGATCCCATCGCTTCGCAAGAGCAGAAAGATGAGAGACCTGAGGGAGGTGACATTTCCCCGGAACGTACTCCTTCTGACGACATTGTTCTATCAAAACTTGTCACTCCGGGGAGTGAGTCTTCCTCACAAAGGAGAGAGAAGCGTGGGACATCAAAGAGGAGGGGGAAGAAAATCACCGCCACTGAAGAGGAGCCGGAAGTTGAACCGGTTACACCTGCCTCTCCCACTTCCCTTATACCCACTGGCCGACCTGAAAAGCTGGTTATTCGACCGAGTAAAGGGTCCAAAGGAGGGAAGAAGAAGTGAAGATTTTAGCTTTTTGCCTTTTGTATGAACTGGCCGAGAGTTGTGCGGGTACCGGCCCCCGCTTTTATTTTGAAACCTGTATCTGCATTATAGTTGAATAAAATGATTCTTCGTTTGTACAAACTTCTGTTTGAATTTGAGAATGCATTTACTATTTATTTTTGCACAAGTTTGTTTATATAGTATTGCAGCGGGCTTATGGTATGTTGCTTGAGTATTACTTTACTGAGGCAGCTATACTACTATACCATGTTGCCCCCATACCTTAAGCTTGTTGCAATATTTTATACTTCGAGGGGACTTGCACTCTTATTTGTTAGAGAATAATTATTTTATTTTTTAAAGAAAATTTTTATTGAGTACAACTCCCTTCGTATAAGTTTTTACGCTTTGTCGTTTGAAGAAATCACTTTTCTCTTTTGCTTATGTGCATATTTTACCAAGTGAATTCCTCTATGTGGTAAAGCGGACCTCTGAAGGGTACTTTAACTTCTTTTCTTTTTACAATCATTTTCCATTTGAAAGTTAAAGTACGCTTTTGATGAGGATTTTTTTTTTATACAAAATTGTACCTCTGAGGAGGGATTTTTCACGTTTCAACACTTGGAAGTTTTATTTCAATCTCGGTGAAACGTGTACCCCCAAAGAGTTGTGCCTTCGAAGAAAGCCTTTTCACGTTTCAACACTTGGAAGTTTTATTTCAATCTCGGTGAAACGTGTGCTTCCAAAGAGGTCTTTTTTTTTTCTTGATTGTGTCCCCGGGAGGGGGTCGTACCTCTAAGGAGGGATTTTTTTTACGTTTCAACACTTGGAAGTTTTATTTCAATCTCGGTGAAACGTGTACCCCCAAAGAGTTGTGCCTCCGAAGAAAGCCTTTTCATGTTTCAACACTTGGAAGTTTTATTTCAATCTCGGTGAAACGTGTGCTTTCAAGAAGGTCTTTGTTTTTGCATTTCAACTTTGGTGAAGTGAAATTCCGAAGAGCGGTTGTTACACTTCAACTCCTGGCGAAATGTGCCTCCGAAGAGGGCTTTTATTTTGTTTACATTTCAACTCTGGTGAAGTGAAATTCCGAAGAGCGGTCACAACACTTCAACTCCTGGTGAAATGGGCCTCCGAAGAGGGCTTTTATTTTGTTTGCATTTCAACTCTGGTGAAGTGAAATTCCGAAGAGCGGTCATAACACTTCAACTCCTGGTGAAATGGGCCTCAGAGAGGGTTTTCATCGCCTGGAAGTTACTCTCTCATGGTTGGAGGGTCATGACTTCTCCAATCTTTTTTGTTGAGTAGAGAACTTTCTTTTTTGTGGCGTATGACCCATTAGAGGTCTTTTTTCCTCCGAAGAGTTGCGCCTCCGAAGAGGACTTGTGCCGCTGATGGTAGCTTTGGTTGTTCCTCTGTTCACTTGCTTATGCCTTTTCAGCGATCCTCTTTTCTTTTTTTTTTTCTTTTTTTTTTCAAGTTTTCATTCCCCTTTTCTCACAAGTGGCTTGTTTAATCCAAGGAAGTGTACTTTATTGCCAGGCAAGTTCGTGAGAACGGGCACTAGCTTCCTAATTGGATGTTTGTTTGTTCAAACAATCTCAATTTATCAGCAAGGGCTCGTTTCTATCGAAATCATTAGCCGTTCAATTGAAGTATTTCCTATCTAGGATTTGAATTCGGGGTCTTTGTGACTTGAAATTTGTTTGTTGAATGATGGTGAGAATCGCTCGGTCTTATTATGCGCAAGTTTTATTTCCATTGTCTGCAAAAATTTAAATCGACATTTCAGCAATACATTTTATGTATTTTTATATCGAAAACAAAGCAAACATATAATGACAATAAGGAACACAAGATTTATAGTGGTTCGGCCATGAAATTGGGCCTACATCCACTTTATATTCTTTCATTATTTACTTGCATCAGTTTCACAATTGCTTTCAATTACAAGAATCATACATTCATAATTCTTTTTACAATGTTTCAACAAAATTTTCAAGTAAAGTATGGACGCAAGTGGTTGCTGTTCCATGCCCTTGGAATTTGATCTCCATCAACAGTGGTGAGCTTGAATGTGCCGTCGAGAAGCTTCTGACCTATTACATATGGTCCTTCCCAATTTGGCCCAAACACACCTGTCGCGGTCATAATTCTTTTTAGGACTAGATCTCCAATTTCAAAGCTGCGTTGACGAACTTTGGAATTGAAATGTCTGGCTATCCTTTGCTGATGAGCTGCAACTCTGAGGTTAGCTTCATCTCTTTTTTCATCAAGGAGATCCAGCGCTTCAAGTTGCAACTTTTCATTTTCTGCTTGATTGAAATGGATTCTTCTGTGTGAAGGGACCTCCGTTTCAACCGGGATCATTGCTTCCGATCCGTATGCTAACGAAAAAGGAGTATGCCCAGTTGCAGTTTTGTGAGTAGTTCTGTATGCCCATAGTGCAAGTGGTAGTTTATCGACCCAACCACCTTTTGCTCTTTCGAGTTGCTTTTTGATGGTTGATTTGATGATCTTGTTCACTGCTTCCACTTGCCCGTTTGCCTGCGGATGAGCTACTGCCGAAAAGCTTTTCTGGATTTTGAATCGTTTGCAAAAATCCTAGAATTCCTCGCTTTCAAACTGAGTGCCATTGTCTGTGATTATTTTCTGAGGCACACCGTATCTGCAAATGATATTCTTGGTCACAAAGCTTATCATTTTCTTAGAAGTGATAGTAGCCAATGGTTCAGCTTCAGCCCACTTAGTAAAATAATCAACTGCAACAATAGCGTATTTAATCCCTGATTTAGCAGTTGGTAGCGGCCCAATGAGATCCATTCCCCAAATTGCAAATGGCCATGGACTGACCATCTGTGTGAGTTCGGTAGAAGGTGCTCTAGGAATTTTGGCATATCTTTGGCATTTGTCACATTTTCGGGAGTAATCTGCAGCATCCTGATTAATTTCTGGCCAAAAATATCCGTATCGGAGAATCTTCTTTGCTAGTGTTTGACCACCTGAATGATCACCGCATTCTCCTCCATGCACTTCAGCTAGGATTGTTTTGGACTCTTCCCGGGATACACATCGAAGCAATGGCATTGAGAATCCCCGTCTGTACAATCGGCCATCCTGAATCACATAGCGGGAGGCCTTCCTTAGTAGCTTTCGTCTTTCTATCGAGTTTTCTGGCAGAGAACCTTTGAGTAGGTAATCCAGTATTGGAGTCATCCATGACTCTTGTTCTTGAGATACATTCATAATCCAATCAACATCCATTTCATCTGTGCTCGGAGCTGACAAGACTTCGACGGGAACTAATCCCAATAGTTTAGCTTCACCGGTACTTGAATATTTTGCGAGGGAATCTGCCTTCATATTCTCTTCCCGAGGAATGTGGCTTATTGAATAGTGATCGAGTTCACATAGGAGTTCCCAAGCCTTTGACAAGTAGGAAGGCAGGTTTCCACCTTTTGCTTGAAATTCCTTCTTGACTTGGCATACAATAAGCTGGGAATCACTGAAAATTTGTAGTGCTCGAATGTTTAGCTCTTTAGCGATTTTCAGACCTGCAATAAGAGCTTCGTATTCTGCTTCATTGTTTGTTGAAGGAAATTCCAGTCTTAGTGCATAACATAATGATCGACCTTCAGGAGTTTCAAGTACCACTCCGGCTCCAGAACAGTAGTCATTTCTTGCGCCATCAACATACATCTTCCACTGGATTGGAGAATCATTGATCGCTTTTTCCTCACCATTATCTTTCTCTGTGAATTCTGCAATGAAATCAGCTAAAGCTTGTCCGTTGATTGCCTTTCGGGAGTGATAGGTGATGTCATATTGACTAAGTTCAATGTTCCATTTTAGAAGACGACCCGAAGTTTCAGGGCGAAACAGGACTTGCTTCAGAGGTTGATCAGTGAGTATTTTGATAGGATGAGCTTGGAAATATTGCCTCAGTTTCCTCGATGCAACTAGTAGGCAATAGGCGAGTTTTTCCAACTTGGAGTAATTCAGCTCTGCCCCAGTGAGTCTTTTGCTGATATAGTAAACTGGATGTTGAATCCTTTTGTCTTCCCGTATCAGCGCTGCACTTAGAGCATGAGATGATACTGCCAAGTATATAAGAAGATCCTCACCATTGCCTGGCCTAGAAAGTATCGGAGGCGTTTCCATATGACGGATCAACTCTTCAAAGGCTTTTTGGCATTCGGGAGTCCATTCAAAGTTCTTCTTTCCTTTTTTCAGGGCATCGAAGAATGGGATGCATTTATCAGTAGCTTTGGAAATGAACCGACTCAGGGCGGCGATCTTTCCGTTGAGACTCTGCAATTCCTTCTTTGTTCTAGGAGCTTTGACTTCTTTCAAGGCAGTAATTTGAGCTGGACTAGCCTCTATGCCCCTAGCACTGACAATAAAACCTAAGAACTTTCCGGATTCGACCCCAAATGTACATTTCAGGGGGTTAAGCTTCATTTTGTATTTACGGAGGACTGCGAACATTTCTGCTAAGTGTTCAATGTGATCCGCTGCTTTCCTGGACTTTACTAACATGTCGTCGACATAGACTTCCATAGTTTTGCCCAATTGCGGTTTGAACATAGCATTAACAAGTCTTTGGTAGGTTGCCCCTGCGTTTTTTAATCCGAAGGGCATAACTCTGTAGCAATAAAGCCCAACATCTGTAATAAAGCTTGTATCCTCCTGATCCGGCTCATGCATCATGATTTGGTTATAACCGGAGTAGGCATCCATGAAGGATAACAATTCATGTCCCGCAGTTCCGTCTACCAGTTGATCGATCCTGGGTAATGGGAAGCAATCTTTGGGGCAAGCCTTGTTTAGATCAGAAAAATCGATGCACACTCTCCATTTCCCATTAGCTTTCTTGACCAACACAGGATTTGAAACCCAATTCGGATATGTAGATTCTTTGATGAAGTTATTTTCCATGAGTCGATCAACTTCTTCTTTTAATGCTGCTGACCTTTCTGGACCCTGGGTTCTTCTTTTCTGTTTAACTGGCGTAAACTTTGGGTCAATATTCAGAGCGTGTACCGCAACTTCCGGGGATATTCCACACATATCGGCATGAGTCCAAGCAAAGACATCCAAATTCGCCTTCAGGAAAGATATCAAGATATTCTGAATCGAAACATTAAGCTGCGAACCCACATTCAACACCTTATTTGGGTCCTTTGGGTCAACAGGTACCGGAACTGTTGTTTCCACCGGTACTACTCTATTCTCCCCTGTACTGGCTTTTCTGGGATCCATTTCTTTCCGTGCCCCGCTGTGCTCGCCAGTGCAGGGTCCGCTCTGTAATTGCTACAAAGTTGGTTCCTTGATGCGGACTGGAGTTGCCGCATCCTTTCCCATTTCCCTTTTTCTTGACTCTCGCAGCTCTGTCCAATAGCATTCTCGCGCAGCATTTTGATCCCCTTTCATAACTCCTACTCCATTGTCAGTAGGAAATTTAATAGTGAGGCACCACGGGGCTAGGATAGCTTTGAATGCTGCGAGTGTTGGACGGCCAAGAAAAGCATTATAAGCAGAATATTCGTCGACGATCACAAAGGTTTGCTTTCGGACCACTTTCCTTTCTCCTTCCCCAAGTTCTACAAACAGATCGATGGTTCCTACTGGTTGCTTTGGCTCCCCAGTGAAGCCAACGATTTTCTGTGATGAGGCTTGCACATCGATCATAGGGATTTTCATCTGGTCAAATGTCTTTTTGAAGAGAATATTACATGATGCTCCACAGTCAATGAGGACTCTTCTGACAATGGCTGGTCCAATACCAGCCGAGATGACCAAGGGATCTAAAGTAGGAGCTTCAATACCTGTGGAATCTCTGGCTCTGAAAATAATGTCGTCACTGAAAGTTTTCTGTTGTTTAAGGGGCGTAGTGTCTTCTAGAATAAAGACGTTTTCTTCGGCTGGAGCATATTTCAAAGCCCTGGAATATCTCTCCATCTCACCCCAACTTTTGCCAGCTGGGTGAGGTCCTCCTGAAATGACATTGATAACGGGCCTTCCAGATTCATGCCCCGTAGCTTTCTCTCCTGCCCCAGGCTGATGAACAGGAGCCCGTTGCCCCTGACTCGACGATGCAGGATTGTTGCTATTCTTTTTCACGAATTGCTGCAACTTGTTTTCTCTTAGCAACTCTTCAATCAGATTTTTCAGCTGGCGGCATTCATCAGTTTCATGACCTGGTTGATTGTGGAAGCGGCAGAATTTCCCACTTTGTATGGCTTTTCTCCCAGTTCTCAAAGGGATAGGTTTAGGGAAATCGACGGAATCTTTAGTGGCCAAGTAGATGTGCTCCGGTGTATGTGATAATGGAGTATATTGTGATGGCTTGAAGGATCGGGGCTTCTTCAGATTACCCTGTTTCTTCCCATTACTATTCTCCCTTTTTTGCCCCACCGATTCATTCTTGCGTGGAGCGACGGTGTTGTCTTCTGCTTTTTCCAACACTGTCTTTACTGGTAAAGGACGGCTTTCCAAGCGAATGAATTCGTCTGCTTTTTTGTAGAACTTTTCGAGAGAGGTTGGCTCCTTCATATTTAACCATTTCCCAAATTCGCTTGACTTATCGATAGCCCTCATCAGATAAGTCAATATCATTCGTGGTTCAGCATTGTCCACCTCAGCCAGTGCTATATTGAAGCGGTTCAAGAAGGATCTGATAGACTCACCAGGATTCTGCTCTAAACTCGATAGTGACATAAGATCCTTGGCCTTCGAAGCATATAGTCTAAACTGCTCCTTGAATTTTCTGGTCAAGTCTGAAAACTGATCGATAGATCGGACTGGTAACTTGGTGAACCACAGTAAAGCCACGCCTTCCAGGTATACGGGGAAATATCGGCACTTTATTTCATCGGAGGCCCTGGCACCCGTCATGTGCCAATCATACTTATACAAGAACTCATTCGGATCACTTGTCCCTTTGTAAGCTGGAATAGTCGGAGGGACAAACTTCCTTGGAAATTCCGCCTTCAAGATTTTTTCAGTAAACGGAGTTTTACTTGGGGCGAAACCCCATTCCTTCTCATCTTCAACTCTTTGCATACTTTCTTTCATGATCTGCCGGACCATTCCAGAAAGATATTCCTCATCGTGCCGAGTTCTAGATCCACCGGCGTCAGGTACTGCCTGCTCAAAGGGACTAGTAGGCCTTTCAGGAGCATTCCTTTCATTAACATCATGAATGTTGCCAGCATAGTTCCTTTCATTACCAGCCGGTTGATTTTTTGCCCCAAGTAAGTCGTTCAACTTATTCAGAATCAGAGCATTCTGGGCACTTTGAGCCTCTAGTTGTGCATTTTGGGCGTTTATCTGCTGGTTTAGCCCTAGAATCACAGCATCCAATTCCGCTTTTGTAACTCCAACAGACGGAGTGGGTAGATTAGGCACAGGGGAAGCGGAGGTTCCCTCTTGAATGTTCCCAGATCTGATAGATCTACTTTTCCTTCCAGGAGCCATAATCTCAGATATACTTCTGGTTTTTAAGGAAATTCTTTCTTCAAATCTCTGCGAAGCAATGATGACAGCTGTCCTGAGTTCAGTTCTCAGTGAAAGCACCAAAAATGTTAACGCTTAAATTTGAACGCTAACACCCCGGTGTGTGAAGTGTAGTTGTGAAAGCACCACCCAATAGATCGGGAAAGAATTATAAGCAAGTAATAGCAGAAAAGCAGTAAACAACAGCAATTTTATAGTGGTTCGGCTTATGGGAATAGCCTACGTCCACTTTAAGTACTTTTATTGATGATCACGTTACAAGTTGATACAAATCTTCTCAAGTACAACACACTTTGAATTACAAAAGACTTAGAACAAGTGGCTCAAACTTCGATGTTGACAAAAATCTTCAAATCCATGGTGGATGTAGATGATTTCTTCATGAAGTTCTTTTAGACGTTCTTTGAATCTCAAAAGCTTTAAGTGTTGAAGTAGTCTGGAATTCGGCAGAGTAATGGTGCTTGAAATTGATTGACCAAAAGTCCCCTTCATGTTGGAAATGGTCGTGTATTTATAGGGGTTTTCGGTCTTAAGTCGTGAGTCGTACCCGACTCATGGGTTACTCGTGGCCGAGTCAGGTTGGGTCGTGGACGACTCACCATGTTGAGCTCAAACTCGTCTTCGGTCTTCTGAATATAGCACAAGTTCTAACCCGTTCACGAGTCATCCTTTTTTAGTATGGACATCATAGCAGTGGACTACGACTTAGTGACCTTAGGTCGTGGACGAGTCATGGTGAATTGTCTCATATGATAAGTCGCGGGCTTGTTAGCGGTTCATGGTAGGTCGCGGCCGACCTACTGGATTTGACTCTCGGCTTGGTCCAATGTTATGCTCCTGTTCGAATGAACGATACAAGTGATAAGTCGTTCCCGAGTTAACCAAACATGACTTCCTTCGTGCTAGCATGAGTCGTACACGACTCATCATAAGTCGTAAGTCGTCAACGACTTATGTGTTGTTGACCCTTCCTTCCAATGTTTTGAGTCGTTACTCCTTTAGGTCGCATAGCTTTCCTTAGGCCGTTCAACCGTAGCCATTGTTAGGTCGCAACATGTTTTAGGTCGTAGGTCGTTCATCTCCTTAAGTCGTGCCATCCTTAACTCGTAAGGTTCCTTAACTCGTAAAAGCCTTAAACCGTGGAGGCCTTAAGTCGGAGACTACTTAACTCGTAAGTCCTTCTAGAACTGTTTGCTGCCTTAAGTCGTAGGTCGTAAGCTTCCTGAGTCGTAGTTCTTAGGTCGCAGGCTCCTCAACTCATAGATCTTACCTTGTGGGCTCTTATCTCGTGGACTCTTTAACTCGTTGGTGAAACGGGATTAACAGCCCAAATTTTAAATTTGCAATTCTTCATTTAAGAAATTTACATAGTATAACTTTTCCAAAACTGTGGACTTTCAAAACATTTCAAAAATCCTCTACCTTAGTTCATTAGGTTTGAATTTATGTTACTTTAATTTCAGACTATTGATTTACTATTTAAAGTTCGAAAATACTTGCTAACTCAAAATTTAACAAGTCTATTGTCGTTCTTAAAGACATTAGGCATACGCTGGCCAGGCGCATGTCTAAAAATCTCCAAGTACTAAATATACTTGCTTCAATTCCCAGTGAAAATACTTAAAAATTCTTTTAAAAATAGATATGGAAAGCACATTCCCCCATGGATCACAGTTTACCCGGCGGTTACGCTACTATCCCAGTAGAATCGCTTGTAACTGTAGATTTCTCATCTCTTGAATTTCGCCATGGTTGTTGCCAAAGATCGCGGTCCACACGGCGGTTACGCTACTATCCCAGTAGAATCCCTTGTGACCGTAGGCATATCGCCCCTCGAATTTCGCTTTGGCTTCTAGATTGCAGTTTACTCAGCGGTTGCGCCACTATCCCAGTGGAATCGCTTGTAACTATAGGCATCTCGCCCCTCAAATTACGCTAGTCACTCCAACTAATGGAAAACAAACGGCCAATCCAACTAATGGAAAACAAATGGCCAGTCCAACTAATGGAAATCAAATGGTCAATCCAACTAATGGAAATTAAATGGTCAATCCAACTAATGGAATTCTACGTAGCTACGATTTTTAAATGGACACTCATCTCGAGTTCCAACAACCTTCACAAATTTTAAATGGAAGGTATTTTTCCATATCCTCAATTTGGAAAACATAATATCATACATACGTATATAATGTTTCATTTCACAATTCGTACATATCATACTCATGTACTTACATAAGTTTTCCATAACAATTACCTTCCAAACTAATGGTTTTCGAATTTATCGTATTCTCATATATACGTTCTGAAAACCTCAATATCTCATACCCATAACAAATAGAGGATTCACAAATTTTCCATTTCATTATCCATTTAAAATTTTCCTCTAAGTCGATTTGGAAATTTAAGGTTATCTTAAACCTAATTCACATTCATAATCCAATTTATTATCGACTTCACATTCGATTTGGATTTTACGTGACATCGTAAATTCTCAACACATAATTGATGTCTACCAATATATAACCTCTGAGCTCGTACGTCTCAGAGAAGGGTGTTAAGCTAAGAGAATAAATTCTCCGCCACCAAACAGATATATATTTAATAGAGATCAGTTGATATGTCATCAATTCACAATGTTAAACATACAATCCAAATCAACCATCCAATTTCAAGTTGAACTAATTGTTCAAATTTCCCGAAAATAATATCTTTACAAGATATATAATTCCACACTTAACCATTTGAAAACAAATTTCAAATCATTTTTTCACCTTTCAATCTTTGAAAACAAATTTCAAAGCAATTTCCTTAAACGGAAACATTTCCAAATATTTATCCATTTTAACTTAAAATGGCTCATTAAAATCAATCAAATAAATCCTTACCGATTTATTTTAAACTTACGTTCCAAATCCGTAAATTTATTTTCACACTTCAAAAATAAATCAATGTTTTTTTTTAACGAATTTCCCTTTCTTTTATAAATTCCATAATGAATTTACATTTCCAAAATATCTATGAATATACGATTTTCAAATCGATTTCTAATATTTATTATCGATTTATCTTTAAAAGATAAAATCTCAAAACATTCACTTTTCACTTTATCTTTAAAAGATAAAATTTCAAACCTTTCATTTCATATTGGAAAATATTTTCCATACTTATTCAATAATAAGTAATTCACAAATCCATTTATTTTCAACACTTTGAAAATATTCAATATACTTATCATAATTAAGTATATATCTCATTCTTAAAGAAAATCATTCTTTAAACATATTAATTTGAGTCAAA
Source organism: Allium cepa (assembly GCA_030765085.1). Taxonomy (NCBI): domain Eukaryota; kingdom Viridiplantae; phylum Streptophyta; class Magnoliopsida; order Asparagales; family Amaryllidaceae; genus Allium; species Allium cepa. Next base: position 449,295,251 of record CM060944.1, read on the forward strand.
ATGAATGTTGCGTAAAACATTGTTACGACGACCCAAAATCACTAGTATAGGGATTCGAATTTAAGATAGATATATAAATCCCAATACTATATAAAAGCATTTCCTTTCGGAAACCATTTACTATAACAACAGTGTTATAGTCCACCATTTCCTTTGATTTCTCTCGAAAACGTCTATTTCAACAATGAATGTTGAAATCTATGATTTCGATCCTTAATGCATTTTAAAACATCTTTAAAACCATTAACTTCATTTTCTGCACGTTCAAATTCAAATTCATCACTGAATCAATTAAATCTATTATGGATTTTCATGTTGACAAACATCAAATTTGAAATCTAAATTCCATTTGAACTTCACATTTGCTTTCTATTCCAAAAATAATCAACTAACTCTTTAGTAAACCACTCATCGACTTGGTTCCATTAGATTCATATTTCCACATTAACTATTTTAGGCATTAGTCTAAACTTGGAATATAAGCTTTACATCAAAACTAGTTTGATTCATACAGTTAAGTTGACAAATACATTTCCTATCAAAAATTTTCAATCCTCATTAGCGAAGGTTGGATTATTCAATCATTTTCCCAAGACATATCCGTTTTATGTAATAATATATTCACTGTCCCAAAATTGTGAATAAAATTCCCATTCAACTTTTTATTATCACAATATTCAACTTTGACGCAGCGGATTAATCAAACAAACTTCAATCGATGAAATGTAGCAATCGGTGAGTTGAAGATACCAAAAATGCCCAAGTTCGTTGATCCAAAGATACCGAACTCTAGCTATCTCAAACACGTTGATAGCGCACTATACCGTGTTTAAAGATCTACGATTCTTCGCACGTTGATCTAGCGCACTAGATTCCGTGAATCGGCTTCTACGATCGTTGAATCTAGCGCACTCGATTAACCGAAAGAGGAGATAGGAGATCACACTCAACTACCAATTTGTATGAAAGCACAAAGCTAACAAAAGAGAATTTTATTCAATATTCCCTCCTCAAAAATGTACAACACACGCGTATTTATAGGTGTTACAACCCAACACAACACATTAACACCTAACTCTTAGGTCGGCAGGCGACTTACGACTTAACTAAGTCGGTACCGACTGATACAATGGCAACTGAAGCTTTTACAACACAGCACAATGTAACGACTCAAACCTGGCCGACTTAACCAAGTACGACCTACTTACAACATACGACTCAACGTAATTACATACAGGACCGACTCAACATTTAAGTCGCACACAACTTAGTATCATACATCTCACAACACCCATAGGTTGGTAACGACCTACAATACAACACGACTCAACTGTATGACGACTTATAGATGCTGCCACTTATCAGTACCGACTCATCTTAAGTCGTAGCTTGTTAGCCCGGCGCAACTGTCTCGCTGATCTCCCTTAGCTCGGTCCCGACTCATCCCTTCTTCATTAACTCGCACCTTTCCCACCCTGCTTCCTTAGGTCGGAGACGACCCAATATACCTCTGTTAGGTCGGTGACGACTCAATGCTTTGTTAAGTCGGCTTCCCTTTCCCCTTGGCTTGTTAACTCGTGGCCTTTCTTCCATAGCTCGTAACTCGTCATCCTTGACCCTGTTAACTCGGAAACGACTTAAGGCTTCTTTATTAGTTTGTGAACAACCTTTGTTAAGTCGTGAGTGACTTATGCTTCTCAAACGACTTAAAGTTACTTCATTAACTCGTGAATGGTTTAACTTCTGGACTTCTTTAGGTCGTGCTACATCATCCTCCCTTGGTTGAGAAAAATTCGACCTCGAATTTGTAAATTCTTCCTCAACCATCTCACCCCCATGATATGGAATTAAATGTTTAACGTTAAAAACATCAGAAGTATAAACATCATCTGGTAACTTTAATCGATAAGCATTCTCATTAATTTTCTTCAAAACTTCAACTGGACCAATTTTTCGCGCCTTCAACTTGTTATAAGCACCCACCGGAAAACGATCCTTTGTCAATACGGCATAAACCAAATCACCTTCCTTAAATTCAACATTTCGACGTTTCAAATCTGCAGACTTCTTATACTTCTCATTCGATTTCTCCAATCGTTCCTGAACGACTTTATGACATTCAGTCAGCTCATCAACAAAATCAGCAGCTCGTTTAACTGTTCCCCTCGACCGTGGTACTACTGCTAAATTCAACGGTCCCCTGGGCAAATTTGAATAAACAATCTGAAATGGACTGAATCCTGTGCTTCGATTTACTGCATGATTATGAGCAAATTCTGCCTGGCATAGCTTCATGTCCCAACTTCTCAAATTATCTTGTACAAGACAACGCAACAAATTTCCCAATGACCTGTTAACAACTTCTGTCTGCCCATCAGTTTGCGGATGATAAGCACTACTAAATTTCAGTTTCGTTCCCACCATCTTCCACAAACTCAACCAAAAGTGACTCAGGAAACGAGTATCTCGATCAGAGACAATAGATTCTGGTAAACCATGAAGTCGATAAATCTCCGTGAAAAATAACTGTGCCACTCGAACTGCATCTGCTGTCTTTTTGCAAGCAACAAAATGTGCCATCTTCGAAAACCTGTCCACCACAACAAATATTGAATCATTTCCCCTTTGAGTTCGCGGCAAACCCAAAACGAAATCCATGCTAATATCAACCCATGGCTTAGTCGGTACAGGTAATGGCATATACAACCCTGCATTTGTTGCTGTTCCTTTTGAAACTTGGCAAATATGACATCTCTCCACGAATCTTTCAACCTCTTTTCTCATCGATGGCCAAAAGTAAGACTGTGAAATCAACTGTAAAGTACGATCACGGCCTACATGCCCTTCCTCGTGTAACTCCTTGACAATTTTCAATCTCAAGCTACAGTCTGGAATACACAAACGATTCCCTTTAAACAGAAAACCATCAACCAACATAAATTCATCCGAACTTCCCTCCTTAACTTTCTCAACAAATTTCACAAAGTAAGGATCTTCTTCAATCATTTCTGGCAACATTTCAAATCCTGTCACTTCAACCTTCATTGTCGTTAATAAATGACTCCTCCTGCTCAAAGCATCAGCTACTCGATTTGTCACCCCAGATTTGTGCTTAACGACAAAAGTAAACTGCTGTAAATAGGCAATCCATGACGCATGTCTTGCTGAAATTTTATCCTGCCCCTGTAAATGTTTCAATGCTTCGTGATCAGTGTACAAAACAAATTCCTTCTGAAATAAGTAATGTCTCCAATGCTTAACAGCTTGAACAACAGCGTAAAATTCAACGTCATATGTACTGTATCTCATCTTTGCCCCTGACAGTTTCTCACGAAAATAAGCAACTGGCTTCCCATTCTGACTCAGAACTCCTCCAATACCAACCTTCGAAGCATCAGTATGCAATTCAAACAACAACTGAAAATTCGGTAAAACAAGAATTGGTGCAGACGTCAACAATTCCTTGACTTTCTCAAAGGCAACCCCCGCTTCTTCTGACCACACAAATTGTTTCCCTTTCATGCAATCAGTCACTGGAGCCATCACGCTACTGAAGTGTGGGATGAATCTTCGGTAGAATGACGCTAGCCCATGAAAACTTCTCACTTCTGTAATTGTCTTTGGCTGTGGCCAATTCCTGACTGCTTCAACTTTGCTCTGGTCAACTTGAATACCTTTCCCTGAAACAACATAACCCAGGAATAAAACACTGGGTGTCATAAACACACATTTCTTTGTAGCAGCATAAAATTGTTCTTCACGAAGAATAAGCAACACTTCCCTCAAATGTAGAACATGCTCCTCCGTACTCCTGCTATAAATCAGAATATCATCGAAATAAACCACGACGAACTTCCCAATGAATGGCCTAAAAATTTGATTCATCACCCGCATGAATGTACTAGGTGCATTTGACAATCCAAATGGCATAACCAACCATTCGTACAACCCCTCTCTAGTTTTGAAAGCTGTCTTCCATTCGTCTCCAGGTCTGATACGAATTTGATGATAACCACTCTTCAAATCAATCTTTGAAAATATAGTTGCCCCACTCAACTGATCCAACAAATCATCCAACCTCGGCATAGGAAATCTATAACGAACAGTGATCTTATTCAAAGCTCTACTATCAGTGCACATCCTCCAAGTTCCGTCCTTCTTTGGTACTAACAATGCTGGCACGGCACAAGGACTTAAGCTTTCCTGAACACGTCCCTGCTCAAGCAACTCTTCCACTTGCCTTCGTAACTCCTCATGTTCCTTCGGACTCATACGGTAATGTGGTCGATGTGGTAACACTGCTCCTGGAACAAGATCAATTTGATGTTGAATGTCTCTAAGTGGCGGTAACTCCTTTGGCAACTCTTCTGGAAAGACATCTTCAAATTCTTTCAAAACTGGCTTTGCTTCTTCCGGAATTTCAACTTCTTCACTACTCTCTCTCCCAATTAACAAAAACACTTCCGGTTCTTCTTCCACTTCTTTGACAAACTCCTTCAAAGTCAACAGGGTTTTCAATTCTTCAATCTCTTCTAGTTTGCTCTCCTTCTGCTGTTGTTTCTTAGGAACCAAAGTGATTTTAGTACCCTCGAACATGAAACTGTAACTATTGGTACAACCGTCATGCTGAACTGCTCTATCAAACTGCCATGGTCTGCCCAACAATAAGTGACAAACATCCATATCTACGACATCACACCAAATTTCATCCTTGTACTTCTGTCCAATCGAAAAATTCACACAAGCTCTCCGACACACTTTCACTTCACCTCCCTTCCTTAACCATGCTAGCTTGTACGGTTTAGGATGCTTCTCAGTCTTCAAGTTCAATTTCCTCACAGCCTCTGTAGAAATAATATTATCACAACTTCCCGCATCAATAACAAACTTGCAGACTTTCCCCAGAATAGTGCATGTCGACTGAAAAATATTGCTTCTCAACCAACTACAATCCTCCTCTTGCTTTGGTGTCAAACAACTTCTCCTCAACATAAGATTACAACCTTCATCTCCCGACACTTCTTCTTCCTCCTCAACATCAGGTGTATTTGAACATTCTGCCTCCTCACCATCATCCTCCTCAACTTCTGCAACCATGGTTCTCTTCTTCGGCTTCGGACATTCATTGCTTTTGTGACCCAACTCCTGACAATTATAACATTTGAAAACATTGTTAGCCTTCGCCTTCTCAACCTCTTTCACCACTGGTTTTGTAACAGGTCTAGGAACATTAGAACTTCCACCAACACCCTTCACTGGGTTATTAGAGTTAGTAAACACACCACCGCCACGCCTTCCTTGTTTTTCCCAAGCTAACGCTTTCTGATGTGCCTCTGCAACTGATCTAGGATCGAACATATTAACCATATCCTGTATCTGCATTCTCAATCCCCCAATGAATCTAGCAGTCAGCTGTTCTTCTGTCTCCATAATATCGTTTCTGGCAATGAGTTGGTAAAATTCATCAGCATAATCACTAACAGACTTCGTCCCTTGCCTCAGATTCTGCAACCTTTGGTACATAAGTGACTGGTAATTATAAGGTAAGAAAGTAGATCTCATCAACTTCTTCATCTTATCCCACGATTCTATCTTTGACTTTCCCATTCTCTCCCTAGTAAGTTTAGTTTGTTGCCACCATGCCAAAGCTCTCCCCCTCAGCCTTGTAGCAACTAACTTCACCCTTCGATTCTCCGGCACCTCCTTGAAATCAAAGATTTTCTCCACGTTAGACAACCAATCTAAGAATTCCTCAGCAACCATCCCGCCTTTAAACTCCGGAATCTCCATCTTCATACCCGATTCCAAACGTCGATCATCATCAATAACCCGATACTGACGTTGTCCCTGATCTCTGTCTCTGTAATGAACACTTCCTCTTTCACCGTCAAACTCATCCTCAAAGTCAGGTGTATAGCGTTGTCGATCTCGTCCTCCAACATCTCTAACACCACTTCTACTACCAACATCCCTTCTATCGTGATCATCAACATTCCTCCTACTTCGATTGTCAACACTTCTATGCTCTTGACTTTCTCTTCTCTCCCGTTCCGAATGTGATAAAACTCTACTATTTCCACGGTTTGATTCAGGTGAAATTCTCCTTCTATCCTGACTCATATCAATCATTAATTTCTCCAATTTACCAATGCCTTCATCAAATTTTTCATTAATACGTTGTTCCAAATGCTCGGCTTCTTCTCTACGATACAAAGCTTCAACGTTTTGATGTCGGTTAGCTCTCCTTGGTGGCATGGTTGTAAACTTCACAAGACTTCAAAAATTCAACACAAGACTTCAAGCTTTCCACTCAACAAAGCAATCTAGGCTCAACAATACACGGCTATGCTTGTCTCGGCTCACACTAACTCGGCAACGAGTTAACGATTCAAGTAAAGTCGGCTCCAACTTGTCTCGGCCTTGACACTTCACGGCTTGGCTTCACTCTTACTCCAAAACCCTCCAAAAATTGGCGTGCAAATACCAATTCAAAATCCAAACAAAGTCCAACTCCTTGATCCAAAATGAAATGGATCAAACACTCCAAACTTGATGCAACTTCAATATGAACACGATGAACTCCTTCAAATTTCAAAGCTTGGCTCCAAGAATCAACTTAGCTATGATTGGCTAAGTATGGCTCTGATACCAATAATGACGCAGCGGATTAATCAAACAAACTTCAATCGATGAAATGTAGCAATCGGTGAGTTGAAGATACCAAAAATGCCCAAGTTCGTTGATCCAAAGATACCGAACTCTAGCTATCTCAAACACGTTGATAGCGCACTATACCGTGTTTAAAGATCTACGATTCTTCGCACGTTGATCTAGCGCACTAGATTCCGTGAATCGGCTTCTACGATCGTTGAATCGAGCGCACTCGATTAACCGAAAGAGGAGATAGGAGATCACACTCAACTACCAATTTGTATGAAAGCACAAAGCTAACAAAAGAGAATTTTATTCAATTTTCCCTCCTCAAAAATGTACAACACACGCGTATTTATAGGTGTTACAACCCAACACAACACATTAACACCTAACTCTTAGGTCGGCAGGCGACTTACGACTTAACTAAGTCGGTACCGACTGATACAATGGCGACTCAAGCTTTTACAACACAGCACAATGTAACGACTCAAACCTGGCCGACTTAACCAAGTACGACCTACTTACAACATACGACTCAACGTAATTACATACAGGACCGACTCAACATTTAAGTCGCACACAACTTAGTATCATACATCTCACAACACCCATAGGTTGGTAACGACCTACAATACAACACGACTCAACTGTATGACGACTTATAGATGCTGCCACTTATCAGTACCGACTCATCTTAAGTCGTAGCTTGTTAGCCCGGCGCAACTGTCTCGCTGATCTCCCTTAGCTCGGTCCCGACTCATCCCTTCTTCATTAACTCGCACCTTTCCCACTCCTGCTTCCTTAGGTCGGAGACGACCCAATATACCTCTGTTAGGTCGGTGACGACTCAATGCTTTGTTAAGTCGGCTTCCCTTTCCCCTTGGCTTGTTAACTCGTGGCCTTTCTTCCATAGCTCGTAACTCGTCATCCTTGACCCTGTTAACTCGGAAACGACTTAAGGCTTCTTTATTAGTTTGTGAACAACCTTTGTTAAGTCGTGAGTGACTTATGCTTCTCAAACGACTTAAAGTTACTTCATTAACTCGTGAATGGTTTAACTTCTGGACTTCTTTAGGTCGTGCTACATCAAACTTAAAGGATAATTCGCTGTCCAAAATTACGAATATATCTCCTTTAACAATTTTTATGTTTCATTTATCAAATTCAATTAGTTTCATATTTATAAAAAATCTTTACAAATTCCACTTTTATTCATAAAACTTCGATTTATAATCTCCTTCATTAATTTGATTCAATCTATATAACTTGGTTATATACCAAAAGTCCATATTATAAGTTAAATACTTATAATCCATTTATTTACTAAATTGTTCTTCAGAACATTTGAAATCAATCTTCAAAAGAATTCAGAATCAAATTTCCAAGTTATAGTTCAACAATTCTCTTGGTTATAACCAAATCGACATATCATTTTTATTTCCCAATTACTTCGGAGATATTCAAAATATTTGGTTTAAACCAATTCATCAATTCACTTAACTCATATTTCATTTTTCATAAATCTCAACAATTCGATAATGAGTTTTCAAATGATCGAGACTCAAATTTAAGGAGACCTCACCGAAGAGAACTATCGCAAACCTAAATTTAGAGAGGGGAATTTTCAAAAATAATTCTAATTTTCAAAACACTTTTTATTTTAAAGAAAATAATTTTATACTTCTTTAAATTTGAAAACACTTTCTTTAAAGTGATTCTAGTAACTATTCATATTAAACGCCATAAACTAAGCTTTGTGTAAACCAAAGCTCTGATACCACTTTTGTAACGACCCGCCGCTCTGACCGTCTCTAGTCGGTAATTAAACCAAATAGAAACGTTCAAATGACGGATTTTTATTTAGTTTATAACATTTAAACAGAATCCGTCGCAGAATCACAGAACAATAATATATTTTATAAATGAACTTTTCTTTTATATACAAATATCAGAGTTATACAATGAATTACATTTTATATAGCGGAACAATTTTTATTAAGTACAAGAAAAATTTCTTGAAAAACTTTGGCGATGCGGTAATTCCCCTCTCTCTAACTTCGCTGCGAGAAAATCTCCAAGCTGTAAAAATACTCGGTCTGACCCGAGTATTACATTCAAAAGAAAATAATACACGGGTCAGTCTAATTCAAACTCAGTTATTAGTGCATAGAAGCAATAATAATTAAATAGAAATTAGATGACAGACAAAGATAAATTTACCTATCCGACTCTTTACAAGAAATCGGGTAACGGTAAATGATAACACTAAATAGTGTTAAAACAATAAATCAGCAAATTCAAAATGATCAACGAAGATAGATGAAAGGATTCTTCTTTTTTTTTTCTAAAAAAGATAATTTAGAAAAGCATCAAGATTTGCCTAAACGGCAGTTTACAACAAAATTATCAGTTTAAAATCAAATCAATTCGATTAATTGAAAAATTACCTTAAAAAAACCAAAACCGATTGGCTGCCGTACACGCACGCGTGTACGGCCTCGCCAATACGGCATATGAAATACGCAAAGAAATCAATGAATCAAAAGAAAAAGAAATATCAACTAAAATAAATACTGAGTGGCTGTATAACAAAGGTAAGTAATAGGTTGAAATTTAACAACTATGTGTAGTGCCACTGTACTATTTGAGTTTATACATCATCAGGCATTCACAATTAGTAGTCACATAAATGCATTATGACTATCAATTTTAAATACCAATCTATTATCATACATTATTTTAATTTATTAAGAGCGCAAAATTTAAAGATTTTCAGAAACTGGTAATGACATTGTAAACTGATTTAGCTATAAAATTTGTACATCCAAATATACTGCAATAAGGTGCCGAAGCTTAACATGGAAAGTTAACATTTGCTATACAACATCAAAAACATACTCTTTTTTTTTATTTCAGGATTTCATGCTGTACTACAAATGATGTAATACACATCCTATTTACTATCAAAAAACGTCATATCTCATAGATTTGTATGTTTGTTGGAAGCTAAAACAAAGTGATTTATGAACACATAAGCATCCATAGGAGAGTAAATAATTGGCCAAATGAAGAATGGATGGATAATGAGCGGAGAAATGAACAAAAGCATGCAACAGATCAAAATGAATAACCATATGGTTGCTCAAAGTTTATGTTTCCCACCATCAGAACTAGGCATTTGGATAATGACTGAACCATCTAATAATGCAGAGGTCGGGTGTAATGACCCGTAAATTTTCGATAATTAAAATAGCTAATTTAATAAGATTTCGTGATTTAGTGTTAGAAAAAAATTTGTAATTCGTTTGGTATAATAATAACTGAAAGGAATTGCAATAATAATTATCCAAGTAATGAAAAATAAATGCGACTTAGTAAATTCCTTTGCAATCGATAGTTGAATAGGGTAATAAATGTTGAATTCATTTGGTATAAGAGAGTAGTTGATTGATAAGTAAAATCTATTTGAAATCAAATATTGAATATTGAACACGTAAATTATTTAAATTAAATATTTAAAACTTATTGAATAATTGAATAACTGTAAAATGAAAATAGTGTTCTAAATTGTGAAATGGTTTTAAAAGTTGAATCTTATAAGTTCAATTTCAATATTTCAAAAGATAATGAATTATTGGATAAGCGAAATTGTATAAATTAAATATTTGGAATTTATTGAATAATTTAACAATGGGAATTGAATAACCGTATAATGGAAATGGTTGTTCTATAATTTTAATTCGTTTCAAAGGTTAAATTTTTAAGTTCGTTTTGAATATCTCAAAAGATAGTGATTTAAGAATAATCAATTTCGTTTAAATTTAATATTACAAATATTGAATAATTAAATTCCGAATTTGATATGATCAATTTGATATTGAAGTTTAATATATGAGAATAGAGTGAATAATTGAAATTTGATTTAATATGATTCAAATTGGTTTTCAAAGTGAACGTAAGTTATATTGGGATTAAAATAGAGTTAATAAGATTTTAAAAATTGGAATTTATTGGATAAATTAAATAACGGGTTTACTATGGTTAAAAATGATTTGTAAAATTTTAATTTATCATATTAAAGTTAGAGTGACGTTGTAGAACTTTTAAAATCGAATTAAGAGTAAATTTGTGAAAATTGAATATTTTAATATTTAATTATCGATTGAAAAATAGCCAAATTTTGAACAGTCTCAGAATTGGACGAAACTAGTTCCATTGGATCCGTAATAGTTTATTATTATCGGATTTCAATTTTCGTAGCAAAGCGGAGTTGTCGTTTGACCGTGGCAGCTCGAAACGCGTTGAAATTGTTTTAATATTAATTTGGCGAGTTAAAATAGTCATTTTTCAAACGGTCTCGGATTTCGACGAAACCAGTTCCATCGGATCCGTAACGTGATATTATTGTAAGGTTTCAAATTTCGTGTCAATCGGAATTACCGTTTGTCCGGGGCGAGCCAAAGCGCATAGAAAATCGTTTAATCGATTTAATTTAAATTTGATCGTTTATTTCCGTAACTCGCACAGATGATCGAATTAGCTCCCGAAACCTATTCCATTGTGTCCGGAACGCAGGATAAACCCTAGGAACGCCGGTCACCGCGTGAAATTCGAAGTTTGGAAAAGCCGGATAAATAGTATTCGTCGTTCCTATAAATAGCCCGTTTACTCACAAAATAAAAAATAAAAACCCTAGTTACAATGCCGGCCGCCACTTGTATTTCGAACGGCCTGAAATATTCAACCTTCTTCCCTCGATTTCTCTTCATCCATCAATAATTAGCGAAATCCTTCAACATGAAACTTGTAGAGGGGAGTGAGATCTTTCTATCCAACGGTCATGATCGCGTCTGGGTTAGCGGATTGGTGGCAAATCGTCCACAAACGGCCGAAAGTCGCGCGCGTATTTCTAGACATGGGGGAGGCCGAGTTGCATGGGGTGGCGGCCGAAGGTAGAGGAGGAGACGCTCTTCAAGATGGAAGCTTCTGATCGTGGTGGATGACGACGAGGAGGTCGCGAAAATTAACCCTAATTTCGGCCTTGGTAGGTTATTTGCGCGTGATGGTTACCTGTAGAAGACGCGTGGGGGAAGAAGGACCTATGCACGGCCCAGATCTTGGGCAAAGAATTTGGACGGCCACGATCTGTTGGAGGTTGAAATTGAAAAATAATGTTGTAAATTTAGTTTATATAAATCGTGTAAACTTAAAAATTGATATCTCTTTCATACGAGGTCGGATGCGGACGAAACTTTTTGCGTTGGAATCGTATGGATGAGCCCTACGCGATGCAACTGGATTGGAATCATTTGGAGCTAGAGAAAATTTTGAGTTAAATTGAACGCCGTTCGATTTGATTTAAAATCGTAAAAATCAAGGTGAGTGTTTTATAACGCTCACACCGTACTAAATATTTTATGCTAGTTAAATTTGATATTATGAAGTGTTATGATTTTATTTGTCGTTGTTTGGTAAAAATTTAATTGTCATATAGCTTGTCATTTGCATTAACCGTTGAAAAATTAAATTGACAGTTAAATTGAAATTAAAATTGAATTGCGATTAAATTACATGACATTGATAACTATGAAACTGCCATGAATTGTATTGTTTATTGGATGATGTACTTTGATGGATGCTATTGGTTGATAATTGACCGTTTGGATGTTTATTTGCTTATATAGATCCTGTTATGCATACATATGATAGTGAGATTTAATTTAAGTAATATAAACTCATCCCTGACATTTAATTGAAATAAATAATTACTTGGCCATAGGATAGAAAATTATATACGGACACCGAATTGGCTAAATTAATAATTTTTGAAATCGTCGGTTTGAAATTTATGTAAATGTTTCGATTTAAAAGTGATAAATAGAAATCAATTTATAGAAATCGAATTTGTCGAAAATTTGAGTTGGAATGTTGAAATAAATTTTGGTTAAAAGAAATTGGTAAATAATTTAAGTTGTGACTTTAAAATTTAAAATTTGGATATGATTGAATTTCGAAAATCTATTTATTTTAAAGATTGAACATTATTTCGAGCTTTGAATATTACTAAGTAAAAGTGATATGAAAATGATATTTTGAAATCGAGTTTGGAATTGAATCATATTTGGAATTTGGATTTAAACTTGAATATTGTTGGAAATTTTGTTAAGTGTTATAAATTGATATTTTGAGAAATCAAGCTCCAAATCGATATAAATTGAAATTGAATCAATTAAAGGTGAATGTAGAATTGAATTGATTTGAAGTAAAAGTTGACATTGTTTTGAATTGAAATCGAAATTGAATCGGTAGAATGGAAATTGAAATTGATTTGAATTGGGAAGCTATAATTGAAATGGATTGATTTTGAAGATGTTTTAATTTGTTTCCAAATTACTCTGTTATATAAACCATTTTGAATACTTAAACTATTTTAATCTATTTTAAATCTACTTAACCCAATTTAAATTATTTTAAACTAATTTATCTATTTTAAAGATTTTAAGTGTTTTTAACTATTTTGATTATTTAAAACTACTTTTAAACTACTTAAAACCATTTTTCTAAAATCCTAAGCTGGTCAATAAGGTGAAATGTTTATATTTAAATCTTGAATTTGAAATACGAATCGAGTTAAATGAAGTTGCAACCTAAATTGAAATTCGAAATGATTTTGAAATCGAAATGAGATATTGATGCGAAAATTGATTTTGGAATGGAATCTGATATTTTGAAGGATACGATGATATTTGAAATGGATTTGATTTTTGAAGCGAATATGATATTTTGATATCAATTATGAATCGATTTGAAATGTAAAAGAGCCAACGGTGTAATAATACGTAGTTATTAAAGAGACCGGGATCGGATATGGACATACTCTCTGTCGATACCGAAAACCACTTTAATAACTATTATACGCGGAGTGATGATCCAGAATGAAGTGGATGGTTTGGTGAACGCGTTGACTGAAGAAAGAGAACGATTATTGGATGACCCCTGACATGACTAAAACAGGAGCCGCGCCGGGCCATTGAGGTTCGCCACCTCTAGCGGACACACTTCTTCGATACCATTTCTATTACATTTGTGATGCGATTTGGGTGCACCCCTTGATTTGGGAGTGTTGTTTCGCGGTGTTGGGGTAGCTGCTGGCTATGCCCAACATCAGTCCGGATCACGCAACTACTAGTATCCTAGTTGGTATTGCCTCATGTACCTTGTCATACTGATTATCCTATTCGCGACCACTACGTTTTGATTTGTACCTTGAGTATATGGATTGCCCTCTGGTGACTTCCGGTTTTGGGGAAACTACGGTCTTGTATATGCTTTTGGGAATATAAAAATGTGTTAAGGGGGATTATGGTAACGCCTTAACGCTATTTTGATACTTTATATTACTGATAGACATTATCTACTTAGCGTATATTACTACATAGTAGATAGTTTCACGGATCCTTGAGAGATGGAAAATCCCGTAACATCTCTTAAGTTATTGCACGCACGTTGACACTGGATAGGAGATGTCAAACCCCGTAAACATCTCTGACGCCGTTTACACTCATATTTATTTACGATTGATTGAACTTTCATAAGGATATTTATTCCTGACTCGAGTGTTTTGTCTTTTCATTTCGCTCGGGTCAGTCCTGAGTTTTCAGTTTAGGTTGAAGATCATTTCCTTGGAGGACGGAGACGAAGATTTGGTATATTATCTACTACTATTATATTCATTCCATTCCGCTGCATTGTTGTATGATATTTGTTGTGTATGTAACTCTGATAAATGTTGTATAATAATAATCAAATGTATTCATTTCAAATGTATTCATTTAATTAACAGCTTCATGAACTGTTATTTTATTATTATACTTTAGCCTTCCGCTGTGAGATTCTGTGTTGTTTCATTTCCTTTATTTCCCTTCCTTTTCTTTTCTTAATTACCCCAATAACTATCTGCCCTTTTAATGGTTTGGAATCGACATGTGTTTTGCCTATGCACTTGGAGGGTGCAGCATGATAGGGGGTTCTCGCATTTGGTTTGGTAGCGAGCGGATGACTCTTACTCCTACATGTCCCGCGGGGTTGGTGCAGTCGAGAGGCTGGCCGTAAAGGCAGAACACAGGTACAGCTGTATGCTACGGTGGGCGTTACCCCACTGAGTCGTTACAGTTGGTATCAGAGCTTTGGTTTAGCGATAAACCTTGGCTCTAGTGGGGAATAACTCATTGAAATAGAGGTAAACTATATGAATGAGTTGAGTGTATATGAGAGAGCGTACTTGTTATTTGATATAAAATGGTTTTATATTGTGTTAATTTGTTCCGTTGAGTATTTATGAATTCTGGTCGATACTTGGGACGCCAAGGCGTCGATAGGAATTTCTAAACACTCGAATAGGACAAACCAACACAATATCATTTTGGAATATATTTTATATAAAAGAATTATTTGAATATTTATTCATTTTGATTGAATTGATTGTTAGGAGATGATAATATTAGATTATTATCGTTATTGTTTGATCAGTCAATATTTACAACAATTGATTAAATAACAATGGATTTAGGAAAATGAAATCTTGTAAACACAGTTGATAATGAATATAAATGAATTTTAACTTGGATTTGGGAATTTAAATTCCGGTGTTTGAAATTGACTTACAAGAATTTGAAAAATATAATATGAGTATTATATGATAGTATAATTGAGTTGAAATTGCTTTCAAAGGATTTTTTTTTATGATAAGTGTTATATTCCCTTCTCTTGACGCTAGAAAATGATTTCGGTGATGAGTGCACGCATCATCGGCGTTTATTTTCGAGAGTCCGAGTGGGGGAGACCACTTAATAGCTTGTCTAAACCTTGTTTTGATTCAAATTTTATTTTATTTTGTATTCTTTATAGTATGATTTGATATAAAAATTATATAAGTATATATTGTTTCAAGACTTGATTTGAAATGAAACCGGGATTGGAATTCTTAAGTCCTTTAATAATTAATGATTTTTTTTAAAATGATTGAAATGAATTTAGACTTGAATCATTAAGGAACTTCTGAATTGTGAAATGAGAAATGAACCTAAGAGCTAAGTGAAAATATCAATTGAAGTAGAAATCCTTAGAATTAGGAAATTATGAACTTAAAATAAAATTGAAACTGTAAAACTAGCGTAGTATTAAATTTCATTCTATAGCATAGATATAACTTACCAAAATATTTAAGAAGTTCAAAAATGTTATATGAATTGTTAATTGGATAATATACAAGTATAGGTTTGAATAATGAAATATGCATTTAATTATTGGTTTGCAAATATAAATGAAATTGTTAGTAAATAATTGGAATTTAAATTAACATTTAAAGGTGATTCACAGTTATGTTAATATAAAATGGAAATACTATATGTGAATGTAAACGTGAAATTAAATTATGGTGAAATTTAAGTAATGACTTAAGAATTGATAAATTGAAAATTCAACTTTAAATGAAAAGAAGTTGTATGTTGTTTAACTACATTCTATTTGCATAACTATAACATACCAAATACTTAAAAGGTTCAAAATGCTAATAAGGATAAGTAGAGAAATAATATACGAGTGTGAGAATGAATAATAAAATGTGTAATAGTTGTAAATATAAAAGAAATTTAAGCTGTTAAATGAATGATATATAAGTGAATGAATAAAATTTAAAATTAATGAAAAATATAATTGGTAAATGGAAACTAATTAAATGTGAATATAACTAAATGTCAATAAACTTGGAAGCGTATGAAATTAAATTTGACTTGGAAATGTATAATTGATTTAGTGTAGATTTTAGATGGATGTTAACGTTGATATGCATTGGTTGTTAGATGGATGATAATTGATTAACTTAATAAGTGTTAAATTAATTGAGAATTAATAAGCTAAAAAAATGAATTTAAACTTATGGAATGAAAATGATATGAATATTTAACATAATAAGATTAAATAAATTGAGATATGGATAAAAATTGAAATGAAGTTTACTGTAATAAAAAGTTATTAATATAAAATGAATATAAAATAAAAGTTAAAACTCTTAGAATTGGAATGTAGTAAAATCTGAAACAAACTAGAAACTGTAAATTCTTAATCGAATAAGATATTTGTGTAAGTATATTCAAATCTAATGAAGTAAACTAATAGTGAATCAATTATATCTTTGTAATGAATTTGAATAGAAAGGTAAATGAGAAATGGGATGAAAAATCAATTCAATATGAAACGATCAAAATGGAAATTTAAGGTGAAACTAAATGGTTAAGTGAAATATGGAAAGTAACCTAAACTTCTTAAATTGAATATAATGGAATCAAATAAGTTTATATCATTAAACGTTCTTGTTAACAAAATTTAATAAGATTGATTTGTATAATACTCAAAATTTCATTTATATAAACGTATATATAACTTGCCTTTTGTTTAAAAAAGTTGAAATGTTGATGTATATATGTAATAGAATGTTATACAAGTTGAAACTAAAATAATAGAATGTTTGATATTTAAATTTGTTTAGAGTTGGAGTGTGAATTGATTTTTTTTTTAACAAAATGGATACTTAAAAGAATGTATAAATAAAATGGATATGTCTATGAAATAATTGTATACTTGAAAAATAGTTTAGAAATGTTCTACCAATTGATCCAGCGTTAAATGAAGGTAAAAACGTGAAATTTGATATGAATAAAGTTATATATAAACTTGAATTAACCAAAACCACTTGAAAATCTATGTTACCAAATTTCTAGATCAAAATCGTTACACTAGTTTGGTTGGAAAAAAAATTTGCACATAAGTGCTGTACTAGAACAACGATAACTTGAGATTTATAAATCCGATTGAGCCCAAATTTTTTGCAAATGAAAGTTCTTTCAGTAAGCTAAAAGTCTTATTTGGATCACTTTGACAGATTTTGTAATTTGATTAGCCTAAACTGAGTCTGAACTGGATGGACATTCCCTGTCCTATCTAAATTTTCTAAGTTGAAAGCCGAAAGTAAACTGAGCATAACTTTCAAACCGTAAGTCCGATTTTGACGTTCTTTATATCGTTGGAAAGCGTAGAACGAGTGGAACAACTTTTCTTTTATAAGTATTCCAAGATTTCGGAATTTACTGTGTCAAAAATCTGAGTCTTTGCAGCAGGTCTGAATTCATAAAATGTGAAATTTTAGGTTGCTGTCTTCTTAAGCTATGATTGTGATGTCTCATATTGATATTTCTTCTTATATACATGTTCTCATCTATTTATTGAGTATTTAGTAGGTATTGATGGCGTGCGGCACGTATGGAGCTCGTTTCATGCTAAATTGCTAAAATATGCTTGCTAATAACAAATAAAAGGTACATACCCGTATTACATATCGTATTTGATATTATATATTGTTTTCCCCATGATTGGGATGCCTCATCATTGAGATGGGATGTATATTTGTTATATATTGGTTATATTTGTGTTATATATTGAATTGTAAAATTTTTCTGATCGAGCCGCGCAAAGGAGACTCTGCCGAAATTTTCCGTAAATCCAAGTGTTAGAAAATTTTTCAAGTTTTAAAATTTTATAACTTGTTTTGATAACTAACTTTTAAATTTAGAAGCCGTTCGGAGTAGGTTAGTGGAAGTGTGGTAACGATTTATAAATGGAATGTCATTGTTTAATAAGTGGATAAATTTGAATAAAATATATCAAATGTTGAATTCTTTACTTAGTTCTTTTCCCTTCTTTTTCCTTTTCGGGGACGAAAAGTTTTGAGTGGGGGAGAGTGTAATGACCCGTAAATTTTCGATAATTAAAATAGCTAATTTAATAAGATTTCGTGATTTAGTGTTAGAAAAAAATTTGTAATTCGTTTGGTATAATAATAACTGAAAGGAATTGCAATAATAATTATCCAAGTAATGAAAAATAAATGCGACTTAGTAAATTCCTTTGCAATCGATAGTTGAATAGGGTAATAAATGTTGAATTCATTTGGTATAAGAGAGTAGTTGATTGATAAGTAAAATCTATTTGAAATCAAATATTGAATATTGAACACGTAAATTATTTAAATTAAATATTTAAAACTTATTGAATAATTGAATAACTGTAAAATGAAAATAGTGTTCTAAATTGTGAAATGGTTTTAAAAGTTGAATCTTATAAGTTCAATTTCAATATTTCAAAAGATAATGAATTATTGGATAAGCGAAATTGTATAAATTAAATATTTGGAATTTATTGAATAATTTAACAATGGGAATTGAATAACCGTATAATGGAAATGGTTGTTCTATAATTTTAATTCGTTTCAAAGGTTAAATTTTTAAGTTCGTTTTGAATATCTCAAAAGATAGTGATTTAAGAATAATCAATTTCGTTTAAATTTAATATTACAAATATTGAATAATTAAATTCCGAATTTGATATGATCAATTTGATATTGAAGTTTAATATATGAGAATAGAGTGAATAATTGAAATTTGATTTAATATGATTCAAATTGGTTTTCAAAGTGAACGTAAGTTATATTGGGATTAAAATAGAGTTAATAAGATTTTAAAAATTGGAATTTATTGGATAAATTAAATAACGGGTTTACTATGGTTAAAAATGATTTGTAAAATTTTATTTTATCATATTAAAGTTAGAGTGACGTTGTAGAACTTTTAAAATCGAATTAAGAGTAAATTTGTGAAAATTGAATATTTTAATATTTAATTATCGATTGAAAAATAGCCAAATTTTGAACAGTCTCAGAATTGGACGAAACTAGTTCCATTGGATCCGTAATAGTTTATTATTATCGGATTTCAATTTTCATAGCAAAGCGGAGTTGTCGTTTGACCGTGGCAGCTCGAAACGCGTTGAAATTGTTTTAATATTAATTTGGCGAGTTAAAATAGTCATTTTTCAAACGGTCTTGGATTTCGACGAAACCAGTTCCATCGGATCCGTAACGTGATATTATTGTAAGGTTTCAAATTTCGTGTCAATCGGAATTACCGTTTGTCCGGGGCGAGCCAAAGCGCATAGAAAATCGTTTAATCGATTTAATTTAAATTTGATCGTTTATTTCCGTAACTCGCACAGATGATCGAATTAGCTCCCGAAACCTATTCCATTGTGTCCGGAACGCGGGATAAACCCTAGGAACGCCGGTCACCGCGTGAAATTCGAAGTTTGGAAAAGCCGGATAAATAGTATTCGTCGTTCCTATAAATAGCCCGTTTACTCACAAAATA
Source organism: Allium cepa (assembly GCA_030765085.1). Lineage (NCBI taxonomy): Eukaryota > Viridiplantae > Streptophyta > Magnoliopsida > Asparagales > Amaryllidaceae > Allium > Allium cepa. The sequence goes on from CM060944.1 coordinate 449,315,161, forward strand.
AAAAATAAAAACCCTAGTTACAATGCCGGCCGCCACTTGTATTTCGAACGGCCTGAAATATTCAACCTTCTTCCCTCGATTTCTCTTCATCCATCAATAATTAGCGAAATCCTTCAACATGAAACTTGTAGAGGGGAGTGAGATCTTTCTATCCAACGGTCATGATCGCGTCTGGGTTAGCGGATTGGTGGCAAATCGTCCACAAACGGCCGAAAATCGCACGCGTATTTCTAGACATGGGGGAGGCCGAGTTGCATGGGGTGGTGGCCGAAGGTAGAGGAGGAGACGCTCTTCAAGATGGAAGCTTCTGATCGTGGTGGATGACGACGAGGAGGTCGCGAAAATTAACCCTAATTTCGGCCTTGGTGGGTTATTTGCGCGTGATGGTTACCTGTAGAAGACGCGTGGGGGAAGAAGGACCTATGCACGGCCCAGATCTTGGGCAAAGAATTTGGACGGCCACGATCTGTTGGAGGTTGAAATTGAAAAATAATGTTGTAAATTTAGTTTATATAAATCGTGTAAACTTAAAAATTGATATCTCTTTCATACGAGGTCGGATGCGGACGAAACTTTTTGCGTTGGAATCGTATGGATGAGCCCTACGCGATGCAACTGGATTGGAATCATTTGGAGCTAGAGAAAATTTTGAGTTAAATCGAACGCCGTTCGATTTGATTTAAAATCGTAAAAATCAAGGTGAGTGTTTTATAACGCTCACACCGTACTAAATATTTTATGCTAGTTAAATTTGATATTATGAAGTGTTATGATTTTATTTGTCGTTGTTTGGTAAAAATTTAATTGTCATATAGCTTGTCATTTGCATTAACCGTTGAAAAATTAAATTGACAGTTAAATTGAAATTAAAATTGAATTGCGATTAAATTACCTGACATTGATAACTATGAAACTGCCATGAATTGTATTGTTTATTGGATGATGTACTTTGATGGATGCTATTGGTTGATAATTGAATGTTTGGATGTTTATTTGCTTATATAGATCCTGTTATGCATACATATGATAGTGAGATTTAATTTAAGTAATATAAACTCATCCCTGACATTTAATTGAAATAAATAATTACTTGGCCATAGGATAGAAAATTATATACGGACACCGAATTGGCTAAATTAATAATTTTTGAAATCGTCGATTTGAAATTTATGTAAATGTTTCGATTTAAAAGTGATAAATAGAAATCAATTTATAGAAATCGAATTTGTCGAAAATTTGAGTTGGAATGTTGAAATAAATTTTGGTTAAAAGAAATTGGTAAATAATTTAAGTTGTGACTTTAAAATTTAAAATTTGGATATGATTGAATTTCGAAAATCTATTTATTTTAAAGATTGAACATTATTTCGAGCTTTGAATATTACTAAGTAAAAGTGATATGAAAATGATATTTTGAAATCGAGTTTGGAATTGAATCATATTTGGAATTTGGATTTAAACTTGAATATTGTTGGAAATTTTGTTAAGTGTTATAAATTGATATTTTGAGAAATCAAGCTCCAAATCGATATAAATTGAAATTGAATCAATTAAAGGTGAATGTAGAATTGAATTGATTTGAAGTAAAAGTTGACATTGTTTTGAATTGAAATCGAAATTGAATCGGTAGAATGGAAATTGAAATTGATTTGAATTGGGAAGCTATAATTGAAATGGATTGATTTTGAAGCTGTTTTAATTTGTTTCCAAATTACTCTGTTATATAAACCATTTTGAATACTTAAACTATTTTAATCTATTTTAAATCTACTTAACCCAATTTAAATTATTTTAAACTAATTTATCTATTTTAAAGATTTTAAGTGTTTTTAACTATTTTGATTATTTAAAACTACTTTTAAACTACTTAAAACCATTTTTCTAAAATCCTAAGCTGGTCAATAAGGTGAAATGTTTATATTTAAATCTTGAATTTGAAATACGAATTGAGTTAAATGAAGTTGCAACCTAAATTGAAATTCGAAATGATTTTGAAATCGAAATGAGATATTGATGCGAAAATTGATTTTGGAATGGAATCTGATATTTTGAAAGATACGATGATATTTGAAATGGATTTGATTTTTGAAGCGAATATGATATTTTGATATCAATTATGAATCGATTTGAAATGTAAAAGAGCCAACGGTGTAATAATACGTAGTTATTAAAGAGACCGGGATCGGATATGGACATACTCTCTGTCGATACCGAAAACCACTTTAATAACTATTATACGCGGAGTGATGATCCAGAATGAAGTGGATGGTTTGGTGAACGCGTTGACTGAAGAAAGAGAACGATTATTGGATGACCCCTGACATGACTAAAACAGGAGCCGCGCCGGGCCATTGAGGTTCGCCACCTCTAGCGGACACACTTCTTCGATACCATTTCTATTACATTTGTGATGCGATTTGGGTGCACCCCTTGATTTGGGAGTGTTGTTTCGCGGTGTTGGGGTAGCTGCTGGCTATGCCCAACATCAGTCCGGATCACGCAACTACTAGTATCCTAGTTGGTATTGCCTCATGTACCTTGTCATACTGATTATCCTATTCGCGACCACTACGTTTTGATTTGTACCTTGAGTATATGGATTGCCCTCTGGTGACTTCCGGTTTTGGGGAAACTACGGTCTTGTATATGCTTTTGGGAATATAAAAATGTGTTAAGGGGGATTATGGTAACGCCTTAACGCTATTTTGATACTTTATATTACTGATAGACATTATCTACTTAGCGTATATTACTACATAGTAGATAGTTTCACGGATCCTTGAGAGATGGAAAATCCCGTAACATCTCTTAAGTTATTGCACGCACGTTGACACTGGATAGGAGATGTCAAACCCCGTAAACATCTCTGACGCCGTTTACACTCATATTTATTTACGATTGATTGAACTTTCATAAGGATATTTAGTCCTGACTCGAGTGTTTTGTCTTTTCATTTCGCTCGGGTCAGTCCTGAGTTTTCAGTTTAGGTTGAAGATCATTTCCTTGGAGGACGGAGACGAAGATTTGGTATATTATCTACTACTGTTATATTCATTCCATTCCGCTGCATTGTTGTATGATATTTGTTGTGTATGTAACTCTGATAAATGTTGTATAATAATAATCAAATGTATTCATTTCAAATGTATTCATTTAATTAACAGCCTCATGAACTGTTATTTTATTATTATACTTTAGCCTTCCGCTATGAGATTCTGTGTTGTTTCATTTCCTTTATTTCCCTTCCTTTTCTTTTCTTAATTACCCCAATAACTATCTGCCCTTTTAATGGTTTGGAATCGACATGGGTATTTGATCGTCGGTTTAAACTGTCCAAAAAGGCGGGTCGTTACATCGGGGGTTGACATTATGAAGCTTGTTTACACAAAAGCATACTATTATCAAATTACAATTTAACAACAATGTTATTTATCCTTTTTAATCTAAAACTAACCCTTGCTATATTAAATCGTAAGCAAATTAAGGCCATGAGAAAATTGTTTTAGCATGTATTGATTGATCTCATGTCATCAACTATTTCTACGTGTTAATCGCGTAAACAGGGGAGAAGGAATAAACATAAATCAATATATAAATCAGAGAGCGCAAAAATAGAATATCAAATATCAACCTGAAATTGGAAGCACAAAAATAGAGCATGCAAACAACTACAGGGAGTGTAACATCATGAACTGGACAGTGCACCAAAATGGTTCAAGTCAGACCAACAGCTGCATGAATGTCACAAAGCATAAAAACATGTATGCAACATGGTGAGCAACACAAGGGCAGTGGACATAAATGCAATTCAAAGTGATACAACTACAAGTACAGGGACAACACAAATGAAGACTATAAGATGATCAACGACCATACTACAGGAATGCATGTATACAGCAGTGATATCAAGAGTTAAATACATGAGTCAGTGCAGTAATACATGGAATCACATGAACAAACAACCAGACATCATGCAATGCTAAATCGAAATTCAGGTAGCCAAAAATGCAGACCAACCAGAATGAAAAACCAGAAGTGCGAGTGCAATTTCAATGACCAGCCACAAGTATACACAACAAACTCAGTGAAAGTCAAATGATAAAAAAAATGCAGACAAAGTCAAATGCAATGTTCAAGTGAAATGAAGAATGAAAATAGTGATGGCCGAAGTTAAAAAATTCAGATGAGTATCTTTGAAAATAGGAAAGTCAAGCAAATTAAAAAGGGAAACTTTCTTTTGAAACTTTTAAAACTGCAGTTGCCCCTTTGAAACTTTGAACTCTTTAAATAAAACTGAAATGCTTTTAATACTTTGAATTCTAAGAGCCTGAGTTGCCTTGAAAATGAAGTTTATTTGCAGAACCAATTTTCCAGATTACAGAAAGAAAAAATGATGCAGATTTGCTTTATGTTTGAAATGTATAGGCTACTGATATGTACAGGGATATCCACAATTTAAATATCAATTCAAGTCATATTTATGCTAAAACATCCATGCAAACATACTGACATAGTTATCAACTAAACACGTACATTCCAAGCATCAACTCAAATATCAAAACATATGAATGGGTTCATGTGTTTGCTCACATTAAAAATCCAGAGATCCCCTTTGAAGCTGGAATGAAATTTGCATGTTCATTTTTTTTTCTTTTTTTTTTGAGATAATTTAGAAAATTCCCAACCTATTAGGCTTGAACCCATTTTTACATCTTAATTTATGTAAAAACAAACATTTCACTTTCAAAAATCAAAGCCCAAAAACTGTCTATTTGGGGAGATGTGGATATATTTATACTGATCTTTGCTTATGATTGTTTAAACAGAGTCATAAATCCTGTAACCATTCATGCATACAATTTTACGCACATATATTTATATAAACAGGCAAGATTATCATCCATGCAACCACATTACTTCATGAATCAATCACAAACATCAAGCTATAATAGGATAAGTTTGCTTACAAACAAAAATAAACAGATTCAGAGAGGAGAATGCTCACGAGATACTGATCAGCTCAAAACCAAAAACGAGTTAACCAAGTAACACGAAAATATAAGAATTCGAGCAAAGTCCAAGTCAAGAAGAAACAAAACCAAGAAAACCCAAATTCGAACCCAAACAAATAAAAACATCAACATCAAAAATAGACTCGAACGATCTGAGGATTTAGTAGATGTGAGTGATAGTTCACTCACCTTGGAATCGAAGAACCTAACGTCCAAATTGCAGCCGCAGTGAGCAACTGAGAGTCGAACGATTTGAAGTCGAAGCCGGCAACACGAAGACGAACGAAGCCCTAATTTGGAAGCGAAGAGGAACGAACGATAATTTGAGGAACGGCAGCCCTTTTTATTTCGTTTTCAATTTTTTTTTTCTACTAGGGTTTTCGAAATGAAAATGGAGAGATGGGGAACGAGTATAGCCTTAGATAATATTACAGCACTAAGCAAAACCATGGGCTAAGAAAAATTGTAAAGCCCACCTAATTCCCTAATCAAATTATTAAAGAATTATAACTCAATTTTAGAAGAATTCAACCGTTTAAAATTCCAACAGCAATTTGGCACAATTTATAGTTGTCATACCTTCATTATCTAGATATTAACTCAAAACAATTTATAAATGAAACTATCTCTTTATAAATAAACAACATAATTTATTTGAATTTGGAAAAACTCAAAACGATTAACCAATTAATCTCACAAATTTAAACCAAGAATTAAATCAGTTATCAATTTAAAATAAATTAAAATTCGGAATCGTTGCCGTACAGATTAAAATTGAATATTCAAATTTTTATTCAACTTTCGATAGATTAAATTCTAAAATTTAATCGCCAAATTCATAGTTATATTGGAAATTCAATTCAAATCATCATTCAAATATTTAAAATTAATTAAATATTCACAATTTAAATTGTTCAAAAATTCAAGATCGTTACATCGACGGTGGAGGCGGAAGTCGAAGTCGCGATGGCGTTGGGTGGTGCAGTGGTTTGAGAGTTTGTCAAAGTCGTGGTGATGGCCGAACGTCTGGCCGATAGCGAGTCTCAAGTTAACAATAAGGTATGAATTCTATTTCAATTTAATATAGATATTAAATTATGTGTAAACTGTAGAAAAATATATATATATATATATATATACACAGTTTTAAATTTTATATGCATGCAGAGAATATAATTTTTACATGGAAAATGAAAATTAAATATAAATATAAAAAATTCAAATTTAGTTTTAGATATTTAAAAAAATAGTAAATATGGTGAATTACCTATTTACTAATCTATTTAATTGTTTTAGTTACCAAAAATAATTTATTAAAAGGAAAGTTAGTTTAAAAATTTAAAACTATTAGTTTAAAATAAATCACTTGATAATTAAAATTGTTAAATGGATATTTAAATACTTAATCAGATTAACTACTCGATTTGTTCGAATATTAATTAAATCATCTAACATTTATACATGGTCAAAGTTGCAAAGAAACGATTTGGAGTGGAAATGGATTGCAAAATAAAGGGAAAAGGTGAGATCTTCTTACACAAATTATAATAATTGAAAATTTCAGTTATTGATTGATTGTTGAATTGCGATAGTTGAATTTAAATTGTTGATGGTGTGCATGATGATAAATTATTATTAGTTGTATTGAATTAGACCCTATGCGCCGCATAATAGCGGATGATATTATATTAAACCCATATACCGAGATATTCCACCATGAAGTGGAGTTGGTATTATATACGTATTTGGAGTGATTGATTTCCCGCATTATATAGCAGATGAGACCCTATGTGCCGCATAATAGGGGATGATGTTATATAAAATCCCATATACTGTGATATTCCATCTTGAAGTGGAATTGGTATTTAATTGTTGTGTTAACGTCTGTGGATGCAGGGAAACAGGTTGGAGGGATCCAATTGGATTCCTCAAATATTGAATTTGTTTCATATGTTGTGTGTTGATAATCTTTGTGTGATTATATTGTAATTGAAATCATTGTAGGCTAAAAGTTAGTCGAATATATTTTTGGTATCGTAGGGTACCAAAAATAGATAAAATGGGATTTTTGAAATTTAAATAGAAAATTTATAGTAAAATTTAACTTTGGGAATGTGATAAATTTAAAAGAACGAATTTTATAAGGATAAAGTTTTATTTTTGAATCCTATTGAATAAATTCCATATGGGAAAAGACTTTAATAAATGGATTTTGAGAAATACTGCTAAATAGTTGAAGAATTTATTTAAAATTCGGATTTTTAAATAGTTTGGAAGAAATAAAGAGATTTATTTTGAAAGAAAATAAATTTGGAAATCGATTGGAACACTTGATTTGGTATTTGAAAATAAATTGGGAAATTGATTTGTAATCGATTTGGTGTTTTAAATAAAAAAATTTAGGAAATTGATTCGAAAATCGATTTGGTATTTAAAATAAAAATGTGGAAATCAATTTGGGAATTTGATTTGGGGTTTGAAAGTGAATATTTGGAATTCAATTTGAAAATTGTATATCAGTGTATATGAATATATTTTTTTATACTAAACTAAATTAAGTTTAAATATAAAATGTATTACATAAAACATTTGTAAATATAAAGATTAAATAATTTATAAAAGTAAGGGTTTAAACTATAAATTTTAAATTAATTTGAATAAAGCACTTAAACAAAATTTGATGGGTTTTTGACAAATGTTAAATAAGTTAAATATAAACTTATATGTGTAAGCTTTGTAGCTTATGAGATAACAAGTGTTAGTGATGAATAAACAAGTGTCAAGCAAAGGGTTTTTATTTTTATCTCAAATTTATGGAGAAAAAAAATATGAACAAAGAAATAACTATGTTTAGATAAAACATCTTCTTTCTAAAAAAAATTCAGATAGATCAGGCAACTTCAAACCTGAAAACAATTCAGGGATTAAATGTTGATCAAAAACTGGAAAAAATTTGAGCAAGCAAGTTAATAAAAAATAAAAGAAAGAAATGAAAACCTAGGAAACAAGACAATGCAGATTCAAAGTTAATTCAGAATAGTAAGCAAGCTAATTTAACAATGAGAAGCAGATCAAAATCAAACCTGGAAACATCAAAGTGTAATGTAAAGAACAGGGAAACTCTATACTCTATAGTTTAGTAAATTTGTAATTTTGAAAACAAGTTGTAATACAAATTCAAACTGCAGATTTTATAAAGGAAAACAGTGCAGATTCTATCAGATAAAATAAAGTTACAGGAAAACAAAAATCAAGGTTTAAAGAAGAAAAATGTACAGGCTCCAAAACATTCCTCTCTGATTCTTCCTGTACAACCAACAGGTGTGTAAACCTTTACTCAAACCCAAAAATCTGTTCATATCTGAATTGTTTGTGCTTCATCTCTGAAGTTGTTATGAAAATTTTTGTGTTGGCTTGTCTATATATAAATGTATATAACCAGTGTACATCTACATGCATATATCTCTATTATATACGGGAACAAGACTAATTTAATTCATTTGTTCCTTCTATGATTGATTATTGGTTATGATTCCCACATGAAAGATGATTAGCAGAGTATAATCTCATTTTTAAAAATGATTTCAAGATTTTATGTCAAGTAGTCATTTCAAAGATATAAAATTTACAGTAAAAACATTTGAAAACAAAAAAATCCATAATTTTAAAACCATGTTTTGATTACATACCCAGATTCCAATTTGAAAATAAGGATTTTAGAAAAAAAATTCCAGATTTTTAGTTCAGTAAATCATTAGGAATACCCATTTGGACCGAAAATGCATTTTGCTTAAAATCCAACGAACAACAATGATTCGGGGAATGTGGCCGATGAAGAGGGTAGCTTGGAGTTTAGGGAACAGAGGAAAAATAGTGGGAGGTCTTCTAGGTGGTCATAGAGATAGGTAGACGTCGAAGTAGGGTTTATTGAGCATTTTGAACGTTGTGAAGTCGAGGGCGAATTCCTCGGTCATGGGTCGACTCGAATTGATCGCGAGGGGGGGCAAAGGAAATGGGAGGCAAGGCAAAGGCCTGGACGAAGTGGTGCGTTCTTTGGTTATTGGAACTAAGGGTGCTCGATGAATTTTTGATCGAGTTTGGTTACGATGGACCTGATCTTCTGTTCGATTTCGTTTTGAGGGATGGTTCAATGTTTTGGTGGTCGGAATTGTGGAAGATGTCGTCATCGATTTGTGGAAGGTAGCGGGGTCGACTGGAGGTGGTCGGAGTGTTTGGACACATGCACGGTGTCTATTTGTATCAGCAGTTTTAATTTGTGTTGAAAGATCGAGGAAGAAGAAGAATGACTCGAAGGAATACTCGTGATTTTGGGATCATGGCTGGAGTGGGTTGTCGGGTTCATTCGTGTAGTATAACAGTGGTATGTTTTAATAAAACAAAGTAAAAAAATATAGGGGAATCGATTCGGGATTGTGTACATCTGGCTTGGGTTTGCACTCAAGAGTTTCTAAACGTTGACTCGGGTGGATAGTGAAAGAGTTTTGAAATTCAAAATAAAACAAGTTTTAAAATCATACTCTTAAAAACAATTTTTTTTTATATGATAAAAGTTTAATTAATCATTGGTTGATAAAAGTTGTGTGGTTTTGAACTTAAAATTAAGTAAGTTTTATTTTCCTAAATTGTTTTGAAATAATTTTTAATAGTTTAATCAAATAGTTGATTTAATACATAACTGGGTTATCTTAAAATAATATTTAAAATCATTAGTCAATTTAAAAATTTTTAAGTTAAATTATATGATAATGATAATTTATTTCAAAGTATTAATTAATGTGACTTCTTAAAGGTTAATTATTTTAATTAAAGATTTACTAATTTATAAATCAGTAATCAAAGATGATTAATTGCTTAAAAATAATTACTTAAGTAAAAGTAATTAATTAATGATTACAGCTAATAAAGTGATTAAGAATAATCACTTATTTTAATTAATTAAATATTAATAAATTAAGGGTTGATTAATGAATGAAATTAATTAATGAAAGTGATAAAAGAATGATGTATTAATTACAGGTTTACTTCCTTAATTATTTAAAGGATAATTAATTTGTGTGATTAGCTAATCAAGGTAATTAATTTGGGAATAATTGATTAAGAGGGTAATTACATAGTTAAGGGGCTAATCGATTTATTATTAATGATTAATTAATAAATGATTTAAGGATAATTAATTAAGATGATTGTAATTAATTTATAACCAGGATTAGTAATCAATCTGATTTGAAATTATCAGATAACAAATTTATCCTCCTTATGGATGACTGTACTCTATTGAGTTGTTTTGAAGTGTTTGATATCTCTACTATGTAATGCTGTGTGATGGATTGATATATTTGATATGTGATGTGATGCTATGTAATATGAAATGTTTTGTGTTGAGCTGTTATATCTGTGATGAATATACTGTTGTATGAATATGAAAATCCCTTGGCCTGTAAAACTGCATTCGAATTTCGTTGCGACAGGGGGTCAGATTCCAGTTGGTTATCTGAAACCCACATCGAATCGTAATAATGAATCTTTGTTCTTGATAAATTTACTTTATCTATGAATCAGTGAATAAAGATAAGCGTTATAGTTTATAACGCTTATCGATATTGATGCGCATTAATCTGTGATGTGATGATTGTTGTTCACTATTGTGTGTAAAACCCCTGAACTACACCATACATGCACAAATATGGGTTGCGCGTGGAAATCGGTTAAGTCACAGAGTTTTAAATAGTTTTAAATTTGAATTTTAAATTCAAATGGTTTTGGAAATGGATTGGCTTGTGAAAAGCTTTTGAAAAAGAATTTCAAAGATAAAAGTTATTTTTTTTAAAATAACTTAATTTAGTTTTGAAATCTGATTTAAATTTGAATTCAAAATCTGAAATTGAATTCTGTTTTGAGAATTAAGATGTAAAAATGTTATACAAGCTATAAATGTGTTTATATGGGTTTTTAAACCATTTAAAAGTATGGTTTTGAGAATTTGAATTTAACCCAAGTTTACATTTGAAAGGCCTTAACTCGTACAATTATAATCGGGTTTTTTCTAAAATGGAAAACAAATGGTTTCAAATAATAATAGCTTTTGTATAAGGAAAGAATTTCCAAATTATGATGAAAATATTTCAAATTTGAAATAGAACAGCTTTGAAAGTTATGAATGAATCTTTGTCAAAGATTGGTAAACCTTGTTTTAAATTGAAAGGGGCTTTTAAAGGTGAATCTTTTGTTTAAAAGATTTAAATATGGAAATTGTTTAAACCATTGAAGTTTTTTTTAATCTTTTTGTTTAAAAGATTGGAAATGGTAATTTGTTTTAACCATTTGGATGAAAGGTTTTGGATTTTAAAGTTGTGACTTAACTGAAATCCCATTATCCATATGTTTTAAAATATTGCGCTCATTATTCGGTTTAGCCGGGAGAGGACCTTTGTGTCGTATAACCCTTTTAATACAACGATATGGATAGCATTTGAAGACCGGTGGTGAAGACCGGATATTTTAAAAAACGAAAGGATTTCTTGTCGAACTTCTCTGCATCGGCTGATCCCTAGTATAGAGATTTGAGCACCCATTGTGATGGGAAGTCCCGACGTGATTAGAAATTATCCGGATTTGCAAGGACTTCTTTGGAAGTGCCTTCGGTTCCGTTCGATCCTGGAAAGGACTTGTATGGATGTGTGTCTGACGTTGCACTTTGAGATGTAAAGCTAGTTTCTATCAAATACATTTCGGTTTGGTGGCGGAGATTTATTCTCTTAGCTTAACACCCTTCTTTGAGACGTACGAGCTCAGAGGTTATGTAGTTGATGGTTACTAGTGATACATTCCCAATTTGGTAATGTGGCATACGAAGTGCTGTTGTTCATTTGTTGATCGAAGCATGGCTTTTGTGAAAAGAGTAGCTTTGTGGGCGAGACTTCGTCGAGCCTCACACCCCGGAATGGTTGAAACAGGAAGAATGCAGCAAGGTTTCAAGAGTAGCGCCCCTAGGGTATGACCATTCCTTCTGGAAAAGGGCGATATCATGGTATGGAGCCCAGATATTTACTCGTGTGGACACCGTAGTATACTTATTACCGTATGATGTTGTTGGAGGGCCCTCGGATAAAGGTCCCAAAGGACCGGGGGTGGCATATCTTAGGTTTTATTTCCCGAAAAGAGGGTAGCCGGCCTTGTGTTAGCAGAGAGCCGGGTAGGTTCTCGGTGCGTCCCGCCAGAGGCATTCCCATGTGGCAATAGGAAGTTCCTTAGCCTGATCATTTGTTGGAAATCCATTCAACCAATATGCGCCTTGTACGATTTTAGTTGTATTACCTGCCATCTACTTATAGTGGCGCCCCACTGTTTGGATGGTAGCTATAGTGGCATAGTTCGGAATGTCTATGCTGGCTAAGATTAATATTATACTTTCGAAGTGTTTTCCACTATGCACTAATAATAATATCAAAATGGTTTTCGCGTATCAAGCGTTTTTGACTATCTTAAGGAGAAATCTCCTCCAATTCTTCGTTTGCATGGTGTGTGTGGCGGGAGGCCTTATGGTAGTTTCATTTTCCAAAAAGCATTGTGGACTTCAAAAATTTAAATTCTTTTGTTTGTTTTAAAAGATAAAACTGTTTTGTTTGTTTACACTAGTCCCATAACTGACCTGGAGTTTATTGTTCCTTTCCTAAACACTGGGTGCCCCACAATTTTCCACACGGGCGGTGTAGGGTTGGGTTTTTTAGATAGTAGTTATAGATATCGATTCGGTAGCTTTTAGCTTTCTCTTTGGTACTCTTTGGAGATCTTGGATATTGGAGTCTTTGGATTCACGGATGAGACTTGCTTGGCTTGGTGAAACTTGATGGTGGTTCTAGCTATCTATGGAGATTGCTGATATTGGTGTTTCTTCTGGAGTTTCAAGTTCTAGTTATTTCCCCTGCTAGTTCATTGGGTTTTCTACTGTAGCATTGTATCTTGTCTCTGATATTCATGGATCTCTGATATTGATATCATTGTTGTATATCATTCTGGATATTGTATTCACTGGAGTTGTATATGATATTCATTTTTTTTCTTCCGCTGTGTTATTATACTTAATGTGTTATAAGCTCCGGCGAACCAGATTCGACGTTTGGATCTGTGGCATTTGAATATGAGTATCGTATTTGGTGCCGATTTTCGAAGGTTGAGTTAAATGTGTTTATATGTGTTTTTAAACCATTTTAAAAGTATGGTTTTGAGAATTTGAATTCGACCCAAGTTTACATTTGAAAGGCCTTAACTCATGCAATTATAATCGGATTTTTCTGAAACGGAAAACAAGTGGTTTCAAATAATAATAGCTTTTATATAAGGAAAGAATTTCCAAATTATGATGAAAAGATATCAAGTTTGAAATAGAACAGCTTTGAAAGTTATGAATGAATCTTTGTCAAAGATTGGTAAACCTTGTTTTAAATTGAAAGGGGTTTTTAAAGTTGAATCTTTTGTTTAAAAGATTTAAATGTGGAAATCGTTTAAACCATTGAAGTTTTTTAAATCTTTTTGTTTAAAAGATTGGAAATGGTAATTTGTTTTAACCATTTGGATGAAAGGTTTTGGATTTTAAAGTTGTGACTTAACTGAAATCCCATTATCCATATGTTTTAAAATATTGCGCTCATTATTCGGTTTAGCCGGGAGAGGACCTTTGTGTCGTATAACCCATTTAATATGACGATATGGATAGCATTTTAAGACCGGTGGTGAAGACTGGATATTTTCGAAAACAAAAGGATTTCTTGTCGAACGTCTCTGCATCGGCTGATCCCTGGTATAGAGATTTGAGCACCCATTGTGATGGGAAGTCCGGAAGTGATTAGAAATTATCCGGATTTGCAAGGACTTCTTCGAAAGTGCCTTCGGTTCCGTTCGATCCCAGAACGGACTTGTATGGAGACGTTACACTTTGAGATGTAAAGCTGGTTTCTATCAAATAAATTTCTGTTTGGTGGCGGAGATTTATTCTCTTAGCTTAACATCCTTCTTTGAGACGTACGAGCTCAGAGGTTATGTAGAGTATGGTTACTAATGAAACATTCCCAATTTGGTAATGTGGCATACGAAGTGCTGCTGATCATTTGTTGATCGAAGCATGGCTTTTGTGAAAAGCGTAGCTTTGTGGGCGAGACTTCGTCGAGCCTCACACCCCGGAATGGTCGAAACAGGAAGAATGCAGCAAGGTGTCAAGGGTATGGAGCCCAGATACTTACTCGTGTGGACACTGTAGTACACTTATTACTGTGTGATGTTGTTTGAGGGCCCTCGGATAAAGGTTCCAAAGGACTGGGGGTGGCATATCTTAGGTTTTATTTCTCAGAAAAGGGGTAGCCGGCCTTGTGTTAGTAGAGACCCGGGTAGGTTCTCGGGGCTTCCTGCCAGAGGCGTTCCCATTTGGCAATAGAAAGTTCCTTAGCCTTACCATTTGTTGGAAATCCATTCATCCAATACGCGCCTTGTACGGTTTTAGTTGTATTACCTGCTATCTACTTATGGTGGCGCCCCACTTTTTGGATGGCAGCTATAGTAGGCATAGTCTGGAATGTCTATGCTGGCTAAGATTAATATTATACTTTCGAAATATTTTCCACTATGCACTAATAATAATATCAAAATGGTTTTCACATATCAAGCATTTTTGATTATCATAAGGAGAAATCTCCTCCAATTCTACGTTTGCATGGTGTGTGTGGTAGGAGGCCTTTTGGTAGTTTCATTTTTCAAAAAACATTGCAGATTTTAAAATTTTAAATTATTTAGTTTTTTTTAAAAGATAAAACTATTTTGTTTGCTCACACCAGTCGCATGACTGACCCGGAGTTTATTGTTCCATTCCTAAACTCTAGGTACGCACAATTTTCCACACGGGAAGCCTAGAGTTGGGTTTTTCAGATAGTAGATATAGATATCGATTCGGTAGCTTTTAGCTTTCTCTTTGGTATTCTTTGGAGATCTTGGATATTGGATTCTTTGGATTCACGGACCAGACTTGCTTAGCTTGGTGAAACTTGATGGTGGTTTTAGCTATCTATGGAGATTGCTGATATTGGTGTTTCTTCTGGAGTTTCAAGTTCTAGTTATTTCCGCTGCTAATTCAATGGGTTTTCTGCTGTAGCATTGTATCTTGTCTATAATATTCTTGTATCTCTGATATTGATATCATTGTTGTATATCATTCTGGATATTGTATTCATTAGAGTTGTATATGATATTCATTTTTTTTCTTCCGCTGTGTTATTATATTTAATGTGTTGTAAGCTCCGGCGAACCAGATTCGACATTTGGATCTTCCGCATTTGAATATGAGTGTCGCATTCCGTGCCGATTTTCGAAGGTCGAGTCAGGGTCGTTATATAAAATAAATAATGTTTTATTTTTAAAGGTGTGAAAGAAAAGTGTATTTTCCTGAAAAGCCAAGTACATTTTCAAAGGGGATTTTTAAATATAAGTTGGCAGTTTTCAAAGTTATTTAAAAGAATGTTTTCGAGAATTAATATTTAATTTTTTAAAAATTTAAAGGGAAATATTTTATTTAATTAGTCATAGCAGTAATGATTTTAAAGGGGTAATTGGTATTATGATTTAAAAAGATAATTATTAATATTTATATTTTATAAAGCAGTTTTATTTTATGTATAGTTTGGTTAAAGTTTTTATTTGTGAAACTTTTATAGAATTCAATAACTTTTATTTCAAGATTGTTTTGGCTTATGTATTACATGAGAAATTACTATAAAATTTCATAACTAGTATTTTTAAAAAAGTGTTTTAAATAGTTTTTATTTTAAGTATTTTAAAGTATATATTTTTAGATAAAGTGATTTAAATTATTTTAAAAATCTAAAGCATTTAGTCTTGGTGATATTTTAGTGAAATAAACAATATTTGGAATTTATTCCGCGAGAGGAAAGTGATTTGAAAACTATTTTCAAATGGTTGAAGTGTAGGAAAATACCTTGCAAAGATTTTTGAAAATTAATAATTTGCGAAATTAATTAAATCTGATGGTTGTTTATGGATGTTTTTTGATAGTTAAATAAACGACTATCAATATTGGCCTTTAAGACGGCATTTGAATTTCGATGAGACCAAGGGTCCGATTCCAAATGGTTATTCGAAAACCATATCGAATCTTAAAGGTGGATCTTTTTTCAAAAAAGATTAAAAATGGTAATTTGTATCCACATGTTTTAAAATATGCGCTCATTATTCGGACAAGCCGGGGGAGGGAATTAAGTCGAAAACCCATTTCGAATAATGATACGACAGAATCGAATTGCATTTTAAGATGATGGTTGAAGACTGTGTATTTTCAAAAACGAAAGTATTGCCTGTTGAATGTCTCTACACCGATTTTCTCCGGTATAGAGATTACCCTATGTGATGGGGAGTCCGGACGTGATTAAGGGATATTCGGATTTTCATAGATTTCTTTCCTTAATTGGACGAAGTGCCTTCAGTTCCATTCAGACCTAGGATGGACTTGTATGTATGTATGTCTGACATTACACTTTGAGATATAAAGCTCGTTTCTATCAACTACATTTCTATTGGTGGGAGAAAATTTATTCTCTTTGCTTAACACCTTTCTCTGAGACGTACGAGCTCAGAGGTTATGTAGTTGATGGTTATTAGTGATATATTCCTAATTTGGTAATGTTGCATGCTAAGTGCCGAGCATTGGTTGATCGAAGCATGGTTTTTGTCAAAAGCGTAGCTTTGTAGGACAAGACTTCCTCGAACCTCACACCCAAAAATGGTCTAAACAGGAAGGATGTAGCAAGGTTATTCGGTTCATGACCTTCAGGGTATGTACATTTCCTTCTAGATAAAAAGTGGTATTGTGGTATGGAGTCCAGATGTTTTACTTATGTGTATAAAAAGTGGTATTCTGGTATGGAGCCCAGATATTTTACTTATGTGGTTGCTGGAATTTGAGGCGCCTCGGTGAAGGTCGGTTACGACCGGGGGATGTCATACTCGTGACAGTTAGTTACCTAGTAACAGAGGTAACCTGGCCTTTTGTTGGCAGAGATCCAGTTAGATTCTCGGGTCGTCCTTCCAAATATGTACCCATTCGGATAAAGGAAGTTCCTTAGCCTTGACCATTTGTTGGAAATCCAAACAAAACAATACGAGCCTTTTACGGTTTTAGTTGTAGAACCGGCCATTTAACATGGTAGCTATAGTAGGAATACTACAATGGTACGTATGCTGGCTAAGATCAATATTATACTTGCAAATATTTTTCCACACTATGCATTGATAATAATATCAAAGGATTTTGCGTATCAAGAATGTTTGACTACTATAAGAAGTAACCTCCCCCATGTGTGCGATTGCATTTGAGTGTGCACCGGAAGACCTTATGGTAGTTTCATTTTTCGAAAACATGAACGGATTTCTTTTTGTACAAATAACTGTTTTAAGTTCTCACACCAATTCCATGTCTGACTCGGAGTTTATTGTTCCCTTTTCTAAATTCTGGGTGCCCTTAATTTTCCACACGGGTAGCCTAGAGTCAGGTTATCAGTAAGTTCTGGAGCTAAGTCAGGAAAGTATGCTGTGGAGATCAGGAGACAAGCTGGATGGTGAGATGTATCACACGTCTATGATGTATTATCCGCTGTGTATGGTTTGCTGCAAATTCAGTTTCCATATGAACAAGTTTTCATACCTGCCCAGTGTTGTGTTTTGTTGATGTTGTGCTCTGATAATGTAATGTATAAACTGATATAGTTCTTTTTTTAAAGATTAGTCATTTATCTATTATATTTTGTTCCATTGCGATTGTGAGATTCTGATATTGTTTCTATTTCTTCTTCTACCTCCTTCTTCTTTAACCCTAACACTTCGGTTTTTAGGCATTCGATTGTTCGGAATTAGATACAATGGACGTATAGATGTCGATTTTCGAGCGTCGAAAAATCGGGTCGTTACACGTACCACTGATATTTGTATACTATTTTATTTGTTTCGACGTCCGAAAGACGGCAAAATCTATAGAACGATTTTCGTATCGGTATTTATTTTGTACCTCTTGGTTTTCTTGTATACATTCAGATTCACGTCCTAGCAATTAATAATTTCTGAATTGACCTGTTGTGACTTTTACTATCCCCTATTTTCATTTAATATATTGATGGTTCGTTCTATTTTATTTATGACCCAGTGACCCTTCACTTCTTTCTTCCATCATCACTATAGCTCACAACATCCCTCAACTTTCATTCTTTTCGCATATATGTTAGAGCTCGGAATCACCAAGCAACCGAACCTCCTCCTTCACTGGTGGAGTTTTCCCTCCACCACCGCCATCTCATTCGCTCTGCCCTCCAAATCCTCTTCCACCGATTTCCTAATGCTCCGGCTAACCACTTCCACCATTAACCGAACCACGCCCTGAACTAGCAACCGCCTTCCATTCAACAACCCAATGCCTGAACACCCACTTTCCCTAGCCAAAACCCCTTTTGCATCATCTCCTCTCGCCGCTCATCTGCCTTTCCCTCTTCCACTGACCACTAGCATCACTTCGGCCTCTCAATGCTTCCGCATAGCTAAGCACCACAGCCACTACCAGCATTTATATTTACATGTAAGTATTATATTGTTTTTTCTATATTCAGAGGTATATTGTGTTTGTATATTTAAAAAAGATTTTGTTTGCAATATATATGTTTCATACGTCAAAGCTTGGTTAACTTCTCTTGTCTTTGATCGTCTTTAATTATTTTATATATATAGGTTAGTATATGTATACTTTATAAAATAGTTGTTATATGTATTGGTATATATATTTGTATATATATCTATTCTTATTTTATAAATCTGATAGTATGTATATGTTGTTAGTTATATTATGGTATATATATATATATATAAAGTTTATAAAAATGTTGGTATGCAAGTTATATATATATATATAAAGTTATGTTAGTTTTTATATATTTAACTTATCATATATATAAAGATAATACGTGTATATATACTTGTTTTAATAACAGTAGTTTATAAAAGTTATATTTGTTTGTTTATGTTTATGTATATAGTTATAACAGTTCGACTGTATATATATATATATATATATATATATATATATATATGTATGTATGTATGTATGTAATAGTATAAGTTGTATGTATTTATGTATATAAAGTGTTATCTATTATATATGTGTGTGTGCGTGTGTGTGTTAATATAATATTTTAGGTTTTGTTAAATATGAAAGTGCATAGGTTTATACAGATTTTTATTATCCGATTTAGCTCGCATGTATGATTTCAATAGTTTAACATGGTAAATATATTATGTTAATATTATGTAAGTTTTGTATGTGGTCAGTTTGTATATATAATATATATTATATATTTTTACATGAGTATATATATTACATCTTACGTAGTAATGTTTCATTTTATATATATGTGTGGATTTGCATGATTTTTATGTCGAAATGTTTCGTTATATATATATAAAAACTGTAAATTTGATTATATATATATATATATATATTATATATATTTATAGCTATACAGCTTATATAGTATATTATATTCTATATTCTGTATGTGTTATATAAGACTAGATATAAGTGATATATATATATATATATAAAAAAAAGGTTAGGCATGTTAAATATAATCTATTATTATGTACATAAGTTATAAGTGAACTTGATCTGGTTCTGTTTTACTCTTTTATATAGTAAGATTTATGTAACGGCCCGTAAAATTTTAATTGTTTTAATAATATATTTAATTATGATTTTGTGAAACTTTAAATAATAAAATTTTGAAATATAAATTTGATATTTGAAATACGTCTATTAAAACATAGCAGCTGGTAAATTTTCATCAGATAATATGGAAGTTTATTTTTATTGTGTAATTTTATTTAAATTTATATCAGTTAAATTTGAGAATAATAAAATGTTTTCCAAACCTGAACATTTTTCTATACAAAAATTGTAAATCATCTTCTGAGCAAGACTCCATACTTCATTTCTCCAAATTTTGACTGTTAATGCTCCGTCGATCTTCTTTTCGGCGAAATAACAGTTGAATTTAAAAGTGTTCCGAAACCTAAATATGTCAACATGAGAAAATTTATTTAGAACACTTTGAATAAGACTGTATAATTCGTTTCACGAAATTTGGACATTTCTAGCTCCGTTTGGATTATTCCTTACGGAATAGCAACGTATATGGGTACTGATTATCGACTTTTGACAGAATGGTCATACCATCGATATCCATATACTGTTTTGATCGTCTCGTCGTACTGATCTCTACGTTATACTCAAATCTGTGTTTGATGTCTAGTGCACAACCAGATATGTAAAACGGTTTACCGCACCGGTATCGTTTGTTTTGTTTTCCAACCCCTTTGAATTCTTTGTCCTTTCAATTTCCACTGTGTTTAACTCGACGGCCTTTTCATTTAATATTTCCTTGATCTGCCGGTTCTAACTTTTATGTTTCCCATTTGTTTTAAATATATATTCTTGTGTCTCTTCCTCTTTTTTTTGTTCATCAGAAAAGAAAATATTAGCTGGCATTGTTTTATACCGAAAAGGCGTTCAAAATTTTCATATTTTGGAGCTCGCCTCTGCAACAAATACCGAGCATCATTCTTCAACCAGACTGCCACAACCTTCCTACTTTTTTCCACGTCTTCCGGCATCATCCGCACCCCTCGCCCTTATCCCTTCGACCGTCAAATATTTTTATTTCCCGACCAACCCGAGCGCGCCCTGTTGTCGAACAACCCCGATCGATGCAACCCGCCACTTCCCCTCCTTCGCGTGCTCCGCTTTTCAACCCTGTCTGCCTCTCTTTATTTTGTCGTGAGTCTTCTATATTTGTGATGTTATATGTTTCATTATATATAGTTGTTTGTGTTGAGTTTATACTTAAGTTTACTAGTTTATTTTGGAACTGTAAAGTATAAAAGTTGGCCTGGGTTGTTTGCTTTTAGAAAGTATGTCAGAAAAGAATTTACATGTTTTAAAATTTTGATAGTAATATACATAGTTTTATTTGCTGCAGCAGTTGCTTAATTAATATAATATATATGATAGTTATAAGTTATGGTTAAGTAAGTTATATATATATTATTACACTTTGGCCTGTCAGTTACGTATGTAGCTTATATTATTTATTGCTGCATATTTGTGAAATGAAATTTTAAGTTGCATGGGCTTATGGGTTATATAAGATTTATGTTTATAATAATAGTGTTGTATGTAGGTTTGTGTACATATATTTATGCTTTATTTTGTGTTTCAATGTCTGAATTTACATGTTTGTATGAAGGTAATTCCACTATTTATATATAGCCAAAGCTTCACTAAAACTGCATGAAAAGTGAAACCTTTAATACTTGCAAACGTTTTCCTTTATGTATAAAACAATGGTTTCGTTATGGACTACATTATACAGAGTAGAAATGTTTCAGTATCATACTATATATAAGGCATACTTGATAATTATATGTTTTTTCCCAACAACATAGATTATTGATATGCTGGTATATGCGTTATCTAACAGCGAATTTTTTTATGTCTCATATATTATAAAGTATAGATGTTCACATATTTAATTATATTTATTATGACAAGCCGGAAATTTTTAAAATTTGAAATGAAATATTTAATTGATTTTAAATATTGGAAGTTGTTTTTAAACTAGAATTTCAAAATTAACTATGAATTTGGCAATTTAATTGTTGAATTTAATTTATTGAAGTTGGATGGAAATTTTGAATCTTTAGTTTTAAGCTGATTAAAAATATTTTAAAGGTTTAGAAAATTTATATTGATAATAGTGAAGATAATGGAAGCTTCAGAATTTAATTTGGAAATGTTCTATTCGGTTTTGAAATTATATCTTTTAAATCGATATTTAAAAATTTCCTTCCGAGGCACGGTCTCGGAATTCGACGAAACCAGTTTCACTGGATCTGTAATTTTGTATTATTATCGGATTTCAATTTTCGTAATGTTTGGAGTTTTCATTTGGCTGTACGATAAGCAAATGCATTGAAATTTATATCGAAATTTAATTTAATAACTGGCTTCAAAAAGATATCTGCTCCATACAATCGAATTAGAACTCGAAATCTTTTCCATTGCCTTCGAAATGCGGGTATAACATTATAAACGCCTTGCGGAACGCCTTGATAGGAGATCAAAATTTTGAGTCGCGTTTACCGAGACAATTTAAATTTAATTAAAAAGATATATATTTATATTCTGGTCAAGTGTTCATATCAGCTGGAATTCTATCTACATCAAACCTTTTCTTCGCTTGATCACTGACTTTTTTGACCATTAGCAATATGGTGTACCGAATCGTCTCCTGGATTCTCTTTTAGCCATCTACGGCTGGGTCATCTGGAACGAAAGAAATGCCTTCATATTCAACAAACCAACCAACACTCTTTTTAGCTTTTGCAGCAAAATTCCTTATATTTTCGCATATTGGACAGGTTCTTCTTCCTCAGCACCATTCAGGTTTCGTCTTCCTGTAGTTCGATCCCCTTCGGATGAATCTGATGGCAGTGCTTCGTCGGCGTCACCAGGGGGCAGCTAAGACCTGAGTTTTTCGCCTTCAGTCTCTGAATCGCTCTTAGTAGTAGTTTTTTCTCGCTTCTGATTTTACTGGGTCCATCAATGTAATATTCGAATATGCTGGGATGATACTTTTTGTTCTTAAACGGTGGTTGTAAGTTTAAGCTCGGATTATGCTGTTTTGGCTATCGACCAGGCTTGTTGGTCGAACTACTTATATATTTATATCTCTATAATCGGCTGTGTAGTTCCATGCTACACACCCGTTCACATCAAAAAAAAAACCTTTTCTTCGCTTCAGCATTTAGGTTTCTCAAGGCACTGTCGCCTGAAGATTTTGCATGCATGTTCCCACTTTTCAAAACATCATGTTCCCATTTTCATTTTAAATATCCCACGCAAGAAATCATTTGCAAACAAAGAAAAAAATGGACGAACGATTTCATTCTCCTCTTCATTTCATATAAACGAAATTCACGAAATTATATTCAAAAACAAATCATGGTCGTGCCCCTGTGTATTTCGAAATCCATGAAATCAATTCGATTACAACCTAATCGTGGAATCGAGTCGCATGCTCGAACGTTGGAGGTGGGGTGCGGAATTTTTAGGGTTTGCGATTAAGTCCCAAAGCTTGCACGGTGAATGATGAGTGGCGACATGAGCTCGAGATCTAGAATCAAGGAGAATCAACGACTAGGTTTTAGGCAACAACATGGGACTTGAGTTCGAACAGCAGGCAGCGACGATGAGAAGGAAGGTCTTGGCAATAGTTCGTCAAGCTCGCGACGATGGTTCGCGAGGCGAAGGCATAGCACAGTGATCATGGGGGAGCTCGAGGGTCTGACATCGGTTGTGGGACGATGTTCGTTTGTCGCAGCAATTTGGTGATGTCAGGGCTTCAATTGAAGTGTCATGATCATGGTCCAGTAGTGGTGGCCGAGTTGCAGTCTGATTCGGGGGAGTTTGTTAGGTAAGTTTAGGATTTGTATACTTACTATATTCATTCAATTTAAAAATCTAAATAATTATAAAAGTAAGAAGAATATATACATATATATATATACATATAGTTTTAAATTTTTATAGGCATGCAGGAATTGTAATTTTTACAGTGAAAAGGGAAATTTTGTTTTTAATTTAACTTCTAGTTGAATAAATTTATTTAAAAGAAATTGGTTTTAAATTAAATCATTGGATAATTAGAATTACTAAACGAAAATTGATCGTTCGATTTATTTCAAATATTAATAATTGTATGAATTGTTTATACAAGGTCTATAAATCTAGAAAACGAGTCAGAATGGAAAATGGATTGCATGAATAAGCAAAGGTGAGATCTTCTCACTCAGAATAGTAATTGAAAGGTTTCAGTTATTGATTGATTGTTGAATTGTGATAGTTAAATTTAGAATTTGTTGATGGTGTGCTTGAATGATTGATTTATTCTCAGTTATATTAGTTTAGACCCCATGCACCGCATAATAGCGGATGATATTATATTAAACCCATATACCGTGATATTCCACCTCGAAGTGGAATTGGTATTATATATATATTTAGAGTGATTGATTTCCCGCATTATATAGCGGATGAGACCCTATTGCACCGCATAATAGCGGATGATATTTTATGAATCCCATATAACACGATATTCCACCTCGAAGTGGAATTGGTATTTAATTGTCGTGCTAACGTCTTTGTATGCAGGGTAAACAGGTTGGAGGGATCCAACTGTATTCCTTAAATATTTGAACTAGTTTCAATATTGTGTGTTGATTTGTTTGTAATCTATGCATGACTATTTGTGGTTGAAACTATTGAAGACTATAATTTAGCCAAATATATTTTTAGTATCGTAGGATACCAGAAATAAATAAAATTTGATTTTTGAAATTTAGTAGAAAAATTTGCAGTAAATTAATCTTAGAAAATTGAATAGATTAAAAGAAGGAATTTGTTTCAAAAGAGAATAAATTTGGTGTCGAAATAAATTTGGCAATCAATTGTGGAAATCGATTTGGTATTTGTAAATGAATTTGGAAATCAATTCAGAATTTCATTCGATGCTGAAAATGAATATTTAGAAATTGATTCGAAAATTGTATGTCAATGGATATTTAGAAGTTTAAATTCACAATGGAAATTTTATAAACGAAAGGGAAATTTGTTTTAAAAATAAAATATTTTTTTATTTTTTTAAAAATGTGGAAAAGAATTTACGTATTTCGAACATAAATTTAAAGTAAATCTAGAAGGATTTATAAATTGATTTGAAACGAACCATTTTAAAATGGAAGGTGTACTTTCCCTGGAAAGCCGAGTATGTTTTCAATATCGTCTATAAAAATGAAATTGAAGTTGTAAAAATTGTTTTAAGGAAAGATTATTTTGGAGAAATTATTTACTTGAGTTATTTTGAAAATATTTGAAGTAAAGATTTATTTTAATATAGAAGTGGTTATTTAAAGATTAAATTGATATTTGTTTAGAAACTGGTTATTTAAAATAGTTATAACCTATCTTCCAATTTTATTTTAAAGTTAGTTTAGACTTGATAATATTTTCATAACTAATATTTAAATAAATGTTTTGAAATAATTTTATCTAAATGTTTCCGAGTATATATTTTGGATAAGTAATTTAAATTATTTTAAAGTATTTTAACTCGGCAGACCATCGGTGGAAACAAATAATATCGGGAATCTTATTCCACGTAAGGAAAAGTGATTTGAAATTTGTTTTCAAAGTATTGAAATGTGGAGAGTAATTTGAAATCTGTTTTCAAATGGCTAAAGTGTGAAATATATCTTAAGAAAATATTTTGAAATAAATAATTGGGAAAAATTTATTTAAATCCAGCAAATTGTTAGGGATGTTGATTGATAGTCAAATAACCGATTATCAATATTGGCCTTTTAATGGCATTTGAATTTCGATGCGACCGGGGGTCGGATTCCAAGTGGATATTCGAAACCCACATCGAACCTTTGTGATTGTGATGTTTCTTTTGTTTAAAAGATCAAAGTGGAATTTGTTGTGATTTAATATCGGGAAAAGTAATTTAAACTATTTTAAAGTATTTTAACCCGGTAGACCTTCGGTGGAAACAAATAATATCGGGAATCTTATTCCACGTAAGGAAAAGTGATTTGAAATTTGTTTTCAAATTATTGAAATGTGGAAAGTAATTTGAAATCTGTTTTCAAATGGCTGAAGTGTGAAATATATCTTGCTAAAATATTTTGAAATAAATAATTGGGAAAAAATTTATTTAAATCTGGAAAATTGTTGTGGCTGTTGGTTGATAGTCAAATAACCGACTATCAATATGTGCCTTTTAATGGCATTTGAATTTCGATGCGACCGGGGGTCGGATTCCAAGTGGATATTCGAAACCCACATCGAACCTTTGTGATTGTGATGGATCTTTTGTTTAAAAGACCAAAGTGGAATTTGTTGTGATTTGTTTGAATCTGAATGTAACACTTAATTTTAAAAATAAGCTCTCATTATTCGGATTAGCCGGGAGAGGACCTTGTGTTATAAAACCCATTTCGAATAATGATACGAAGAAATGGGATTACATTTGAAGATGGTGTTGAAGACCGGGTGTTCTCAAAAACGAAAGGATTACCTATCGAATGTCTCTGCACTGGGTTGCTTCGGTATAGAGATTTTATCACCTTTGTGATGGGGATTCCGGAAGTGATTAGCGAATATTCGGATTTGCAAGGACTTCTTTGAAGTGCCTTCGGTTCCGTTCGACCCCGTAACGGACTTGTATGGATGTGCGTCTGACGTTATACTTTGAGATGTAAAGCTGATTTCTATCAAATACATTTCTATTGGTCGCGGAGAATTTATTCTCTTAGCTTAACACTCTTCTCTGAGACGTACGAGCTCAGAGGTTGTGTAATTGTTGGTCATTAGTGATATATTCCCAAATTGGTAACGTGGCATACGAAGCATTGATGATCATTTGTTGATCAAAGCATGACTTTGTGAAAAGTGTAACTTTGTGGATGAGACCTCATCGAGCCTCACACCCCGGAAATGGTCGAAACAGGAAAGATGCGACAAGGTTTCAAGGGTTGCTCCCCTAGGGTATGTCCATTTCTTCTGGAAAATGGTGGTGTCGGTTATGGAGCCCTGATATTTAACCTTTGTGGTTACTGCAAATACTTTTCTTTGTGGTTGTTGGTGTAGAGGATCCTCGAATAAAGGTCGCAAAAACCGGGGGTGGCATATCTTAGGTTTTACTTCCCGGGTAGGGGGTAACCGGCCTTGTGTTGGCAGAGAGCCGGGTAGGTTCTCGGGACGTCCCACCAGAGGCGTACCCATGTGGCAGTAGGATGTTCCTTAGCGTAACAATTTGTTGGAAATCCAAAGAAACAATACGAGCCCTTTACGATTGCAATTGTATAACCTGCCTCCTCAACAGGTTGCTATAACAGGTATAATATAATGGTACCTATGCTGGCTAAGATTAATATTATACTTTCGAAATGTTTTCTACACTATGCACTAATGATAATATTAAAAAGGATTTTTGCGTATCAAGCATGTTTGACTATCATAAGGAGAAATCTCCCCCAAGTGTGCGATTGCATGGTGTGTTTGCCAGGAGGCCTTATGGTAGTCTCATTTTCCAAAAGCATAGCGGATTTCTTTTATTTTCTTTGTGAAAATAACTGTTTTTAAGATCTCACACCAGTCCCATGACTGACCTGGAGTTTATTGTTCCTTTTCTAAACTCTGAGTACCCATAATTTTTCACACGGGCGGCCTAGATTTAGGCTATCAGTTATTCAGGAGCGAAGTCAAGTAGTTGCTATGGAGATAAGGAGGCAAGCTGGATGGCGAGACATATTATTATACTATGTATTATTCGCTGCGTTGGGATTATTGTAAGTTCATTTTAATGTGGACTAATTGTTGTAAATACCTGGTATTGAATGGTGTCGTTGTAAACTCTGGTAATGTGATGTATGTGTAAATGATAGAGTTCTTTGTTTTAAAGGTTATTTATTTATCTATTATATTTGTTCCACTGCGATATGTGAGATTCTGTTATTGTTTCCGTTTCTTCTTCTATCTTCTTTTTCTTAAACCCTAACGATTCGGTTTTCCGGCATTCGACCGTTCGACATTTGATATAGTGGACGTATTGATGTCGACTTTCGGGCGTTGAAAAATTGGGTCGTTACAGATTTGTATTAGAGCATTTGGTTAAGCGACAACCTTGGCTTTGTTGGGTGTTACTCATTAGAGATAGAGGCAGTAGTACTCTAGAATGAGTTTGTGTGTAATAATAGATATGAGCGCGTATTTGTTAGTGAATATAATTTTTTTTATTGTGATGATTAGTTTGTTGAGTGGTATATGGATTCTGGTCGATATAGTCTGTACAACTCTATCGATAGGGATCTCTAAACACTCGTACAGAACAATTCGGCACGATATTGTTTTAAAATTGGGTAAATGAGATAATTTTACCCAAAACTATTTTCGTAGATAAAGGAAATATTCTTTGTAAATTATTATAGTATATGGTGGCTTGATTGTTAGGAAATGATAATATTATTATCATTTGAATAGGAAATTGAAATCGTAACTTCAAAATTAATAAACAAATTCACATACAAATGGAATTTGAGAATATAAATCGTAAATGTGATTTGTAATTTGAAACGGAGTTCCAGAAAAGTATTTGGAAATCTTTTGAAAAGAATTTTGAAAATTTTGAAGATTTGGAAAAGATTAAATCTCTTTTGATTTGGAAATGGTTTTCAAGGATTTTGGAAAATGTATTGAAGGGAAAAAACTCTAAACTCTTTTCGATCGCTGGAAAATAATTCTGATGATGATCGAGACATCATCGGTGTCCATTTTCGATTTTCCAAGAGAGGAATTGCTGCCAAATTTTTTAAATTAAAGTTGTTTGGAAAACTAGGTTAGATTTTGGAAGTTCAAAAGATAATTTGAATTGATTTCAAAATTGGTTCTGAAAAGTTGGAAAGACTCTAGAATCCTATTTTAAATATTTATGGAATTAGTAAATAAGTTAATAACTTATACAATTTGACTTTGATAGAATGAATTTAACTTAAAGGACGGAGTTAAATTAAAATGAGTATAAGTGAATCAATTAAATGAAGTGAAATTAAAGAAAAGTCAAACTTGAAATAGTGTGAAATGTAAATAAGTTGGAATACTTATCGAAGTCTAAAAGTTCGGACTGAAACCGAGTATTGGAAATGGAATGTTGAAATTCATTTCGAATTTGTAACTAAATAGAACAGGAATTGGAATTGAATTGGATTTGTGACGAACAAAGCAAAGTACTGAAATAAATTAGTAAGGAAACTAATGGAAGATAAATAAATTGAATTCAATATTTATAAATAAAGGGTAAATTAAATTCATATGGAATTTGAAATCCAGTTTAAATATAAGTTGTTGTAAACCAAAATGGAGAATTGAAAATAAATTTTCGAATGAATAAAAGAATAAAACGGGAATTGAAGCTGAATATTGAAAACCAATTTCAATTGTGTGAAATAAAATAAAGTTGTAAACTTAGTTCGAAGTGAACTAAAAGAATAAAGGTGAAATAAAGAAATGGTTTGAGATAAGATGGATTGGAATTTATAATGAATTAGTAAATGAAACTAATTTAAAATAGTGCTGTTGTGAATGAAAGGTAATCGATAAAATTCGAGATTTAGAAGGTATATTGAATTCAAATAGAATTGAAATGGTGAATTGAATTCAAATGAAATGGATTATGCAAGATGGAATGAAAATGGATATATAACTTCAATAGTAAAGTAAAAATGGTATAAGAAGTATATATTGAAGATTTCGTAAAGAAATTGCAAAAATGATATTTGAATGTTGTAATTGGATATTATGGCAAGCAGAATATACAGGTGTATTAAAGGAAATGGAATTGGGATTTTGATTTCGAAGATAAATTTGAATTGCTCAACAAAAGGTATGTATTTAAATTTCTATATGAAATTTGATGATTTTCTTGTCTAGCCACTTGGCGTTTTGTTTTCTTTTGAAACCTGGGGGCCGTGGTGCCATTTTTGTAGTCGTACCGAGCTAGCCGCACAAAGGAGACGTTGGCGAAATTTTTCGAAAATTTAGGAAGTTAGAAAAATTTTGAGAAATTTTTGAAAATTTAAAATTTTGAATTTAAATTTAAAATTTGAATTGGTTAAGTAAAAAATATTGTTTAGAACTTATAATTGAAGTTGGAAAGTTAGTCGAATTAATGATGGGTCTTAAATAAAAAGATTTGTTTTGGAAAGTCGAAATTGTTTGGTTTTGGAAAATATTAAACGGGTTAAGGATCATTCCTCCTAACTAGTAATTTCAGGACGAAATTCTTTTAAGCGGGAAGGATGTGACGATCCGAAAATTTTTAACATTTGATAATAAATATTTAATTGATTTTAGATATTGGATGTTTTTTTTAAACTGGAATTTCAAAATTAACTATGAATTTGGCAATTTGACTATTGAATTTAATTTACTGAAGTTGGGTAGAAATTTTGAATCTTCAGTTTTAAGCTGATTAAAAATATTTTAAAGGTTTAGAAAATTTATATTGATAATACTGAAGATAATGGAAGCTTTAGAATTTAATTTGGAAATATTCTATTCGGTTTTGAAATTATATCGTTTAAATCGATATTTAAAAATAGCCTTCCGAGGCACAGTCTTGAAATTCGACGAAACTAGATCCATTGGATCCGTAATATTGTATTATTATCAGATTTCAATTTTCGTAATGTTTGGAGTTGTCGTTTGGCCGTACGATAAGCAAACGCGTTGAAAATTATATCGAAATTTAATTTAATAACCGGCTTCAAAAAGCTATCTTCCCCATACGATCGAATTAGGACTTGAAACCTTTTCCATTGCATTCGAAAAAGGTGTATAACATTATAAATGCCTAGAGGAACGCCTTGATAGGAGATCAAAATTTTGAGTCGCGTTTACCGAGACCATCTAAATTTAATTAAATAAATATATATTTATATTCTGGTCAAGTGTTCATATCAGCTGGAATTCTATCTACATCAAACCTTTTCTTCCATTCAGCTTTTACGTTCCTCAAGGCACTATCGCCTGAAGATTTTGCGTGCCTGTTCCCTCTTTTCAAAACATCATGTTCCCATTTTCATTTTAAATATCTCACGCAAGAAATCATTTGCAAACAAAGAAAAAAAATGGTCGAACGATTTCATTCTCCTCTTCATTTCGGATAAACGAAATTCACGAAATTGTATTCAAAAGAAAATCATGGCCGCGCTCCCCGTGTATTCCGAAATCAACGAAATCAATTCGATTACAACCTAATCGTGAATCGAGTCACGTGCTCGAAGGCTGGAGGTGGGGTGCGGCATTTTTAGTGTTTTCGATTAAGTGCCAAAGCTTGCACGGTGAATGATGACTGGCGACATGAGCTCCAGATCTGGAAATAAGGAGAATCGGTGACTAGGGTTTCGGAAACAACATGGGACTCGAGTTCGAATGGCAGGCAGTGGCGATGCGAAGGCAGGTCTTGGAAGTAGTGCGTCAAGCTCGCGACGATGGTTCGCGAAGGGAAGGCGAAGCACGGTGATCGTGGGGGAGCTCGAGGGTCTGACATCGGTTGTGGGAAGATGTTGGTTCGTCGCAACAATTTAGTGATGTTAGGGCTTCAACTGAAGTGTCGTGATCGTGGTCCAGTAGTGGTGGCCGAGTTGCAGTATGATTTGGGGGAGTCTGTTAGGTAATTTTTGGATTTGTATACCTACAATATTCATTCAGTTTAAAAATCTAAGTAATTATAAAAGTGAAAAGAATATATATGTATGTACACACATACATTTTTCAATTTTTATAGGCATGCAGAAAGTGTAATTTTTACAGTGAAAAAAGAAATTTTGTTTTTAATTTAACTTCTAGTTGAATAAATTTATTTAAAAGAAACTGGTTTAAAATAAAATCATTGGATAATTAAAATTACCAAATGAAAATTGATTGTTCGACTTATTTTGAACATTAATAATTGTATAAATTGTTTATACAAGGTCTATAAATCGAGACGACGAGTTAGAATGGAAAATGGATTGCATGAATAAGTAAAGTTGAGATCTTCTCACTCAGAATAATAATTGAAAGATTTCAGTTATTGATTGATTGTTGAATTGTGATAAATAAATTTAGAATTTGTTGATGATGTGCTTGGATGATTGATTTATTCTCAGTTATATTAGTTTAGACCCTATGCGCCGCATAATAGCGGATGATATTATATTAAACCCATATACCGCGATATTCCACCTCGAAGTGGAATTAGTATTATATATATGTGTATTTGGAGTGATTGATTTCCCGCATTATATAGTGGATGAGATCCTATTGCGCCGCATAATAGCAGATGATATTTTATAAATCCCATATACCGCGATATTCCACCTCGAAGTGGAATTGGTATTTAAGTGTTGTTCTAACGTCTATGGATGAAAGGCAAATAGGTTGGAGAGATCCAACTAGATTCCTCAAATATTTGAATTAATTTCAATATTGTGTGTTGATTTGTTTGTA
Source organism: Allium cepa (assembly GCA_030765085.1). Classification (NCBI taxonomy): domain Eukaryota; kingdom Viridiplantae; phylum Streptophyta; class Magnoliopsida; order Asparagales; family Amaryllidaceae; genus Allium; species Allium cepa. The sequence continues at coordinate 449,347,399 of CM060944.1, forward strand.
ATCTGTGTGTGACTATTTGTGATTGAAACTGTTCAAGGCTATAATTTAGCCAAATATATTTTTGGTATCGTAGGATACCAGAAATAAATAAAACTTGATTTTTGAAATTTAGTTGAAAAAATTATAGTAAATTAATCTTAGAAAATTGAATAGATTTAAAAGAAGGAATTTGTTCCAAAAGAGAATAAATTTGGTGTTGAAATAAATTTAGCGATCAATTTTGGAAATTGATTTGTTATTTGTAAATGAATATGAAAATCAATTTAGAATTTCATTCGGTGCTGAAAATGAATATTTAGAAATCGATTCGAAAATCGTATATCAATGGATATTTAGAAGTTTTAATTCACAATGGGAATTTAATAAAGGAAAGGAAAAAAATTTTAAAAATAAATATATTTTTATTTATTTTTAAATGTGGAAAGGAATTTACGGATTTGGAACATAAATTTAATGTAAATCCAGAAGGATTTATAAATTGATTTGAAACGAACCATTTTAAAATGGAAGGTTTACTTTCCCTGGAGAGCCGAGTATGTTTTCAATATCGTCTATAAAAATGAAATTGAAGTTGTTAAAATTGTTTTAAGGAAAGATTATTTTAGAGAAATTATTTACTTGGGTTATTTTAATAATCTTTAAAGTAAAGATTTATTTTAATATAGAAGTGGTTATTTAAAGATTAAATTGATATTTGTTAGAAACTGGTTATTTAAAATAGTTATACCCTATCTACTAATTTTATTTTAAAGTTAGTTTAGACTTGATAATATTTTCATAACTAATATTTAAATAAATGTTTTGAAATAATTTTATCTAAATGTTTCCGAGTATATATCTTGTATAAGTAATTTAAATTATTTTAAAGTATTTTAACTCGGCAGACCATTGGTGGAAACAAATAATATCGGGAATCTTATTCCATGTAAGGAAAAGTGATTTGAAATTTGTTTTCAAAGTATTGAAATGTGGAAATTAATTTGAAATCTTTTTTCAAATGGCTAAAGTGTGAAATATATCTTAAGAAAATATTTTGAAATAAATAATTGGGAAAAATTTATTTAAATCCAGCAAATTGTTAGGGATGTTGATTGATAGTCAAATAACCGATTATCAATATTGGCCTTTTAATGGTATTTGAATTTCGATGCGACCGAGGGTCGGATTCCAAGTGGATATTCGAAACCCACATCGAACCTTTGTGGTTGTGATGTTTCTTTTGCTTCAAAGATCAAAGTGGAATTTGTTGTGATTTGTTTGAATCTGAATGTAACACTTATTTTTAAAAATAAGCGCTCATTATTCGGATTAGGCGGGAGAGGACCTTGTGTCATAAAACCCATTCTGAATAATGATACGATGAAATGGGATTACATTTGAAGATGGTGTTGAAGACCGGGTATTCTCGAAAATGAAAGGATTACCTGTCGAAAGTCTCTACACCGGGTTGCTCCGGTATAGAGATTTTATCACCTTTGTGATGGGGATTTTGGACGTGATTAGTGAATAGACGAATTTGCAAGGGCTTCTTTGAAGTGCCTTCGGTTCCGTTCGACCCCAGAACGGACTTGTATGGATGTTTGTCTGACGTTACACTTTAAGATGTAAAGCTAATTTCTATCAAATACATTTCTGTTGGTGGCGGAGAATTTATTCTCTTAGCTTGACACCCTTCTCTGAGACGTACGAGCTCATAGGTTATGTAATTGATGGTCATTATTGATATATTCCCAAATTGGTAACGTGGCATCCGAAGCGTTGTTGATCATTTGTTGATCAAAGCATGACTTTGTGAAAAGTGTATGTTTGCGCAAAAAATGGGCAAACACCTCCAAGTTGTATGATTTAGCTGATTTTATGTTGTTCTTAGTGATTTGGGTGATTTATGCAAATATATAAAAAAAAACAGGGACTAAACTGTAAAAGACACATCGATTTATAGTGGTTCGGCCAGAACGTGCCTACGTCCACTTTATATGTTATTCTCCTTTTTCTCTTCAGATTACAAGTACAAAGCTTTGATTACAAGAGTATTAAAGTTGTTTGAAAGTTCCTTCCGTGCTTGAGCTCTCAAACTTGTCTGCCATTGTTGTACCACTGCCCCTCTATTTATAGAGTGAGGCTGGAGGCAGGGCTCCTGGATGTCTATAGCTGCTGGTGGGCCTGGGCTGAAGCAATCTGGTTTGGCATCATTCTAATTCGGCAGCGTCTTGGCTTGGTGGAAGGTGTAGTATTTTGGTTCGGTGGTGATGTTAGTTCGGCATTGGCGTGGAGAGGTGGCGGTTCGGTAGTGGCTATATGGGGTTTGGACCGGTGGAGGTTGGTTCGGTGTGGGTACTACCGAATGGATCTTATACTGAGAATGCCGAATGATCCCTGGGGAGTTCGAATACCGAACGAACTCAAACACTTGAACTACCGGACGAAACTGAGGGGTTTTAAGTACCGGATGACACTTATTACCGGATGAACTCGGGAAGTGTAGTGTCGAACGAACTCTTGCCTTGCTTTACCGAATGAACCTTTGTACTTGAATCATGAGTGAAATCCCAGACTTATATACGCTTACTTGCTTCTTCTTGGTTCGGTCGTGGTGGAAATGCACACAACATTGATATTCCAGTTTTGACCAAAAATGGGATAACACTTTGCCCCCCAAAAAATGCCTTGCGGTAGGAAGGCGTGTTTTGTAATGCCATGAGCTGGATGTTCATATCCTGTCGATGTCCTGCAAAGGAATTTACAGTTTTATGTGATCTCAACTGACGACCGTTCGGGATCAAGATATTTGAGATGAAGTGCGACCGTTCATGGTCAAGCGCCTAACTTCAAATGACGATCGTTCGGGATCGAGCCATTCGAGGAGAAGTGCGACCGTGCGCAGTCAAGTGGCGGACCTCAAATGACGACCGTTCGTGATCGAGCCATTTGAGGCGAGGTGAGTTGTGCGGTTCGGGGCGAGTTGTGCCGTTCGAGGCGAGTTGTGACCGTTCGAGGTCGGGTGCCGTTCGAGGGGAGTTGTGACCGTTCGAGGTCGGGTGCCATTCGAGGCGAGTTGTGACCGTTCGAGGTCGGGTGCCGTTCGAGGCGAGTTGTGACCGTTCGAGGTCGGGTGCCGTTCGAGGCGAGTTGTGACCGTTCGAGGTCGGGTGCCGTTCGAGGCGACTTGTGACCGTTCGAGGTCGGGTGCCGTTCGAGGCGAATTGTGTCCCTGGGAGGGACTTAATATTACCGATACCAGGTTCACGTTCGAGTGGGTCCCTGGATCGTTTGTCAGGGTAGTTTATCGCCATCTCAGAGCATGCCCAAGGATCGTTCGCGACCCCGTACATGTGTAAGTAGCTTAGCCATTTCAGGATTATCAGAACCAAATATCCATTCAACCGACGAGTTTTAAAATAGAAATGTCCAAAGGAACAAAGCCTAAATGTCCAAATCAAAACGAAACAAAAGCAAAGCAAGGATGTTAAAGTGTAAATTCTCGCAATGATAGGGTTAATAGCAATTCAGAGCATGCCTGTGGACCGTTCGTGATCTCGTGCATGTGTTAATGATTAACCCACGTTAGTGAGAGATTTACTACTTGTTCATCGTTATTTCTATTAATTGATAACCAAATGGTGTCCTGGTCCAGGGGCAGCCCTGGCTGACGTAGATGGTGGTCGCCCTGGCTCCACCGCTGGAGCTCGCCTTCTCACATACTGAAGAAGCATACCGTTCCTGATATGTCCCTCCACCTCATCTTTCAGATGCCTGCAATCGTTGGTATGATGATCGTTCAGGTCGTGGAACAAGCAATATATGTCTGATTTTCTCTCGTCAATAGTCGGATCCCTTCGCATTGGCCTACGGTAGGGAACCTGCTCTCTTGTATCTTGATAGATTCGCTCCAAATTCTCATTCAGCTCAGAGTAAGTGGTGAATCGCGACTCTATCCGTGGCCGCTTTGACCTGTCATCATTATCCTCAGCCCTTCTCTTTCCTTTGCCAGTCTCCGCACCCTTTCCAGGTGGGTTTCCGCTCTTGATTGCGTAAACGTCAACTTCTTCCTCTCTGTCTGTACTAGCATCTTCCGAACGTAGAAACTTTTCATCCTCATGATAGAACTCTCCCAGATTCATAGGCGGGTCCTTGGTTAATGAATTCTTGAACTCTGTACTATCAGCTATTCCAGATACAGCCGCCATCATGACCATAGATGGATCTAGTCGATCCACTGATGCTGCCGCCGTATTAAATCGCGTTAGAAAGCTCCTCAAAGTCTCTCCAGTTTTCTGCTTCAAGGTTGCCAAAGTCATCACATTCTTGGGTCTCGCAATATGAACCCTGAATTGCCTCATGAATCTCTCAGTTAAATATGCCCACGTTCCTATGGAGCCGCTCTCCAGTTGCCTAAATCATAACGCTGCAATGTCCGTCAAATACGGTGGAAAGCACCGGGCCATGATCTCCTGTGATGCCCCCAGCACTTCCATGTGCCTCATATACTTAGTAAGATGGACCGCCGGGTCTGTCCTCCCATCGTACATCTCTACTGATGGTAGCTTGAATTCTGGTGGGTTCCTAGCCATCCTAATCGCAGAAGAAAAAGGACTCCTGTTTACATCTTCCAAGTCTCTGTTTACTAAACCGCCTCTCATAGCTCTTCTAACCATCTCTGCTAATCTGTCATTGTCTCCAAGCTGTAGTCCTCGTTCACTGCCTTCGACCAGCCCCCCGAGTCCGCGGGAGTTTTCATGTGTATGCCTCCCTGACTGAACGTTCATTCCTCTATTGCTACCAGGTGGCTCGGATGCCCCCATCTCTCTTCCCGGGGTCGGATCAACATGCTCTGCGTGAGTGCCCCGTAGCTCTGGTGCTACGCCAGATGGTCCTGCTCCGTTCTGAACTCCAGTTGCTCCTTGGTTTTGTGCTCCAAGTTGCCCAATTTGCTGAAGCAAGCTCTGGATCATCTCTTCTTGTCTTCTCATCATAGCCTCCATCTCATCCCTGGTGATGAAGGCTGAAGCTTGGTTTGCCCCTGAGGAAGCCTCTTGACTCCCTTCCTGTTGACTCTGCTCTGGCCTTGGCCTTCTGCTTGATTGTCTCGCCATGACTCTTCCAATCTGAATCTCTAAACTCTCGAATTCAACTTCCAAGCGGTAGGCCCTTGAGTTCAATTCTCAGTGAAAGCACCAATAATGTTTGCGCAAAAAATGGGCAAACACCTCCAAGTCGTATGATTTAGCTGATTTTATGTTGTTCTTAGTGATTTGGGTGATTTATGCAAATATATAAAAAACAGGGACTAAACTGTAAAAGACACACCGATTTATAGTGGTTCGGCCAGAACGTGCCTACGTCCACTTTATATGTTATTCTCCTTTTTCTCTTCAGATTACAAGTACAAAGCTTTGATTACAAGAGTATTAAAGTTGTTTGAAAGTTCCTTCCGTGCTTGAGCTCTCAAATTTGTCTGCCATTGTTGTACCCCTGCCCCTCTATTTATAGAGTGAGGCTGGGGGCAGGGCTCCTGGATGTCTATAGCTGCTGGTGGGCCTGGGCTGAAGCAATCTGGTTTGGCATCATTCTGGTTCAGCAGCGTCTTGGCTTGGTGGAAGGTGTAGTATTTTGGTTCGGTGGTGATGTCGGTTCGGCATTGGCGCGGAGAGGTGGCGGTTCGGTAGTGGCTATATGGGGTTTGGACCGGTGGAGGTTGGTCCGTTGTGGGCGCTATCGAATGGATCTTATACTGAGAATGCCGAATGATCCCTGGGGAGTTCGAATACCGAACGAACTCAAACACTTGAACTACCGGACGAAACTGAGGGGTTTTAAGTACCGGATGACACTTATTACCGGATGAACTCGGGGATTGTAGTGTCGAACGAACTCTTGCCTTGCTTTACCGGATGAACCTTTGTACTTGAATCATGAGTGAAATCCCAGACTTATATACGCTTGCTTGCTTCTTCTTGGTTCGGTCGTGGTGGAAATGCACACAACATTGATATTTTAGTTTTGACCAAAAATGGGATAACACTTTGCCCCCCAAAACATGCCTTGCGGTAGGAAGGCGTGTTTTGTAATGCCATGAGCTGGATGTTCATATCCTGTCGATGTCCTGCAAAGGAATTTACAGTTTTATGTGATCTCAAATGACGACCGTTCGGGATCGAGATATTTGAGATGAAGTGCGACCGTTCATGGTCAAGCGCCTAACTTCAATTGACGATCGTTCGGGATCGAGCAATTCGAGGTGAAGTGCGACCGTGCGCGGTCAAGTGGCGGACCTCAAATGACGACCGTTCGTGATCGAGCCATTTGAGGTAAGGTGAGTTGTGCCGTTCGGGGCGAGTTGTGCCGTTCGAGGCGAGTTGTGACCGTTCGAGGCCGGGTGCCGTTCGAGGCGAGTTGTGGCCGTTCGAGGTCGGTTGCCGTTCGAGGCGAGTTGTGACCGTTCGAGGTCGGGTGCCGTTCGAGGCGAGTTGTGACCGTTCAAGGTCGGGTGCCCGTTCGAGGCGAATTGTGACCGTTCGAGGTCGGGTGCCGTTCGAGGCGAGTTGTGTGCCTGGGAGGGACTTAATATTACCGATACCAGGTTCACGTTCGAGTGGGTCCCTGGATCGTTTGTCAGGGTGGTTTATCTCCATCTCAGAGCATGCCTAAGGATCGTTCGCGACCCAGTGCATGTGTAAGTAGCTTAGCCATTTCAGGATTATCAGAACCAAATATCCATTCAACCGATGAGTTTTAAAATAGAAATGTCCAAAGGAACAAAGCCTAAATGTCCAAATCAAAACGAAACAAAAGCAAAGCAAGATGTTAAAGTGTAAATTCATACAACGATAGGGTTAATAGCCATTCAAAGCATGCCTGTGGACCGTTCGTGATCTTGTACACGTGTAAATGATTAACCCACGTTAGTGAGAGATTTACTACTTGTTCATCATTATTTCAATTAATTGATAACCAAATGGTGTCCTGGTCCAGGGGCAGCCCTGGATGACGTAGATGGTGGTCGCCCTGGCTCCACCGCTAGAGCTCGCCTTCTCATATACTGAAGAAGCATACCGTTCCTGATATGTCCCTCCACCTCATCTTTCAGATGCCTGCAATCATTGGTATGATGACCGTTCAGGTTGTGGAACAAGCAATATCTGTCTGATTTTCTCTCGTCAATAGTCGGATCCCTTCGCATTGGCCTACGGTAGGGAACCCGCTCTCTTGTATCTTGATAGATTCGCTCCAAATTCTCATTCAGCTCAGAGTAAGTGGTGAATCGCGACTCTCTCCGTGGCCGCTTTGACCTGTCATCATTATCCTCAGCCCCTCTCTTTCCTTTGCCAGTCTCCCCACCCTTTCCAGGTGGGTTTCCGCTCTTGATTGCGTAAACGTCAACTTCTTCCTCTCTGTCTGTACTAGCATCTTCCAAACGTAGAAACTTTTCAGCCTCATGATAGAACTCTCCCAGATTCATAGCCGGGTCCTTGGTTAATGAATTCTTGAACTCTGTACTATTAGCTATTCCAGATACAGCCGCCATCATGACCATAGATGGATCTGGTCGATCCACTGATGTTGTCGCCGCATTAAATCACGTTAGAAAGCTCCTCAAAGTCTCTCCAGTTTTCTGCTTCAAGGTTGCCAAAGTCATCACATTCTTGGGTCTCGCAATATGAACCCTGAATTGCCTCATGAATCTCTCAGTTAAATCTGCCCACGTTCCTATGGAGCCGCTCTCCAGTTGCCTAAACCATAACGCTGCAATGTCCGTCAAATACAGTGGAAAGCACCGGGCCATGATCTCCTATGATGCCCCCAGCACTTCCATGTGCCTCATATACTTAGTAAGATGGACCGCAGGGTCTGTCCTCCCATCGTACATCTCTACTGATGGTAGCTTGAATTCTGGTGGGTTCCTAGCCATGCTAATCGTAGAAGAAAAAGGACTCCTGTTTACATCTTCCAAGTCTCTGTTTACTAAACCGCCTCTCATAGCTCTTCTAACCATCTCTGCTAATCTGGCATTGTCTCCAAGCTGTAGTCCTCGTTCACTGCCTTCGACCTGCCCCCCGAGTCCGTGGGAGTTTTCATGTGTATGCCTCCCTGACTGAACGTTCATTCCTCTACTGCTACCAGGTGGCTCGGATGCCCCCATCTCTCTTCCGGGGTCGGATCAACATGCTCTGCGTGAGTGCCCCTAGCTCTGGTGCTATGCCAGATGGTCATGCTCCGTTCTGAACTCCAGTTGCTCCTTGGTTTTGTGCTCCAAGTTGCCCAATTTGCTGAAGCAAGTTCTGGATCATCTCTTCTTGTCTTCTCATCATAGCCTCCATCTCATCCCTGGTGATGAAGGCTGAAGCTTGGTTTGCTCTTGAGGAAGCCTCTTGACTCCCTTCCTGTTGACTCTGTTCTGGCCTTGGCCTTCTGCTTGATTGTCTCGCCATGACTCTTCCAATCTGAATCTCTAAACTCTCCAATTCAACTTCCAAGCGGTAGGTCCTTGAGTTCAATTCTCAGTGAAAGCACCAAAAATGTTTGCGCAAAAAATGGGCAAACACCTCCAAGTCGTATGATTTAGCTGATTTTATGTTGTTCCTAGTAATTTGGGTGATTTATGCAAATATATAAAAAACAGGGACTAAACTGTAAAAGACACACAGATTTATAGTGGTTCGGCCAGAACGTGCTTACGTCCACTTTATATGTTATTCTCCTTTTTCTCTTCAGATTACAAGTACAGAGCTTTGATTACAAGAGTATTAAAGTTGTTTGAAAGTTTCTTCCGTGCTTGAGCTCTCAAACTTGTCTGCCATTGTTGTACCCCTGCCCCTCTATTTATAGAATGAGGCTGGGGGCAGGGCTCCTGGATGTCTATAGCTGCTGGTGGGCCTGGGCTGAAGCAATCTGGTTTGGCATCATTCTGTTTCGGCAGCGTCTTGGCTTGGTGGAAGGTCTAGTATTTTGGTTCGGTGGTGATGTTGGTTCGGCATTGGCGTGGAGAGGTGGCGGTTCGGTAGTGGCTATATGGGGTTTGGACCGGTGGAGGTTGGTCCGGTGTGGGTACTACCGAATGGATCTTATACTGAGAATGCCGAATGATCCCTGGGGAGTTCGAATACCGAACGAACTCAAACACTTGAACTACCGGACAAAACTGAGGGGTTTTAAGTACCGAATGACACTTATTACCGGATGAACTCGGGGAGTGTAGTGTCGAACGAACTCTTGCCTTGCTTTACCGAATGAACCTTTGTACTTGAATCATGAGTGAAATCCTAGACTTATATATGCTTGCTTGCTTCTTCTTGGTTCGGTCGTGGTGGAAATGCACACAACATTGATATTCCAGTTTTGACCAAAAATGGGATAACAGTGTAGCTTTGTGGACAAGACCTCATCGAGCCGCACACCCCGTAAATGATCTAAACAGGAAAGATGCGACAAGGTTTCAGGGGTAGCTCCCCTAGGGTATGTCCATTCCTTCTGGAAAAGGGTGGTGTCAGGTATGGAGCCCTGATATTTAACCTTTGTGGTTATTGCAAATACTTTTCTTTGTGGTTGTTGGTGTAAAGGATCCTCGAATAAAGGTCGCAAACGACTGGGTGTGGCATATCTTTGGTTTTACTTCCCGGGAAGGGGGTAACCGGCCTTGTGTTTGCAGAGAGCCGGGTAGGTTCTCGGGACGTCCCTCCAGAGGCGTACCCATGCGACAGTAGGAAGTTCCTCAGCCTGACCACTTGTTGGAAATCCAAAGAAACAATACGAGCCCTTTGTGATTGCAGTTGTATAACCTACCTCATCAGGAGGTAGCTATAACAGGCATAATATAATGGCTCCTATGCTGGCTAAGATTAGTATTATACTTTCGAAATGTTTTCTACACTATGCACTAATGATAATATTAAAAAGGTTTTTTGCATATCAAGCATGTTTGACTATCATAAGCAGAAATCTCCCCCAAGAGTGCGATTGCATGGTGTATGTGCCGAAGGCCTTATGGTAGTTTCATTTTCCAAAAAGCATAGCGGATTTCTTTTATTTTCTTTGCGAAAATAACCGTTTTTAAGATCTCACACCAGTCCCATGACTGACCTGGAGTTTATTGTTCCCTTTCTAAACTCTGGGTGCCTATAATTTTCCACACTGGCAACTTAGAGTCAGATTATCAGTTATTCGGCAGCAAAGTCAAGAAGTTGATGTGGAGATCTGAAGCCAATCTGGATGGCGAGACGTATTATTACACTATGTATTATCCGCTGCATTGGGATTGTTGTAAGTTCATTTTAATGTGGACTAATTGTTGTAAATACCTGGTATTGAATGGTGTCGTGTAAACTCTGATAATGTGATCTATGTGCAACTGATACAGTTCTTTGTTTTAAAGATTATTTATTTATCTATTATATTTATTCCGTTGCGATATGCGAGATTCTACTATTGTTTCCGTTTCTCTTCTATCTTCTTCTTCTTCTTAAACCCTAGTTCGATTTTCCGGCATTCGACTGTTCGGCATTTGATATAGTGACGTATTGATGTCGACTTTCGGGCATCGAAAAATTGGGTCATTACATTTATACATGTTTCGAAACGCTATTTTGGCTGGCTTGTTTTTCTGTATATATACTTATAATATTTATATATTTTATATATATATATATTGTTTTAAAAATATAATACGTATATATGTCTTTGATTTCAATGTATGTATAAGTTTAAAATTTAAAATTGAATATTTGGTTTAGGAAAATCTTAATATACTATACACCTTGTTCAATTTGTCATACAGATTTTGATTTGTTCCTATCGATTTCAGTTATCAACTCTATCTGTCGAATTCGTGCCAATCCTGCTTTGCTTTGAAATTCGTGCTTGGATTCATAACTTATTCCGTCTTCAAATGTCTCTAGCCTCGGAGGTTGAGAACTCACTCACGATTAACGTTCTTGTATTTATTAAATTTGATTTCAATTGAAACGACAATTGAAATATGCTGCTGTAGTTATTTAAATTGTTATATAAGTTATTATCAGCAATTGTGCACCTATGGGATATGACACCATATCCTGTTGTTTATATTATCTGTTATTTATGTTGATGATATATGCCTGTTATATTATTATCATATCTGTTATCACTTTGCAAGTTCCCCGTTAGTATAGAGTTCAGTATGGGTTGAAATGATACATACTCGGACGGACTTTAGAATAGGAGAAAATCATTATGGTTTGAAATGATAGACCGAAGTGATTTTCACTGAATTGAATTTGGGATTACAGGTTGAAATGATATATACCCATATATATATTTAAATTACGGATTGAAATGATAAATATCCGTATCACCTGACCATATGATAGAAAATTATATACAGACACAGTTGGTCTATGTATAAATATTTAGAAAAAGGGTTTCCATTGTTTTAGAAAGAAATATATGGCTTAATAAATATTGGTTTTTGATATTATATAAATATTTTTACATATAGTTAAATTCTTAAATTTGAACTATGTATAAGTTTGTTTAATATAAAATAAGTTTAATAATAAAGTTTGATTTTATTAAAATATAATATGGTTAAGTATTTATTTAAATTATATTTTAATGTAGATTTATAATGATTTAATAAATTAAGTTGATAAGATGGATTTGAAATTGATTTGAAATTGTATTAAATTAAGAAATATTTAATTAAAATCGATTTGGAACTTATTGGATTTGAGATTTAAAAGGATATGATTTTATAACTTGAGGTTGGTTTAAAGTGATTAATAAATATTTCAAGTTTGAGTTTGTTTAAATGATATTGAATTTATTAGGTAAATATTTCAAAACCAAATAATAGTAAATTGAGTTAAGATATGTATAAAATTATCACATTTAGTTTTGAAATCATATAATATTTAAAACTTTGGAATATATATTTTGCAATGGTTGATTTGTGGTTCAAATCTGTATTTGAAATCAATATAATTTTGAGTGGTTTATGTAGAAGCTAAACTTGAATTTATGATTTGAGATCTGATGAAATTTGAATTTGGTATTCAAGTTGTTTTGGAATTAATTTTTGAAATTTGTGGGAAACAATTTTATTATATATTATTTTCATATTTAAATCGGTTAAGTGGGAAGTATTATGATTTTCAAAGTGTTTTGATTTAGAAAGTGTTTTAACTTTAAAGTACTAAGATTTTGGAAATGGATATATTTGAAATGGAAATTATATTGTATTTGGTTTTGAAATGGAAAAGTTATCATACCGATATGGTTTTGAGAAGGCAAGGGTATTTTGGCTTTAAAGTACAAATTATTTTGAAATGACCGCGGTGTTATAATAACGGTTGTTTGTTAAAGAGACCGGGATCAGAAGTTGTCATACTCTCTGCCAACTTCGAAAACCACTTTAACAAACATGTACGCGGTGTAGATTCCAGAATGAAGTAGTACGATGGCGACGTCCTTTGAGGTATGAACGTGGACCTGACTCCCGTGAGTTGGCATAAGGCGGCTAAAACAGGAGCAATCGACGTGCTAATGAGGTCGCTCCTCTATTCGGACACACTCCTTCGATATCATTTTATTACTTTATGATTGATTTGGTAGCCAATTTTGATTTTTGATTTAGGGGTGTGGCTCGAGGTGGGCGGTAGTAGCTGCTACGCGTTACCACCGGTCCGGAAGTGTAAATGGTATATCTACCCTAGCATTGCCTAGTTGTGTCGTGTCAACTAACCTAGCGTGCCTTGTACGAGTTTGATTTGTGTCGTACCTATGGAGTACCCTCTAGTAGCCTCCTGATCAGGAGGTGTTACGGTACTAATAGACTACCGGCACTATAGAATGTGTTAAGGGGGATATGGGTAACGCCTTAACGCTGTTTTTAAATATATTATACTTTACTTTAGACATTATTATTGTTTGCACCAAAAATGGTCACAAACCCCAGTATTGCGAAAGCACCCATATACGAATACAAATTAGCAATATTAAACAAAAATCTCAGATCTAAGTAATATCAAGCACAGCAATTCAGAAATAACAATCATAAACACAGGATTTATAGTGATTCGGCGATCTTGCCTACATCCACTCTGAAGCTTATGATTTTATTGATTCTTTTGATGATATCGATCTTTCACAGCAGATTACAGCAAGTTATAACTCTGATGCTTGATTACAATGGTGATAAAAATATGTAGAATTGAATCCGACAGAGTCTGGACGTCCAATGGCCAAAAGATCCCTTTTTTGTAAGCTTCAGGGGGCTATTTATAGGCGCAGGAGGCTGAGATCATCCCCAGACTTCGGGAGACTTCTTCTGGCACGTGAGTGGGCCCACGCGACTGACCCCACCAAGTTTCGACTCTTTCTACGATCGATATGAAATGATTTTGTATCCATCAATAATTGATCCAATCGAGCTGAAACTTGGCAGGAACAATCTTTACCATGTATGGAAGATGCTGTAAAAATTTCGTAGCATTTGGATCTTTGGTTTGGGAGATATGATCGATGCGAAGTTGCAATTTTGGTATGTTGCCGAGTTCGAAACCATGATTTCGTATCCATTCCTGTCGTATCGATCGAAAGCATGCGCGTGTAGTGACGTGGCGCTAATTTTCTGGATCGATCCATCTCTGTGGCGTGTTAACCGGGTTACTTGCGCATTCCAAGATTGAAGTTTAAATCATATTGCATCTTGTTCGCGTTGACCCTGCATCGATAGCATTTGCATCGTTCGTTATCTTATTCGCACTGATCAACGGTGGTATGTTTTATATCGATCGGATCGATCGGTACGAAATGGCTATCTGGGGATCGATACGAAATGCGTTGTCAAAAAGGATGCAAACAGTATCGATGCGTCGGCATGATACGAACAAGATGGATACGAATTGCACGAAGGTGGCGCCATTCTGGTGGATAAAAAACCACTCGATTCGAACAAGCCAATGCCTGATGGATACGAATCTGATGGATTCGAACAGAGTGAGGCGACTCTATTTGATCGATTCGAAACCAGTCGATTCGAACAGACCGATATCATGTTACTAATCGATTCGAACTCAATCGATTCGAAGTATGTGGAACCTGATGGATTCGAACAAAACAAATATTGATGGATACGAATCCGATCAGTTTGAACAGAACATCTTCTCGACCCTTTGATGGATACGGACGACATACTTTCTCTAATTTGAATCGATCATATCTCGTCCATACAAACTCCAATTAACCTGAAATTTGAAATGCTGGCTTTTATGATCTTGCTTGTCATGTTCTACCAGTTGTAGCCTGATCCGGGCACGGACAAAATTCATCAATATCCATAGCGAAGCAATGTGTAACCAATCTTTGAGATGAACTGTCTTTTGTTTTCGATCGATCTTTTGGTATCACGGCTTTGCCAAAAAGCGGGATAACATTTGCCCCCCAAAACAAGCCTTGTGATAGGAAGGTATGTTTTGTAATGCCATAAGTTGGATGTTCATATCCTGTCAACAACCTGTAAAGAACTCGATAGTTTCATATGACCTCGAATGACGATCTTTCGGGATCGTATGCCATTTGAGGTGAATCGGGACCGTTTGCGGTCGATGCCCTTCGCAACAAGGGATAGAATGGGACCGTTTGCGATCGATGCCGTTCGCGACGAATGATGAAATGGAACCATTCGTGGTCGATGTCGTTTGTGGCAAATGATGACATAGGACCATTCGTGGTCGTATGCCGTTCGCGGCAGATGGTGATACGGGACCGTTCGCGGTCGGACGCCGTTTGTGGAAGATAATGCAATGGGACCGTTCGCGGTCGGATGCCGTTCGTGGCAAAAGATGAAACGGGACCGTTCGTGGTCGGATACCGTTCGAGGCAAATGTTGATCGTTCGCGATCTAGTGTCGTTCAAGGCGGATTGTGACCGTTCGAGGTCAGACGACGCTCGAGGCGAGTTGTGACTGTTCGAGATTGGGTGCCGATCGAGGCAAAGTGTGATCGTTCGCGATCGAATGTTACATAAGGTGAGTTGCGACCGTTCGCGGTCGGGTGCCGTGCGAGGCAGAATGTGATCGTTCGCGATCCGATATCATACTAAGTGAATCGTGACCATTCGCGGTCGGGTGTCGTTTGAGGCAAATTGTGATCATTCGCGATCATGTGCCGTTCGAGGCAAGTTATGACCGTTCGAGGTTGGGCGCCGTTCAAGGCAAATTGTTGCGCCCGGGGGGACTTAGTATTATTGATGTCAGATTTCACGTTCGGAGGAGTTTCAGAATCAAAGACTTTGGCGGTTCATCGCCATACAGGAGGTGCTCGTGGACCGTTCACGATCCAACGGGCATACAAGTAAATTCTTTCAAAGAATTGCAAATTTCAAAGCAATGATCATACGAATTCCACAACAGAAATGGCCAAACAAACTAAGTCCATATGTCCAAATCAAAATCAAAGCAAAAAAGCAAGACGAATGTGTCAAAGCGTAAACTCTTACTATGGTGCGGTTAGTAGTCATTCAGAACATGCCTATGGATCGTGCGCGATCTCTTACATGTGTAAATGATTTAACCGTGCTAGTGAGAGTTTTGTGACTTGTTCATCGCTTTCGACTTGCCCCCCGAGTTCGCGAGGGAATTTTACCTGCCCCCTGGCTGAGCGTTCATTCCTTTACTACCACCAAGTTGCTCAGATGCCCCTATCTCTCTCTCTCTCTGGGTTTGGATCAACATGCTCCAAGTGTGTGCCCCCTAATCCACAAGCTACATCGGATGATCCTGCTTCACTCTGAACTCCATCAGCTCCTCGATTATGCGCTCCAAGTTGCCCAATCTGTTGAAATAAGCTCTGGATCAACTCTTCTTCCCTCTTCATCATCGTCTCCATATCATCCCTGGTAACGAAGATCGATGCTTGATTTGCTCCTGAAGAAGCCTCTTGACTTCCCTCATGGTCACTTCTCTCTGGCCTTTGCCTTCTACTTTTTCGCCTTGTCATAGCTCCTTAAATCTAAACTCTTAAATCTTCAAATTCAACTTCTCCTGAATCGGCTTTTCTCGGTGGAAGCACCAAAGTGTTTGCACCAAAAATGGTCACGAACCCTAGTATCGTTAAAGCACCCGTATACGAATACAAATTAGCAATATTCAACACAAATCTCAGATCTAAGTAATATCAAGCACAACAATTCAGAAATAACAATCATAAATACAGGATTTATAGTGGTTCGGCGATCTTGCCTACGTCCACTCTGAAGCTTATGATTTTATTGATTCTTTTGATGATATCGATCTATTACAGCAGATTACAGCAAGTTATAGCTCTGATGCTTGATTACAATGGTGATAAAAAGACGTAGAATTGAATCCGGCAGAGTCTGGACGTCCAATGGCCAAAAGATCCCTTTTCTGTAGGCTTCAGGGGGCTATTTATGGGCGTAAGAGGCTGAGATCGCGCCCAAACTTCGGGAGACTTCTTCTGGCACATGAGTAGGCCCACGCGACCGACCCCACCAAGTTTCGACCCGATATATGATCAATACGAAGTGATTTCGTATCCGTCAAAAATTGATCCAATCGAACCAAAACTTCGCAGGAACAATCTTTACCTTGTATGGAAGATGCTCTAAAAATTTCGTAGCATTTGGATATGTAGTTTGAGAAATATGATCGATACGAAATTGCAATTTTCATATGTTGCCGAGTTCGAAACCATGATTTCGTATCCATTCCTATAGTATCGATCGGAAGCATGCGCGCGCAGTGATGTGGCGCTAATTTTCTAGATCGATCCGATCTCTATGGCGTGTTGACCGGGTTGCTTGCGCTTTGTTCATTCCAAGATTGAAGTTTAAATCATATTGCATCTTGTTCGCGTTGACCCTGCATCGATAGCATTTGCATCGTTCGTTATCTTATTCGCACCGACCAACTGTGGCATGTTTCGTATCGATCGGATCGATCGAAATGAAATGGCTGTCTGGGGATCGATACGAAATGCGTGGTTAAAAAGAATGCAAATAGTATCGATGCGCTGGCATGATACGAACAAGATGAATACGAAATTCATGAAGGTAGCGCCACTCTGGGGGATACGAAACCACTCGATTCGAATAAGCCAATGCCTGATGGATACGAATCCGATGGATTCGAACAGAGTGAGGCGACGTCTATTTGATCGATTCGAAACCGATCGATTCGAACACACCGATATCATGTTACTGATCGATTCGAACTCGATCGGTTCAAAGTATGTGGAACCTAGTGGATTCGAACAAAACAAATATTGACGGATATGAATCCGATGGGTTCGAACAGAACATCATCTCGACCCTTTGATGGATACGAACGGCATACTTTCTCTAATTTGAATCGATCATATCTCGTCCATACGAACTCCAATTAACCTGAAATTTGAAATGCTGACTTTTATGATCTTGCTTGTCATGTCTTATCAGTTGTAGCCTGATCTAGGCTCGGACAAAATTCATCGATATCCATAGCGAAGCAATGTGTAACCAATCTTTGAGACGAACTGTCTTTTGTTTTCGATCGATCTTTTGGTATCACGGCTTTGCCAAAAAGCGGGATAACAATTATAATAGCGTATATTACTACATAGTACATAGTTTAATGGATCCTTAGAGGATGGTTATCCCAAACATCCTTTGAGTTACATGTATTTCAGTTGTTATTTCACTTGAGTTGGATTTGTTGATATAGGAATGTTAATCCTGACTCAAGTGTTTTGTGTTTTTCTTCATGCTCGGGTCAGACTGAGTGATACAGCTTTTGAGACTCACCTTTGGAGTTAGAGCTTCGCTTGGAGATCCAGCTATCTATCCAGCTTTCAGATATTCAGTTGATTCTAGTGATGTATTCTAATCTTGTATTTAACTATTGTATTCGAGACATCTGTTGTATCTTATTTAACTCTAATATATATAATAGCTTCATGAACTACTATGCATTTTGTTTCCACTGCATATTGTATATTACTCTGTGTCTGTGATTCTGTGATGTATTTATTTAGTGTACATGTTGAGTATTTCCACTTATAAATTAACATCTGACATATTGAGCAATTCAAATCCGGCATGTGTGTCTGCCTATGCACTTGGAGGGTGCAACATGATGGGGGGTTCTCGCATTTGGTTTGGTAGCGAGAGGATGACTCTTACTCCTACATGTCCCTGTGGGGGTTGGTGCAGCCGAGAGGTTGGCCGTAAAGGAAGAATACAGGTACCAATGTATGCTACGGTGTGCATTACCCCACTGGCAGGTGGTCCGTTATAGTTTGTATCAGAGCTTTGGCTCTAGGAAAACTCAACATATAGGATAAATTTAATTAGGGAATCACTTTCGTTCGAGCTTGAATCCCTTCCTCTTTGACTCGCTTTCCTTTGAATTTTGGAACATTTACCTTGGTTTCAAAATCCATCCTTATCTCTCCCTATTCATATTCTGGAGTATCCCATAACTCCACTTCAAACTATCTCTATAATAATCCGGCGGTCTCGCCAATCTTTGAATGATTGTAAAGGGGTGAAACTCCTTTACAATAGCATCTTTTCACCGGAGATTTATATATCCTCGGTTTAGATGCTGTTATCTTTTGTTAAACTTGAACTCTATCTCTGGCGATCGAATGTCAATTTGCTCCAGGATTCTGCCTCGATCTTATTTGTGAAGTCACGGTTAACCCGACTAAGGTTGGCCGCGATTTATATTAATCTATCCATCTTCCTAATTTGAAATTCCATTACCTTATCTCCCATCCAAGCCTATCTTCCAGTTGAATTCTTTGATTAGAATCCCTCTTAATTTGAATTCCTATCCTTGCTTTGGAAATCTATTTCTGTACCGTCGAGGGAGGAAGTGTATTTGTAAATTAATATTTAAATGATTATTATATATTGTCTTGTTTGAGTTATTGATGTTGATTTGGGTTTTCGATCAATTTGTCTGATCAACGCTATCGATAGGATTTTCAAAACACTTGAACAGAACAAACTGACATAATATGGTTTCCAAATTTATTGATGAAATTAATTTTGTATAATTATATTATATATATAAATATAATTTTCTGAATTTTGATAGTTAATTGAATTGGTTGTTAATAAATATTTGATTTTATATATAGCTTGTAAACCATTGGTTTTTGTCTCATATATAAATAAATGGATCTATAAAAAATCTAGATTATAAATTAATTTGGAAATTTAAATGAATTTAAATCAAGAAACTGAGAATTTAATTTCTGGGGATTTCAAACTTTGGTTTTAAAATTTTAAATGGATATAATATTTAAAGTATTTTCGACAATAAATTATTTCCAAAGAATTTTTAAATGTTTAAATCAATGCTCTCGTCTTTGTCTTTGCAAAATAATTTCGGTGACGGCGGCCGCAACATCGACATTCAACTTCGAATTCCAAAGTGGAGAGACCATTCTGTAGCTTTGCTACAGTATTGCTTTGGAAATCAAATTGATTTGGATTTCTAAAGTATGACTTGATTATAATATATATAGATAAATGATTTTAAATTTGATTTGATATATTGTGTTTATATACATTTATTTTATCTCTAAACGGTTTGACATTAATCGATAATTTAATTCTTAAATTTTATGTTGAGAATAAATTTAATTATAAAATGAAAACAAATTTTTGAATGAATATTTAAACCTTGAATAATTTTATTGGGAAAATTTTCACTTTGTATAACCCTCAATTACATTTTAATATGACTTACCTAAATCATCAGAAGTTGAATATGTAATTGAATAATTTACAATGTAAAATGATGTTAAAGGAATTTATATAAGTGAAAATATACTTAATACATGTGATTAGAGATACTAAGTGGAATAAATTTAATAATAATTTGAAATAAAAGAATTAAATTTGTTGAATAAAATATGACTATAATAAATGACTATTCAAATTTATGATTTTAGAAAATTATTAATAGAGGATAATTGGATAATAAGATAATGAATAAATGAGAAAAATTGTGAAATATTAATTTAATTTAAATTGAAATTTGTATGGTTTGGACAAATTGTTTTACTTTGTTTTCAATCTATTTTCTTTCTGGTTGTTTCTATTCTCCTACCTCCTTCCTTTTCGGGGACGAAAAGTTTTGAGTGGGGGAGAGTGTAATGGCCCGTAAATTTTTAATTGTTTTAATAATATATTTAATTGGAATTTTGTTAAATTTTCAATAATAAAATTTTGAAATATAAATTTGGTACTTGAAATACGTCTATTTAAACATAGCAACTGGTAAATTTTCATTAGATGATATGGAAGTTTATTTTATTGTGTCATTTTATTTAAATTTATATCAGTTAATATTTGAGAATAATAAAATGTTTTCCAAACCTGAATATTTTTCTACAGAAAAAATTTAAACCATCTTCCTAGCAAGACGCCATACTTCATTTCTCCCAATTTTGACTGTTAATGCTCCATCGATCTTATTTTTGGCGAAATGACAGTTGAATTTAAAAGTGTTCCGAAACCTAAATATGTCAACATGAGAAAATTTATTTAGAACACTTTGAATAAGACCGTGTAATTCGTTTCACGAAATTTGGACGTTT
This sequence comes from Allium cepa, assembly GCA_030765085.1. NCBI lineage: Eukaryota > Viridiplantae > Streptophyta > Magnoliopsida > Asparagales > Amaryllidaceae > Allium > Allium cepa. The sequence goes on from CM060944.1 coordinate 449,367,984, forward strand.
CTAGCTCTGTTTGGATTATTCCATACGAAATAAAAACGTATATCGGTACTGATTATCGACTATTGAGTGGGTGGTCATACCGTCGATATCCATATACCGTTTTGATCATCTCATCGTGCTGATCTCTATGGTATACTCAAATTTGTGTTTGATGTCCAGTGCACAACTGGATATGTGAAACAGTTCACCGTACCGGTATCGTTTGTTTTGTTTTCCAACCCCCTTGAATTCTTTGTCCTTTTAATTTCCACTGTATTTAACTCAACAGCTTTTTCCTTTAATATTTCCTTGATCAACTGGTTCTTGCTTTTATGATTCCCGGTTGTTTCAAATATATAGTCTCTTCCTCTTCTCTTTGTTCAATCAAAAAATAAAATATTAGCTGGCATTGCTTTATAATGAAAAGGCATTCATATTTTTCATATTCTGGAGCTCGCCTCTGTGATAAAACTGAGCATCAACCTTCAACCAGACCACCACCACCTTCCTATTTTTTCCACATCTTTCGGCCTCGTCCGCACACCTCACCCTTGTCCCTCCGACCGCTAAATATTTTTCTTTCCCGACCAACTCGAGCGCGCCCTGTCGCCGAACAACACCGAACGATGCAACCCGCCACTTCCCCTACTTCGCGTGCTCTATTTTTCAACCCTGTCCGCCTCTCTTTATTTTGCCGTGAGTCTTCTATATTTGTGACGTTATATGTTTCATTATATATAATTGTTTGTGTTGAGTTTATACTTAAGTTTACTAGTTTATTTTGGGACTGTAAAGTATAAAAGTTGGCCTGGGTTGTTTGCTTTTAGAAAGTATGTCAGAAAAGAATTTATATGATTTTGATAGTAATATACATAGTTTTATTTGCTGTAGTAGTTGCTTATTTTATATAATATATATGATAGTTATAAGTTATGATTAAGTAAGTTATATATATTATTACACTTTGGTCTGTCAGTTACGTATGTTGCTTATATTATTTACTACTGCATATTTGTGAAATGAAATTTTGAGTTGCGTGAGCTTATTGGTTATATACGATTTATATTTATAAGTATAGTATTGTATGTAGGTCATTATAAATATATCTATGATTTAATTTTGGTTTCAATGTATGAATTTACACGTTTTATGAAGATAATTCCACTTTTTATATATAGCCAAAGCTTCACTAAAACTGCATGAAAAGTGAAACCTTTAATACTTGCAAACGTTTTCCATTATGTATAAAACAACGGTTTCGTTATGGACTACATTATACAGAGTAGAAATGTTTCAGTATCATACTATATATAAGGCATACTTAATAATTATATGTTTTTTTCTAATAACATAGATTATTATATGCTGGTACATGCGTTATCTAACAGCGAAATTTGTTTTTATGTCTCATATATTATAAAGTGTAGATGTTCATATATTTAATTATATTTATATATATTTGGAAATGCTATTTTGGCTGGCTTGTTTTTATATATATATATTTATAATATTTACATATTATTGTTCTGTTTAGAATTTGCAAGAACTAGTGTGCGTATATATATATATATATATATATATATATATATATATATATATATATATATATATATATTGATTTAAAAATATAAATGTATATATGTGTTTGATTTCAATGTATGTATAAGTTTAAAATTTTAAATTGAATATTTGGTTTAGGAAAATCTTAATATACTATACATCTCGTTCAATTTATCAAATAAATTTTGATTTGTTCCCATCGATTTCAGTTATCAGCTCTATCTGTCGAATTCATGCCAATCCTGCTTTGCTTTGAAATTCGTGCTTGGATTCATAACTTATTCCGTCGTCAAATCTCTCTAACCTCATAAGGTGAGCAATCACTCACGATTAATGTAATTGTAATTATTAAATTTGATTTCAACTGAAACGACAATTGAAATATGTTGCTGTAGTTATTTAAATTGTTACATATGCTATTATCTGTAACTGTGCACCTGTGGTATATGACACCATATCTTATTGTTTATATTATCTGTTATTTATGTTCATGATATATGCCTGTTATATTATTATCATCTGTTATCACTCTGCAAGTTCCCTGTTAGTATAGAATTCACTATGGGTTGAAATGATACATACCCAAACGGACTTTAGAATAGAAGAAAATTGTTACGTGTTGAAATGATAAACGCAAGCGATTTTCACTGAATTGAATTTGGGATTGCGGGTAGAAATGATATATACCCGTGTACATATTTAAATTATGGATTGAAATGATAAACATCCGTATCACCTGACCATATGATACAAAATTATATACAAACAGCGCTGGTTTGTATACAAATATTTTGAAAAAGGGTTTCTATGGTTTTGGAAAGAAATATATGGTTTAATAAATATTGACTTGTGATATTATATAAATATTTTTATATATAGTTAAATTCTTAAATTTAAACTATGTATAAGTTTGTTTAATATAAAATAAGTTTAATAACAAAGTTTGATTTTATTAAAATATAATATGGTTAAGTTATATTCAAATTATATTTTAATATAGAGTTGATAATGATTTTAATAAATTAATGTTGAGAAGATGGATTTGAAATTGATTTGAAATTATATTAAGAAAAGAGTTATTTGATTAAAATCGATTTGGAACTTATTGAATTTGAGATTTAAAAGGATATGATTTTATAACTTGACGTTGGTTTAAAGTGATTAAAAAATATTCCAAGTTTGAGTCTGTTTAGATGATATTAAATTTATTAGGTTAATATTTCAAAACTAAATAATAGGAAATGGAGTTAAGATATTTATAAAATTATCACATTTAGTTTTAAAATCATAGAATATTTAAAACTTTGAAATATATATTTTGAAATGGTTGGTTTGTGGTTTAAATCTGTATTTGAAATCGATATAATTTTGAATGGTTTATTTAGAAGCCAAATTTGAATTTATGATTTGAGATTTGATGAAATTTGAATTTTGTATTCAAGTTGTTTTGGAATTAATTTGTGAAATTTGAGGAAAACAATTTTATTATATATTATTTAAATATCTAAATCGGTTAAGTGGGAAGTATCATGATTTCCAAAGTGTTTTGAGTTAGAAAGTGTTATAACTTTGAAGTACTAAGATTTTGGAAATGGATATATTTGAAATGGAAACTATATATTGTATTTGGTTTTGAAATGGAAAAGATATCGTATTGATACGGGTTTGAAAGGCAATGGTATTTTGGCTTTAAAGTATAAATTATTTTGAAATGACCGCGGTGTTTTAATAACGGTTGGTTGTTAAAGAGGCCGGGATCGTAAGTTATCATACTCTCTGCCAACTTCGAAAACCACTTTAACAACAGCGTACGCGGTGGTGATTCCAGAATGAAGTAGGATGGTGGCGACGTCCTTTGGGGTATGAACGTGGACCCGACTCCCGTGAGTTGGCATAAGGTGGCTAAAACAGGAGCAATCGATGGGCTAATGAGGTCGCTCCTCTGATCGAACACACTCCTTCGATACCATTCTATTACTTTGTGATTGATTTTGTGGCCACTTTTGATTTTTGATTTGAGGGTGTGGCTCGAGGTGGTCGGTAGTAGCTGCTACGCATTACCACCGGTCCGGAAGTGTAACGTCCCGTCTTTTCGCACGGTTTAAATCGACACACATTTCAATTCAAACCATACAAAAGAGCGGATTGTCATGGGGTAAATAAGAAAAACAAGAAAGAAATAAAAGAAACAGAATCTCACAGCGGAAGGATAACATATAATAAATCAAATATACAGTTTATCAAGCTGTTTGAAATATTCGATTATTCCTATACAACATACATCAGAGTTACACATACCATATAACAATGCTGCGGAAAAATATGAGTGTAGTGGAATATAATAAATAATAATAATAGATGTCTCCGTCTTCGTCCTCCAGAGCTAAAGTCTTCGATCCTGAAACGCTCGGACAGACCCGAGCGAATTGAAAAGACAAAACACTCGAGTCAGAACTAAAAGATATTATGTAAGTTAAATCAACTGAAATAAATATGAGTGCGGTAACTTAAAAGATGCTCGGGATTCACATCTCTTAAGGATCCGTTAAACTATTTACTGTGCAGTATATTTCGCTATTATAATAGTGTGTATTTGTAAAATAAACTTACTTTTAAATAGAGTTAAGGGGTTACACATATAGCCCTTAACGCAAAATATATTCCCATGGTCTATACAGTACCGTACTCTCCCCCGTACTGGGCGTCGTCAGAGGGCACTCCATAGGTATGGTACAAAACAAAATCGTATAAGGCGCGCTAGGTTAGGTGACACGGCACAACTAGGCAATGCCAGGGTAGATATACCAATTGCTATCCGGACTGGTGGTAACACATAGCCGCAACTACCGCCCACCTCGAACAAACTCCCCCAAAATCAAGAAAAATAAGGATGGCCATCGAATCAATCCAAAGTCAGAGTATAGTATGGAAGAGGAGTGTCCAATAAAGGACGCTAACCCCCTTGGCCTGAGAATCACTCCTGTTTAGCCACCTTATGCCAACTCACGGGAGTTGGGTCACGTATTTACCTTATAGGAAAC